>CM065590.1:417982575-418697575 GCA_033119425.1 Bufotes viridis | reverse complement strand
TAATTCTCAGTATCTTCTCTTATTCTGTATATATGGACACTGCACAGTAGCACTTCTCTTATCCTGTATACTAGGTGTAATACTGCGTATCTGCTCCTATTCTGTATATATGGACACTGCACAGTACCACTTCTCTTGTCCTGTATACTGGGTGTAATTCTCAGTATCTGCTCTTATTCTGTATCTATGGACACTGCACAGTACTACTTCTCTTGTCCTGTATACTGGGTATAATTCTCAGTATCTGCTCTTACAGTGTATATATGGACACTGCACAGTACCACTTTTCTTTTCCTGTATACTAGGTGTAATACTCAGTATCTGCTCTTATTCTGTATATATGGACACTGCACAGTACCACTTCTCCTGTCCTCTATACTGGGTGTAATTCTCAGTATCTGCTCTTATTCTGTATATATGAACACTGCACAGTACCACTTCTCCTGTCCTGTATACTGGATTTAACTCTCAGCATCTGCTCTTAGTCTGTATATATGGACACTGCACAGTACCACTTCTCCTGTCCTGTATACTGGGTGTAATTCTCAGTATCTGCTCTTATTCTGTATATATGGACACTGCACAGTACCACTTCTCTTCTCCTGTATACTGGGTGGAATTCTCAGTATTTGCTCTTATTCTGTATATATCGACACTGCACAGTACCACTTCTCTTGTCCTGTATACTGGGTGTAATTCTCAGTATCCGCTCTTATTCTGTATATATGGACACTGCACAGTACCACTTCTCCTGTCCTGTATACTGGGTGTAATTCTCAGTATCTGCTCTTATTCTGTATATATGGACACTGCACAGTACCTCTTCTCCTGTCCTGTATACTGGGTGTAATTCTCAGTATCTGCTCTTATTCTGTATATATGGACACTGCACAGTACCACTTCTCTTGTCCTGTATACGGGGTGTAATACTCAGTATCTGCTTGTATTGTGTATATATGGACACTGCACAGTACCACTTCTCTTGTCCTGTATACTGGGTGTAATTCTCAGTATCTGCTCTTATTCTGTATATATGGACACTGCACAGTACCACTTCTCCTGTCCTGTATACTGGGTGTAATTCTCAGTATCTGCTCTTATTCTGTATATATGAACTCTGCACAGTACCACTTCTCCTGTCCTGTATACTGGGTGTAATTCTCAGTATCTGCTCTTATTCTGTATATATGGACACTGCACAGTACCACTTCTCTTGTCCTGTATACTGGGTGTAATTCTCAGTATCTGCTCTTATTCTGTATATATGGACTCTGCACAGTACCACTTCTCCTGTCCTGTATACTGGGTGTAATTCTCAGTATCTGCTCTTATTCTGTATATATGGACACTGCACAGTACCACTTCTCTTGTCCTGTATACGGGGTGTAATACTCAGTATCTGCTTGTATTGTGTATATATGGAGACTGCACAGTACCACTTCTCTTGTCCTGTATACTGGGTGTAATTCTCAGTATCTGCTCTTATTCTCTATATATGGACACTGCACAGTACCACTTCTCTTGTCCTGTATATTAGGTGTAATACTCAGAATCTGCTCTTATTCTGTATATGTAGACACTACACAGTACCACTTCTCCTGTCCTGTATACTAGATGTAATTCTCAGTATCTGCTTGTATTCTGTATATATGTGCACTGCACAGTACCACTTCTCCTGTCCTGTATACTGGGTGTAATTCTCAGTATCTGCTCGTATTCTGTATATATGGACACTGCACAGTACCACTTCTCTTGTCCTGTATACTGGGTGTAGTTCTCAGTATCTGCTCGTATTCTGTATATATAGACGCTGCACAGTACCACTTCTCTTGTCCTGTATACTGGGTGTAATTCTCAGTATCTGCTCTTATTCTGTATATATGGACACTGCACAGTACCACTTCTCTTGTCCTGTATACGGGGTGTAATTCTCAGTATCTGCTCTTATTCAGTATATGGACACTGCACAGTACTACTTCTCTTGTCCTGTATATTGGGTGTAATTCTCAGTATCTGCTCTTATTCTGTATATATGGACACTGTACAGTACCACTTCTCTTGTACTGTATACTGGGTGTAATTCTTAGTATCTGCTCTTATTCTGTATATACGGACACTGCACAGTACCACTTCTCTTGTCCTGTATACTGGGGTAATTCTCAGTATCTGCTCTTATTCTGTATATATGGACACTACAGTACCACTTCTCCTGTCCTGTATACTGGTAATTCTGTATCTGCTCTTATTCTGTATATATGGACACTGTACAGTACCACTTCTCTTGTACTGTATACTGGGTGTAATTCTCAGTATCTGCTCTTATTCTGTATATATGGACACTGCACAGTACCACTTCTCTTGTCCTGTATACTGGGAGTAATTCTCAGTATCTGCTCTTATTCTGTATATATGGACACTGCACAGTACCACTTCTCCTGTCCTGTATACTGGGTGTAAGTCTCAGTATCTGCTCGTATTCTGTATATATGGACACTGCACAGTACCACTTCTCTTATCCTGTATACTAGGTGTAATTCTCAGTATCTGCTCTTATTCTGTATATACGGACACTGCACAGTACCACTTTTCCTGTCCTGTATACTGGGTGTAATTCTCAGTATCTGCCCTTACTCTGTATATATGGACACTGCACAGTACCACTTCTCTTGTCCTGTATATTGGGTGTAATTCTCAGTAACTGCTCTTATTCTGCATATATGGACACTGCACAGTACCACTTCTCTTGTCCTGTATACTGGGTGTAATTCTCAGTATCTGCTCTTATTCTGTATATATAGACACTGCACAGTACCACTTCTCCTGTCCTGTATACTGGGTGTACTTCTCAGTATCTGCTCTTATTCTGTATATATGGACACTGCACAGTACTACTTCTCTTGTCCTGTATACTGGGTGTAATTCTCAGTATCTGCTCTTATTTAATGTATTTTTAAACTGCATAGTACCATTTCTTTTGTTCTATATGCTTGTTCTAGTGGTATTTGAGTTATGTTAAGCTATGATTAGATCAGTAGGGATCCAACCACAGGGACCCATGGATCACGAAAAATGGGGGTCCCGTAACCCCTTGAAGATCTTAAAATGTGTATGTTTCGGCTTGCTGCTCCATTCATTTCTATAGGTCTGCCAGAAATAGCCAAGTGCTTGAACGCTATCTCCGGCAGTCCATATAAATAAATGAACTGGCAGTGTGCATGTTCAACTTGCCATTCGTTTTGGGGACCCCTGTGGGTTACGGGCCCCTTATAACTGTGGTTCCAATGGTCAGAAGCCCACCGATCTAATAGTTATCACTATCCTGTGCATAAGGGATAACTTTATGTAACTGGAATAGCTCTATAAAGGATTATCTTCAAAAATGTTTGTATAATAGGTGCAATATTAGCAGTAGTATTTTCAGTATTTTCGGCGTTACCAGTAGTATTAGTATTAGAAGCATATTAGAAGCACTGTACTAATTTTAAGGGCGGTTTCACACATCAAATTTTTACTTTTTTCAAATGTCACAGTTTTTCACGCAACGTTTTGAATCAAAGATGGAGTCAAAACTAATGGGAAAAGACCTATACTTCAAGACACTTCATTAAAAAAAATAGCAATAAAAAAAAAAAAGACTGGTTCAGTTTTATTAGGCCCTCCCGTTCTAAGCTCCACCCACATAGAAACTCTATATAAAAGTGTAGTGAGCAGCGGAAAAGTCTAAAAAGTCTGCATGGTTTTGCACAAAATGTCACTTGCACAAAAGACTATGGGCCAGATTTATCATTACTCTTGCAGTTCACTCCACTTTCAAAGAAGGCGTATGTGTATTTGAGTCAAGTCAAATTTATCATGGGCTCTTTCAGAGGTTGATAAATCTGGTGTATTTCTGGTTCCTAGTTGTATTTTGGCTTTGTCTTTGGAAAAGTCGCAATTTTAAAAAAGTGATTTTGTCAAACATAAGCATGGTCATGAGTGGAGTGAGTTTGCGCAATTTTTTGCGACTTTTTTGCGACTATTTAAAAAGTCGCAATAATAAATCTGTCTTGCAAGTGATTTACATACGACAAAACGCCCATAAACTTGGTTTTGGAGTGAGTGGCGTAAGTCTCCAAAAAGTCGCAAAAAATTGCGCAATTTGGCTTTTTGCGCAATTTTTTGCGACTTTTCAACTCCAGAAAAGTGACTTAGGCTAATGATAAATCTGGCCCTATGTCTTAAATGTCAGAAAACCACCATACAGACTTAACAAATTTCCCCACAGTGTGTGTGAAACCACCCTTATTAGTGGGGCTATTATTAGTAGCATTTTAGCATTATTAGTACTACTGATGTTATCAGTAGTATTATTAGTATTAGGCCTCATGCACACGACCGTATGTATTTTGCGGTCCGCAACCCTTATATGGATTATTATCAATCTTAATGGGGTTCTCAAGGATTTTCAAATTGATGGCCTATACACTGGAATGGATAGGTCATCAATATGAGATCATCGGGGGTCTGACTCCAGGCTCCCCCCACAATCAACTGTATTAGGAGGCTGCAGTGAGCACAGTAGCCTCCTCGCAGCTTACCAAGCACAATGGGGAAGATTTATCAAAGTGGTGTAACGTAGAACTGGCTTAGTTGCCCATAGCAACCAACCAGATTTCACTTTTCATTTTCTAAGAGCTGTGAAAAATGAAAGGTGGAATCTGACTGGTTGCTATGGGCCACTAAGTCAGTTCTACTTTATACCACTTTGATAAATTTCCACTTGTGCCTTACATTGTATAGCGGCTGTGCTTGGTATTGTACCTCAGCCCCATTCACTTAATGAGATTAAGCTGCACCTAAGCCACGGGACCAATGAACATTATGTCACTGACCTAGGAGGAAACCAAAGCGTTCACAGAGGGCCTCTTCATACAGCCGATCTTACTATTGATGATGAATAAACATTTTGTAAATCCTGGAGAACCCCTTTAAAGGGTTTCTGTCACCCAATTTAACCCTATTAAGCTAGCTGACATTAGCGATGTGCTAATGTCAGCTAAACCTAACTAGCCTATGCCTACTTTTCTCAGTGCCCCCGTTACGCTAAAAATCTAACTTTTATAATATGCTAATTAGCTTCTAGGAGCAGGGGGGCGTTGTTCCTGCTCCTAGAGCAGGGGTGCACAACCTGCGGCCCAGGGGCCACATGCGGCCCTCGATACCATTCTGTGCGGCCCCCAAACATCTGGTAAAAGACATGTAGGTCTATATCTTATGGCCTCTTAGATGTATCTTTCATGTATTATCCTATTAGATTGGAGTCCTAGAAGTGTAACTATACATTTATAGTATATACCGTACATTCAATATGACAAGAATACAGTATTTCCGTTGGTAATACCACTTTAAGTTTTATTTTCGGCCCTTGGAATTGGTTTAGGCCAACAATGTGGCCCCAAACCAGAAAAGGTTGTGCACCCCTGTCCTAGAGGCTCCGTTCTCCCACCTTTGTCGCCTCCCTCCATGTACTGATTGACAGGGCCAGGCAGCACTCGCATCCTTCTGCCAGCCCTGTGCTCTGATGAAATCTTGTGCCGTTCTGAACTCAGCGCCGGCACGGTGAGGAAGCTGGCAGCTGGTAGCTGGCGAGCATCTTTCCCTCACCGCACCTGCGCTGAATTCAGAACGGCGCAGGCGCACATCGCTAATGTCAGCTAGCTTAATAGGGTTAAATCTGGTGACAGAAACCCTTTAACGGGGTATTCTGGTTAGAACAAGTTATTACCTTTCAACTGGATAAGGGATCCACATCCCCCATTTAAATGGAGTGCTTGATTGAGCATGTACAATAACTCTCCAATCATCTTTTTGGACCTATCAGAGAGCTGAGTACAGGAAATATTAGACTGTGCAGCGGCCTATTGCCAATGCCTGGGAGATCCCTTGCCCCTTAAGAGGTATCTATGATTATAAGTCCCTCTGTTAAAGCAAGTAGTTGTGACTCCAGTTGCAGTTACACAACGAGGTCTTGGAGTCCCCTTTGTAGATTGTAGTGTTGGTACCCAGGGGTAGGATTGCCAGAGTGGTGTAGAGTGGGCTACAGTGTCTCTGTAGATGTTATAGACACGTGTCACGGTGCTCCTACCCGGATATCCTTGGATCCCAGACGTGGTGTAGTCTGAAGCAAGTGCAAAAAGGGGGTTATTGAACTTGGGTGATGAATAAGCACAATAAATGGAGTCTAGACTTTGTAGTAACGTTGAACACAGCTTTACTTGGCATAAACCGTAATTCAAACAGTTTCCAAACTTTATCTTGGTCATCAGCAGGTATTGGAAAACACTTCTGCAACAATCTCAGCTCTGCTATGCGGTAGCTCTCTTAGCACTGCTATGCTGGCTGGGTAAATAGGGAACTTTTCTCTTCTGCTGGAATTTAGCTGTCTGTAGTCTGTCTCTTACTTTATCTTTAATCCAAGGAACTTCTTCCTGGCATCAAGCTCTCTTAGTTTGGGAGGCAATGCAAGCCCAGGAGGGGAAAAGCAACCATAAGGAACTTCAGAGGCAGGGCCTCTGGGCCCAGCAGAGCGGACAGCACTCTGCTTGCCGACACACAACCTTCCCTTAGGAAGGGGTAGACTAGACTGACCTTGACTAACTAAACTCCTCCCTCTCTAAAGAGGGCTGGAATGGAACTAAACGGCTCCTCTCCAGAGAAACTAGCTCTGCACAGACTTGCTGCCACCTGCTGGTGAACCAGGCACATTACATGTAAACAGCAGTTTATAAGGAAATACAGTACATACACACATTGCAGGATATGGCAATAATAATATCTATGATGACACAGGATCACACAATACAGATAGTGGGGGTACAAAAGATGTGGTAATGGCACACTGGGTCATTACAACTACACTAAAGCATAGGCTTTTCCCATCTGAGACTTAAAATAGGAGATGCTGTAAGATTTTTTACTCATCTAGTCCAGACTCAGACGAGAACATCATCCACCACATGTGAAGACACACTTAACGTAGTTGGTCCATCTTGTACATTGGGGGCATATCACTAGGATATGCCCCCAATTCCCGATAGATGCAGGTTCCGTCTCTATTTTTAGAAAGGAGCCCGCCAAGTGAAATAGGGCACACCGCGCATGCATGGCCGCCCTCCACTTATTCCTACAGGAGTGCCATAAACAGCCGAGTGTGTCGCTTGGCTGTTTTCGGAAGTCCCATTGAAATGAATGGAAAGCACACTGTCATGCACGGCCTCCGCTCTGTTCACTTCATTGGTTTACAATAAACGCTAAAAAAACGATTGGTTATAATCTGTTAGTGCTTGTTCACATCACCGTTATGGATTCCGTTATTGTTTTCATAATGGAAAATAACGAAATCCATAAGACAGAAGTCAAAACGGAAGCCTTTAAGAGGTATTCTATTGTGATCCGTCATAATAGAAGTCTATGGGAATCATAACGGATCCGTCTGATTCCCGTTATGCAACACGGAAAACAAAGAACATGCCCTATTCTTGTCCTCATTACAGACATGGCTAGAACTGCTCTATTACAGTATTTATGTTTTACGGATCTGCAATTTGTGGACTGCAAAACTGGCTACGGTCATGTGCATGAGCCCTTAGCCTGACCTCTAGTGGTTCTTTTTCAGTAAAACAGGTTCATATTCACTTAGAGTTGTCTAATTTATTGGCACATGAAAAAAGTCACTATGTGGAGAAATGTCGCATGTCTGAAACTACTCAAAACAGACGAGGAAAAATACGCCAGCACTGGCGTAAAGTGGAATTTAGACTGTTTTTGTGACAAATTCATGTACAAAAAAGGCGCACCTACATAAATAGATTGGACAAAAAGTCACAAAAGTTAGAAAACTTTAGAAAAATTTGTTTTAAAAAATCGAAATAGGCGAATGAGGCGCAAAACCTCCCAAACTTTCAATAGTAAATGCGACCAATAAAACTAAAGCAGCATTTTTTGACTAAAAGCAGGTGCAAACACTATAGTAAATGAGCCCCAATATGGCACTGTTGGCCCATCTAAGGCCCCTTTCACACGGGCGAGTTTTCCGCGCGGGTGCAATGCGTGAGGTGAACGCATTGCACCCGCACTAAATCCGGACCCATTCACTTCAATGGGGCTGTGTACATGAGCTGTGATTTTCACGCAGCACTTGTGCGTTGCGTGAAAATCGCAGCATGCTCTATTTTGTGCGTTTTTCACACAAGTGAATGGGGCTGCGGGAAAATCGCAAGCAAGTGCGGATGCGGTGCGATTTCCACGCATGGTTGCTAGGAGACGATCGGGATGGGGACCCGATCTTTATTATTTTCCCTTATAACATGGTTATAAGGGAAAATAATAGCATTCTTAATACTGAATAGTAAGTAAATTAGGGATGGAGGGGTTAAAAAATATAAATTAAACTCACCTCATCCACTTGTTCGCGCAGCCCGGCTCGTTTTCTTTCTACTTTCTTCAGGACCTGGGAGGAAAAGGACCTGTGGTGATGTCACTGCGCTCATCACATGGTCCATCACCATTGATATACCCTAAGGGAGGTTATTGGCAGTAATATTAGGGAGATTATTATCCATAGTATTATATGGGGATTTATTATTAGAAATTTTATTAGGGAGAATATTATCAGTAGTAGATTAGAATTAGAGAGATTGTTAGCAGTTATATTGTGAGTATTTAGGGATTATTATCAGTAAAATTATTAGGGGATTATTAGCGCTAGTATAATTGTATTAGGGGATTATCATCAGTAGTATTATTGTATTATGGGGTTATTATCAGTGGGAATATTGTATTAGGGTATTATCATGAGTAGTAGTATTTTATTAGGGATTATTAGTAGTATTATTATTGTATTATGAATTATTTTAAGATTATTAGTAGGGGATTATTAGTGCTAGTATTTTTGTATTAGGGGATTATTATCAGTAGTATTATTGTATTAGTGATTATTAGCAGTATTATCATTGTATCAGGGGATTATTCAGTAGTATTATTGTATTAGGGATTATTATCAGTAGTATTATTGTATTAGGGGATTAGTATCAGTAGTATTATTGTATTAGAGAATTATTATCAGCAGTATTATTGTATTAGGGGATTATCGTCAGTAGTATTATTGTATCAGAGGATTTTTATCAGTAGTATTATTGTTTTAGGGGATTATTATCAGTAGTATTATTGTATTAGGGATTATTATCAGTAGTATTATTGTATTAGGTGATTAGTATCAGTAGTATTATTGTATTACAGAATTATTATCAGCAGTATTATTGTATTAGGGGATTATCGTCAGTAGTATTATTGTATTAGAGGATTATTATCAGTAGTATTATTGTATTAGAGGATCATTATCAGTAGTAGTATTGTATTAGAGGATTATTATCAGTAGTATTTTTGTATTAGGGGATTATTATCAGTAGTAGTATTGTATTAGAGGATTATTATTAGTAGTATTATTGTATTAGGGGATTATTATCAGTAATATTGTATTAGGGGATTATTATCAGTAGTATTATTGTGTTAGGAGATTATTATCAGTAATATTATGATTTGGGGGGATTATTATTAAGTAATGGTATTAGTGTTGGGCAGATTATCAGCAGTATTAGGGAGGTAGTTAGCAGTTGTATGATTAGTGTTAGGGGATTATTATCAGTAGGATTATTGGCCATGGTATTGTTAGGTAGGTGGGTAACTAGTGTTATTACGGCTATAATATGAGCTCATTATCAGTAGTATTATTACTGTGATTGTTATTGTAGCATTGTTAGTATTTTCTCCGAGGTACTAGGGTGGGGTGGGCGTGTCCCGATCAGAGGGCTGAGTTATCGCGCTGTGGGCGGTGACACGCCTCTTGCTCCTCCCCCAACCCCCATCTGTTCTTCCCGGTCGGGGCTCACATTGTGGCTGAAGATCCCGCACGCTGTGTCCGGGCACAGGGTGCTGCCCTCGGGATGCCCCCGGACGGTGCCCTGGGTGAGCTCCGCTCGTGCTGGCGGGTCCCGGCTATCGCCCACTTTTGCTCCTTGTTCCGCACCGCCTTCCAGCTGCCCGACTTCGAGATTGAGGTGAGTCCTGGGTGGGAGCCCGAAAATGGGCCACCGTGTCCGGATCCAAGATGGATGGAAAGTTCGGAACCAAAATCCACTGTTTGCTGAATAGGAGTAACCGCCGGGGAGAACTGTTCTCCGGCTGAAGATGATGGGAGTAACGGTGTGCACTTAGCCCAGTCCCTGTATACTGGGAGAAGGCTGCTGTACTGGGTGGAGAGGATGCACCTCCTGAGGACCCCCACCCCTGGGATACACTGAGCCCTTCCTGCCAGTGCTGGGAGTATAATGGGGGTGCAGGTAGTTCCTGATTATTGGGGGTCCTGGTGTGGGGAATAGTTGCAGTTTGGTGTACCGCCATCTCACCTTGGAGAACTAGTTTGGGAAAGTGTTTTATGGTGAGGGGTCGCCGTGCTGTCAGTATTTGGGTCTTGGTGATCAAAGCTCAGGAGTCACTAATGACAGTGGGAGGGGGGCCTGTGTGGCAGGCAGAAAGATATTGGGGTCATACAGGGGGCAGTATTTAGGGGGAGGGGTTGTCAGGGAAGTTTGCTGTGGACTATACTGGGGACCAGCATGACCCCAAACTTCCTCTCTGTGTATTATTCCACTCCCCCCCCCCCCCTGTCTTCCATCCCGCATTGGGTTAGGGGTCACTCCAGGAGACCCACCTCCTCACATTTGCCCCATTGTTTGCGGTGTCACCTGGTACATGCCCCACACCCGTGTCATTGCTGGGCATGCTCTGGTTTTGTGGGGGTACACTATTCGCCTGGGTTCCAGGTTTGTGGGTGACATCTGGGCGAGGCCTCTGAATGGTTTAGTGACCACCCGTTAACTGTAAAGCCAACTTACTTTTCCAGGCAAACGTGATATTTGCCCCCTTCTCCTTAACCCATTGGCTGCCACGATGAATTCAGTAGAGTGATCCCATCGGAATAAACGAATTCGCGGGTATATTTGTTACCTCCATGATGTCACTGAAGGCGCAAAAGGCTGTCAATCAAAATGGTGGAGAATGGCTGACAGTGACTCGGCTATGGAGGGGTCAAGTTTGATCAGCCACCACGAGCAGATCGATCCGCGGTTTTCGCCACATTTTCGGTTCAACTTTTATAATAGAATTTCAGATTTTTCACATTAAATTGGAAGCTAATGCTAGCTGGAGGTGATCGGCGGATCCGCTCTTACTATAATCTACCACCATTTTATCAGGTTGTCATCTGGGTGAGAATCCATATGGGTGTCACCCAGCTTTCCCAGACTCCTGAATGACTAATCTGGCTGTCACCGGTGATGTTCAGAAAGCTGGATGGTATAGACAGGACTACTGGCACAGCTTTCACATGAGTGATGGATCCGTGTGGTCACGTTATTAGACCATATGCCATTCAGGGGCATGGGAAAGCTGGGTGCCCACCTATGTGGATGCTATAATGGGGGAAACTTGCAGTCTTATTATTACTGGCCGCTTTAAAATGAATGTGTATCTTGTCCCAAGAGCTGACAATCTATGGGAAGGATTTTAGTATGTGCAGGCTTCAGCTGGTGATGGTGTGGTTGCTCCCCCCCACCCTGCGCTGTCTTTTGGGATGCAGTCTGCTGGATATAATGGAGAGGTTTTGTTCTGCGCCTGGAGAGGGGCGGGCGGGGGTCTCTCACTCCGGGGAAACCCCTCTGTTTGTTTTGTTCTCTGGACTCTGTGTCTTCCAGGGGCAGCATGGCATCTTGGAGGGGACAATACAACTGAAGAAGGGGGCAAGGGCTGTGCTGCGGGCGTCTGTCTCAGTTAACTCATTCAGGCCTGCAGGGCTTTCCTACCTCTGGTTTCCCCCTATCCTGTCAAGGAAAAGCTGGGTAAAAACTGACTCCGTTTCTATTCCCCGGGGTTCCTATTTCTGCTGAGTCGCCGCCTGTCTTCTCATCCAGACCTGTCTGACAAGCGGTGCCAGGACGGCCATGTTGGTTGTCACCCATCTTTCCTAGCAATGTACATGAACGGCGGGATGGAAGTTTGTCACATGGTTAATCACTTGTATCAAATCTACGTGGTTGTCACCTCGGTCAGGTCTCGTGCCCTGTCTCTGAGGGGTTAATTGAATATCCAGCCTGTCAGGAGGTCTCACCTCCTCCCCTCTCTTGCAGAAGTCTTTGTCCCCCCCCCCTGACACTTTGCAGGATAATGTGAAGCTGTTTGTAGTGTAAATGG
Organism: Bufotes viridis; assembly: GCA_033119425.1. NCBI lineage: Eukaryota > Metazoa > Chordata > Amphibia > Anura > Bufonidae > Bufotes > Bufotes viridis. Next base: position 418,685,290 of record CM065590.1, on the reverse strand, counting down.
AGTTTGGGGTCTGATAAGTGACACAGGAGAGGGGCATTAACCCATCACTTGCTGTCACTTTCCGCGCCTTATGCCGGCTTTGACCCGGACCTCTTTGGATTCAGCAATCGGCACCATTCAGGTTTATTTCGGAGGAAGCCACCTGATTGTCGGGGTCCTCTTTGTTGCAGTGCAGCTGTTCCACAGTTCTTTTGAGTTGCGCCAAACTTACGTCAGCCGGGATTTTGGCATTTCAGGGCCATCGGGTCTTGTTGCAGTCTTACCTCTGCTGGCTGGGCAGGGCTCAGGTCCCATAAAGCATGACAGAAGCATTCAGGTCATGGAATTTGCGCTACTATTCAGTTATTTATTTATCTTATGCACTTATATGGCGCTACTATGTTCCGCAGCGCTTTACAGACATTCGCACCAAGCTGTCCCCAATAGGGCTCACAGTCTAAGGTCCCTATCAGTATGTCTTTGGAGTGTGGGCAGAAACCTACGTAGACATGGCAAGAACATACACAGAGTCCGTGAAGATGTCCTTGGTCATCACCCATTTCACTGAATAGGTGAATACCGCTATGGCTCCCTGTAATCAGGCTGGGTAGTAGCTGACTGTCAGGATGTATAGAAACCTCCCTGCCCCCCATGATTACTACTTTGTCACATGTCTCCAGTGCTTGGGACCTCCAGGGACGTTTCTATACATGTGTCATGAGATGAGCCCCTTCTTTTATAATACTTCTGCACTGTTATAAGCTCAAGACTGTAGGTAGTCCCAAGAGCTTGCAATTTACTCTCTCCATGAAACCACATTGAGTAATTGGTGAAAGACGAGATACTGCGTGGTTATACGTGAATCTGTACTGGACAGTATTACAGTGCCTCCGAGCTGTATATTAATATCCCAGGTCTCTGCTGATGCTGAGCGCACGCACGTGGCTTTGTGTTATGGCAGAGAAGAGGGGGCGACTCCAGCTCTTTCTTGTGGAGCAGAGACGCCCACTCTCCTCCCTCTGCTGACGTAGTCCTGGGACTGAGGTTGTAGTTGCTTCACAGAGCACGACGCGAATGTCTCGGATTGATGCAGAAACTTGCATTGTGCAGTGATTGGACTTGGCCTCAGTATCCCAGCCTTCTGATCCAGGAGCTGTTTGTAGGACCCTTGCACTGTAGTGCAGCTTTAATTACTTGTACTAACCGTGGCAAGGGGGTCACTGGAGACCTTTCACACTCCTTGAATCTGCAGAACTACAGAGAAACAAGGTCCTCGGTGACCATCATATTGGAACATCCCATGAGTGTAAGGGCTGTATGAGGGTACTTTCACACTAGCGTTATTCTTTTCCGGTATTGAAATCCAGTAAAGGGTCTCAATACCTGGAAAAAGCGCATCAGTTTTGTCCTAATGCATTCTGAATAAAAAGCAATCCGTTCAGTGTGCATCAGGGTGTCTTCCGTTCGGTTCCTTGTATGGTATATGACCGGACAAAATACCGCCGCTTGCTACGGTATGTTTTCCAGACAAAATCCCAAACACTACCTCGCTGCATTTATTTCCATAGAGATGTATTAATGCCGGATATGGTACCAAGCGTTCCTGAAATTGCCGAGTTGCGGGATCCAGTTTTCCGGTCTGTGCCTGTGCCGGGATATAGGAGGAGCTAGTTTCACTTTTTATCTTTGAAAAAAATTAAATACCGGCTCTGTTATTCTGGCAACGGAACTGCCTGCTGGATCCAGCAATCCGTGTGTAAACGGATATTGCTTTTTTTCCGGATCCCTTAGAGGGATCCGGTGAAAACTGCCTGCCAGATCCTCACAACGCTAATGTGAAAGTACCCTTAGGCCCCTTTCACACGTGCGAGTTTTCCGTGCGGGTGCAATGCGTAAGGACGCATTGCACCCGCACTGAATCCGGACCCATTCATTTCAATGGGGCTGTGTACATGAGCGGTGATTTTCCTGCATCACTTTTGCGTTGCGTGAAATTCGCAGCATGCTCTATATTCTGCATTTTTCACGCAACGCAGGCCCCATAGAAGTGAATGGGGCTGCGGGAAAATCGCAAGCATCCGCAAACAAGTGCAGATGCGGTGCAATTTTCCCGCATGGTTGCTAGGAGACTATCGGGATGGGGACCCGATCTTTATTATTTTCCCTTATAACCTGTTATAAAGGAAAATAATAGCATTCTCAATAGAGAATGCAAAGTAAAAAGGGCAAGAGAGGGTTAAAAATAATAATAAAAAAAAAAATAACTCACCCCCTCCATTTGATCGCGTAGCTGCCGGTTACCGGGCTCCTGTTCTGTCTTCAGCCGGGAAGGGGGTGAAGGACCTTCAGTGATGTCACATGGTCCAATCACCTGCTTCCATTGATTGGACCATGTGACCCAGTGACGTCACTGAAGGTCCTTCACCCCCTGCCCAGCTGAATACAGAACAGTACACCGGCAGCTACGCGATCAAATGGAAGAGGTGAATTTATTTTTTTATTATTTTTAACCCTCTATTGCCTTTTTTACTTTGCATTTTCTATTGAGAATGCTATTATTTTCCTTTATAACTATGTTATAAGGGAAAATAATAAAATGTACAGAATACTCAACCCGAAACCGGACTTCAGTGAGTGCAAAACGCATTACAAAGGTTGGCACGAGTGCGGAAAAACTGCGCATTTTCCCGCAACGCACCCGCCTCTTATCCGGGTGTCAAACATGACGCCCGTGTGAAAGAGGCCTTAGACCTGCATAGGGTTGGCTATTCATAGGAACTCATAATGCATCTGCAGGTCTAATACAGCCTTAGGGTCCTTTCACACGTCTGTTGTGTATTGCGGATCCGCAATACACCGGGCCGGCACCCCTATAGAAATGCCTATTCTTGTCTGCTATTTTGGGAGCAGAAGATCGGGGACGCGCACCGGAAATATGGACAGCACACTGTGGATCTGTTCTGCAACGTTGTGGAAGAGATCCGGACACATTTTTACAGACATGTGAATGGACCCTTAAGGCTATATTCACATCTGCATCAGGTTTATTTGGAACCTCAGTTGCAAATAAATCTCATGCAATTTGCGGTCCCCAATGCATGGGCAACACCCGTGCGGATTCTGCAGACGGATCCAGACCCATTCAACTTGAATGGGTCTGTGATGCGTCTTCACCACAAAAAAAAATAGAACATGTTCTATTTTGCGGTGTGGATTGCGGACCCATTTAAGTGAACGGGTTCACTTGCGGGGTGATGCGGGGTGCACACGGCTGGTGCGCGCAAATTGCAGACCCGCTGTGTGGAGACGAGTGATGGTTACTGCTATTGCTCATGCACACAAACATATTTTTGTACGTATATGATCTGCATTTTTGGGGGTTGGAGGCGGAACCATTCACGTTCATGTTTGTTCAGTTGCACCTCCAAAAATATAGAACATGTCCTATTCTTGTCATCATTACGGAAAAGAATAGCTTTATTCTATTATGGGCCAGACTTTACGGCCCTGCAACATGCAGAGAACGCACACGGCCGGTATCCGTGTTTTGCAGACCCCAAAACATTCTATAGTCGTGTGCATGAGCCCTTAAGCAGATTTGTTGTTTCTCGGCAGTAGATGGCTTTTCAGACAGCACAACCTTCTGCCCAAAAACAATAATTTAATATGATGGATTCATATTAAAGAGGACCTTTCATCAGTCTAAAAAATGTGTACTAACTATGCTGACATGTAGAGTGGCGTCCAGGGATCTCCCTGCACTTACTATTATCCCTGGGCGCCGCTCCGTTCGCCTGGTATAGGCTCCGGTATCTTCTGGGTCTTGGTTATACTAGGAGGAGCCTAGTACACTTGGTTATAGTAGGCGTATCCCAGGCTGTAGCGCTGGCCAATCGCAGCGCACAGCTCATATCCTGGGATTTTTTTTTTCTCCCAGGCTTATGAGCTGAGCGCTGAGATTGGCCAGCGCTACAGCCTGGGATACGCCTACTATAACCAAGTGTACTAGGCTCCTCCTAGTATAACCAAGTCCCAGAGGATACTGGAGCCTATACCGGGAGAACGGAGCGGTGCCCAGGGATAATAGTAAGTGCAGGGAGATCCCTGGGCGCCGCTCTACATGTCAGCATAGTTAGTACACATTTTTTAGCCTGATGAAAGGTCCTCTTTAAATCGGGTGTTTGGCAGCACATTTACATGGGCAGATTATTGCCTATTGTTCATAATAATAATCGCTCCTGATAATGTGCCCAACAATTACCCTATGTAAACCTGCCATTAGTGTGGAACCTAACCGGTGCATAATTTGACAGGATTGCCAATAGCTAGGTGACAACCCCTGCTGAGCTGTAATGGCAGCCATATTGCTTGATATTCGGTCCTAAGGCTCATGCACACGGCCATAGTTTTAGTCCCCATCCAATCTGCATTTTTTGCGAATCAGATGTGGACCCATTCATCTCCGTAAGTCAGTGAAAAAATTGAAATTTCTGCAGGAGTAAAAAAAAAAAAAATGCTGGATGCACTCAGCCATTATCCGGGTTTTACAGATCCGCTATTTGTAGACTGCAAAACACTTACAGCCGTGGTCATGAGCCCTTAGAAATGCACTACTCACAAAAAGTTAGGGATATTTGGCTTTCGGGTGAAATGTATGGACCTTGCCGGTTGTCTTGCACGCAGACCACACTGATGTAGACTGTTTTGAATGGTCTGATGTGACCCTTTGGGTGCCTCTCGCCTCTCTTAAATGTGCCTGGAGTTGTGCCATTCATCATCCGGTTCTGCAGGGCATTGCTCGCAATGAAGCGTTCATCAGTGTGGGATGTGACCAAAGGACGTCCACTTCTATGCCTTTCTGTGACTCTTCCAGTCGCTCTGTATGGGCTCATGCACACGACCGTTTGCTGGCCGCATCCGTGCTGCCGACCACAAATTGCGGCCCGCAATGCACAGGCACCGACTGTGGGGCCGCCGCATGCGGATCGCGGACCTATTCACTTGAATTGGGTCTGCGATCCGCTTCCGACTGTCCACACCGCTAAAAAGTAGTGTATGCAGTACTTTTCTGCGATGCGGAGGCACGGACAGAAAAGCCACATGAAGTACTCCGTAGGGCTTCCGATCTGTGCCTCCATTCCGCACCACATCTCCTGTATGGCGAACCTATTCAACGTCCGTGTATATGAGTCCTTTTCTCTGATGCAACCTGCTGGTAACACCCTGTGACACTCTAGGCAAGTGATAGTGAACCTTTTACAGACAGAGTGCCCAAAATCCACATATTTATCGCAAAGTGCCAACACGGCAATTTAACCTGAATACCAGTATAGTATATCTTCCGTGTACTTTATCATTTAGCTATAATATCCTGCCTATATTTACTGCACTGCCTATGCCGTTCATAGTGCGTCCTGCGCTGAAGTCTAAGGCATATTGGTACACCATAGGCTTTTTCCAGGTCGTGGGTGCCCACAGAGAAGGCTCTGAGTACCGCCTTTGGCACCCGTGCCATAGGTTCGGCAGCACTGCTCTAGGCTCTGTGTCCTCTCCCGTCTAAGAACATCCTGCCCGAAGCTTCGCAATGGCAAGGTACTGTTGATCAATTGTTAGGTGTCGCCTTGATCTTATGATGAGGAGGACTGTTTAAATACCAATTTCAATTGAACCAGGAATTTTATTGGTCGATTCATGGATCAAACACCTGTTGTTTATTTTGCCGTTAAGCCTCTTGTTAGAGAACAGCAAGTTGTGCAAAAAGTACTGAAACATTGAACAGTTGTACATGTGCATTCAAAAATTTAGAGAAGGTCACATTAAAGGGGTTGTCCGGGTTCAGAACCGTTTTCACCCAGGCAGCTACCCTGACAGGAGCATCGGAGCATGAACTGCTCCGATGCTCTCCTTTGCCCTGCGCTAAATCGCGCAGGGCAAAGACATTTTCAGAAGTGCCGGTGATGAACCAGGCTCTCCATGGGGCTGTCAGGAAGCCCGGTGACATCACCGGCACCGATGGGCGGGCTTTAGCGCTGCTATAGCCTGTAAAACGGCTAGGGCAGCGCTAAAGCCCGCCCACCAGAGCCGGTGATGTCACCGAACACACTGTCGGGCGGAAAAGTGCCCTTGCCCTGCGAGATCTAGCGCAGGGCAAAGGAGGGCATCGGAGCATGAACTGCTCCGATGCTCAAGTCAGGGGGGCTGCCTGGGTGAAAATGGAGGTATGTCCGGGTTCAGCTCTGAACCCGGACAACCCCTTTAAGTTCACCTGTAAAGGACAGAGTGCATTTTAGGTTCATCCTGAAATTTCACCCACAAGCCAAATATCCCTATAACTTTTTGTGAGTAGTGTATTTTGAACAAGCTTAATTTCTATTGAGGAGTTTTAGGAGGAAATGTTCCCTCTTTTAAGAGCCAGTTAATAATCTCTTGCTTTGGGGGGCTGTGCAGTACCATTACCTGGACAGACCACTGATTTCAGTGTGAACTCTGTAATTCTTAATTTCCTCTGTGGAGGCGCTGTAGGGAAATTAAACACTTGCTGCCAGGTTCCCACACAGTCAACAGCTGATCACAGGAAGTCTAAGCACAGGTACAACCCTGTGATCAGCCGAGAAACCCTTTAAAGAGGACCTGTCACCATTTTAATAAATGTGTGCAAAGTACTAGCTTGAATTCCCATTGGGAAAAGTTTTCTGAAATGATAGATGCCTTTTTATAAATATTTCCACACAATGCTGTAATTTCTTTTTAACTGATCACTAGGGGAGCTGTTCTGTTGCTGCCAGATCCATTTAATGCCGTTGCATGTTTTGTTCCTTTTTAGGGTACTTTCACACTTGCGTTGGTGCGGATCTGTCTGTTTATTTGCACAGACGGATCTGCACCTATAATGCAAACGTTTGTATCCGTTCAGAACGGATCCGTTTGCATTAGTTAAAAGAAAAATGACAAAGTCCCAAACGGATCCGTTTTGAATTACATTGAAAGTCAATGCGGAACGGATCCGTTTTCAAATGCACCATATTGTGTCACTGAAAACGGATCCGTCCCCATTGACTTACATTGTAATACAAAACGGATCCGTTAGGCTCCGCCTCTTCAGACGGACACCAAAATGCTGCATGCTGCGTTTTAGTGTCCGCCTCCAAAACAGAATAGAAGCGAAACGGAGCCGAACTGATGCATTCTGAACGGATCCTTATCCATTCAGAATGCATTGGGGCTAAACTGATCCGTTTTGGACCGTTTGTGAGATCCCTGAAACGGATCTCACAAACGGAATCCAAAACGCTAGTGTGAGAGTACCCTAACTAATCTGTTCCATCTTCCTCATTTTTGCAAACATGGTTGCTTTCTAATAGCCCTTAACTCAACTAAGCCCTTTTTCAAGAATAGTGTGATGTTCGGGGTGTGTATATTTTTTTACTTGACTGTAGCTTGTCGTGTTGGTGCTTAAATCCAGTGACCCCAATATCTCTTACTATGACTAATAACTGGATTTGAGTCTGAGGTGCTGGCTGGATGGCCTCTGCCGTTGGCTGGTCAAACAGAATCAGGTTGGCGCCCCAACCTATGTTATAGACATGTGCTACGAGGCTGTAACCCTCTGCACCACCCAGAGTATTGCTACCTTATTCCATCATCGTGTTACCCGCCCTCCCTTCCGCTCGTGTAAACTCCTCGCCCTGTTTTGTACTGTGCGCTCGTTACCACACGGCCAACTGGGAGATCCCAGGTGCAGCGCAGCAGCTGCAGGGCTGATTATAGGGGTGGGATGGGACCTGTAAAGCAGCCCCAGACCCTGAATTCTCTCATCAGCAGTCCTGTCACACGGGTCCTGGAGGAGCCATGCAAGAAAATCTACAGAAAACAACCACACGACCATCCGTCCCTCGGTGCTGGCCCAAACTTTGTAAGCCCAGCCTAAGAGATGTCTATTATGGGCTCATGCAGATGACCGTATCCATTTTTTGTGGTCCGTAGATCTGCAGTGTCCTGTCTTTGTCCATAAAACAGACAAAAGTCAGACAGGTTCTATCTTTTCTGAGGGGCAGCAGAACGGACATACGGATCTGGACAGCACACGGTGTGCTGTCCGCATCTTTTGTGTTCCCATTGATATGAATGGGTCTGCATCTGATCTGCAAAAAAGCGGATCGGATGCGAACCGAAACTACAGTTGTGTGCTCATATTTGTGGTCTGGGCAGAGGGTACTACAGTGGGGCCCGTCCTGGGGTCACATACTTTCCAGAAGCGGCATATTCAGTGTGATTCTAGTTTCATAAGAAGATTTGCAGGGAGGTGGTCGGGCCTCACATCTCCCTGTCACGGTGTTGTGCTTTGTTTTGGGGGCAGTCATGGGGGAGGATGCCCAGCAGGGGGTGTGTGTGGACTGTTGTAAACACCCCAGCCCCCAAGGCCATTTGCTTTTGATATGTCAAATAGATTCTTTCATGGAGCATGTGTCGAGTTTAACCTGTTCTTTCCTCATGAGACCAAAACTACGAAGAAATAATGCATGGTTGTGTGATGTACTCTGGGGGAACGTGTTGCGTATGGGCACAGTGATCGGAGGTGTACAGTTACACCCTACATCTGCACTAAGATCAAGCCGGTCACATCGCAGTTAACTACTGCAGCCTGCCATAAAGTGACAGCCGCCCTGAATACTGTATGGTGCCTCTCCACATACTAGAGGCAATGCTGACCGATCCTCACACGTTATTATGCGGTATATTACTAAAATGAAACACCAAAAATACTTCCCCCATATAATAATAATGAACCCATGTACGTGACAACACATAGACCCAACAAAAATATATGGCTTTAATGTAGAATAATTGGAGTGATCACACACAATTCATAATTAATAAATATCATTTTATTAGTAATTACAGTATAAACATGATTGACACAACACAATTACGTTAGAAACATTTAAAATTCATAAGGTTGGTGCTCCAGGAGTAAGAAAATCCAATCAAGTGCATGGACAGGTTGGAAATTGCTACTTACCAAAGATCCAGTGGAAATACATGCCATATAGAAAGTACCGTATATACTCGAGTATAAGCCGACCCGAGTATAAGCCGACCCCCCCCCCTAATTTTACCCTAAAAAAACTGGGAAAAGTAGTGACTCGAGTATAAGCCGAGGTGGAAATGGATGTCACTGTTATGGGGGGTATCTGTGGATGGCACTGTTATGGGAGATCTGTGGATGGCATCCACAGCCCTCTATCCCATAACAGTGCCATCCACAGCCCCTATCCCATAACAGTGCCATCCACAGCCCCTCATCCCATAACAGTGCCATCCACAGCCCCCATCCCATAACAGTGCCATCCACAGCCCCCATCCCATAACAGTGCCATCCACAGCCCCCATCCCATAACAGTGCCATCCACAGCCCCCATCCCATAACAGTGCCATCCACAGCCCCCATCCCATAACAGTGCCATCCACAGCCCCCCATCCCATAACAGTGCCATCCACAGCCCCCCCCCCATTACCGCTCCTGTAAAGTTTTAAAATTCAATTACTCTTGCCCCCTCCTCAAATACCTTACCTCCTCACATGCCGCACTGAATACTCCAGGCAGACCGGGCGGGCGAGCGTGACTGACGTCACGTGCCTGCGCCGCCTGCTTCATTCATAAAGCGGGCCGGGCAGGCACGTGACATTAGTCAGTCATGCTGCGCTCGCCCGCCGCAAATGCCCGTCCCCAGCTCCTCCTCCCGCTCCTCCTCCCACTCCGTCTCGAGTATATGACTCAAGTATAAGCCGAGTTTCTGTTTTTCGGCACAAATTTTGTGCTGAAAAACTCTGCTTATACTCGAGTATATACGGTATATGAATAGTACAAGTAATGGCCTTGATAGTAAATTAAGATTAAAGAAAATCACAGCAAGTGCGAAAAAATAGGTATACCAAGATCAATGCAAGATGTTGTGAACAAAAATAATAATTTCTAGGGTACACAGCATACTGGCCAATACTAAGTCTCACAAGAGCAAAATTAAGACCACCGATCCACTTAATTTTTGTTCTGATGCTGAATATGTTGCCAGCACGTTGTCCTTCATTGCTGGGGTCCTCTTACATAACGCGGGTCAATAACGAGAACTGATCGATGATCTTAAAGGGAGTCTTTCACCCCCAAAAAACATTTTTCAACACTCACATCTTTCTCTGCTAAATTGCCCCCACATTAAAAAGCTTCTTACCCTATTGCTGTACCTCCTACAGATCTTCAGAAAATCACTTTAATTGCAGATGTCAATCACAGTTGAAGGTGCCCAGGGCGACGTCATAACGGCCGGTGCCCAGGCCGCGCACTCATCTTCATAACTTTCCACTGCGCCTTTCACCCAGACGGCCCGCCCAGTGTCTTCTGCTTGTCCTCCTCCTCCTCCAGTGGCCAAATCCCACGCCTGCGCCGAGGATCCGCATGTCTGCGCCTGCACACTGGTTTCCCGATTACTGGCAGAAGCATCGGGGTATCCAGTGCGCAGGCGCGGACATCCGGATCCTCGGCGCAGGCACGGGATTTGGCCACTGGAGGAGGAGGACAAGCTGAAGACACTGGGCAGGCTGTCTGGGTGAAAGGCGCAGTGGAAAGTTATGAAGATGAGCGCGCGGCCTGGGCACCGGCCGTTATGACGTCGCCCCTGGGCACCTTCAACTGTGATTGACATCTGCAATTAAAGTGATTTTCTGAAGATCTGTAGGAGGTACAGCAATAGGGTAAGAAGCTTTTTAATGTGGGGGCAATTTAGCAGAGAAAGATGTGAGTGTTGAAAAATGTTTTTTTTTCTGGGTGAAAGTTATGAAGATGAGCGCACGGCCTGGGCACCGGCTGTTATGACGCCACCCCTGGGCACCTTCAACTGTGATTGACATCTGCAATTAAAGTGATTTTCTGAAGATCTGTAGGAGGTACAGCAATAGGGTAAGAAGCTTTTTAGTGCGGGGGCAATTTTTCAGAGAAAGATGTAAGTGTTGAAAAATGGGTTTTTGGGGAGAAAGACTCCCTGTAATGTGTCATCAAAAATGACCTATTGTTAAACATATATTTAAAGAATTTTTGGTGATGTTATATTTAATTTTCCACGTTAATATCTATATAAAAAAAACTTCAATTTTCACACTGGCCATTACACCTAATAATGGGTACCACTTCTTGGTCTGTACAGATCACTTTTCTAGAGCTATCTGCTTATCAATACAGGCAGGATTAGAATGACGGCTATTGCCTTTATATAGATAACACAGTATCCACCATATCACAGCTTATCTGCTCCCTCCTGAACTCTGCACAGGTCACAGAGCATGCCTGGAAAACTCTCCTATAGAAATCCATATGGGCGATATATCAAGACTGGCGGATCCATCTGCCTGCTCTGGCGTGAGATGCACCTGATTTATGAGGCTGAAGCCTGTTAACAAATCACGCACGTCTCTGCCCTGCCGTGCGCCAGAAAGTGAAGTCTATGCTAGGTACAGGCTGACGTAGACCTCAGCTATAACTTCCGCCACTTTCTGACAAAAGTTATAGTAAATGCGGTGGAGCCATGCCCCTTTTGACAAACCACGCTCCCTTTTCTCTCCACTTCTGAGAAACCAAAAAGTCGCAAACTATGGTGTACGCATGCCGTGCACCATTTTGTGCGACCGTTTTAATGCCAAAATTGTGGGAGTTAGGCTATATAAAATGAGTTCCCTCGTGTCCATGGCCCATGGTGGCTGCTGTAAAGCAGTTCTCTAAATGCTGTTAAGAACAGCTTGGGCAAGATGGCAACCCCCATAATCATGTTCAGGAAATGGAACAAATAAATCTACAAACAGAAAACAAAAACAGATTAGAAAAAAAGATATGTGTCACCATCTGGTTTTAAATGGCAGAAAAAAAATTTGGTGGCACATTCCCCTTAAAGGGCCTTTCATGGAACCCAATGATAAAGGAGTCCGCATCAAGTGTGGCTCATAAAAGGAGAGAAGATATTAAGGACCGTTATGACTACTACTTTTGTAGTTTATACAGGGTGATGTGCTGCTAATAAATGACTATTTTAGGTGCTGCATGAAGGAAGCGAACACCCGACAAAGGCTACATGCACATGACCGTATGTCGTGATGACATCCGCATTTTTTTTGCGAATCAATTGTAACAATGCCTAAAACGGACAAGAATAGGACATGTTCAAATTTTTTTTGCAGGGCTACGGAACGGACATGCGGATAGCACACTGTGTGCTGTCCGCATTTTTTGCGGACCCATTAAAATGAATGGGCCTGCATCCTATCCGCAAAAAAAAACGGAATGGACGTGGAAACAAAATACGTTTGTGTGCATGAGGCCAAAACAAGCAGAGAGACTTGCGTCCAGTTCGGTTTATTGGCAAGGTTGATCCAGAGGAAGGATAAAAACCCTTAGGATGGAGAAGCCAGTTTTCCTCATCCACACCATAGAGTTGCACCCTTAGGGCTCTCTCACACAAGCGAGTTTTCTGTCCGGATACAATACGTGTAGTAAGCGCATAGCATCCCGACTTAATCCTGACCCATTCATTTCAGTGGTAATGTGAACTCGAGCGACGTATTTCATGCATCATCTCTGTTTTCAGGATAAAACGCAGCATGTTCTATATTGTGCGTTTTTCTCCGTAGATGTGAATGGGGCTTATGTGAAAACGGGAATCTATCTGGATGCGATGCATTTTTCACTGATGGTAGCTCGAAGATGTAGATGATTATTCGTCAGGTTTTTTTTTATGCACATGAAAAACGTATGCAATCTGGACGGGGAAAAAAAAACACATTCTGAACGCAATTGCAGCCAAAACTGATTAAACTTGAATGCAAAACAGTTTTTCCCTGAACAGATCCTGACACAATCTGTATTGCACGTGGGAAAGAGGTCTTGTGGAAAAGAAAGTCCTTCCCGACTCCAAATCTGGCAGTCAGCATAAAGACTCATGCATAGGGCCTTAAAGGGGTATTCCCATCACATACAATGGGGGCACATCGCTAGTATATGCCCCCATTGTCTGATCGGTGCGGGTCCCACCTCTGGGAGGGCTGTGGCTGGAGGACCCCGGGGTCCGTCCACCACCAATCGCTACTTCCTGTTGCTCCCATACAAGTGAATGGGAGTGCACAGCGCACGCGAGGCCCCTTCTCCCATTCATTTCTGTGGTGCAGACTGAAATAGCGGCGGCCCTATTGAAATCAATGGAGGGCGGTTGGACATGCGCAGTGTGCCCTCTATTCATTTCCCCGCTCCGTTCTCGTTGTAGGTGCAGGTCCCAGAGGTGGGACCCGCACCTATTAAACGATTGGGGCCTATCCTAGCGATAGGCCCCCATTGTATGTGATGGCAAAACCCCCTTTAAGTGTTTTGCAGTCCTTAAATTGTGGATCCCGGCCAATTTCATGCCTCCCATTTTTTTATGCAAAAAATGCGGATCGGATGTGGGCCAAACATACGGTCGTGTGCATGAGCCCATTATCGGGAACAAGTGGTTGGCTGAACATTCATTCCTGATTGACCCGATCCTCAGGCGGTGTAAGGGCTCTTTCACACTTGCGTTTTTGGTTTCCGTCCTAGAGTTCCGTCCTCAGGGCTCTAGGACGGAAAGATACTGATCAGGATCATCCCCATGCATTCTGAATGGAGAGAAATCCGTTCAGGATGCATCAGGATGTCTTCAGTTCAGTATGTGAACGTTTTTTGGACCTTGGAAAAAACCGTAGCATGCTGCGGATTTGTCTCCGTCCATGCCGTAACGCCAGATCCGGAATTAATGCCCATTGAAGTGCATTAATCCGGATCCGGCATTAAGCTAAACGTCGTTTCGGCGCATCGCCGGCTCCGACGTTTAGCTCTGCGCATGCGCAGCAGCAATTCCGATTGGAGCCCCAGTGTAAGCTGGGGCTCCGATCGGTTACCATAGCAGCCAGGACGCTACTGAAGTCCTGGCTGCCATGGTAAGTACTCCGCAGTAGTGTACTTACCTGCGCTGCGGCCTCCGGGCGCTCCTTCATGACGTCACAGGTCCGGGTGGCGCATTGATCTATGCGCCGCGGGGACCTGTAATGTAATGAAGAAGCGCCCGGCTGCCGCAGCGCAGGTAAGTACACTGCTGCGGAGTACCATGGCAGCCATGACTTCAGTAGCGTCCTGGCTGCCATGGTATCCTGATTAGCCTTCAAATGCTTTCAGGCGACTTTCGTTCTGACGGATCCGGTGGGACGCAAGTGTGAAAGCACCCTAACTGGGCTTTCATCAAGAGGATTTCATTTGAAGAGTCCAGGGGCTTAGCCATAGAGGCTGCAGTGAGAATGGGCCCATGCAAAGGCTCCTCTAAAACATAAAAATATGTCTCAAATGACAGCCGATCAGTAAGGGCCCTGATGTTGTCTGAGTGTGAGGTTGTGTAAGGGCTCATGCACAGCGCCGCAGCCGGTTTTGCGGTCCACGAAACGCGGATAATGGACGAGAGCTTGCAGCCATTTTTTTTCTCACTCCTTCACAAATATCCTATCCAAAATGGACAAGAATAGGACATGTTTTTTTTTTTTTTTTTTTTTTGCAGGGCTGCGGAACGGATTTACATGTGCCATCCGCATCTTTTGCGGCCCCATTGAGATGAATGGGCCCACATGTGATCAGCAAAAAATGCAGATCGGATGCGGACAAAAACCTACGGTCGTGTGCATGAGCTCTAAGGTATAGGGATCACAGCACTACTTGTATATATGGGCAGGCTTTGAATCCAGCATCTGAAAGGCTGGAGGGTTTCTGGGAAGCGGGCTTTGGCCAGGTGAAAAGTTCAGCAGGACATCAGTGGGGAAAGGGGGATGTGGAGGGTGAATGGAAAAATGTGACGTAAATTCCCATACAGGACAGTCCACATACTAAACACCCCCCTCCAGTTCACCAGAGTGGTGGTCAACACCAGCACAAATCACGGTGTCAGTGAGAGCCGTAGGCTATTGTCCAGCCAACTCCACCGCAGTGCCGTCTGGCCGCCTGGTGCCCATGTACCTTCTCATTCACATTTTGTGATTTTGTTGCATCTTCTAGCTGCAATTTTCAGGAAAAAAACACTTGAAAAGAAACACCCACTTTACGTTTTGCAAAATCCAAACATTTTAGTTTTTTTTTTTTTCCCTCCAGTGAAAAAAACGAAACAAAACATCTAAACCGTGAGATGTGAATTAGCCCTTCACATTTCATTCCTCACCACTGTTAGGATCTCTGCTGGCTGTCATTCCTGGATACACCCTATGAGGATGAGATCATGTGTTGCAGTCATTTTGGCCCACATGTGAGCACACCTAGATTTTTAAGTAAATTGGACCAAAATGTGCCATGTTCCTATGCGAAAGTCCTCATCCACACTTGCAAGTTGCAAGACCCCTTTTTGTGACACCGTCCTTGCCGCTTGGAAGTGTTGGGGACTGGAACATTGGCCCCGGCAAATTTACTAAATACTGGAAAAAAAATGTAAATGTTGGTGAAAAACTACTCTACTTAGGGAGTGGAATATTTTATTTTATTTTTTATTCCAGGCACATGGACCGCCATAGATGCGCCTAACTTAGGATGAGACCAAGGCCTTATTATAAATGATGTGCATCCTTTGGCAGCGCAGGGGGGAATCAAAGACTGTCATTTTATGTCAATGACCCCCATTATCTGCAAATTTAGGACTTAGGCTACCTGCAATTTCCGTGGTGTTACTTGCAGTTTTTGGTGGGGATCTGATGCATTTTTGCCCCTTCCATTGAAAATGGTGAAATCCGGAACAAAAATCACAAGCGTGATTGACATGCTGCATGATTTCTAGATCTGCGCGGCATAGAAGAAAGAAGCAAAGAGTACATGAGATTTGTTTAGTCTCATACACTTTGTTAGTACTGTATTAGGCTTCATGCACACGGCCGTTGCCGTATTGCGGTCCGCGGTACACGGGCATCGGTCGTGTGCACCCCGCATCACGGATTCGGACCCATTCACTCGAATGGGTCCGCAATCCGAGAAATGCGGAACGGAAGCACTACGGAGTGCTTTTGTGGTGTTTCTGTCCGTGCCTCCGCATGTTTGCTGTGATGGTGCCACTCAAATCACAAAAAATCCAACACTGCTGTTTTTTTTTTTTGTTTTTTTTGCAATTCGCATGTTGTGATTGGAGCAAAAGTGCAAACTGCTCTGCGACCGCATTCATTCCTGAGTGTCCATCCCTGCGCCACATTCATCATCCAGCCTGAGCCCCTGTGATAAATCTGCTGCAGGTCTACACAGCCGGTCTAAGTTTACCAGCTATAGGAATAGTAAATTTAGGCCATTGCATTTCTGGCTCTAATTTGCTCAATATTGTAGGAAGATGATGTGGGATTAAACTCTCATCGCGTCGAATATAAGGCCTCTTTCACACGGGCGTCAAGTTTGATGCCTGGATAAGAGGCGGGTGCATTGCGGGAAAATGTGCCATTTTTCCGCACTAGTGCAAAGGGTTTTATTGCGTTTTGCACGTGCGTGTGAAAAATCGGCATGTTTGGTACCCAGACCCGAAGCTGGACTTCATCACTGAAGTCCGGTTTCGGGTTGAGTATTCTGCATATTTTATTATTTTACCTTATAACATAAATTATAATTCTCAATAGAGAATGCAAAGTAAAAAGGGCAATAGAGGGTTAAAAATAATAAATAAAAAAAACTCGCTCACTCCATTTGATTGCAAAGCTGCCAGTCTCCTGTTCTGTCTTCAGCTGGGCTGGGGGGGGGGGGGGGTGGTGATGTCACTGGGTCACATGGTCCAATCACCTGCTTCCATCATCACCCGATCGCCTAGCAACCAAGCGGGAAAATCGCACTGCATCCGCACTTGCTTGCAGATGCTTGCGATTTTACCGCAGCCCCATTCATTTCTATGAGGCCTGCGTTGCGTGAAAAACGCAGAATATAGAACATGCTGCGATTTTCGCGCTATGCAAAAGTGATGCAGGAAAACCACCGCTCATGTGCACAGCCCCATAGAAATGAATGGGTCCGGATTCAGTGCGGGTGCAATGCGTTCACCTCACGCATTGCACCCGTGTGGAAATCACGCCCGTGGGAAAGGGGCCTAAGACGCGCTGCTCCTCTGACCCGAACTCTCTGCATTGTAATAGTTTATGATGCTGTTAGTTCCTGCCTGACCGCAGGTCTGCTGTACTGCGCTAAGATATTGCCCTGAGTACAGTACAGTAAACCTGGGGTCAGGCAGGACCCCAGTAAAGGTACTATTACATGGAGCGAGTATTGTACCGATTCTCATGCATGCAAGCGAAAATGGCCAAGAATCGTGTGATGTAATAAGTATGAGCGATTAAAAGATCAGCGATAAATCGCTTGTTTCTCGTCCATCGTGATCTTTCTGCATGCTATAAATGTAGTCGTCTAGTCGCTAACGATCCACTGCATGGCTTGGGGGAGTGGCAGTAGGCGTGTCTTTGAAATTTACTTTTTTTTTTTTTTTTCCCATCTTAAAACGGAAATACGTTACCGGATGGGGAATGCGGCATACAGTGGGTGGTTATCAAGTGGTGTACACCCATCACAATGATGTCCTCCATTGTCACACCTTTTATTCTACCTGAAGACCAACCTCTTGACCAATTATCTGTCCACTATCTTTACATGTAATATAAATTAACTATTAAAAAGCGTATAATGAAGCAAAAGTTTTGTCGCTACATCCTCGATCATTTATCGTTATCTGTAGGACATCTGCTAGTGTAATAGTACCTTAAGCCATTATGATGCTGTGAGTTTGGGTCAGAGGAGCAGTTGTCAGTAGTGTTGAGTGAAACGAGCTTCCATGTTGCATCAGAAGTCGCTTCGTTCAAAACTTCGGATTCATCTCCGTACAGCATTAAAATGTGTACAGCCTCTGATGAGCCAAAGTCCGTTATTCGCGAAGACGTGAGACTAGTTGAATAACTTCGGTAGTTGATCTTTAAAGTGGAAAACCACTTTAAAACTTGGAACTAAACTCTGCTTTGGTTCCGACTGGTACTCGGAGCTGAAGCCAAGTTCGGTTCCAAGTGTATTTTGCGGAACGGAATTGCGGACCCATTAATTTCAATGGGGACAGACTATGTCCCGGCCGGGTCCGCAATTGCGGATCTGCACTTCCGGGTCGCAATCGTGTTCCTGAAAAAAATAGAACATGTCCTATTCTTGTCCGCAATTGCGGACAAGAAAATACATTTTCTATATAGTGCCGGCGATGTGCGGTCCGCAAATTGTGGAACGCACATCGCCGATGTCCGTGTTTTGCAGATCCGCAAAACACACATGGACGTGTGAATGGACCCTTAAGGTAGTTTTCCACTTTAAAGATCAACTACCGGAGTTATTCAACGAAGTCTCGTGCGACTTTGCGAATAACTGACTTCAGCTCATCAGTGCCCGTACATTTAATGCTGTATGGAGCTCTCCGACGTTTTGAATTAAGCGACTTCGGATGTTGCATCCAAAGCTCGCTTCGCTCTACACTAGCTGTCGGTCCAGGAAATGCAGCCATTATACGGAGCGTGTTTCCTGCACTGAACACACTCGTGTGAAACTGGCCTTACACTATTCGGGGGTAATTGCACACCCTCTGGCCCTTACACCAGTTGGTCCTGCTCCTCTGATGAGCAGCAGGCAGTCCAGGCAGTCGTGGCTCTTCTGGTGGTCTCCCTTGTAGTCAGGTGGAGCTCTGCCACGTCACCTCACTGATGGTGCTATTTCATAGTGCGTGGTCCAGTCCCCCTACTCTAGACTAGCGCAGAGGTGTGAGTAATTTTCTTCTTTTTAGGCGCATGTCCGCAATTCTCGAATATATTCTGCTACTACCCCAGATGCTAGAACTACTCCTTCAAGTATTCTCATCTCTTTATCCATATATTAGCCTTTAATCTGTCTGCAATTTGCAGGCGCTCGATCGTTGGGTTTTTTTTTTTTTTTTTTTTCGGGCACCGTTGCACCTCCTAATTCTCCGGCCTGGCTGTAGGATTTGGCGACAGATGGGCAGACACTTGTGCCTCTGTGCTGCAGAGCGGACTGATTTAAGGGGCAGTGGCTTACAGTCTTGAGCGATGTCACTAATGACCTGTTGTGTCAGCGTCTGACGTTGGTGTCGCAGTGAGATCCCCTTCTCTCCTGTCTCTTGTCCATTGTCTGCCTCACCCCAGGAAGACTCTGTACGGCTCCGGTGCTCCGCAGGGCCCAGGGCGGCTCTTAATGGCCTTTTCTTCTATCAGCTCTTTCTTTTCATTGCCTGTTTGTTTAATTCTGCTGCGTGAGGAGCTTCTGCATGTGCATGCATAATGGTGGGGGGAGAGGGGGGGGGTCCTCAAATGTCCCCCACCCCTCCCCTGCTGCCAGCCTGTCTGTCTGAAGTCACAACAGCAGAAGTAAGAGGACTCTGTGTAGTTGCAGTGACAGCTGGGACTTTTAACCCCTTAAATGCTACAGAGCCCTGTGCTCATCTCAAGCCTATTGAGCCCGCAGTTCTAGGTACAGTCTGATCCAGTGCAGCAGCTGATTGGTAGTGTTGAGCGAATTTTAGGGAAGAATCGATTTGCAGCAAAGGCGAATTTCCCTGCGCTTTGTGGTAGCGATCAGGGATGAGCGAATCGACTTCAGATGAAACATCCCAAGTCGATTCGCATAAAGCAGGAGCTCCGTACAGTATTAGAATGTATTGGCTCCGATGAGCAATGAGTTCATAAATGAATTTGTACTGTAAAAAAAACATTTCCCAAACTCTGGTTCGGTTCCAACCTTGGAACAGAACCTGAGTTCAGGAAATGTTTTTTTACAGTACAAATTCATTTATGAAGTTTTTGCGCAGTCTTGCGAGACTTCGCAAAGCAATAACTTCGGCTCATCAGAGCCAATAGATTCTGATACTGTACAGACCTCCTGCTCTGTACAGTATTAAAACAAAGTTTTATGCAAATCTACTTTGGATGTTCCATCCGAAGTCGATTCGCTCATCCCTAGTAGCGATTTTCCCAGAATGACGGTAAAAAAACGCCTCCTCTGTTTGAGCGCGAAGAGCCCGCCGCCATCTTGATTGAAGATCTCGTACGAAATCCTGTGCGCTGTAATGTATGACGTCGCCACAGAGACGCGCAAGATTTCGCGCTAGATCGTTAATCAAGATGGTGATGGTCTTCTCTTTGCGAACAAACGGAGGAGGTATGTATGATTCCGCAATCGGCTATGAATGCGGCATCTTAGGGGAGGGGTACAATGATGGTGCGCGGAGCAATTGCCGCTCCCTGTCATTGCACCCACAACTTACAAAGATATGCGCTTCGTGACTAAGTAATTTGTCATAAAGTGAATTTTTCTTTTGTAAAATTTGGCAAAGCAGCCAAATCAAGTTTTTAAATACTTCGCTCATCTCCACTAATCGGCTTTCTTTTGATCAAATTTATTTAGCAGCCTTTCATAAAAACGTTTTTTTCACGGTCTTATGAGAAGTTTAGCATGTTTTTGACTGACGCTAGCTGTCCGTGAATGGGAAGTCTCCCAGCTCAGGGTTCACTACAGTTGTATCCAGTAAAAAAAAAAAAAAAAATTCATCTGGACTGGTAGATTCTAACAAATTTTATGTCTTTACCTCACAGAGGACTGTCTGGATGGGATACAATGGTAACAAACCCTCAGCAGTGAACAGTATTCGCTCTTTGAGTTTTTAGCTTCTGGGTTCCAATTCACTGACAGCAAGCTGCGATGTAAATAAAATAAAAACTGGTTGCGATTTTGTTGGTGTTCTCCCACGATCCCATGTTTTACAAAGTTCTCCTACCTGGTGCGGGGGTGTAGGTTAGATATCCCTGCTCATCTTGAGCTTTATGCTCCATGAATAGATCAATCTTCAGCAGAGCAATGGATTAGATTGTGAGATGGGATTGGGGGCTGATAAAGGAGGACGGTAGCCTATGTAGCGCTGACAGTCTGGTAACTTTTTTTCTTTGTTTCTGCAGGAATTGGAAGATGCATTGTATCGAGATGATGTGGAGTTCCTCAGCGAGCTCCTGGCCTGTCTCCTGCAGGGCTGCTATCAGCGACATGACATCACGTAAGCGCGGCGGTGAATCCACCGACACACCTTGTTTCTTTCCCTCCTTGCTCCTCATCCTCATGACTTCTTCTGTCGCTGCCAGGCCTCAGACCTTCCACATATACCTGGAGGATATCATTAGCTACCGTTGGGAACTTGAAGAAGGGAAGACCAACCCACTCAAGGGGGCCAGTTACCACCAGCTGCCACTGCGCACAAGGCTGGAAATCCTGCACCGTCTGTGTGACTACAGGCTCGATGCAGATGACGTCTTTGACCTCCTTAAGGTTTGGATCATTTTATCCTCCTTCAGCTCATAATCTAAGCTGTACAAAACCACCATAATTAGTATCTTATTATCAGGGTCTGGATGGGGACAGCCTGCGCGTGGAGCCGCTAGGGGAAGACTCCTTGGGGAACTTGTACTGGTATTTCTATGGGACCAGGCTCTACAAAGAAGAACCATCCTGGGAGAAGAGACAGCGGGCACTGGAAGAGTAAGGACTATAGACATTATAGATCCCCTTTACACAGCTCAATTCTCTTATGTTCACATTTTAATCCAATTTTACAATGTACTATCTAAATAGTCACTGTGTACATACATTACTTACCCTGTACTGATCCCGAGTTACATCCTGTATTATACTCCAGAGCTGCACTCACTATCCTGCTGGTGGAGTCACTGTGTACATACATTACTTATCCTGTACTAATCCTGAGTTACATCCGGTATTATACTCTAGAGCTGCACTCACTATTCTGCTGGTGGAGTCATTGTGTACATTACATTACTTACCCTGTACTATTCCCGAGTTACATCCTGTATTATACTCCAGAGCTGCACTCACAATTCTGCTGGTGGAGTCACTGTGTACCTACATTACATTACTTAGGGTCCATTCACATGTCCGTTTGTTTTTTTGCGTATCCGTAAAACACGGACATCGGCGATGTGCGTTCCGCAACTTGCGGACCGCACACCGCCGGCACTATATAGAAAATGCCTTTTCTTGTCCGCAATTGAGGACAAGAATAGGACGTGTTCTATTTTTTTCGGGTTAGTGATTGCGGACCCGGAAGTGCGGATTCGCAATTGCGGACCCGGCCGGGACATCGTCTGCCCCCATTGAAATTATTGGGAATTGCAGACGTGAGAATGGACCCTTATTCTGTACTGATCCTGAGTTACATCCTGTATTATACTCCAGAGCTGCACTCACTATTCTGCTGGTGGACACAATGTATATATACATTACTTACTCTGTACTGATACTGAGTTACATCATGTACTATACTGCAGAACTGCACATACTGTTCTTCAGAGCTGAAGTCTCCCAGCATTCCCGGCTTGCCCTGGAGACTTGCTTTACAATACAGTCATATAGGAAAAGGCTAACTGCCCACTGCAATATAGAACATAGGAATGCCTTTCTACAAGTTTGCTGACTGTTTCCCCCAAATTTGTAATTAATCCTCTTATATCCATGCTCATTCTTGGCTTTGAAGTCAGGGAGCGGTCCTCTGTCTATAACGGCAAACACAGATAGCTGTCAATGACTGATGGGACCGCCTCCTTTACTTCAAAGCCAAGAATGAGCAGGAATTAAGGCCTCTTTCACACTTGTGTTCTGAGGATCCGGCAGGCACTTCCGTCCCGCCAGATCCGTCAGAACGCAAGTCGCCTGAAAGCATTAGAAGACTGATCAGGATCCTGATCAGTCTTCGAAATTCTTTGAGGTTACTATGGCAGCCAGGACGCTATTAAAGTCCTGGTTGCCATAGTAGTAGTGGGGAGCGGGGGAGCGGTATACTTACAGTCCATGCGGCTCTCGGGGCGCTCAAGAATGAATTCAGAGTGCCCCATGCGCATGGATCACGTGATCCATGCGTGTAGGGCGCCCTGACGTCACTCTGGAGCGCCCCGGGAGCCACACAGATGGTAAGTATACTGCTCCCCCGCTGCCCACTACACTTTACCATGGCAGCCGGGACTTTAGTGTCCTGGCTGCCATGGTAACCATTGAGAAAAAGCTAAACGTCGGATCCTTTCAACGGATCCGGCCTTGCGGCAAGTGTTCAGGATTTTTGGCAGGAGCAAAAAGCGCAGCATGCTGCGGTATTTTCTCCGGCCAAAAAACGTTCCGGTCCTGAACTGAAGACATCCTGATGCATCCTGAACGGATTTCTCTCCATTCAGAATGCATTGGGATAATCCTGATCAGTATCTTTCCGTCCTAAAGCCCCGAGGACGGAACTCTAGGACGGAAAGCAAAAACGCAAGTGTGAAAGAGCCCTTAGATGAATAAAATACAAGTTGCACTGAATTCTTTCCAATACAACTGTATATTAATCTGCCCAGCTCCTCCTGCTCTATATGCCGCATGCAGATTACACTGCATTTTCATGGTGACAGGTTCTCTTTAATTTTAATTTTTCTTTTGATATCAGAGCAGCTGCAGCGCCAGAAAAGCCAGTGAGAAAGAGAGGACGCCCTCCAAAGAAGAAGAAATTTCTGGAGGAAACTGTCATCAGGTGTGTGACCCATGGGGCAAACAAATGACTCCCAAAAAAAAAAAAAATATTGTGCTGATGCCTATTTGTCTGCAGCACGTACAGTAGATATCAGTGGGGGGATTTTTTACACTTTTTTTTTTTTCTTTTTAACAGTGAGAAATTAGAATTAAAGCTACCAACAATTGAAGGATTGAAGAATGAGAACGGTAAGAGACATAATGCATGTCTTGTGTTAATACTGGTAACCCTTCAACCTTTACGGTACGCGGCGACACTGTTCGCACATGGCATGTCGCAGCCAGGATAGCAGAGTAGTGGTGATCCCGTTCATTTCTGTGGGATCACCACTACTCTGCTATCCTAGGTGGGACACATCATGTGACCCGTGTAGCGGGACCCTAAGGCTGGGAACACACCTAGGCGTTTCTGAATCGCGCGTATGACGCGCGTTTTTGGATGCGCGTTTTTGTAACTAAGAAACGCGCGTCATACGCGCGATTCAGTGATTCTCCCCTATGGCATCATTGTCCATAGGCGCGTTAAAACGCCCCAAAGAAGCTCATGTACTTGTTTAGGCGTGGGGCGTTTTACAGTGCGTTCAAACGCGCTGTACAACGCCCAAATGTGAACCATGCCCATAGGGAAGCATGGCTTTTCACATGTTGTGCGTTTTACAGCGCGTTTGAACGCGCTGTAAAACGCTTAGGTGTGTACCTAGGGTAATACCTCTCTTCTTTGCTACAAACCTCTGTCCTATCATGTCCTTGATACTTCGCTACAATGTACCAGTCTGAAGTACAGCCACATCAGTTTAGGAATATTGTATAGAGCCCTGTGAGAAGTATTAGGGCAGGATGGGTTAGAGGGATGAATTGACGATTTAGAGGCACTTAATAGAGTTAGCAGTTTCGGTTGAGTTCCCCTATAAGGGTACATTAACATGTCCGGATGTATTTGGCAATCCGCAAAATACAGATCACGTCCGTGTTGCATCTTTTTTTTTTTTTTTTCTGTGAACCCATTGAATTCAATGGCTTTGTGGTCCGCATTTGATGCCAAGAATATGACATGGTCCGCAGAACGGACATATGTATGCGGAAAGCATATGCAAGACATCCCTGTGCTTACCGCGTCGGTCCCGCAAAAGATAGACCGCGTCCTATACTTGGCTGCAAAATCCGGTTCACAGACCCATTGGAGTCCATGGGTCCTTAGAAAAATTGGATGCAGCATGGACATCATCTGTGTTTTGCAGACCGCAAAATACATACAACCATGTGAATGCCCTCTAAGGGTGGGGGAGGGGGGGCCGTATTCTTATGGTCATGAATGTGGTGCTGCATCATGAGCTGTAACGAATTTTGCATTGTTTCTTGGTCGTCCCCTGGTGTGTTTCCTTAGCTAGTCCTCCTGGGGAGGGATCTTGGCGTCTCCTTTGCCAGACGGAGCAGGAATGGCGGGAGGTGACAGAGAGTTTCCGGGACAAGACTTCGTGTAAGGATCGCCATCTTTATAAAATACTGAGTGAAGAATTCCTGCCTGAAATCTGCAATATGATCTCTCAGAAGGTGAGCGCAACATACAGAGTAGGACGCTCCACCCAATGGAGACCTCTTAGATCACCGTGATTTCCTGACGCATATGCCTATAGAGGCACACATTGCCCATACTGTGAACAGACCCTTATTTCAGCTGCTGATGAGCAGAACTTGTGCAGATCATCATAGGGCACATTTTATAAATTTCTTAACATACATTTTTTTTTTCAGGAGAGCAAAATGCAGGATGAGCAGACGCGGTTTACCTCCAAAGGACTATCCAGCCATTCTGGGTTCAGATCTTTCCAGCAGGAGGTGAGCACTGAACAGGGAACAATGGGAGAAATCTGAATGATACAATAAAAAGAAATATTGGCAGGAGCGACCTATGAGATATCACCTAGAATAAGCAAGTGTCTGACTGGTTGCCATAGCCAGCCGCACTTAATTTTGTAATATCCTCTGTGATTCCTTTAACCCAAAATCCAGTAATCTAGTATGGAACCCTGCAAGACTTGCACAAAACAG
Source organism: Bufotes viridis (assembly GCA_033119425.1). Classification (NCBI taxonomy): domain Eukaryota; kingdom Metazoa; phylum Chordata; class Amphibia; order Anura; family Bufonidae; genus Bufotes; species Bufotes viridis. The sequence goes on along the minus strand of CM065590.1, from coordinate 418,659,615 downwards.
AGAGGAAAAAACCAGTAAAATGGCAGGTAGCTCGTAATTGGCTAAGGGTACGGCTACACGTTCAGGTTTTTGTTGCAGTTTTTAAAGCCAAAACGAGGAGTGGATTTAAAAACAGGGGGTAGTGTTTGTCCTTTAATACTTTCTCTACTTTTATTAATTTACTCCTGATTTTGGCTTCAAAAACTGCGTGAAAATAACCCGAACGTGTGGTCTTAAATAAACTATTCTTTTTTAGCGCGGTTAATGTCAGCTGCCAGGAACTTGTTGATATTGTGCACGTTGATCTTTGTTCTCGGATGTATTGGATCTAGTTGTTGGTGGCTTGGGGGCGCCCTCTGCTGGTAGAAGTAGGTAACTACTTTTAATTATTGCAAATTACCTTGCTCCAACACTTCATCCAGCCATAAACACGATATAAACATAATTATTGGGCCACCTACAGGAGCTTTCATGACATCTTACTCAAAATCCATGGACATTAATATGGAGTGCCCCCTCCTCTTGGCAGCTAAAACCTCTTTCACTTTTCTAGGAAGACTTTCTACAAGATTTTGGAGTGTGTCTGTGGGAATTTTCGCCCATTTATCCGATGTTGATAAAAACTTTTGCACATTACTGTATATAAACAGACAACAAGATGGTATAATGGCCTTTTTGGATGTTCTATTCTGTGCCCTATAGGATTCCAATCCCTCCAGAGTCCAGGAGGAAGAGGATGAGAAGCAGCTGCTGTTGATGATGCAGAGAAAGGAGCAGGAACTATTCCAGAAGGAGGAGAGGAAAAGGGCGCTGGCGGAGAAAGTTCGATCGGTGGAAGGTAATGTAGAAATCCTAACAAGTTGTCTATGACGCCTTTGATATTTCAGTCTGCACTGGAAATTAATACTAAGTAATAGATGAAAAAAACTCCTCTTATTACGGACTGGAGGCAATGTGTTCTCCTATATGTCTATACATCAGCAATGTTTCTCTAATGACTACAGATCGTGCGCGGAGGAGGAAGCTGAGAGAGGAGCGTGCCTGGCTGTTGTCGCAGGGTAAAGAGTTGCCCCCAGAATTATGCCATCTAGAACCCTCCTCGCCCATCCACGGAGACTATCGAGTGCCAGATTTGTGAGTGTTCCTCTACTTGTGTTCTGTTTAATAGAGACCTGTACAGTATATAAGTGAGGAATTTGGTGTGTAGTATTCAATGTATGACCTGTAATCATTTTCAAAAACAGTCCACTTAACCGTTTCTTCCTTTCTTTCAGGCTCGGTATTGACTTGGACGATCACTACACAGCGATGTACAAAGGTGAGCTTCCCCTAAGAGACCAAGGGGACAGTCTTCTAAAAAAGAAATCTCTTAATTTGTGACGTAAAAGTTGCACAAATTTGCAACAAAATTGTGCAACTTTTTCCCATTCTCCACCCTCACCACTTCTGTAAAAGGTGGGTGGGAGGTGTGGCAAATTATACCAGATATCTACAATAGCTGTGGATTCCATTACGAATTTTCAGTATGGGTTCTAAGTTAATATCTCCTTGATGTAATCTCCTGCTGGGGAAAAAAAAGCCCGATTTGAGGGCCTTTTTGTGGTACACACAGACTCTAGTGTACAATATACATTTTCCATGGTGCCATAGATTTTTTTTATCTTGCTGGGTGAGGCACAAGTCAAAAAATAGAGGAATTTTCTGCTCCTGTCACACAGTGATGCAATTAGAGTTGCACTGGGTATCGAAGTATCGATACTTAATTGATACTTTTAGACCCGGATCGATCTGATACCAGGTTTTACTATTTAACGATACTAAGCTGCACTACTGCGCAGCCTAGTATGAGTTGGAGAACTTGGCACCCGCCACTCCCCGCGCACCATGTTCTATTCAGCAGCACAATGGAGAAGGAGCCAGTCCCTCCCTTAGCACTGTGCGCTGCCACCAATGGGAACATAGTACTGAGGAGGAAGGGACGGATGTGGCCACTGCACCACCAATGAATGTAATAACACATTAATTCAAGTGTAGGCTGCGGGTGCCGGCGTCGGTATCACATACCCGGCCTCAATAACAGGGAACAACGATCCCGCGAACCACAGCAATTAAACCCTCAGGTGCTGCACCTAAGGGGTTAATTGACTGGGATCGCAGCGCCCTGTCAGAGGCCAGGTGCAGAGTATGTGATGATGGCACCCCCTGCCTACACTTAAATGAATGGGTTAATTATGTTCATTTGTGGCGCAGTTGACCCCCAGCCCCCCCCAACCCCAGTATCATAAAGTATAGTGTGCCCCAGCCCCTCCCTCCCAAATCCCCCAGTATTAAATTGATTGGTGGCAGTGGCCACAGGGTCCCCTTCATTGGTGGTGCAGTGGCAGCTTCTGATTGGAGCTCTAGCAGTGAAAGCGCAGGGCTCCGATCGGTTACCATGGCAACCAGGAAGCTACTGAACTCTTCCATGGTTCGCCATTTTAGTTACCTTGTCCCCCCCGTCCCCCGTCCCCAAAAAAAATAGGATAGGACTATTCTATTATGGGCCGGACCAGACGTTCCATAAAATGCGGAATGCACGCAACTTTTTTGGTGTTTTATTTTTTTCACGTGGTATCGAGTATCGCAATACTTCTTGAAATATTGAAATCAAATCAAAATTTGGGTATCATGACACCCCTAGATGCAATTACGTGTTCCTCTCAGACCGACAAAAAAATCTACGGTCATTCTGCAGCTTTAGATGCAGATTTTCGAACTCCATTGAGTTCATTGAAAAAAAATCTGCAACATGTACACAGTGCGAGCAAAGCTCCGTTCACTTGCAGTGTGCGGTCATTTTTTGCAGAATTGCTGTGCGAATTTCAACCCAAAAATCTGAGAAATACAGGATATGTGAACTTGGTCTGGTTCCCTTGAGTGATAACTGGTATTTTGTACATTATGCTCTAGAACATCTCCCTAACACCTCTTTTCTTCCTCCAGTTCTTGATGCAGTGAAGGCTCATAAGGATTCCTGGCCCTTTCTGGAGCCAGTGGATGAGTCCTATGCTCCCAATTATTATGATATAGTCACCGTAAGTCACCAGCACATTCTTGTTCTAGACAGCTTTTATTCTCTTATCAGTTATGTTCCGTTCCCTCTTCATTAGTAATCATAACAGCAGGTAAATGACCTATTGTAATTTCCCCATCTAGAACCTTTACATAAGGCCTCCAATACCCCATCCACAAACCATGATTTGAGGGACACCCTCCATTACTTGAACTTGCCTGTTTTATTTTCCAGTGTCCCATGGATATTTCCAAAGTGGAGCAGCGGCTCTGTTCTGGGTATTACCTTACGAAGGACCAGTTCGTCAAGGACATGAAAACAATTTTTAAAAACTGTGTCAAGTACAATGGACCAGATAGTGGTGAGTTGAAATACTAGTAGTAGTTTTTATTTATTTATTTTTTTTATTGTAGTTTAAATATTCCCTATTATGGAAGCAATATGCAATTTTTTTTTACATTTTGTTCATCTGTCATTTTTTTTTTAATCATTTTTAATATTTTTCATTATTAGTATTGTTTCTGATACTGGTGATTTCCATGCTCATTGCAGAATACACAGAGATGGCTGAGAGTTTGGAGCGCTGCTTTAAAAAGGCTTTACTCAAGCACCTCCCTGATGATGCAGATTCTGATGGAGAAACCTGGGTCTGCTCAGATGACAAAGAGAAGCCCCTGAAAGGCGGAGCCAAGGGAGACGCTCCAGGGCTGGGGGCTGGAGAAAAAGTAAAGAGGAGGGGGGCAGAAAGCGGCAGAGTTCAGAGAGCAGTATGATTCACCAGTCATCACCCAGTGAGGATGGAGAAGATAGACTCCACCCGGCTGTGAATAGAGTGCCCAAAGAACAACCATACACCCAGCCACTTCAGTTTGCAAGCATGCCTAGGAACTCCTTCCACCCAGGGGAAAGGGTAAGAGAATTTCACACTAATTTATGCACCTTACACTGTTAATATGTCCAAAAATAGAACTACTATAAAATTATTTCCTATGTACAAGAGTAGAACTACTACAATACTGTCCCCTATGTACAAGAATATAACTACTATAATACTGCCCCCTATGTACAAGAATATAACTAATACTGCCCTCTATGTACAAGAATATAACTAGTATAATACTTCCATCTATGTACAAGACTTTACCTACTGTAACACTGTCTCCCTTGTACAAGAATATAACTAGTATATTACTGGCCCTACATACAAAAATATATCTACTATAATACTGTCTCTTATGCACAAGAATATAACTACTATAATACTGCCCCCTATGTACAAGAATATAACTACTATAAGGCCTTTTTCACACGGGCGTTGCGGGTGCACTCCGTCAAACAGTGCGGGTGCGTTGCGGGAATCGCCGCGATTTTTCCCTGCGAGTGCAAAGCGCTGTCATGCGTTTTGCACGCGCGGGAGAAAAATCAGCACTTTTGGTACCCAGACCCGAACCTGCACTTCTTCACAGAAGTGCATGTTTGGGTCAGAAATTGTCCCGCTGGTATTATTTCACATTATAACATAGTTATAATGTGAAATAATACCCTTGGCCATCTTCCTAATGTTGAACCCGGTGCTGAATGGGTTAAAAATAATAAACTAATAATAACTTACCTGGTCCATTTGATCGCGAAGCCCGGCATCCTCTCCGTTAGCTTGCTGGTAGGAAAAGGACCTGTGATGATGTCACAGCATCACATGGCCCAATCACATGCTCCATCACCATAGTGATGGAGCATGTGATTGGGCCATGTGACCATGTGACATCATCACAGCGACGCCTCGGCCGACGCTCTGAAGCTAAATGCCAGATCTGTAGCTCTGTCCAATTCTGCAAGGAGAGCTATATGGCTTAAAGGATGGCCAGGAGACACAGGGTCTAAAAATAAGCTGTGTGCAATCCCTTGCCAGGGGGATTTTTTGTTTGGTTCCGTGTTGGATGACCTCTTAGAAAAGGCATCTGATAATAAAAAAGGATTTCCCGGAGGATTTCGGAGGAATAGAAGAGGATTTGGAAAAGAAACAAGACTATAGGGGCAAAGGCAGAAAGAACAAGGGTTTCCTCTTTGGCTCCCAGTCATCCACAACCCCCAAGTCCAATCAGCAATGACGATCTCTCTCCGGTGGGTGGCAGGCTTTCTCGTTTTCTTCAAGCCTGGGTAGAGTTATCCCCGTGTCCTTGGATATTGGGGGTAATAAGAGACTGTTTTCGTCACGAGTTTGTCTCTCGCCCACCGCAAAGACTAAAAAAAAACTAACAAATCTCCGAATTCCGTAAAGAATCTGGCACTAAAACACAAAATTCTTTCATTATTGAACAATGCGGTCCTCATTCCGGTTCCAGAAGCAGAAAAAGGGGCAGGCACAATGTGGTCCTCATTCCGGTTCCAGAAGCAGAAAAACGGGCAGGCTTTTACTGAACCCTCTTTCTAGTGCCCAAACCAGACGGTTCATTCAGAGTCATCATAAATCTCAGGAATCTGAATCAGTTCCTCCATTACAAAAAATTCAGAATGGAATCAATTCAAACAATTCTAAGACATCTGTCAAAAGGTTGCTTTATGTCCACCATCGACATAAAGGATGCTTATTACCACATCCCAATTCATGCAGATTACCCAAAATATCTAAGAGTAGCCGTTTCAATAGAAGGACAGGTTCCCCACTTACAATATACAGAACTCCCGTTTGGAATCTCCCAGGCTCTTCACAAAAGTCATGGCTTACATAAGACAAAGAGACATTCTGATAGTCCCTTACCTAGACGACCTGATATTGATCGCAGACTCAGAGTACAATCTAAACATCCACATTGGACAAGTGTTAAGGATCCTAGAAAAACTTGGGTGGCTAAAAAAAATGGAGAAAATCAAATCTGTCCCCTTCTCAAGAGTGTGTCTTTCTAGGAATGGTGCTGAACTCAACAAAGATGTCTTGTGTTCTCCCACAGAACAAAATAGACAGGTTGGTGGCAGAGGTGGGGTCGCTAATAACGACAAAGAACAGAACCATTAGACAGGGGATGACCGTTCTGGGCAGGATGACTTCCACCATTCATGCGGTCAGATGGAGCCAATTTCGTTCAAGACCCCTCAATGGCAGATCCTGAAGGAATAGCACGGCTCCCTCTCCCCTCTAGATACACCTCTATCGCTCCCTTCTTTCTATCCAGTGGTGGCTGGATCCGCAAATCTGTCCCAGGGTCTACCTTGGGAGTCAAGGGACTTGGTAATGGTCACCACTGACGCGAGCCCTCTTGGTTGGGGGGCTCTCTGTCAAGGAAACGCCCGACAGGGAATCTGGGGCGCAGGAGAAAGCCACGAATCTCAAAACATGAGGGAGCACAGAGCAGTGTTTCTGGCCTTAAGAGAATTTCTGCCTCTTTTCCGAGGGAAAGATTTAAAAATATTCTCAGACAACGCCACGGTGGTCTCATATATAAACACGCAAGGAGCTGACTGCAGACATCTTTCGGTTAATCATACCCTGGGTATCCTCCGTAAAAGCAGTACATCTGAGAGGCACGGAAACAGGCAGATTTCTTAAGCAGGAACACCCTGAATCAAACAGAATAGTGCCTAAACCAGGAAATTTTTCTCCAAATTACTCGCCTCTGGGGTTATCCTCATTTAGACCTTTTCGCTACCAGACAAAACAAAGTGCAGCCACTTCTCCCTGGATGCAAAAGATTCCCCAACAGGGGTAGATGCATTTTACCTCTCCTGGCCAAATTGTCTTTTGTACGCCTTCCCCCATCTAAGACCCCTTTCACATCAGCGTTTTTGCTTTCCGTCCTAGAGTTCCATCCTCGTGGCTCTAGGACGGAAAGAAACTGATCAGGATTATCCCAATGCATTCTGAATTGAGAGAAATCCGTTCAGGATGCATCAGGATGTCTTCCGTTCAGTATGTGAACGTTTTTTGGACGTTGACAAAACCGCAGCATGCTGCGGATTTGTCTCCGTCCAAAAATCCGGAAAACATGCCGTAACGCCGGATCCGGAATTAATGCCCATTTAAGTGCATTAATCCGGATCCGGAATTAAGCTAAACGTCGTTTCAGCGCATCGCCAGATCCGACGTTTAGCTCTGCCCATGCGCAGCAGCAGTACCGATCGGGGCCCCAGTGTAAGCTGGGGCTCTGATTGGTTACCATGGCAGCCAGGATGCTACTGAAGTCCTGGCTGCCATGGTACACCGCAGCAGTGTACTTACCTGCGCTGCGGCCTCCGGGCGCTCCTTCATGACATCACAGGTCCGAGCGACGCATTGATCTTTGCGCCACAGGGACCTGTGACAGCATGAAGGAGCAGCCGCAGCGCAGGTAAGTACACTGTTGCGGAGTACCATGGCAGCCAGGACTTCAGTAGCATCCTGGCTGCCATGGTTATCTGAAAGCATATTGAAGACTGATCAGGATCCTGATCAGTCTTCAAATGCTTTCAGGCGACTTGCGTTCTGACAGATCCGGCGGGCTGGAAGTGCCTGTTGGATCCTCAGAACGCAAGTGTGAAAGAGGCCTAAAGTTTCTTCCTCCGTTTCTTACAAAAACTGAGACCTGTTTTGGCCCCGCAGGCCTTGGTTCACCTGGCTGAGGAAACTCTCGATAGCAGACCCTTGGATCCTGCCGCACAGGCCAGATCTCTTATATCAGAGTCCAATCTTCCATCCAGATGTACATCAATTACGGTTGACAGCATGGTACTTTAAGGGGAAATCCTAGAGCACTGAGGTCTATCCAAAGAAGTAGTCGCTACTCTCCTGTCTGCTAGGAAGAAAGTTACGTCTACAATCTACCTTAGAATTTGGAGAACTTTCTTATCTTTCTCCAAGGACCCGGTGAATCCTTTAGGTCCTCCTTCTATGCCTAAAATCCTGGATTTTTTTTTTTTACAAGACGGCTTGGAGAAGAATTTAAGAACAAGTACCCTGAAAATACAGGTATCAGCCCTTACCGCGTTTTTTGACTATCCAATCGCTAACCACCCTTGGGTCAGGAGATTCTTCAAGGCTATAAACAGAATTGGACCCTTATTGAGGTCTTCGGTTCCCCCCAGGACCTTAACCTGGTTCTAAGTAGCTTGATGGAATCTCCCTTTGAACTACTGCAGGACCTGTCTTTAAAACTTCTGTCCTTTAAAACTGCCTTCTTGGTAGCGATCACATCAGCTAGAAGGGTAGGAGAAATATCAGCCTTCTCAACATCTCCCCCTTATACCATCATTATGGATGACCGAGTGCTCATCAGTCCGGATCCCTCTTTTCTGCCCAAGGGGGTATCGATGTTCCATAGGACATTCATTCTGTCAGAATCCCAAAAACGAGAAAGAAGAAATGACATGGCCTAGACGTCAAAAGATGTCTTTCTAGACGCAACAAATCAATAGAGGAAAACTTCCAGACTTTTCGTTCACTTTCGGGGAAGAAATCGAGGTCTCTTAAGACCTTATCCAGGTGGATCGTGGCGGCGATTACATTGGCCTATTCCTCAGCAGGGAGGTCCCCTCCTAAAGGTTTTGGAGCACATTCCACCATTCCTACAGCTGCTGCTGCCAGATGTTACCTTAAAGTTTAATAGGGAAATCTAAAATGCCCTACAACCAAAGCTTTGCTGAGGTACTTTTTACACTTTAGGTGCGCTTTTTGGGCCTGTGGCTTTTTTTTTTCTCCATGTTCTAGGTGTCACCAAAAAATAAGCCATAAAAAATATTTATGCACAAAGAAAGCCTAAGAAAAGTGACAGAAAAACAGTGTCGGGTCCAACTGTGCTCCATTTACAGACACAGGGCCAGATTTATCATTCCACTTACATCTTACTCCACTTTTACATCTGCCCAAAGTCACTTTTGGCTCAGTCAGATTTATTAATGGTCCTTTAATACTGTGATAAATGTGGATTGACGGTAGCAGTTTATCCTTCACTAAGCAGCTTTACAAAAGTCGCACGTCTTTACAAAAAAGTCGCATGTTCTATTAAAAAGTCGCATAAGATAAGCATGGTCCCCCCTGGAGTAAAATTGCGCAATTTTTTGCGACTTTTTTGCGACTTTTTAAATGGTTGCAATAGTAAATCTGTCTAGAGATTCATTTACATAAGACAACACGCCCACTTTCACAAAACTGGAGAGCTTAGTGCAGAGCTTGAAAAAGTCGCAAAAAAATGCGCAATTTTACCGATTGCACAATTTTTTGCGACTTTTTCATTCCATTAAAGTGACTTTAGCTAATGATAAATCTGGCCCACAGTGTTTGCAGGGCCAATTCTGAATTTTTCTGTGGGCCCCATTTTCTGTATATGCCCCTGTGTACAAGAATTTAACTATGATAATATTTACCCTTTTTCCAAAAATGTATTCTCTATAATAATCCCTGTGGAGAATTACACAAGTGTTATAGGGATAACGTTCTTGTCCAAAGGAGCAGATCTGGCAATTGTCTCCTATGGGCAGGAACTAAACATTATAATACTCTAGTTTTGTGATGTGTGCACACCAGTGATAAATGAAAATCTCCATGTTTGGCTGGAGTGGTTCTTTTGATATAATTCTTATACTTTGCATGTTTGTGTTTTATTTAGCTGTCTGCACCAGGGATGCATGCTCCTCTTAGGGGTTCAAACACCGGCCTTAGCTATGGACCCTTGACATTTCCAGAACCGCTCCCAGGTGGTCCTATTCATGGTGTTCAGAATTCCGAGGCTCAGGTACATAATAAATTAGTATAATTAGCGTGATGACTTCCATTATCCAGTGTCCACCGTTTGACTCCTCCTTCTGTTGTAGGCCGTTCCCCACACTCCTGAAATGCGTGATAATAAACCTACGGATTGCAGAGCTCAACGAGCACCCAGTGGCTCTGAAACTGTGTATTCAGTGAAGGCATCTGTTCAAGAAGGGGGCAAGCATCCACAAGTTAACTGTCCTACTGCGTATATTCCACCCATGAGACCCTCTGCACCTGATGGAAGAGTGCCATCCTCTGACCTCACTCATCCACCTTATAGATATGGAGTTCAACCAGCTATGTGGAATGGTAATAGCCACCAGAACCAAGGTCTAATAGGAGGGCCTCCACATTTTTCCCAGCTATTTGACCCTCGATTAAGACCCCCAGGACACAACTCCAATGAAAAGAATTCTCTTGGTTCTTCTGGGAATTCCATGATGGACAGTCCTGAGATGATTGAAATGCAGAGACTGTCGTCCTTTGTCTGTCCCCCTTCATCAGGTTACACATCTCAACCACTCACAGCTCCTTATCCTTTCCAGCCACCCTCAACTCCATACACTGATCAACCACCTTCGACACCTTACCCATCCCAAGTTTCCCCCACTCCTCAGCCATCTCAGCCTTCTCCCTCTCCAGTACCACACAGTGACGTACTCGATGGAAATGATGGAACAGATGTTTCCCCTAATCCTGACAGACTAACTGACCAAGCAACAGATGATAAAGGTAATGCACTATCCTATCTATATATCTGTCTATTAGTGGTACCAGGACAATAATTGTATAATAAGAAACTATTGTAACTTGAGTTCATAACTTTATGGAAAACTAGTAATTTGGTCCAAAGTCCCCAAATGTCATCCCATGATGTGAGAAAATGAAAAATTAAGACACTAAGATAACGAAGACAGATAAAACGAGTTTTTGATACTGTAAGCTGTAAATCTCTTACATAAGCTTCTTCAGTGTCCTCCATAGTACACACGTACCAGAAAATTAAAATGGAGCTGTCCTTTCTTGACCTCAAACGAGCAGTACATCTTATCATAGACCATGTAGAACTGCTCTGTACTTTAAAGAGGAGCTACTAGAAAACCAATACAAGTGTTTTACCAAAAAATGGCAATTTTGATTGGTTGGATCTGAGTCATTGTATGTGGAGTATAGTTTCAATTTTCTGTGCCCCTTGAAAGACCATTCTAAGTTAAAAATATTGTATCCTGAGGCCATTGTATCTTGAGGAACCACTGTGTTTGTATTTATATGTGTGTGTGTGTATGTATATTATATATATATATATATATATATATATATATATATATATATATATATATATATATATATATGCAATATTAGGATATTGTTTCTTAGAAATTGTATCTGTACCATTTAAACTTCATTAGGAAATAGGCCGGTGATACGGTGGAGACTAAAGTTTACATATAGCTATTAAAATTATTATTCTTCAGAGCTGCTCTCACTATTCTGCTGGTGAAGTCACTCACTGTGTACATACATTACATCAGTTTTCCTGCATGGATCCTGTATTATAATCCAGAGATGAAATTTCCCAGCAGTCCCTGTTTGTGCAGGGCCTCCATAGGGCTTGTCTTGGTGATCTGCATACTGGGGATAGTCATATTTACAGTATATCGGGCTCAGTACAGGATAAGTAATGTATGTACATAGTGATTCTACAAGCAGACTATTAAGTGCAGCTCTGGAGTATAATACAGGATGTAACTTGGGATGACGACAGGATAAGTAATGTATTTACACAGTGACTCCACCAGCAGAATAGTGAGTGCAGCTCTGGAGTATAATACAGGATGTAACTTGGGATGACGACAGGATAAGTAATGCACAATTTGAAGTCAAAGATTTATGTGCTCCTTTGTTGCATTTTTTAAAACTCCGTATTTCCAATAACTGTTTTAGTGCACGTTCCCTCTCATTTCAGTTAGAATCACTGCTATATTTCAAAAATGTGAAATGCCAGAATAATACTGCAGATAATTATTTATTTCAGCTTTTATTTCTTTCATCACATTCCCAGTGGCTCAGAAGTTCACATACAAGTTGACTGTGACTTTAAATAGTTTGGAAAATTCCAGAAAACAATGTCATGACTATAGAAGCTTCTGATAAGATAACTGACATCCTTTGAGTTAATTGGAGGTGTCCCTGTGGCAGCATTTCAAGGCCTACTTGCCTCTTTTCTTGACATCATGAGAAAATCAAAAGGAATATTAGCCAAGACCTGAGTGGACCTCCATAAGTCTGGTACACCATTAGAAGAAATTTCCAAACACCTGAAGGTACCACATTCATCTGTTCGAATAATATATAAGTTTAACCACCATGGAACCGTTCAAGAAGGAGACACGTTATATCTCCTAGAGATGAAATTTTTTTTTTGGTACAATAAATACAAATCCATTTAAAAACAACAATGATCTTGTGAAGATGCTGGAGGAAACCGGTACAAAAGTATCTATAACCATGGAAAAATGTGCCCTATATTGTCCTGAAAGGAAGAAGCGACTGCTCCAAAACCACCAGTTTGCAACTGCACAGGGGGCCATAGATCTTACTTTTTGGAGACATGTTCTCTGGTCCAATGAAACAAAACATTGAACTGTTTGGCTATAATGACCAACCTTATGTGTGGGAAGGTTTGCAACCCAAAAAGCACCATCCCACCTGTGCTTTGCTGCTGGACGGACTGGTGCACTTCACAAAGTATGGTAGATGACATTATGAGAAAGGAAAATTGCATGGAGATATTGAAGCAACATCTCAAGGCATCAGCCAGGAAATGAAGGGGTAATAAACGGACCTTTCCTGTGCTGCAGCCATACAAAATATTACCTGTATATGTTGTCAGGAGAAATCCGCATACCATTTCTGTCTGTTGCATGTGTGCTGCTTGATTCTGCCAAACTTCAGTCCACCTGCTTTTGCATTTCCCGTACAGTCCCTAAGTCACTCTGCCGACGGCATCATTACTCTTGTGGCGCACTCAATCGTGCTGACAGAAATGGCGCCCAACCTGGATTAGAACATGGGAAATGGAAACTTCACAAGTTAGAATGGCTTCGCCAGTGTTTAGCAAATGCCGTTTGGAATGAAATTGGGTACACTTTAAACATTGGGTGCAAAAGTGTGGCAAAATGGCTTACAGGGCATCTGTCAACAGATTTGTACCTATGACACTGGCCGACCTGTTACATGTGCGCTTGGCAGCTGAAGGCATCTGTTGGGCCCATGTTCATATGTGCCCGCATTGCTGAGAATAATTATGTTTTAATATGTGCAAATGAGCATTGCTGTTACACCTAGAGGCTCGGTCTTCTGTGCAACTGTCGTGCCCTCTACACTTTAATCGACAGGACCAGGCACGATGATATTTTCACTGCTTGTCCTGTCAAAGTGCAGGGCACGGCAGTTGCAGTAAGAGCAGAGTCTCTAGGTATAACAGTAACGCCCCCGTTGTTCCTAGAGGTTAATTTGCATATATTAAAATTTCTAATTTTTCTCAGCAAGGCGGGTACATAGGAACATGGGACCGACACAGATGCCTTCAGCTGCCAAGTGCACATGTAACAGGTATAAATCTGCTGACGGATGCCCTTTAAAGGGGTTGTCCGGGTTCAGAGCTGAACCCGGACATACCCATAATTTCACCCAGGCAGCCCCCCTGATGTTAGCATCGGAGTATTTCATTTCAGGGCTCTTTTATTTAAAATAACACACTGCCAAGTGGAGGCTTCCGCAGCAGTGAGTCCAGTGATGTCACCGGCTCTGATGGGCAGGCTTTAGCGCTTCCCTAGCCATTTTACAGGCTAGGGCAGTGCTAAAGCCCACCCATCAGTGCCGGTGACATCACTGGACTCACTGCTGGGCGGAAGCCTCCGCCTGGCAGCCCTATGGAGAGCCCGGTCTTTCACCGGAACTCCAGAAAATGCTTTTGCTCTGTGCGATTCAGCGCAGGGCAAAAGAGAGCATTGGAGCATGAACTGCTCCGATGCTCAAGTCAGGGGGGCTGCCTGGGAAAAAATGGGGATGTGTCCAGGTTCAGCTCTGAACCCGGACAACCCCTTTAAGGCCAATAAAATGAAGACAATAGAATGGGCCCTCTCGAAGCCCTGACCTCAGTCCCATAGAATATGTATGTACAAAACTGCAAAAGCATATGTGAGCAAGGAGTCCTACAAACATGACTCAGTTCACCAGTTATGTCAGGAGGAATGGGCCAAAGTTCCAGCAACATATTGTGAAGATCGACCAAAATGTTTGACCCAAGTTAGACAGTTTATAGATGCTACCAAATACAGTACTAACCATGTGTATGTAAACTTCTGAGTCACCGGGAACATGATGAAAGCTGAAATAATTCTTTGTCTCCAGTATTCTTCTGAACGTTCATGAAATGGTGAAGACCTAAGAGAGGAAATGTGAATTAGGATTACATTCAGGAATTGTGAAAATTGAGTTTTAATGAATGTGGCTAAGGTGTATGAAAATGTAGGACTTCACCTGTCTGTATGTACACAGTGACCCCACCACCAGAATAGTGAGTACAGCTCTGGATTATAATAAAGGATGTAACTCTGGATCCGTACAGGATAAGTAATGTACATACACAGTGACTGTACCAGCAGAATATTGAATGCAGTTGTCACACTCTGGATAAGTAGAAAGTAGGTCAGGCAGCTTTTAATTTTTTAGGTTCTACTGTATATGAATACATAGGATGGAATTTTACATTAACACGTCATTTCTCCTGTAGTGTGAGTGTACTATATTTTTGTGGAGATAAAGAGGTCTCATCTATCTAACATCTGTTCTATCATTTTAGAAGTTTCTGCATCTCCTGTGCCACCAGTGTCATCACAGGAGCAAACTCCCCTTGATTTACCTGTGCCACCAACAAATTCAGGTCCTAGTCCAGCTCCTCCCACTGAAGTCAACCCTGAGAGTCCGAGCAATCTCGTACCCAACGATGCTCCAAATGAGGATAAGTCACAGACTTCAGTGTCTGGCATTTGCCTTGGAAACAGCCAAAATCATTGTGTGAGCCCTCAGAATGGATTGGGCACACCAGAAAATGCACTAGAGGTCTCCAAGCTGCCAGAACCTCAGACAGTCATTCACCAGGCGGTTCCTCAACCATTACCCCAAGTAGACATAGCTGACCCAGGGCATAGACATGAAGTTGCCTCTGTAATGCCAACTGCTGGCCACACACCAGGCATTAGTCAGCCTCCAAGACCTCATCACCCTATCCAACATTTTGGAAATGGACACCTACGACCTCACCTGGGCCATTATCCCAGGTACTTTCATCAGGGTGAAGCATACTCATATCTACAGCCACAACAAACGCAACCTCCATACCAGCCTTATCAGAGACCTCCTTATTATCCTCAGGAGTACCAACGTTGGCAACACAATAGACAACAAGCCCCGCAAAACTCAGGGGGTTACCACCAACCAGATAGGGCTCTCAACACACAGAATATGGGAGAGTTACGAAGCCTTCTCATGTCTCCTCTGCTAGAAGGAGAGCCACGAGCTGTGCCAGGAGAAAGCATCGAGTGTCCGGAGGAAAAGGCAGAGAAGAGTGATGATCCCTCCAACCGTCCAGAGAGCCCCAAACAGTTCTTGGATTTAGACAGTCATAAGAGACAGAGTGGCTCATATGCTTATGGGCGGCCACACGGCTGGGCAAATCCAAACTTCCGACTCCCATCCAATATGATGCCTCAGTCACACTACCCTCCCCAACACCAGTACCGCCCTCGAGGATACCCGCACCAGCCTTTACACCAGCATCGTCACCCTGTCCCCAGGCAGACCAATGGCCATCCCCAGATGGGCCCTGGTTATCCACATATGGACAATAGGGGACACTTCCATGCTGCAACGATGGAAGGCAGCATGCATCAGTTTACTGACATCTACCGACCGCAAGGGTATGTACAATATTGCACAAAGATTTTATTTTTATTTTTTAGTACATTTATTATTTTTTTTAGATAAAGAGTTTGTGACCTTCAGCGTACAGTTTGAGAATAGTAGAAACATTTCAATGTAAGGTCTGGTATAGATGCAGTGACAAAAAGGCACCACTAGATGTCAGCCAGTTCAGCTACCTGTTTATATTAGTTTTCTAAGACAGTGTTTCCCAACCAGTGTGCCTCCAGCTGTTGCAGTGTGCCTCCAGCCTTTGGCTGTGCGGGCATGCTGGGAGTTGTAGTTTTGCAACAGCTGGAGGCACACTGGTTGGGAAACACTTCTAAGAAGCCCTTAGGCTACATTCACAAACAGTGGAAAAAAGTATGTAAAAATATAATAACAAGCATTTTATTCACTGGTGCTTTTTTGAGAAACTGACATTTAAAAATGGTCCCCCGTTAGTCACTAGCTGTCAAAAAAAAAAGCCGTGTGAATAATACCATAGACTACCATAAGTATTAAAACTGTTTGATGGCCATTAAAAACGGCCATTACACATCTGTTTTTCACGGTCATGTGAATGTGGCCTTAGTCCGCATGCACACGACTGTATCAGTTTTTGCAGTCTGCAAATCGAGTATCCGGAAAACACAGATACCGGCCGTGTGCATCCTGCATTTTCTCTTCCGCAGGTCCCGCAGATCATACTAAATGCCCGTTCTTGTGTTTAAAACAGACAAGAATAGGACATATCATTTTTCTTTATATATATATATATATATATATATATATATATATATATATATATATACTTTGTGTGGCCAAGGAATGGACATCATACGGTGTGAAACTATGGTTGTGTGCCTGAGACCTTAGGGTAGAGAAAAAATGCCATTAGAAACTGAAACTTATACCAGTGTAGAGTT
Source organism: Bufotes viridis (assembly GCA_033119425.1). NCBI lineage: Eukaryota > Metazoa > Chordata > Amphibia > Anura > Bufonidae > Bufotes > Bufotes viridis. The sequence continues at coordinate 418,642,970 of CM065590.1, read as the reverse complement.
GTTTCGGTACCAAAATTTTGATTCGGTATCGATACCATAAAAAAGTATTGCGATACTCGATACCATTCGATACCACGCGAAAAAAATAAAAACGCCAAAAAAATCTGCGTGCATTCCACATTTTATGAAACCGCCGACTCATAATACATACAGTCCTATCCTACTTTTTTGTGGGGACAAGACGACTAAAAAAAAATGGCGAATCGTGCATTTTTTCTCTTTCTTTTTTTTTCTTTTACGGCGTTCACCGCATAAAAGTGGATTTTTTAATAGTTTGGACTTTTGAGACGTGGCGATATGTAATATTTTATTTATGTATTGTTTATATATTTTATATGTAAAATTGGGAAAGGGGGTGATTTATAATTCATACTTTGGTGTACTTTAACTTTTTTTTTTTTTTTTTTTTTTTTTACAGTTTATTTATTAACTATTTTCCCCCTTAGGGGCTAGAACCTGGGATATTCTCATCCTATTCACCCTGATAGAGCTCTATCAGGGTGAATAGGACTTAACCCTCTCCCTGCTGCCCTGTGCACAGTGCACACAGCAGCAGGGAGCAGACCAAGGCAGCCAGGATTTCAGAAGCGTCCTGGTTACCATGGTAACCGATCGGAGCCCCAGCATTACAGTGCTGAGGCTCCGATCACTGCCACCAATGAGGAGGAGCTGAGGGGACCCTGTGGCCACTGCCACCAATGATTTTATTACTGGGCGGCAGGGGGGGGGCACACTGCCCACTGCCCACCAATGTTTTAATACTGGGGGGCACACTGCCCACCAATGTTTTAATACTAGGGAGGGGGAGGGGCACACTGCCCACCAATGTTTTAATACTAGGGGGGCGGAGCAGCAATGCCGAGTAGTTTCTTGTATAAATGCAGGCAGAAGGCACAGGCTGCCGGCACCTGCCTGTGACCGAGCGCTGCGATCAGAGGCTATTAACCCCTCAGGTGCCGCACCTGAGGGTTAATTGCCTCTGATTGCAGTGCTGGGTCACAGGCAGGTGCTGGCAGGCTGTGTCTTCTGCCTGCATTTATACAAGAAACTACTCGGCATTGCTGGCCAGTGCTCCCGTCCCCAGCTCCGCCCCTCCTCCCGCCCCCGCTCCGCCCTCCTCTCCCTCTATTGGTTGAAGCGGCAGCACAGGGGGAGGGAGAGACTGCCTCCTTCTCCCTGTGCTGCCGAGGAGAACATGGCCGCGCTGAGAGCGGCGCAGCCATGCTCTCCTATACTGGGCTGTGCAGTAGTGCAGCCCAGTATCGATAAAATACTTTTCCTGGTATCGAGTGCGATACCAGAGAAAAGTATCGATTGGGTATCGAAAGTTCGATACCCGAAACAACCCTATACCAGTGTGTGCATCCATTTTTGACTGTTAGAAACTGAAACTTATACCAGTGTGTGCATCCATTTTTGACTGTTGATGTACTTTAATGGCCATTTTACATTCTTGAAAAAAAAAAAGGACCATTTAAAATTAGATGAATTTGTTTATTTTTAATCCCAACCTCTGAAGTGCCCCCAGTATACATAATGCCCCTGGACATACAGTGGGCCCCATAGTGCCCACCACCCCAATATAAAGAATGGCCTCCATAGTGCCCCACACTGGACCACTAGGACCTGATGCTCCCAGACACCACATCATGTCAGGTTTTACATAATCCTGTCTCTTCACATCTACGTTATTGTCCTCTGACAGGCTGTCCCAGCAGATAGCCTGCCGGAGCGGTCTAGTTCCCGTGTAGCCAGATGTTACCTCAATACCTGCTGGCCCCATTCACTGTTAATGGGATCCGGAGAAGATCCGGCTGCTATCAAGCAAATATGCCGGGCTTCAGCCGGACAAAAACCGATGCGTGCAGATTTCCGCCAAATCCCGTTCTAGTCCATCAGGCCGGTGGGCATTGCGTTATTCAGAGAGCTCCTACCCAAGACTGGTAACACGGGCCCCTTTGATCTCAGGAGGGTCAGTCTAGCCTTGAAAGGTCATTCTATTTTTTGATGGCTGCTAATCACTGGCCATTTGAAATAAAATAGCCTCATAGGCTTTATTTTATTAATTTTTTTTATTCAGATTTTTTTTTTTTTTATTAAACCACTAGTATCCATTTTCCATTTACAGTTACCATACAGTAACAAAACAGTCAAACAATTAAGATAAACATACACAGCAAGGTGTGGTAAGTAACAAAGGAACACCCCAACCTTCCTTCCCTCGAAGCTAAACCCCACAATTCGCAGGTAATTATTTCCAAAGCTTAAAAAGCCGATATCTCATGGTCCCTTAGTCTTTAATTGGTTCAGAAAATGGCAATTTTTCATGTGAATGAGCCCTTAAAGGGAGCCTGTCACCAGGAAATTCACCGTTTAAACCGTGCACTATGCCTCGTACGGCTAGCTCAACAGAATGTAATGATACCTCTCACTAATCAATCCATTGCTTCATTCTGGAGTACTTTAAATCCTTATGCAAATGAGCAGTTAAAGGGGTTCTCCGGGAAATATTTAAAATGGCCACCAGCAACCTGTCCCAGAATGTGATCCTCCACTTGCAGAGTAAGGGGAATGATGTGGCTGGGGCTATTGGTGAGTCTTTCTTTCAGGCTGCTCAGCCATGACGGCATATGGTGGGCATTTCGATCTATTGTAGAGTGTAGTGAGGCCTTGTCCTCTTCCTCCTCTATGCAAGTGATGGCACCCAGTCCTCCTCACATTCTAGGACAGAATACTGTTGGCCGTTTTAAATCATTCCCAGAGACCCACGTGCACCACGGGCAGGCCCAAGCTACTCTGTGTAACCCTCATTCTCCAGGTTCCTTCTTAGTATCAAACCATGTAGAAATACCTTTGTGTACCTTTTAACCCTTTAATGCCCAGGCCTTAAAAGGTCGTAATGACCAGATAGACCACCACACGCGCTAGAAAACTAACGGTCCTAACTTTATTTGTTGGACTACCAATTTTTTTTTTCTAACATATTTTTTTTTTTTTTTTTTAGATGACATCTAGTTTTTTTATTTAATAAGGTTTTTTGTTTTTTTTTTATTTGGGGAAAAACTGCAAAAAAATTTAAGTAATTTTGATTTCAAAGTATTGGTTTATATTATATAGATATGCAAACTGACACCAAAATAAATTATTAGAATGGTTTCCCTATTTTGTGATGGTTGTTTTGATAGAAGTATAGTTTTGTATGGCTAACTATAGTAACTGTTGCGGTAGATGTGGGTTTTTTTTTTTGTTTTTATAAAAATGTGTGTGTGTCCCAGCCCGTCCCCGTCCCCAAAGGGGTCATTAAGACTTTTTTTTTTTTTTTTTTTGCACATTTCCACTGTAACTGGGGCATCTAAAAGAGTCCTGTGTGGGAGCATTGTACACAGGCAGTTATTCTCTGCCCAAGACATAGCTGCGTGAGCACTATGTACAGATTTAGCGCTCATGCACATGGATCTATTCATTTCAATAGGGCCACAAAAGATGCGGCACATCTGTGTGCTGTCCGCATCTATAAATCTGTTCTGCGGCCCAGCAAAAGAATAGAACGTGTCCTATTCATGTTTGTTTTTCGGTCTAGGATATGTTACTATGTTATGTCTGCAAGGGTAAAAAAAATGAGGACATGTACTCGTCCGGTACCCCTGCAAATCTAGTCAGTTAAGGCTGCCATTCACATTCAATATCTGACAGCTCTCAACTGCCTCCTGAATCTCCCATACACATCCATGTTTGTTTCAGCTGAACGTGTATGTGTATTTGATGAAAAGAGGGGAGAAGGCGGCTTATTTCCCGGGAGAACAAAAGGATCTACCAAATATTCCTTAAATGGCCAGGTTCTGCGTAAACTCCAATTTTGGTCGTTAGATCTGCCTGATGGCTATATAATACAGTTGGCACCCGCAAGTAATTGCGTAAATGTATGGTGGTTCACAAGAACAACCCACCAGCTGCAAGCTACCTTTTCGTGTAGGGCCTTACCATTTAGAGTCTCCTTCCATGTGACCATCCATCTTTGTCAGAGGCCTCTGATTTTTCAATCTTTTCCTCATGTAAGATATGTGATAGTCTTATAATGCATGATATTACTAACATTAACACTTTGCCTTTTAGGATGCATCTTCAAGTGCAGCCATCACCTTTCCCCAAAGGCAGAGCTCCAATGCAAGGGGAGATGATGGAACAACCTCCCATGCTGCCAATAGATCAGGTACATTTGAGTCCATGATGCAATTTACAGTATATACATGAAGTCTGGTAATTACACATTCTAACCCCTTAAGGACACGGCCCTATTTCACCTTAAGGACCAGGCCATTTTTTCAAAATCTGACCATTGTCACTTTATGTGGTGATAACTTTAAAACGCTTTTTCTTATCCAGTCCATTCTGAGATTGTTTTTTCGTCACATATTGTACTTCATGACAGTGGTAAAATGAAGTCGAAAAATTTCATTTTTATTTATAAAAAAATACCAAATTTACCAAAAATTTTGAAAAATTTGCAATTTTCCAAGTTTCAATTACTCTACTTCTATAATACATAGTAATACTGCCAAAAAAAGTTATTGATTTACATTCCCCATATGTCTACTTCATGTATCGATCATTTTGGGAATGCTATTTCATTTTTGGGGACGTTACAAGGCTTAGAAGTTTAGAAGCAAATCTTGAAATTTTTCAGAAATTTTCAAAAACCCACTTTTAGGGACCAGTTCAGGTCTGAAGTCACTTTGTGAGGCTTACATAATAGAAACCACCCAAAAATTACCCCATTCTAGAAACTACACCCCTCAAGGTATTCAAAACTGATTTTACAAACGTCATTAACCCTTTAGGTTTTCCACAAGAGTTAATGGCAAATAAAGATAAAATTTCAGAATTTCGATTTTTTGAAAAATTTTCCGTTTGAATCCATTTTTCCAGTAACAAAGCAAGGGTTAACAGCCAAACAAAACTCAATTTTTATTGCCCCGATTCTGTAGTTTTCAGAAACACCCTATATGTGGTCGTAAACTGCTGTATGGCCAAACTGCAGGGCGCAGAAGGAAAGGAGCGCCATATGGTTTTGGAAGGCAGATTTTGCTGGACTGGATTTTTGACACCATGTCCCATTTGAAGCCCCCGATGCACCCCTAGAGTAGAAACTCCATAAAAGTGACTCCATCTAAGAAACTAAGCCCCTCAAGGTATTCAAAACCAGTTTTACAAACTTTGTTAACCCTTTAGGTGTTCCACAAGAGTTATTGGCAAATGGAGATGAAATTTCCGAATTTCTATTTTTTGTTACCTTGTCTCAAAAAAGTGTAATATAGAGCAACCAAAAATTATGTTTACCCTAAAATAATACAAACAAAACTGCCAACTTATCCCGTAGTTTCCAAAATGGGGTCACTTTTTTGGAGTTTCTACTGTAGGGGTGCATCAGGGGCTTCAAATGGGACATAGTGTCAAAAACCAGTCCAGCAAAATCTGCCTTCCAAAAACCATATGGCGTTCCCTTCCTTCTGTGCCCTGCCGTTTGGCCATACAGTAGTTTACGACCACATATGGGGTGTTTTTGCAAACAAGAGAATCAGGGCAATAAATATTGAGTTTTGCTTGGCTGTTAACCCTTGCTTTGTTACTGCAAAAATGGATTAAAATGGAAAATTTGCAAAAAATAGCTGTTTTGGGACTGTTTTTATTTTTGTTATTTACATAGTTGAACTGACAGGTTAGATTGTGTGCTATTTCTATAGAGCAGGTTGTTACGGACGCAACAATACCAAATATGACTACTTTTTGGGGTTTTTGTTTCAGTTTTACATAATAAAGCCTTTTGAAAATAATTTTTTTTAGTGTCTCCACATTCTGAAAGCCATAGTTTTATTTTATTTTTTGGGCGACTGTGTTATGTAGGGGCTCATTTTTGCGGGATGAGATGGCGGTTTGATTGGCACCATCTTGGGGTGCATATGACATTTTGGTCGCTTGCTATGACACTTTTTGTGATGTAAGGTGACAAAAATGGCTCTTGACACCGTATTTTTATTTATTTTTTGCTGTGTTCAGCTGAGGGGTTAGGTCATGTGTTATTTATATAGATCAGGTTGTGACGGACGCGGCGATACATAATATGTATACTTTTTATTTATTTATATAAGTTTTACACAATAATATAATTTTTAAAACAAAAAAATCATGTTTTAGTGTCTCCATAGTTTGAGAGCCATATATATTTTTTTTTTGGGCGATTGTCCTATGTAGGGGCTCATTTTTGCGGGATGAGATGGCGGTTTGATTGGCACCATCTTGGGGTGCATATGACTTTTTGATCGCTTACTATTACACTTTTTGTGATGTAAGGTGACAAAAAAATGGCTTGTTTGACAACGTTTTTATTTTTTATGTTTACGGCGTTCTTCTGAGGGGTTAGGTCATGTTATATTTTTATAGAGCAGGTCCTTACGGACGCTGACGATACATAATATGTATACCTTTTTTATTTATTTTGGTTTTACACAATAATATCCTTTTGAATGAAAAAAAAACATTTTTTAGTATCTCCATAGTCTGAGAGCCATATATTTTTCAGTTTTTAGGCAATTGTCTCAGGTTGGGTATCATTTTTGCGGGAGGAGGTGACGGTTAGATTGGCACTATTTGGGGGTCATATGACTTTTTGATCGCTTGCTATTACACTTTTTGTGATGTAAGGTGGCAAAAAATGGCTTTTTGACAAAGTTTTTATTATTTTTTTACAGTGTTTACTTGAGGGGTTAGGTCATGTGATATTTTTATAGAGCAGATTCTTACGGACGTGTAGATACCAAATATGTCTACTTTTTAATTTTTTTACATTTAACACTAAAAGCATTTTTGAAACAAAAAAATCATGTTTTAGTCTGAGAGGCATAGTTTTTTATTTTTGGCCAATTGTTTTAGGTAGGGGCTCGTTTTTGCGGGATGAGATGGCGGTTTGATTGGTACTATTTTGGGAGGCAAACGCCTTTTGATCGCTTTGTATTACACTTTTAGTGATGTAATGTGCCAAAAAATGGCTTATTTACACCATTTTTTGGTTTTTTTATGGCGTTCACCTGAGGAGTATAGTCATGTGATATTTTTATAGAGCAGGTTTTTACGGACGCGCGATACCTAATATGTGTAGTGTATTTTATTTTTTTAGTTTTTATTCAGTGTTAGGTGTTTTTCATTTTTACTTTTTTCACTTTTTACATTTTTTTGACCCAGACCCACTTGGTTCTGAAAGATCCAGTGGATCTGGTGTCTGTATAATACAGTACAGTACACTATATAGTGCACTGTACTGTATTTTATACTTTAGAAAGTCTGAATAGACCTTTAGCAGGTCTATTCAGACTTCAGCACCATGGAGAGCAGGACGCTTCTGAAGCGTCCTGTCTCCATGGCAACCATCACCCCTGCCATAACTGAGGCAGGGGTGATGGATAGGAGAGGAGTGGAGCACCCTCCCTCTTCGATCCCATCCTGTTGGGGGGCTGCAAAGGCACAGCAGCCCCCGATGGGAGAGGGAGGGAGCGCTCCTCCCTGTTAACCCTTCCATACCGCGGTCCGTACGGACCGCTGTGCGGAAAGGGTTAAGCGGCTGGCATCTGCAGCACAGATGCCAGCCGTTTCTATCAGAGTGTCAGCAATGTGCTGACACTCTGATCAGAACCACTAGACACCAGGGATAGATTACAGGGGAGGCGGGCGGGGATCGCAATCGCGATCCCGCCCGCCGCACCGCCCGCCTCCCGCCCGCCTCGCGCCGCCCGCAACCACCCCCTGCACCCCGCAGCCACAGTATGATTGGGGGCTGCAGGGGGTTAAAAACTCTTTGGGGGCATTAGCTCTCTGATCCCGCGGTCATAGACCGCGGGGATCAGAGATCACTGAAGCGCTGCAAACCGCAGGTCTGAATTGACCTGCGGTTTGCAGCTGATCACCATATGGGGGTCACAGGACCCCCTGGGCATTGTAACAAGGTACCTGCTGAATGATTTCAGCAGGTACCTTGTTCCGATCACTGCCAGCTGAGCAGCAGTGATCGGAACAACTCATGACGTACCGGTACGTCATGTGTCCTTAAGGACTCGGGAAACATGCCGTACCGGTACGTCATGTGTCCCAAGTCATGCAAAAGTTAAAGGGAATCTGTCACCACAAAATGAAGTGCAGTGTGCAGGCAACATGTTGGAGCAGGAGGAGCTGAGCAGACTGATATATACTTTAGATACTTTAGTGGGAAAAGGTTCAGTAAAACTTGAAACTTATACGTTTATGCTACTTACAAAAAGTTATGGATTTGGCTTGTTGGTGAAATTTCAGGATCAACCTAAAATGTACTCTAACCTTTACAGGTGAACTTAATGTTATCTTCTCTAAACTTTTAAATGCACATGTCCAGCTTTTCAATGATTCAGGACTTTTTGCACAACTTGCTGTTCTCCAACAAGGAGCTTAACAGCAAAATTTACAACAGGTGTTTGATCCATGAATTGCCCAATAAATTTTGTGGTTCAATTAGAATTGGTATTTAAACAGTCCTCCTCATCATGCTGTTCACATTCTGACATCATGAGACCAAGACGACACCTAACAATTGATCAAAATTACCTCGCCATTGCGAGGCTTCAAGCAGGATGTTCTCAGACAGAAGTGGCAACTGAGCTTAACGTTTCACAGAGAGTCATCAGTTGGTTGTAACAGAGATGCAGAGAGACTGGAATAGTCACAGAAAGGCATAGAAGTGGACTTCTTGTAGCCACATCCCATACTGATGACCACTTCATTGTGAACAATGTCCCGTGGAACCCGATGATGAATGCTATACAACTCAAGGAGAGCTTGACAAAGACTTTAGTAGTCGAAACGTTGCTGTCTTCTTGGATTAAATAAAGATATTGAAGATTCCTCTGGAGTGCCGTGGTGACTTTCACTTTATTTAACATACAACTCAAGGCACATTTAAGGGAGGGGAGAGGCACCCAAAGTGTCACGTCAGACCATTCAAAACAGCTTACATCACCGTGGTTTGCGTGCTAGACGACCTGCAATGGTACCTGACCACACCACCAGACACAGATGTAATAGTCTTGCATGGGCCAGGGAGCATCTACGCTGGATGAGGGACCAGTGGATCTCAGTGCTGTTCACTGATGAAAGTTGATTCATGTTGAGCAGAAATTATGGCCACCAGCTATGTTGGAGATGTAAAGGAGAGTGCTATGCATCAGCCACTGTTGTCACCAGACAAGCCTTTTGCGATGGTGGTGTTCGTGTGGGTAGGTGTGTCTAGTCAATACAGAACTGCCCTACACGTTGTGAATGGTACAGTGACAAGCCCATACTACTTGAATAACATCAGTAATCCAGTCATTGTGCCTCTGCATGAACAACACAGGCCTAATGTCATCTTCATGGACAACAATGCACCAGCTCATCGAGGTCGCATCATTAGGGAACGGCTGCTGGAGACTGGGGTACATCAAATGGAGTGGCGTGCACTTTCTCCAAGACCTAAATCCCATTGAAAACCTATGGGATCAGCTGAGTCGCCGTGTAGAGGCTCGTAACTCTGTACCCAGAACCTCAATGGCCACACTTCAAGAAGAGTGGGATGCCATGCCTCAGCAGATAATAAGGCGACTTGTGAACAGCATGAGACGTCGTTGTCAAGCTGTAATTGATGCTCAAGGCCACTTGACAAGTTATTGAGACATTGACATTTTTGTGGGGGTCTACCCACCACTGGTGTTGGCTTTTGTTACAATAAATTGATTGAGATAAGGAAATCACTATTGCATGCTTCTACTTAAATGCCCAACTTTCATGATATAATATCAATTTAGCATGAACTTTTTATGTTTTCTATAAATTTCACCCGAAAGCCAAATATGCAGTCCACGGATCCGCAAAAACGGATACTGGCCCTAAGCTTTCTGTGGAATGGACATAGAGATGCAGACACATGATGTCTACGCGTTTTTTGCCATCCTGTTGAAATGAATGGGCCCCCAATCAATCCGCAAAAAATGGTCATGGGGCCTAAATGACAAGTTTTGCTGAATCTTTCCCCACAGAACTATATATCAACCTGCTCAGCTCTTCCTGCTCTTTAACCTGCTGTCTGCAGATTACACTGCATCTTGTGGCGACTGGTTCTCTTGAAGTGTCAGAGTATCAGGTGATTTCCTTCTTACTGTGTATTTGTCACATTTGAGATACTGGGGTTGCCAGATTATTGGAGCTAACTGTAAGTGGGGTGGTAGGCACTTACGAGGGATTTTCAGTGATTGGGATGGAGTTGAATTTGATCATGTATCTGTTTTGTGCTGTCTGGGATAATTCATCCTTTTCTTTCCACAGACATAATGTGAGCGACATTCAGGACGCCTCCTCCATTTCGGCACCATGAACGCTGCCCTCCATGGATCCGTGCCTTCTGGGGTCACACATCTGTGTTTCCTATGTCCTGTGGAAGCTCCTGCAGCCACCTTTATGCTCAATGTCCACCAGTAACTGGTCGGATTATACCGTAAGGCCTCCAAGTGAGGTTTATGGTCACGATTTTCTCAGGAATGCACACTGTGCCTGTGGGCACCTGATTCTCTGTTTACACACTGCTGATTGTTGCCTTTAACTCCCCCAATTACTTTTTTTTTTTTTTTTTTTCCAGCTGAATTTTTAAATAATTTAAATTTTTTGGGTTCTACATTGGGGGATCTAACAAACAAGTATAACTAAGTATAGTTAGAAGCGGAGAAACACTACGTGAGGCGGATGAAAAGCATCGCTCCCAACATCTATTTTTAGCCTTTTTGTTTTATTTAGTGATTTGGGCCTTAGAACTTGTGATGCAAAGGTCACTTGCAGTAACTGTTGCTAACCACCAGGTGGTGATCTACGACAGATGGATTTATACATGAATTAAAATGGATTATCATTATAGTAAAATGGACCTGATCAAGAGGGTTGGACTTTAGCTTTGCATGTTTATTGGATTTACTATCTTTTTAAATTATAACTCTTTGACCCGAATGATGCAGGATGATTTTTAGATGTGATCTTTCTCATCAGTTAAAAAAAAAAAAAAATTGCCTTTTCCAGAATTGCATTGCTCAGTGGTCTCCAACCTTTGGCTCCCCAACTGTTGCAAAACTACATCCGTAAGCATGCTCTGACCCGAACTGTTGCATAACTACAACTCCTGGCATGCCCTAAAAGCCCAACTATTGTGAAGCTGCAGCTCCTAGCACAAATCTGGTAGCTCTGTGACCAAAATTTGTTACAACTTTATAATTATGAATAATTGGCTTCCTGTTATCTGATCTGTTTTCGTTTCTTCCATACCATAATGGCTGCCCGATCTATAAGAAATGAATTATTTTTTTTTTTATATTCTGCTTCCTTTTGTCTGACAGTATTCTCCAGACTGTCCCACAGAATGTGAATTGTATTTATTTTTTTGTAATATTTTTTGTTACCTTTGGTGTATATATGAATCTTTTGTTGTATCGATTTCAGCCACACAACCTCCAGTTACCTCAGCAGCAGCTCCAAATGAGAGAAGTGGTATTGTTAGAGACAATTGATCATTTTTTCTTTTTCTTTTCTTAATGCCATGAAGGACGGAGAAGACAAGTTCACATATGAGTTAATTTTGTACAAAATGCATTATTAGAATAAACACTTTAGGTTTATTTGATTACTATGATTTATGGTGTGGTTTTTCCCTATAATGTCCTGTACAGAAATTTCGGTTCTTCCTCTCTTGGCCAGTGTAGAAAACTTGGAAAGAGCATCTCTTTCTCTGGAGGACCTGCCCTGTCTGCACAAACAGCACATAAGTTTGAATGGGCATTGTGTAATGCTTCATCTCCTCTGTGGGGGCACTGCAGGGAAATTTAATACCTAGGTTTTCCCTCAAATTACACTGATTGACCAACTCTATACCGATTTTCAAAACCCCCACCTTGTAGTACCTGCCGGGTGAAGCATACTTACCTGCTCCCCGACGCTCAGTGACATCTTATAGGTTCGACTGTTGACTTCTCCGGGCTTCCAACACCACATTTAAACATCCAGCAAAGACTGGGATCACGTGCGCCACCACAGCTAATGACTGGTCGCATCGGTGGTGTGTCCCTGAAGAGAATGTTTACCTGAAAGTCCAGAGAAGACTGTGGGCCTAAGGACCTGGAACTGAGCATCAAGAAGCAGGTAAGTATGCTTCACTCGACCGGTCCTGCAGGGTGGGGGGTGGTCTTTAAAAAAAATTGATACGGTGTTGGACAGCCCCTTTTGAATTGGCCATATACATAAGGTGCATGTCATCCGACATGACTTTCATTGTAATCAGCTGAACATCTAATGTATGGGCGCTCCTGACTCTCTCCCATTGATTTCAGAAGATCAGCAGAGAGGGGTTAGAAATATTGTAATCTAACCAATTTTTGTTCCTGGGCCACCCATCAGAAGTTTCAGGCAGCATTTTTCTCCCCCTCTTCTATTCACAGTACATGCATGCTTAACCGAGCGCCATTCTATTCAATGCAGCAGAGCTGCAATACCATGCATTTACTCGAAGACAGATGTGGTGCTGCTTTTGGAAGGAAGCAGGCATGTTTTTCTAATCCTGGACAGCCTCTTTAGGCATCATTTGTTCGAAAATGGCACCATGCTGTTCCTCTCATTCCTCCTGGAAATGTATGGATAGAATTACAGCCATTCTGCCAGCTGGGCATGTATCTACTACTTGTCTAATTGTTGTCAGAGACACGGCCTATTGAAAAAGGTATATCCCTATAATGCCAATGGGGTCGTACATTTCCAGGAAATAAAATCAAGGAATTGCATGTTGCAAAGTGCTAGGAAAAAAAATAACTCCAGCATTATTTTGTGGCCAATACAAGTATTTTATTTTTTTTTAAACCGAAATGTCAAGAAAGTGGACAGCACTTCCAAGGTGTTATCTCACACACCGTTTTTGGGGAAAAGGCCACTGCTGTTTTAGATGCCAAAGCCAGAAGGGGATCCAGCAGAAAGGAGACGTACAGTTCTTCCTAAGGCCTGTTTAACACTTGTGTTGTGGCATTCCGGTTTTAAGATCCAGCAAAGGACCTCAAAACTAGAATCAAACGTATCCGTACCATTTAATACATCCGGATGCATCAGTTTCCGGTATTAAAATCATTCTAAGTCAATGGATACCGGATTTTTTTTACCAAGAAAGAAAACAGATCTGGCACCGCTGACTTACATTGATTCTCATACTGGATCCGGTTTGTTCCGTTTTGCAGACCGGACACAAAAGCAGTTTGCAGCAGTTTTGTGTCCTGTCAAAAAACTTAACAAAATGGAACAGAATGCATCATGATTTGTATCCTGATCAGTTTTGTCCCCATTGACAATGAATGGGGACAAAATGGATCAGTTTTGGCCCAGTTTTGAGATCATTTGTCGCATCTCAAAACCGGAATGCCACAATGCAAGTGTGAAGCGGGTCTAAGATGTACTGTATTTTTCGCCCTATAAAACTTACCTTAAATTCTAGAATTTGGAGTCAATAAAGCAAGAGCATTAGAAACAGACACAGAACGCTCTTCTTCAGATATCTCTATGGCCATAGGTCCCATCTCCCCGTTGACACATTGAGACAGGGGTAAAATGATTATTTCTACCTATATTTTATTTTGTTTTTGAATAAACTACGTTTTAGAGAGGGTAAATAAATGTATCAGACCTCAGCTCAGAGGTTAATCAGAACTCGCAAGAAATACGGTAAATAAACTCGACTCTTCTGTTTTGGCTGCCACTTCTGAGATCCAGCTCTCTTCCTGCTGCACTGTACGGGAGCGATGAGTACAGAGCCAGCACAACGAGTGCTGTATTCACTGATCCTACTTCACTAATGAGCACTTCCATAATCAAAGCACTTATTAGCATTTGCCCTATAAGTTGCATTATTTTCCCTCACTTTTGGGGGGTGGGGGGAGAGTATGTCTTATAGGACAAAAAATATATACTGTGGCATGAAAAAGTTTAGGCACCCTAGTTAAAATTACTGTTACTGTGAATGTTAAGCAAGTTAAAGATGAAATGATCTCCAAAGGCATACAGTTAATGACACATTCAATTTGTAGTTTAAGCAAAAACTATTTATTTTATATTTTTATCTTTTACATTTTCAAAATAGCAAAAAAGTGCCTGAAGAAAAATTTTGGAAAACCTTTCAGTATTTATTTTGTATTGTTTGGTATAATTTTGGAGTTAAAAAAAAAAGAAGGAAATAGTATCTTGTAAAAGTATGGGAACCAAGGAGAATTGAGCACTCTGGATAGCTTTGACCAAGATCTCAGACCTTAAATAGCCTGCTAGGGTTAAGGCTTGTTCACAATCATCGTTGGGAAAGGCCAGGTGATGCAGATTTCAAAACTTTATAAATACCCAAACTCTCTCCTAACCTTGTCCCATAAAACAGTTGCCATGGAATCCTCTAAGCTGCTGTCTAACAATGAAAATGAGGAGGAGTAGGAGAAGGCTTTAAGAAGATGGCAAAGCATTTTCAGGTTGTCATTTCCTCAGTTCGAAATGTAATTAATAAAAGGCAGTTAACAGGAACAACGGACGTCAAGAGAAGGTCTGGAAGATCAAGAAATATTACAGAGACAGCTGCTCGTAGGATTGCTAGAAAAGCAAATCAGAACCCCTGCTTGCCTGCAAAAGACCTTCAGGAAGATTTAGCAGGCTCTGGAGTTGTGGGCGACACCTGCACAAATACAGTGCCTTGAAAAAGTATTAATTTTCCTCAAACTTTTCTACAGTTTATGGTACACCCACAAACTTATATTGGTTTTCCAAAAGATACAATTTATCTCCTAGCCACAGGATAGGAGATAACTATCAGATGGGTGGGGGTCCTACTGATCATGAGTACGGGGGCCCCTTGCTGCTCTCCTAAAATAACTGGAGCGGTCGGTCGCACATGCGTGCGGCCGCTCCATTCATTTCTATGGAAATTCCAAAGCTAGTAGAGTACAGTGCTTGTTCTCGTGATCGGTGTAGGACCCCCACCGATCTGATAGTTATCCCCTATCCTGTGGAAAGGGGATAACATGCATCTACCGGAATACCCCTTTAAATGTATTTTATTGGGATTTCATGTGATAGACCAACACAAAGTAGCAAGTATTAGTTAAGTGAAAATAAAATGATATATGGTTTTTTAAAATTTTTAATAAATAAAAATCTGAAAAGTGTGGCGTGAATTTGAATTCAGCTCCTCTGAGTCAATACTTTGTAAAACCACCTTTTGCTGCAAGTCTTTCGAGTTATGTCTCTACCAGCTTTGCACATCTACAGGCTGAAATTTATGCTCATTCTTTGCAAAATAGATAAAGCTCAGTCATATTGGATGGACAACGTCTGTGAACAGCAATTTTCAAGTCTTGCCACAGATTCTCAATGGGATTTAGGTCTGGACTTTGACTGACTGGGCCATTCTAACACATGAATATGCTTTGATCTAAACCATTCCATTGTGGCTCTGGCTGTATGTTCAGGGTTGTTGTCCTGCTGGAAGGTAAAACTCCGCCCGTCTCATCTTTTGCAGCCTCTACCAGGTTTTCCTTCAGGAATGCTCTGTATTTAGATCGCTCCATCCAACTTAAAAACTCTGCCAGGCTTCCCTGTCCCTGCTGAAGAAAATCACATTTCATTGGGGTCAGCTGACATAGGATTTTGCATTTAAGCCAAAAAGTTGAACTTTGGTCTCATCTGACCAGAGCACCTCCTTCTGCATATTTCTGTGTCCCTAACATGGCTTGTGGCAAACTGCAAATGGGACTTCTTATAGCTTGCTTTCAAAAATGGCTTTCTTCTTGCCACACTTCCATGAAGGCCGGATAATGGTTTTCCTGTGGACAGATTCTCCCACCTGGGCTATGGATCTCTGCAACTCCTCCACAGTGACCATGGGCCTCTTGGCTACTTCTCTAATTAGTGCTCTCCTTGCCTGGGCTTTCGGTTTATGTGGATGGCCATGTCTTGGTAGGTTTGCAGTTGTGCCATACTCCTTCCATTTTCAGGTGATGTATTGAACAGTGCTCCGTGAGATGCTCAGAGCTTGGGATGTTTTTTTATACCCTAACTCTGCTTTACACTTCTCCACAACTTTATCCCTGACCTGTTTGATGTGTTCCTTGGTTTTATTAATGCAGTTTGATCACTAATGTTCTCTAAAAAAAAAACAAAAAAAAAAACTATGAGGCCTTCACAGAACAGCTGCATTTATAATGAGAATAAATTACACACAGGTAGGCTCTATTTACTAATTAGGTGACTTCTGAAGGCAATTGGTCACACTGGATTTTAATTATTTAGGTGTATCTGAGTATAGGGAGCTGAATCCAAATGCAGGCATTCATTTTCTGATTTTTGTTAAAAAAAAATTGAAAACCATGAATCATTTTCTTTTCACTTCACTCATACTTGCTACTTTGAGTTGGCCTATCACATAAAATCCCAATCATATACATTTCAGTTTATGGGTGTAATGTGGAAAAGCTCAATGGGTATAAATACTTTTCAAGGCACTATATGGCCTTCATGGAAGAGTCATCAGAGGAAAACCTCTCCTGCATCCTCACCACAAAATCCAGGGTCCAGGCCTATGGACCCATTAGGTTAAAACAGAATTCTTTGGCCACAATGAGCAAAGATATGTTTGGAGAAAAAAGGGCACAGAATTTAATGAAAATAACACCTCTCCATCCATTAAGCATGGTGGTGGATCAATCATGCTTTGGGGTTGTGGTGCAGCCAATAGCATGGGGAATATTTCACGTGTAGAGAGAAGAATGGGTTCAAAGAAACTCCAGCCAATTCTGGAAGCAAGCATAACACCAACTACAAAATAGCTGAAGTTGAAAAGAGGAAGGCTTTTACAAATGGATAATGATCCTAAACACACAAATACACAATAGACTACCTCAAAAGGTTCAAGCTGAAGGTTTTACCATGATCCTCACAGTCCCCTGATCTGAACATCATTAAAAATATTGGATAGGACTCCCCTGTATAACGGAAACGGGACAGATCCGTTTTGCAGCCCATAGACTTCTATTATGATGGAATGATCAACGGAATGCCTCCTGTCATAGAATTGCGTTCTGGTCAATGGTAACAAAATCCATAACGCAATTCACCTTTTACCACCAAACGAATTACAATACTCGGAGGTCTCCTGAACAGTTTTTCACTAGAGAAAGAGACTGCTTCTGTGCAGCTGCCCTTCCACTAAGGACCCCTTAATGTCTATGGATTATATAAGGAAACATATACCTTATATATCTCCATCCCTTAGTACCTGAGCTCTCAGAATTGTTATGTAATGGGAGCATGAAGTGAGGTTTCTGATGTGGGTGTGGTGATCGCCCCCTCCTTCCCAGTCACTGTGGAAGGAGCACCTCAGACACAGAGAGCTGTTTACATTATGCTTGACAGCCCCTCAGTTATACAGAGGACTCTAGTTCTTTGTGAATTAACTCTTATTGCCATGTGGTTAAAGAGGACGTACACCTGTTTTGTGTAGCAGTTATACTCTTATACATGGTATTGTATCTGGTAGTATTATAGTAGTTATATTCTTGAACATGGGATAGAGTATTTATAGTAGTTATATATTTGTACATAGGAGGCAGTATTAAAGTAGTTATATTCTTATACATAGAGGCAGTATTATAGCAGTTATATTCTTTACATATGAGACAGTATTATAGTAGCTATATTCTTGTACATAGAGGGCAGTATTATAGTAGTTCTTGTACATAGAAGGCTGTATTATAGAATTTATTTGCGGCAAATCACGTTAAAAAACGGCTATTTCAGGGCGGAGCCTAACCGCTAAACAGGACCGAGGCTTGAGAGAGCTCTCTCCCATTAAGCCCGTGTTTCTTAGCTTCTGAGCTCCTGGAATATCCCAGCAATGGGCAAAATCGGCAGGGAAAGGCCCAGGAACAGCCCTGAGACCCCTATCAAGAAAAGGAGCCAAGCAGACATGGAGCGATTTTTAAACAAGAGAGTGGCAGCCTCGCTGCATCGCCTGTCCAAGATGGCGTCTAAGATCATAGAGCATGATTTCGAGGGTGAAGATGGAGAAGCCGAATATGCCGAGTCTCAAGAGGATACGGCGCCACAACAGAGAAATACTCACCAAAGCCTTCTTTAAAAAAAACACTGTCCTAGGCCCTGTCTCTGTTACTGCAGGAGGTAAGAGAACTGAGGCAGGACGTGCGCACCCTGGGAGACCGGGTGGAGAGGCTTGAGAACTCTCAGGGCCAGATTATTGGGCATAGCGCAGCCACGACTGATATGCTTGATGCCCAAATCTCCTCCTTGAATAATGTCTTCCTTATGGCGGAAGATCAAGAAAATAGGAGCCAGCATAAGAACATTAGATTCAAAGGCCTGGCGGAGTCAGTAGTCCCTTAAGAGCTTGAACAGGCCGCTAAACAAATGTTCTCTGATCTCCTTGAGGCTAACAGAGCAGAGGGAAATCTTATTGAGCGGATCCATCTGTCCCTACGTCCCATGCCCAAAAATGGTGAACCCCCAAGAGATGTGGTGTGTGGACTTCTGAGCTACAGGGACACAGCAGCCATCTTACAAGCAGCCCGTTCCAAGAAAGAGCTTAAATTTGAGGAATCAGTAGTCCAGCTGTTTCAGGACTTGGCCGCCTCTACTTTGGCCAAACGTAAGATATTAAAACCGCTCACAGACCATTTGCGGTCTCATAAGGTGCTATATAAGTCGCTTTATCCCTTTGGGATTACCTTCGTCAAAAATGGCCGACGCTGTACAGTACGCGTTCCACGTGACCTCACTGCAGCTTGAAGTGTGTTGGAAATACCTCCGATCCCCATGGATTCTTGGATGCCGGTGGATATGAGTCTTTCGGGAATGCCTAAGCTCCCTAAGGTGGATACTTGGCACGTGGCTACCAGGCAGATATAAACCCCTGCTAAAAGACTTCCGGAGTGAGATCGCCTTTAGGAGTTGCCAACTCTTATTCAACTATTCCACTATTATCCACAGCGCTATTACCTGACCTTCTTCCAGCAAACATGCTACTGGGGGATTATTGATCTCCAAGGTCTACGTCAATTATCCCCCCTGGAATGGATCCACTACGTGGCCCCTGGATACCTGTCACGGAAAGCATCATCATTGTCTATTTGTTACAGGGGAGAGAGGTTAAGAGACGCGGTTCCCCTTCCCTCAGCTTCCTTGTGGCAGAGCTGATACTCAGCTATGGCACATGCAGGAGGTTCACCAGTGGTATTCATTTATTACATTGCTACACTATGTTGCTAGTATTTGCTGCCTACACGTTAAGTTTATAGTACGTTGGTCCAAAAGTCTATTTGCCTATAAGAACACAGGCCGTGGGACCTTGGTTAGGAGGCTGACTCACCACCATCTCCACCCCTTGGTTTTTCTTTGGTGGTTTGACACCACTATTACCATGTGTTTAGTCAATGTATATGTATGCTAGGCTGTTCCGCCTGTTCGTATGTTTTATGTTTATGTACCTTGCGTATCACTTATGAGGGTCTTGCTTGCTAAACTAGTTCTGTACTTATGACCGAACTGAATGTAACCACATTTATTGTCAGAGGACTAAATACGCCTCAAAAGAGGTCGCAGATTTTCACAATCCTAAGGAAGCTGCATTGCGATATATGTTTCCTTCAGGAAACTCACTTCAAAGCTGGCAAAATCCTGAACCTAACCAGTTCAGGCTTTTCAGTGGTTTCACAGTGCCTATGGCACAGCCGCCAGAGGAGTTAGTATTGGCGTATGCAAGAACGTGCCGTTTACTCCAATGCTGACTTTATCTGACCCAGAAAGTCGCTACGTATTCGTTTAAGAGTAAAATTGGCCACCTTCCAGTGTCCCTAGCGGGTTTATACTTCCCTAATTCCAGACAACATTGCTAGCTTAAACAAGCCCTGGATGTATTCAGGGACTTTGCAGATGGATTGAAAGTGGTGGGAGGAGACCTAAATGTCTCGCTGAACCCGAGATTAGACGTCCACGGGCAGATCCATTAAGTCTCAGAGGTCTCTTGGGGGGGATGCAGAGGTTACTAGGTGACCTGCACTTACGGGACACGTGGAGGTCCCTTCACGATTCTGAGAAGGACTACACCTTCTACTCTGCAGTGCACCAATATAATATCAAAGATTAGATTATATATTCATATCTAACTTGAATATTGAGATGCTGAAGAAGTCGGTCATTGGCCCTATCACGGTCTCTGACCACGCCCCAGTGACATCTTCACTCACTTTTGCTAATTTGCCAGCCAGAGAATAGATATGGTGTCTTAATGAAACTCTATTAGATTTAGAAAAACATGTGACAGAGATATCCAATAAACTGGCATGATACTTTTTAGAGAACAATAGAGAAGATACCCCCCAGACAATAGTCTGTGAGGCCCATAGGGCCTTTGTACATGGTGAGCTCATTGCGCTGGGTTCTAGAATGAAGAAAGATAGGCAAAAACGTCTGAACTCTCTCTTAGGACAGATCTCAGAAATTCAGTCCACCCACGCAAAGGAAGGAGAGCCCACCCACAGGAAGAGCTAAACTCACTCCAGAGGCAGCTGAAAGAACTGCTGAATATTAAATGTGCTAAGGCATACCAATATTCTAAATTCAACCAGTATATACATGTCGACAAAGGGAATAAGTTTATGACCTTTCAGATTAGGAAGAGGAAAGACGCCCAATTTATCCCCTCTATTAGGTCAACCAGGGGGTCATTGGTGTCTACCTCGCATGACATTGCAGCTGAATTCTGCTCCTTCTATGGGAGTCTTTATAATCTAGATTCGACCTCTGAGTCACCGGCCAACAGAGAGTAGAAAATCAACGCCTTTTTAAACTCCCTGAATCTTCCCAGACTCGCTACAGATGACGGTCTATCTTTACTGAAACCGTTTACAGAAGAAGAGATTGTAGGAGTTAAGAGTATGCCGTTAGGGAAAGCCCCAGGCCCGGATGGCCTACCCATTGGTTATTACAAAAAGCTCCTCCCTACCCTGGCACCTCACCTGTTTAAGTGGTGTAACTAATTAGCTGATGGTGAAACGCCCCCAAAGCAGTCTCTTGAAGCTATAATGACTAATATTCCCAAAGAAGGTAAAGACGCGTGTGAATGTGGAAATTCTAGACCAATTTCCCTACTAAACTTAGATGTCAAAATTTGGGCCAAACAAAGATCATCAATCGCGAGCAGGCGGGCTTCGTGTTAGGTAGGGAGGGAAATCAGCAATTTTGCCAGGTGATAAACACGATCACGTGGGCTAAAAATAAATAGATACCCATGGTGCTATTAAGCACTGATACAGAAAAAGCCTTTGACTGGATTGATTGGTTGTTTATGCAATGTACCCTCTGAAGGTTTGGATTTCCTGAGCCTTTTATCCTGTACTATTATGTCTCTGTGTGGGGCACCTAGTGCCAGAGTGAGGGTGAATGGTATATTGTCTATGCCATTTGATATCGCCAATGGCACGAGACAGGGGTTTCACTTTTCCCCGTCTCTGTTCATATTTGTGATGGAGACCCTTCTCCAGGCATTCAGAGATGATCCGCAGATTGAGGGTCTTAAACTAGGTGGTTTTGAACACAAGTGTGCTGGATTCTCAGATGATTTGATGCTCTTGATCACAAACCCCATTCAGGTGTTCCCCTTAATCTTGGAATTATCCACTGCTCCTTGTCTAATTTTAAGATTAATTACTCCAAGTCGGTGGCTATGGGAATAGCACTACCATACAGAATGCAGCACTCTCTTAAGTCGTCTTACCCCTTTAAGTCGAGTATAGATTCTCTTACATGAGCCCTCTAAATAATACATGCTTAATTACTTACCCCTCTTAAAAAACATTCAGCGCCAATTACAGGGCCTGTCGCTCCCATGGCTTTCATGGTGTAGCGGAGTAATGGAATAATCCACGGTATCTCCCCTGGTAGTCTTATCTAGCATACAAGATACAGGTAGCGTAAGGATAATCCCTTTTTCCCAGGAACTGGCCGACACATAGTTTGGGAGTCAACAACAACTTGTATTGCAATGTAACCGTTTTTACACACGTCCCCATGCAAGGGGTTTCCATAAGGGCTTTCCAGGAGTTTTCTCCTGGTGGACTCTGTTGAACTTAACCAGCAATGCTTTTCCCTTATGGTTCGTTACTTGTAAGACAAAAAGTAATCAGTGACCTGCTGAGCATTCGTCTGGTTGTTCAGTAGCAACACAATGGATACAATATTAATGAGGTTATCTCCTAGGCTGAGGGGAGGTGTTGTGTGGCCTGTAACCAGTTCGTGATTAGACAATGTACAATTCTCTAGGGGATATTGTTCCATGAAACACAATGGATATAATGTTAATAGAGTTATCTTCCAGGCTGAGGGGATGGGATGTGTGGCATACAACATCTGATCATGAAACTAGCATACGAATGCCCTCAGTGTTTGAGGGTAAAATGAACACATGAACCCAGTCTTGGCTATACTGAAGTGGCTAGGTTTGCCACAATGCTCCCCCAGAACCACAAGCCGGCATACACAGTCTGATCCCAACGGATTGGCTTGGGGATGTCCGGAGGAGTACTCACAGATCACTTTTCAAGTTCAGTTTGTCTGGATAACCCGTCGGCGTTGCCATTCTGTTTCCCAGGGCGGTAGTGGATAGAAAAGTCAAAAGGCTGCAGCGCCAAGCTGTGAGTAAGGAAAAGGGTTGCCCATACAAATAGGGCTGCAGCTTTTTAAGGGCCCACACCACGGCCAGACATTCTTTTTCGATGGCAGCGTAGCTTACTTCTCTGGGTAGGAGTTTTCTGCTTAGGTAAGCCACTGGGTGCTCGCCGCCATCTGCTCCGACTTGGCTCAGCACTGACCCCAAACCAAACATAGAAGCGCCTGTGTGGACAAGGAATCGTTTAGTTGGATCAGGAGCAGAGAGTACAGGTGCATTAATCAGAGCGGTTTTCAGTTGCTGGAAGGCCAGTTCACACTCTGTGGCCCAGACTACTAGCTTAGGGAGGTTTTTACGGGTCAAATCCGTGAGGGGCTTGGCTAGGGTGCTGTAATTGGGCACAAATTTCCGGTAGTACCCGGCACTATCCAGGAAGGCTAGGACTTGGGTCTTAGAACGGGGGGTTGGCCACTTGGCTACGGCCTCTATCTTGGCGGGCTCGGGTTTCTGTTGGCCTCTCCCTACTCGGTGGCCTAGATATTTGACTTCAGCCATCCCTATATGGCATTTACTGGGTTAAAGGGTAAACCCTGCTTCCCTGATGCTGTCTAGTACGGCTCCTATGGGGGTCAGGTGTTCGGCCCAGGAGTGACTAAAAATGGCTATGTCGTCTAAATAGGCGCAAGCGTACTCCTGAAACCCGTCCAATAACCGATCCACCATCCTCGGGGTTATCACCGGGGCGTTTGTCACCCCGTTTTGCCTGTACCAGTTTAAGGTCATGCCATTCGGGATGAAAAACGCTGATTTTGGAATGGCTTCCTCGGCTAAGGGAATCTGCCAGTACCCCCTTACAAAGATCTATTGTAGTGAGGTACTGGCCTCTGGCCATTTTATCCAGGAGCTCGTCTATCTGGGGCATAGGGTAGGCGTCAGATACGGTTTTGTCATTGAGCCTCCTGTAGTCTACGCAGATGCGGGTTGTCCCATCCCACTTCAACATTACCACTACCGGGGAGGCCCAGGGACTGCCAGAGTGTTCTATAACACCTAACTGTAACATTTCCTCAATCTCTTTGCGCATGTTCTCCTTTACGGACTCTGGTATGCGGTACGGGAGTTGTAGTAGCGGGGTTTGTCCGGGGGTCTCTACCCTATGGGTAGCTAGGGGTGTGTACCCGGGGAGATTAGAGAATGTGGCCCCTTTATCCTGAATTAACCTTTGTGCTTGTGCCCGTTCCTGGGGGCTCAGGCGCTCTCCACTGTACTACTCCCAGGCCCTCGTTCAGGGCTCCTCTCTCTAGGAGGTCTGGGAGGGGTAAGTTATCAAAGTCCTCTGCGGCAGAGGCACAGATGGCAGCTACATTTTCCACGCGCTCGTAGTATGGCTTTAGCATATTCACGTGTAGCATGAGTCTGCTACCCGCCCCAGCGCATGCCCTATCTGAAAGCTGCGGTCTCTGGCCCCCCTATCATACCATCTGCGCTGTCGTTGTTGGGCTGCCTGTAGGTTGGTAATTCCTCCAGGCGCTCATGAAACTCTAGCACGTATGGGACGATAGTGTTCACCTCCCCTTTCCAGTGTTCTCTGATGAGATCTAAGGGACCTCTCACCCTTCTCCCAAACAGTAGTTCAAAGGGGGAGAACCCAGTGGACTCTTGGGAAACCTCCCTGTATGCAAATAGCAAATGAGGTAAGAACCTTTCCCAGTCCTTTCTGGTGTCTACAAACGTACGGATCATCTGCTTCAAAGTTCCGTTGAAATGTTCGCAGAGACCGTTGGACTGGGGGTGATAAGCCGAATTTAAGATGGGTTTAATACCGCATACCTTCCAGAGTTAGTGGGTAACCTCTGCAGTGAATTGGGTGCCCCTATCTGAAATAATCTCCCGGGGAAATCCCATGCGGGAGAAGATTTGCATCAGGGCATCCGCTATGGTCTCTGCATGAACATTGGTCAGCGCCACCGCCTCTGGATACCTGGTGGCATAGTTCACTATGGTCAAGATGTACTTGCCGGAGGGACTGGGTTTAGCTAGGGGGCCTAATGGTTCCTCAATGATTGGAAGGGGTTGGAGCTTTGCTTTATAGCGATCTCCTCGCTTCCCTACTCTCTGGCAGGTATCGCAGGTTTAGCAAAATTGCTTGATATCCTTTGAGATACCTGGCCAGAAAAAGTTCTGAGTCAGCCGATATTTAGTTCGGCTGACCCCTAGATGTCCTGACAGGGGTATGTCGTGGGCAATGCGCAGTAAATCTTGCCTATATTTTTGGGGTACTATCAGCTGTTTTGTGTGCATCGGGATAGACCCAGCTACTATTTTTTCAGTGTAGCGATATAATAGGCCCTTGTCCCAGGCATATCTCTCTCCCTCTAACCCGGCCTGGCTGTTGACTATCCTGTCTTTATACACCTGTAAGGAGGGATCTAGGGCTACCTCACTGCCAAATTCTAATGGGGCATCCCAGGGGAGGGCATCGGGAGAACGGGGTGGTTCGCTTACCTGAGCCTCAGAGTGTGTGGATGGTGCCGTGGTGCGGGCCTGCTATCTGGTGACGACTGGGTATGCCTCTTGTACCGTGGGTTGGGGAACAAAAGCTGAAGTGAGCTCCCCAAAGTCGTTGCCCAAAATAACATCTGTCGGCAAGTCTTGCATGAGCCCCACTTCCACATCCCCTGATCCTACTCCCCAATTCAAATGAACCTTGGCAGTAGGTACTTTCTAGATCGTCCCTCCTGCCACTCGCACGGCTACACACTCTCCGGTGCGGGCCTCCTTGGGGATGAGGTGGTTCTGGACCAAAGTCAAAGTGGCCCCAGTCACGTAGCCCTTGCACATGTTTCCCCGCTAGGTATACACCCTGGCGATGACCTTGTCTATTGTCGGAAGCTGCTTGGATGGGGTTGGCCTCATGTACTACCCCCAGTTGTTCTTCCACGGAGGCGGCTGAAGTGTGTCTGGCGTTGGCTTCACCCTGGTAGCAATGTACCATCGCCCGAGCCCCAATTGGACCAGGTTTGCCGGTTACTGTTCCGTGGGCATTCCCATTGCACATGGCCCAACTTGTTGCAGGTGTGGCATCATAAACTAGGCCGGGATGTGTATCTCGGTGCGTGTTGGCTAGGGGCTCCCCCTGGTCGTGACAGAGTCGAAGTCGCAGGAGCTGGAGGAGGTGTTGCAGGTCTGGAGAATAAGCGGGGGGGGGGGGTGGACGTTGGTATTGCCTTGCGTCCTGGTGCTCGTCCGCTAGCTTGGCTGCGTCGTTTAGTGTACGGGGCTTTCGATCCTTTACCCAGTCTTGTACCTCTGGTGCCAGCCCCTTAAAGAATTGTTCTAGGAGGACCAGTTGTAGTAGGTCCTCCAGGGTAGTGGCTTGGGTCGCTTGTATCCACCCCATGGCAGCTCTGTGTAAGCGGTGAGCCCATTCTGCATAAGAATCCTTTTCCTGCTTTTTAAGTTCCCGGAATTTACATCTGCATGCCTCGGGGGTAATGGCATAACGTGCTGGAATGGCCTGTTTCACCTTCTGGTAGTCTCTGCTCTCCTCATCCGGAACTGTGTGGTACGCCTCTGCTGCACGGCTAGATAATCTACCGGCAAGCAGGGGTACCTGGTCTGCTGGGCTGATATCATGTAGCTGGCACAGCCTTTCAAAGTCCTGTAGATATCTGTCAATGTCGTCCTCTGTATCAGCATAATTTTTAAATGCTTGATAGGGAATCTTATTTTTTCCCTGGGTGATGCTGGATGGTGCGGGTGACCCCTCTCTGGATCGCTGGCCTGTTTGTAGCTGCCTGGCCATGATATACTCCTGTACATCTGCCATTAATCTTTCCAATGTCTCCGTGGGTGGAGTTTCTGGGTAAAACTCTAATCTGGTTCTTAGTTCTTTTTGGAACTCGGTTTCTTCCCTCTGTGGTGGAGGTGTCGTATTATTTGCTCGGTCTCCCCCCATGAGTTCGGCAATAAGGGTAGCTTTTGTCTTGTTGCTGGCTATTTTACCCCTTGCTTCCAACAGTTCTTTTAGTGTAGCCTGTTTTAGTGCGGCATAGTTCGTCTCCATTCAACGTCAGTTTGTATAGTCGAACATATTGCTGAACTCCGATTTTTGTACGAATGGCTGTTTCAACGAACCGCTTTTTCACTTCCCTGTTCGTATAAATAACTCCCGAACGCTGCGGGGCCTTAGTGTACACTAATTTGGGGCCTTAGTGTACACTATTTTTGGTTCACAAAAGAACCAAAAATAGTGTACACTAAGGCCCCAAATTTAGGGCTAAAGGTGGCACCCACAGTAGGGCACCGACCATCTAAGCCTACTAAGAATTGGTTATCCTCACAGGGATTCTTTAAATGCGGAATATGTGTGTGTTGCAGGAATCGCCCTAATCCGAGAAAGATAACAAGAGCCTCTTCAACCCAGAATGACTTCCACATGGACATTAGAGATGGATTGACATGCAATTCCATCAATGTCATTTATTTATTAGAGTGCCAATGTGGGAAACAGTATCTGGGTAGAACGAAGAGGTCTCTAAAAAAGAGGGTGGCTGAACATATAAACAACATAAGAAGAGGCTACTTATTACACTCTGTATCTAAGCACTACAGAGAGGTACATGGTAGTGACCCCTCCAGCCTCTCCTTTATGGCTGTAGAAAAAGTGGTACAGCCATGGAGGGGAGGCAACCTTATAGCACAAATGTCTAGAACTGAAACAAGAAGAATTTTTGAATTCCAATCCCTGATTCCTAGAGGGTTAAATGCTGAGATGGAAATATTTGGGTTTTTATAACATGGGGTTGGGGTCTGCAGGCGACGGAACATCGGCATCCGGCTGTTTCCCAGCATGCCGATCTTCCCTCGCTAGCGGATCCCTCTCCCTGGACTTCGGTCAATTTTCAGCGTTACCCATACTCCATCGTTTGAGGGCTCATGAAAGAAAGAGTCTCCCACCTATCTTAAAGCTGTAGCATACCATTTCTGGTATATTGGATACAATTGGTTACAACTGACCATCTACCCATATTTTATCCAAAACTGTTTGTATCTCTATATATCACTTGCTATATATGTACAGTTTTATTTTATTTTATCTGATTTATGTTTATATGTAATCTTGATATGAATGGTATCAACTGAGACCAACACCATCAGCAGGAGAAGGTTCCATGTCCATGGTTTAAATATCGCTCTAGATATCCCACAATCCTTTGGGAGGGAAGTACCTATAAAAAGGAATATGAAAGTCTTGCCAGTTAACCACTGAGGAAGGGGCCAGTCGATATATGCCCCAAACGCGTTTGGGTAAAAGGCAAGCAACTATACGGATACACGTCAAAAGGAGGACAAGACATTATTATCCTTTCCTTTACAAAGCACAATCTAAAGGATCGCAACATTGACGATAAAGAACACCTTCTGATTAGCTGTTCCGTCCACTCTCTGCGTCCAAGATACGATCAGCCAATTGGACGCACCCGCCACCATCACGTGGGACGCCACCTAGTGACGGTAGGGACCACGTGGGACGCCACGCCAGGTCCTGGCAGGGAGAAGACATCTAATTGTATCTCCGCGGTACAAGGAAGTAAAGGAAGGCCATTGATGTGAGACGGAGGACGGTAAAGTAACCCTCTCTGTTTGTCAGTCGATACCCATTGTGGATCTGATAAGGGACGTCTTCTACGGAGGACTTTTAATTCTATTCACGGTCTTATGGACGCTGCATCTGGATTATGAATAGACCATCATCATCCTAACCTATTATAGTAGAGACGTTCACCTAAGACCGTGACATCATCTTACAAGTGAGACGCTATGTCTGATGGTCTATGTACGGTCACACAATAGAAGGGTCCATACATGTACTTATAGAGGTCCAAGATTCATACACGATTCTGAATCAGTAGGGTATCCACCATCAGATCGTGTATGTTTGATGTTTTATGTATGTTTTATGTACCACATAAGATCCATATCTTATTTTGGATTAGCATCCATCTAGACCATTGTGGATTCAGCTAATTCTGTATGTTTTACGTTATTACTTTTAATAAATACATTACCACGTGATATATATGTACAGTCCATTTACCAGATATTTGTGTGCCCCTGCATCTATTTGTTTTTTAGTCTTTTTCTACGGTCAAGGGTGAACCGGCGGGTGTGCACCAATTCATATTTGCGAAGTGGGTGGAGCCACTGATTATCCTTTATATAGGAGAAAACTCATGTTTCCCTATGGGCATGGTTCTCACCTGAGCATTTAACAGCGCGTTTGAACGCGCTGTAAAACGCCCTACGCTCAAAGAAGTTCTTGAGCTTCTTTGGGGCGTTTTGTCGCGCGTTTGCAACCATAGACTTCAATGGGAACGCGCGTAAAAGTGTAGATATGCCTTTTTCAATTGGTCTCCAGAGTCACGAACGCGCGTATGACGCGCGTTTCCTATTTGCAAAAATGCGCTGTAACACGCGCGTAAAACGCGTGTCTAAGAAACGCTCAGGTGTGAACCCAGGGTTATGGTTCGTTACTTGTAAGACAAAAAGTAATCAGTGACCTGCTGAGCATTCGTCGGTTGTTCAGTAGCAACACAATGGATACAATATTAATGCGGTTATCTCCTAGGCTGAGGGGAGGTGTTGTGTGGCCTGTAACCAGTTCATGATTAGACAATGTACAATTCTCTAGGGGATATTGTTCCATGAAACACAATGGATATAATGTTAATAGAGTTATCTTCCAGGCTGAGGGGATGGGATGTGTGGCATACAACATCTGATCATGAAACTAGCATACGAATGCCCTCAGTGTTTTAGAGGGTAAAATGAACACATGAACCCAGTCTTGGCTATACTGAAGTGGCTAGGTTTGCCACACATGGATAGGTAGGAAGAATTTGTTGTAAACATGGTTCCAATTAGGCTCCCTATGTCTTTCTTTCAAAAGGTGAGGAAGATATTCATTTCCTTCCTGTAGAAGGATAGGAGACCTCGGTCGAGCTATGATAAGCTAGCCAAGCTACGTAGTCACGGGGGTCTAGGGCTTCCTGACATGAATATTTATTACAAAGCCATTCAACTAAAGAGATGGCTACAACTTTGTATCCCTAAGTTCCGCATTCTGGGAGCGGATATAGAGCTAGCGATGTTGTCTGAGAAGCAATTAGCAGGGCTCTGGGGCGTTGTCTATCCATCTGCTCCCTCCTCGAAATTGACTGAAGGTCTTAGCTGTATAGTCTCCACAGTGGCGTTGCTAGGGTTGGTGTCACCCGGTGCGGTAGAAAATGGTGGCGATTATTGAAGCGATTGAAGGTAGAACTTATGGTGATCCAGTGCGAAATATGTAAGTGTGCTATAATGGATTGGGATATGTGAAAATTTTGGTTCTAGGACATGTTTTAAAGTGTTAATTAAGTGATAAATGTGGGGACCAATCAGAAGAGATTGGGGGTTATTTAAAGGCACTATGTGATTGTATGGTTGAGCTTGATAAAGACCTTCGGGTTGAAACGTTGCTGTCGTTTTTGGTGGAATAAAAGAAGATAACTGAAGATTAAGGAGTGCTGGTATTTTTTCTACATTTTGCTGCATGAATCTGAGTCCCTGAGGCCGGAGACTGACAATACAAGCACCGCCACTAATTGGAAGTCTGCTGGTAAGCAGTGAGTAGTGCTACCCATCCTTATACTTTCCTATTTGTCCCCCAGAATGTGCCAGTATTAAATGCCCCTTCTTAGTGCCCCCATAATGTGCCTATATAATATACCCCCATAGTATTTGTAACGGACCGTTACGCACACAACACCGTTTAGGCGATATTCCCTTTTCCGGATAGACCAGCAGCTACTGCAATCACCAACTTCCCGAACTGCAAACCACACGAATTCACCAACTTCTGAACAAGAGACACACGAACCCTGGAAGCAGCCGAACAGGAAAAGCAATATGAACAGCTTACACTCCTGGCAATCAGCATACAGTCAATCCCCCCAATAACGAGACGACACTTCGTTTTGAGGGTCAAGCAGGAACTCTAACCTGGGGCATACAGCCTCTTTTATTTACACTCCACAAACATGAGTACGATCACAGGGGTTTGAAATACAACCAATCAATCCGTACAATAAACACAGACACTCCCACACAAAATACAGCGACCAATCAACATACAGCCAGATATATCACAATCCCACATGGCTGGTCCATTGTGGGTGCTGATTAGGTCACAGCAATGACCATTGTGAATATTGATTAGGTCACAGGCGATGTTCATTGTGAATGATGATTAGGTCACAGGTAATGTCCATTGTGACTGTTGATTAGGTCACAGCAATGTCCATTGTGAATGCCAACTGTCATTGGGGCCATAGTCGCAGGGTAAGAGGCTAGCAAGCATGCCTCTCCAAGAAACTGGGGCAGACTCTGGTACAGGGTCCAGTCCGCTACATTTCTCCCCTTTACCAAAGAGACTAACAGGGTATCTGACCTCCTGCCGGTCAGTGCCTAGTTGAGTCCAGCAACCCACCCACGAAGCACAAACAGCAGTACAGCCCACCCACAATAAATGGTTACTACACCTGGATAAAGTAGCAACTTGTCCATGTCCAGGTGCCTCACTACGGCCTGTGCGGGGGACTGGTAGACTGCCTAGGTGGGTTGCTGAGTGGGCAGAGACCGGCGGTACTCTGCCCTGGGGCCAGCGCTACCACGGAAGTAGCCTGGTGGGAGCCTGGTTGTGGGAGGGAGACCGACTGTCTCCCCTCTGGATAAACCGCTCTGTGGCTGGCGGACAGGACCGACCATCCTTGCCCCTTGTGCTGCAAGTGCAGAGACCACGGTCCCATCTGCACCGTTGGGGGCGTAACATCTCCCCTTGGTGGGTTAGGCTGCCGCTGGAGAGAGGGTGCAACAAGCCCCTCTCTCTGAACTGTAGACTGCCGCTGGGGAGAGCGGGTAGCAGGCTCCTCTCCCTGACCCTCTCTCTGCTGGTGGAGGGGGGACCAACTGTCTCCCTTTCAATATTTTGTCCTGCTGCTGGGGTGGAAGTACGACACCTTCAGCTCCCTGGGGTCACACTGCCGCTGTGGAGGAAGAACGGCACCTTCAGCTCCCGGGGTACACGACGCGCTGGGGAGGAAGGATGACACCTTCAGCTCCCTGGGGTACACACTGCCGCTGGGAAGGAAGGACGACACCTTCAGCTCCCTGGGGTACACACAGCCGCTGGGGAGGAAGGACGACACCTTCAGCTCCCTGGGATACACCCTGCCGCTGGGGAGGAAGGACGACACCTTCAGCTCCCTGGGGTACACACTGCCGCGGGGAGGGAGGACAGCACCTTCAGCTCCCTGGGGTACACACTGCCGCTGGGGAGGAAGGACGACACCTTCAGCTCCCTGGGGTACACATGCCGCTGTGGAGGAAGGACGGCACCTTCAGCTCTCCGGACGCACTCAGCCGCTGGGGAGGGCGGACGATACCATCTGCCATGAACTGCAGGTACTCTGCTGTTATCCTCCTCACGAACTGCACAGATTTCTCCGGGGTTGGGTCCGTAGAAAATCAGCCGTGATCTCAGCTCTCTGTCAAATTCCTCCTGCGTAGCTGGGTGCCATGCTTGTTCTCCTAAAGTTCTTTCTTTTGTAGATAGGGCGCTGTACGGGTACTGGCGTTGCCCTCACTTTGTAATCCAAGGAATGGTGTTGCCCTGTAGATGTCCTTCTGGGCTGTGGAAATGATCCCCGCTTGCCACCAAATGTAACGGACCGTTACGCACACAACTCCGTTAAGGCGATATTCCCTTTTCCGGATAGACCAGCAGCTACTGCAATCACCAACTTCCCGAACTGCAAACCACACGAATTCACCAACTTCCGAACAAGAGACACACGAACCCTGGAAGCAGCCGAACAGGAAAAGCAATATGAACAGCTTACACTCCTGGCAATCAGCATACAGTCAATCCCCCCAATAACGAGACGACACTTCGTTTTGAGGGTCAAGCAGGAACTCTAACCTGGGGCATACAGCCTCTTTTATTTACACTCCACAAACATAGTACAGCCCACAGGGGTTTGAAATACAACCAATCAATCCGTACAATAAACACAGACACTCCCACACAAAATACAGCGACCAATCAACATACAGCCAGATATATCACAATCCCACATGGCTGGTCCATTGTGGGTGCTGATTAGGTCACAGCAATGACCATTGTGAATATTGATTAGGTCACAGGCGATGTTCATTGTGAATGATGATTAGGTCACAGGTAATGTCCATTGTGACTGTTGATTAGGTCACAGCAATGTCCATTGTGAATGCCAACTGTCATTGGGGCCATAGTCGCAGGGTAAGAGGCTAGCAAGCATGCCTCTCCAAGAAACTGGGGCAGACTCTGGTACAGGGTCCAATCCGCTACAGTATTCTTCTCCCCTCCAACACCATAGTGTCCCCATAATGTGCCAGCAATGCCCCCAGTATATTCCCCCATAGTGTCCCCCATGTGCCAGTAGATGCCCCCATAGTGTCCCCCATGTGCCAGCAATACCCCCATATTGTCTCCCATGTGCCAGCCATGCCCCCATAGTGTCCACCATGGGCCAGCAATGCCCCCATGTACCGGCAATGCCCCTATATTGTCCCCCATTTGCCAGCAATGCCCCCATAGTGTCCCCCATGTGCCAGCCATTGCCCCATAGTGTCCCCCATTTGCCAGCAATAATGCCCCAAAGTGTCCCCTTTATGCCAGCAATGACCCCTCAATGCAGCCCAGCCCAGCCCAGTGCCTCACAAACAAAACCAAAAAAATCCACATACTTACCTCCATGGCAGTGATGCGATGCAGGCCTCTTCTGGCCTGTGTCCCGAGCAGTACGGCTCAGGCGGCGCGATGACACCTACCTATAAGACCTCCCACCTCTTCTAGAGTTTCCACCCAAACACCCCTCCAGGACCTCCCATTCCAACATCCCCAAACCCCTCCCTAAATCCCCCCCATCAGTGTCATCCACACATCCCCCCATCAGTGTCATCCACACATCCCCCCATCAGTGTCATCCACACATCCCCCATCAGTGTCATCCACACATCTCCCCCATCAGTGTCCTCCACACATCGCCCCCATCAGTGTCCTCCACACATCGCCCCCATCAGTGTCCTCCACACATCCCCCCCATCAGTGTCCTCCACACATCCCCCCCCATCAGTGTCCTCCACATCCCCCCATCAGTGTCCTCCACACATCCCCCATCAGTGTCCTGCACACATACCCCCATCAGTGTCCTGCATACATCCTCCCCATCAGTGTCCTGCACACATCCCCATCAGTGTCCTGCACATCCCCCCATCAGTGTCCCCACATCCCCCATCAGTGTCCCCACACATCCCCCATCAGTGTCCTCCACACATCCCCCCATCAGTGTCCCCACACATCCCCCATCAGTGTCCCCACACATCCCCCATCAGTGTCCCTCACACATCCCCCCATCAGTGTCCCCCACACATCCCCATCAGTATCCTCCACACATCCCCCATCAGTGTCCTGCACACATCCCCCATCAGTGTCCTGCACACATCCCCCATCAGTGTCCTGCACACATCCCCCATCAGTGTCCTGCACACATCCCCCCATCAGTGTCCTGCACACATCCCCCCATAACCTATATATATATATATAGTAATTACACATTTATTTTGTGTCATACTTTTTTTTTACAATTACTGAAACAAAATATATAAAATTATACTTCTGCTGAATAGGAATACCTAATACTTGATACACTACTAGGAGGTTTTTCTAGCACAGTTTACCATTGAGCTCCATAGTGGTTAGTGTTCTTGCCTCTGATTTAAAAGGTTGTGAGCTCGAATCCTGGTGGCAACCTTCCAGAAATAGAGGCTAAATTAGATTAAAATACATTGGGTGTCCCCAAGCATACTGACAATGCTTGGGGATACCCCCTTTATGTTCATAGCAATGACTCCATATATGAACACAGCCATATATGGAGTCAGAGCTGGGACTCCTAAGGCGGGATTCCCTGTAATTCTGCCAACACTGGTGTCACCCGATGCGGCCTGCACCCACCGCACCCCCTTGCAACGCCACTGAGTCTCCAACTTCTGCAGGGACTTGCTTTTAGGACTTAACCTGCTTTTAGGGTCCAGCCTTTATTTATTAAGCCCAGATAAATCACACATTCCACAATTTTGGTCATTATTCAGAGACATACACATTTCTTCTCTGTTAAAGAAATGTGTATGTCTCTGTCACTGGTAAAGTTCCTGCATATTGTACGAATCATGTTTCTGAGGGGAATTTTCTGGCTCACACTGAACTGAGCAACACATGTAAGGCTCTCCAGCCTCTGTATTCTCCTAAGCCCTCGCCAACTTAGTTCGAACAAATAGCCCTTCAGGATTCCCTTCCGAAGCACTGCATTTCTCTCCTTTATAAAGAATTACTGACCGAACAGGGTGGAGTTACCCCAGCTTTTATCAGGGCATGGGAGGCTGACCTTGAGGTGTCATTTACTTCTCAGGAAGTGTCCCAAATTTTGTCTAGATCGCATGGCTTCTCTAAATGTGTGCGCACGCAAGAACACTCTTACGAAACTACAACTAGGTGGTATAATGATCCTGTTAAACTTTTTAAGATGCACCTTTCCAGTGATGATCTTTGCTGGAGATGTAAGAGGCAGAGGGGATCTCTAGGGCACATTATGTGGTCTTGCCCTAAGATTCGCCCTTATTGGGATCAGGTAGAACAGAAAGTCAATAACATATGCAGCTCTTCCATTAAATTATCTCCACAGTCTGCTCTACTGTGGCTGCCCACGAGCAATTGGCAACCCTCTAAATTTGACTTACTCTGACCCTCTTGATTCAAATTGCTAGACTACTGATTGCGCTAAATTGGCTAAAATCCACCCCTCCCTCATTGAGTTGCTGGTATGAAAGGGTGGACCAGGTATATCTGATGGAGCAGCTAGCAAGCTGGGCCACTAGATCCCACTCTAAATTTGTTAAACTGTGGGGGCCGTGGGCTAAATTACGATCTCCACAACTTCTGCATTAGCCATTGTTTCTCACTCTTAATAGTGGTTACACTCTATAGTCCTCTGGTGGTAGGTAGTCTACTGTACACTGGCATGAGCAAGCTCATCTTTTCTTGCCCAAAACTGTTCCAGACTCATGTTATGTGCATGAGTCATGTTATATAACTCAGTTATAGCCAAGAATTTTCCCAAATTCGTAAGATTATTAATAAACATGTTCAAGCCCTTCAGTGTGATCAGACATGGCACAATACAGTCAAAGATGGTGTAAGATGTGTAGCACGGAGAGCAATGACCCTGGCTAATGTAGTGAGTCCCTCATTATATGTAGAAAAACCTGTGTTGCAACCCACATGGTTAAAATACACTGGTAATTTTAGATGTGGACATAAAATATGTACATGTTGCTCTGTGATTAAAGTGGGTACTCAGATCTTTCCATGTGCTAATGATTGCTCTTATACAGTAAAACAGTATATCAACTGTAACACAACCTATGTGGTTTATTGTATTACTTGCTCTCTGTGCAGTCTCCAATATATTGGTTGTACATCCAACAATTTAAAAACTAGGATCTGTCGCCATAAATTTGACATTCCCCATGCTAAAACCAAGAATGTGTCTGCTGTCAGTTCACACTTTGCAGCAGCACATGGAGGCAGCACAGAGGGAATATATATGCAAGGCATTGAAAGGGTTAAGTGTCCTAGCCGTGGTGGAGATTATAAAAAGAAGTTACTCAACAGGGAATGTTTTTGGATCTTTAAAATGGGCTCATGTACCTTCAGGATTAAATCGCTGTCATGATTTGATCCTGCAATATTGATCCTTGTATTTTTCATACTTTTCTTTTTATGCATTTTAAAGTTTACTTTTTCTGTCTGTTCCTTTATCCCTATGTTTGGGTTGTGTCTTCAATGTGAAATGTGTTCTGGGGGAGTGATCTGTGACTAAATGGATCCACCTGATTTTTTCTTTGTGGATCACTATAAAGCCACAGATCTCTTGCCCTGCCAGTATCCTGATTAAGGATCCATATTTGGAGCGATCCGAAACGTGCTGATGATGCAATGCTGTTATTGATGGTTTTTAAACGTGCACAGGATTAAATAAAGTCTATGAAACTTGTGAAGCTGGATCCCTGCTTTTGCTCTCTACTGATTTCATGTTATGTGCAAGGTACAAATAGTTCCATCGGACTGTTAGTAGTCCGTGTTCTGTTTATTGTTTACATACAATTCGTCATGAAGGAACCTTTGGTATATGATGTGCCTCATTCATCTTTGAATTCACAAAACCTTCCCTGTTCCCCCTCTTTCCTTAGGCCCTACCCTGTCCCTTTCCACTACTTTCCTTGCCGTCCCTTCTTCCCATGCCCTACCCTTTATTTGCTTTAAGATCTTGCAGTGGATTTTGTGATATTTTCATGGCGCAGATGTCTCCACATATGATATGTATGCTTTGTAATTTTTGCTTGATATTGTTTTCTTTTTATTGTGAAAACTTAATAAAAAAAGAGATTTATCAAGAAAAACGGCTATTTCCTGGCTGTGCATCTCATTTTTCCTTCCTTCTGACAGATCAGAAGAAGGGTCAAATAAATGATGATGTCAGCCAGGCCTAAAGGCAAAATAGTGGCCCAGTCATGAAGCGGGTAGGGTGGGAACAGCATGAGGATACCACAGAGTGGCCTTATGACATAGTGGTGAGGTGAAAGCAGCATGAGGATACCACAGAGTGGCACAATGACAGTGTGGAGGTGGTAACATAGTGTGGAGGTAGCAGCAGCATCATCAGGAGGCCACAGTGTCACGGTGACATAGTGTGGAGATGGCAGCATCATCAGGAGGCCAGAGTGGCAAGGTGACATAGTGTGGAGGTGGCAGCAGCATGAGGAGAACACAGAGTGACATGGTGACATAGTGTGGAGGTGGCAGCAGCATCAGGAGACCACAGTGTGACCCGGTGATAGAGTGGAGAGGTGGGTGGTAATAACAGTTCCCGCTGACTATGGTGGGTGTAAGAAGGAGCACTTGGCATCAGATGTGTGGCATCAGGTGGGTGGCAGCATCAGAATAGTAGCTGAGGCAGGTAGCCAGAAGAAACCGGTCTATTTTGTCAAAGTGTTGGTGTGGCACCATGGATGATCTAGTCTGATGCATCAGGCATTGGTGGGTGGAAAACCTGGCTAATCCATGCCTGATTCATCTTGACAAAGGTCAGTCTCTCCATATTTTTGGTGGACAAGCGAGTTCCTCTTGGGGTAACTATGGCCCCCACCGCACTAAACACCCACTCTGATGCCACACTACTGGCCGGGCAGGACAGCTTTTCCAGGGCAAACTCTGCCAGCTGCAGCCATAAATCCAGTTTGGCTGCCCAATAGTCCAGCGGATCTTCAATGTGGGCTGGCAGGGTTGTGTTCAAGTATGCCACCACCTGCTGGATCAGGTCCTGCTCTATGTCTAGCTGCTGGTGAGTAGTTCCTTCACAATGTGGGTGAAGAAATCTGCTCATCAACGATTCTAGACTTAGGCTGCTGCTGATGGAGCTGATACTGCTCCTGCCACCCCACCCCTCCCCAGCAGCCATGGCAGTGGAACGTGAGCGCAGAGGGCCCCCCAGGTTAGACCTGCGAGAGGATGGACGATGGCGCAGATAGGCAGCAGCCAACTAACTACATAGGATGTCTCTATAGTAGTTCAGTTTGTCCTCCCTCTCAGTGGTTGTAAAAAAGATCCCCATTTTGGACCAGTAGCGAGGGTCCAACAAGGTGGAGAGCCAGAAGTCATCCCTCTACCGAATGATGACAATTCGGCTGTCACTGCGCAAGCAAGTGAGCATGCATCGGGCCATTTGTGCAAGTGACTCGGAGGGACTCCCTGCCTCCATCTCCACTGCATACTGCCACGGTGTGTCTAGGTGCTCTTCCTCATTTCCCTGTAGCTCCTCTGGCTGCTCCTACTCCTCGTCTCCTGTCACCTGTGTAGAAAAACCACCCATTTCACTACACATTGCTTGTGCTCCAATGTCCTCCTCCCTCTACTCCTCCAGTCCAGCCCCCACAGGGCTGATGTGGCCGTAAGATGTAGACGCCACATCTCCAGTCCCCTGACCAGCCAGATTTACCAGCATCTGTTCCAGGAAATGAAGCAGTGGAATGACATCGTTCATCCCATAGTCCTGGCAACTGACAAATAACGTGGCCTCCTCAAAGGGTCTGAGCAAACGGCAGGTGTCACATATGAGCTGCTACTGGCTTACATCGAAGTTACATGGGGAGTACTCCTGTCCGCTTGGATCATCAAGAAATCTTTATGGCCTTTCTCTGTTCGTATAGTCGGTCCAATATACGGAGGGTGGAATTCCAAAGGGTGTAAACGTCGCATATCAGGCTATGTTGGGGGATGCCGTTCTGCCGCTGCAGCTCAAGGGGGGTGTGCTTTGCGGTGTACGAGTGGCTGAAGTGCATGTTTCCTGGCCATTTTTAGGATGTCTTGAAGATGGGTGGAAGTCTTCAGGAACCGCTTGACAACCAGATTAAACACGTGTGCCATGCAGGGCGCATGGCTCGGCCCTCCTTGACACAGCGCCGACACTATGTTGTTCCCGTTGTCAGTCACCATGGTTCTGATTTTTAGTTGTCGTGGAGAAAGACAGAATCCGATTTCTTGATTAGGGACCCGGAGCAGTTCCTCCCCTGTGTGACTCTGTTCCCCCAGGGAAACGAGGTGCAGAACCGCGTGACAACGCCGTGCTCTGTATATGTGGTATGCTGGAGGGGCACTGTGAATTGTCCCTGTGGTGGAGGCTGAGGACACGGTGGAGGATTAGGAGGCAGAGGCGGACATTTTCGCAGGACCAACAGCGTGAGAACGTGGAGGCGAAAGCTGCATCACCTGACCAAGGTGAATCACATTCAGGAATCACATTCACCCAGTGGGCCGTAAAGGACATGTATTGTCCCTGACTGTAGTTACAGCTCCACACGTCAGCACTGCCATGCACTTTGGCAGACACTGGCAAGCTCAAGGACTGGCCCACCTTCTGTTCTACACGTGTGTGCAGGGCTGGTACTGCCTTTTTGGCCTGGGACTCTCCACCTCGGCTCGGCACAAGCCATCAGTTCTCTGAAAGGTGCTCACTTGGAACGGGAGGGACTGCAGCACCAGCAACTTGGACAGGAGAACGTTCAGCTTCTGCAACATTGGATGAGTGCACGCATACTGTTGTCTCTTGGCAATTGCTTCGGTGATCAATTGCTGACGGAATGACTGACGAGGAGTAGAAGGGCGAGGAGCAGGAGCATCAGGACCAGCAGATGATGGGAAGGACAGACAGCCCATGGATCAGTTTTGCACGGGGCCCCATGGATTGTGTGTACGCCACTGGATGTGTCTGCACTTTCGTCCACATAATATTATTTCCTGTTAGAGTCTATCCGCGGCCGCAACCGCGCCGGCCGCTGCTTCTGCGGCTTGCTGTCAGTGGAGGATAATTGCGCAATGCTTTGGGGCTGGTATGTAATTTTTTCCAGGCCTGGTTTTCATACCCAGTCCGGCCCTGCCCCCAGGCCATGCCAACTAAAGTTTTTTTCTGACAAACCCGCCGACTCTTGGCTGGGGGTGTCTGATGTCACTTGCGACGAAGACACTGGGAACTCAGGCCTCTCGAAGTGACACCTGCTGCCACGGGCCCTTACACGACCTCTTCCTGCGCCAGAAACATTAAGACCTCTGCCACTCCCATATGCAGGGCCTGGCACTTCTCTTTCTGACATACTGTTAGATCAAATACATAAATAGAAAGGAAATTCAAACACCCCAAAAAAGTCTGTAATTTCCTCACTTCACCACACAACGGCTAATTAGGCCCCTCCCCCCCCCCCCCACTAACTAATACAAGCCACAATAGGCTTTAGAACATATAACTGCACTGCTGAACGGCGAATATGTTTTTCTTTTTCCACTTATACATGCCACAAAAGGTTTTAGAACATATAATAGCACCCCTGAATGGCAAATATATTTTTCTTTTGCCACTAATACACGCCACATGGCATTATGGGTGATCCCGCCTTCCCAGAGTTCCTTGCTCCATGTTCTCACACGTGCAGCAGCCGTTTTAGGAAAAAATGTGAGGAAATTCAGTGCATCGAATAATTCCTGAAATTCCTAAATTCCACTTCGTCAGCTTTGATTCGCTCATCTCTAATAGTAGTTACATTCTTGTACATAGATGACAGTATTATAGTAGTTATATTCTTGTACATAGATGACAGTATTATAGTAGTTACATTCTTGTACATATGAGGCAGTATTATAGTAGTTACATTCTTGTACATATGAGGCAGTATTATTGTGGTTATATTCTTGCACATAGGAGGCAGTATTATAGTAGTTATATTCTTGAACATGGGGACATTATTATAGTAGTTATATTCTTGCACATAGGAGGCAGTATTATAGTAGTTATATTCTTGTACATAGGAGGCAGTATTATAGTGGTTATATTCATGCACATAGGAGGCAGTATTAGGCTAGGTTCATACGACGACAAATAGGGCACAACTTCACTGCAACATTTGTCGCACGACATTTTGTCGCACTATTGTCGCGCGACAATTTTTATAATGGGAGTCTATGGTGTCGCATTGCGACATGCGACATGCTGCGGCTGCGACGCGACAGTCGCAGAAAAACCCATCTTGAATGGATTTTTTGCGACTGTCGCGTCGCAGTCGCAGCATGTTGCATGTCGCAATGCGATACCATAGACTCCCATTATAAAAATTTTAGCGCGACAATAGTGCGACAAAATGTCGCGCGACAAATGTTGTCGTGTGAACCTAGCCTTATAGTAGTTATATTCTTTATATGGGAAGTGTGAAGGCAACATGTTTAGTTTGTCATGGTAATTGAATTGAACATTTCTGATCAGAATTGTGTGTAGAGCAATTGTTATTCCCTCTTTGCAGCTTATTTCTCTTGTTAGCTGAGCAACTATTTTCAGACATATTTGGAACCATGAATGAGAAAATCTCAGATTGACTGGACAGATTTCCATTGGTTGTAAACAACTGTCCTATCACTCTGGGTGTTTTGTCATCAGATTTCTTTATGATTCGGAGTAGTTGTATGAGACATAATGATCTGTGTTCATCCCCAGTATTTACATTGTATTAGGAGACTTCAGATTGATCCTTGCCTGTTATGTGACTTCACTCTCTTTTTGACAAATTCACAAACAACATAAAGCATTTTGGACATTTATCACTTTGCTGGATAGTAAAATGACATCTTGTTTGCAGTATGTAACAAGTCCTTTGAATTCTGCACTGTGTGAGAGTCCTCCTCCTTCTCTTCCTGTCCCTCCCAGAGGCCAAGCCCTGTATCCTGCACAAGAGAATCCCAGCTACTTCTAGTGGAGCAGACAGCTGTCTGAGGTGTAATACCTGGTGAGTGTCCTGGTGCACCTCTCTAGCCAGCTCTGCTACATGTCCTAACTACCCCAGGCTGCAGAGCACAGGCATCCTGTTTCAGTACTTACTGGAAAACTGAAAATCTATCACTGCAGTAACACAAGCCCAGAAAAGTAAGTCAGTCATCTCTTTGTAAAATACAGTTTTTTCATTTGCTTATGACAGAAGTTGCAGAGAGACGCTAAACTGAGCAGAAGCACATATTGCTAGAAATTGAAATGAGAGGCGAGAGCGCATCTGCCTGTGACCAGTGGATTGTCAGCTCCACCGATCAGCCCTGGTTTTGCTCTAACTTGTGGTGGTCTTATTTAGAAGTCAGGCACAATTTTACTCTTGGCCTTTGTTGGGTCCGTTTTGATTGAGAAATGCTGTATGCGAATAGAACCTGAACCAAGTGTAGATGGTTTCAGCCTTGGCGCCATTCTTGTGTATGTAACTGGCTGTTAGGACAGTGGATAGAATTTGGAGACGATTTGGACCCTTCACCACCTAATGAAGCCCGTCATGGTGATGTCACTTGATGTGACACTCTTGGCTGGTTAAAGAGTGAGGGGAACTTAAAACATATTCACTCACTCGTATTTAATCACTCTTATTGTTCCATCTGATGCATATCACAGACGAGTCTCATCTTAATTGTGACATGCATCAGATGGAACAATATGAGTGATGCACGTTGGACACAAAAAATTACTCTAATCATATCAGCGCATAACGTTTAATTAGTATTTATAAAAGTTAAGTACTCCTCCACTCTTGGTTAA
This sequence comes from Bufotes viridis, assembly GCA_033119425.1. NCBI lineage: Eukaryota > Metazoa > Chordata > Amphibia > Anura > Bufonidae > Bufotes > Bufotes viridis. The sequence continues at coordinate 418,599,878 of CM065590.1, read as the reverse complement.
GCACGTAGTTCAAAGGAAGCACAATTGTGGACTGAATACGTGTAACTAATAGTAAAGCTGGTTAAAGAGTTGAGCCTTATCCTCTGAATGGGGGATGGACTTGGAGACAATGAGCCATCTTATTAGTCTTCTTATCAGGTAGGGTAAACCATTAATGACAAACGGGCCCTTTGATGTACGTTAAAACAAAAACATGTTAAAGATGCAAGCCCAAAGCCTAAGGCTGCACTTCTGAGAGACCCTAATGACTACATGTTCCCTCCTGGTTCCTGTGAGGTTCTTACACACCAATATCTACGTCTTGGCTCATCTGAGATGTGTGTGAACATTAATGTGGATCCTGACACACAACATCTAACAAAAATGAGAACAGAGAATGTTGTCATCAGAATATCTCCTGTACCACATCTCAAGGTGAAGTGCTAGCATTGCTCTGGGGACAGTTTGGGGGAGACCACTGGGTGACTTTGCAGTTACTATGTGGCGGCACGGCTAGTCTAGTACACTTATGCCCGAGAACCCTTATTGTCTGATGATGGCAGTGGACATTTACTTCAGCGATATTCCGTGAAGGATTGGGTATGCTTTTATTTGGCTTGGTATCAGGTTGTGTAGCTGTGTAATCATTAAAATGAGGGGAACGTTGCCAGCAGTGAGGACAGAGACAACAGTGCAGAGACCTGAACTATCAAACAATGGCATTGAGCAATGTAATTCCAGGCAAATCCACATAAAAGCAAATGATCCTGTAATGACATGACGGCTCTGTTCTAGAACATTGGGAGGTGTCACATGTTACTCCAGAAACGTAGCCTGCAGACAAGACTGGGTTAACGTTTACAGGTCTTTGCTACCACTGACTCACAAAGTCCTCAGGCCTGGCCTAGATTTAGGTTGATGCTGCAGCCAAATTGTCTCCATGGCGATGGGCACAGCATCAAAGGTCACCATGGCAGCAGGTTTTGTTCAGGGATAAGCGTCTAATAGGGGGCGACACACATAGTGGGGGACACTGCAGATTAACCCCTTCATGTATTCTCTTTGAGGATCTCAGTTAAAGGGGGTTTAGTTATCTAAACACCGAATAATTGTAGTATAAAACTTACTAGTAAACTTTTTTTCCCTCATGTTTTCTGCTTCTGAATGTAAATTAATAATGTGTGATACCAGAGATGTCAACCTGGGAGAGCCCTTAGTGGTAGCACAAGTAGGAGTGGAGGAAAAAAAGACAATGCAACAGCACTCTGCAAACACAAATAAAGTACAATAATGCCATAATTATAGAAAACATTCTGATGCTAATGCTACGCTTATTTTGCAAATTTGAGATTCTTGGCAAATACATTTTGTACAAAATTATTTGGGCCCGTCTGCCAAACGTTAAGGCGATCTCTATAAGATGGGAACCTAACACTAAATACTACCTGTTATGTGCCATAATGGCCACCATAAAATTCAGGTAGTGCAGGTTCCACATGCATGCTGGGTCCACTCTGCTTTTTACCATTTTTGGTGCCATAACGACCTCCATTAAATACTATTGAGGGCATGGCTGACAATAGTAAATGGCTATTCTGCTATTTAGAATACAGTAGTGGTGGTGCTACACCAAGCTCACTACTTTGATACAGCACCAGAACCAAGTATGGCACATGCACACATGGACAAAAGTGTTGGTACCCTTCTTTTAAAGGGAGTCTGTCACCACATTTGGCCATTATAGACCATTTACGTAGCGTTCCAGGCTTAACTTTAGAAGACTCAAACAGTACCTTTGTTTCCTCCTTCTGTGGTTCCCCTGTGGCAAAAACGTAGTTTTATTGATGTGTAAATGAGGGCTCGCAAGAGCCCAGGGGCGGAGTTAACATCTTTGGAGCCCAGGCTGCTCATCCTCTTTTCCTAATTTCCCCACCCCAGCCTCTGCCTCTGCCCGCCCTTCTCTTCTGTTGCGTCCTCCTCCTCTCCCCCTGAAATCCCTCTGCTGCGCTCTTCCTCGCTTGGCTGGGGCATGCGCACTGTGATGCCCACTGTGGGCACGGGCATCGCTGATGCTACTGCGCATGCTCCGGCTACCGGCGCGAACCCAGCTGCAAGGAGGCCGTTGGCCAGAGCATGCGCAGTAGCATCAGTGATGCCCGTGCCCACAGTGGGCATCACAGTGCGCATGCCCCGGCCAAGCGAGGCAGAGCGCAGCCGCGGGATTTCACGGGGAGAATATGGTGGAATCTAGTGTGTGTGTTGTCATATTTATCTAAATTTAAAACCTTCTAAGGACTATATGTTTTATGCGATATGTAAATTACATAATATAAAAAAACATATTATTCAAAAAGGGTGTACTTTGTTTTACTCATGACTGTATATACAGCACCAGAATTAAGCTCATGCATAAATACAGGCCCAGGACGAAGCTTAGCATATAAATAGAGCACCAGAACAAAGCTCAGCACATAAATACAGCTCCAGAACCATGTTCAGAACATATACACAGTGCCAGAACAAAGCACAGTACAAAAATACAGCCCCAGAACCAAGCTCATTACATAAATACAGCACCATAACCAAGCTCATTACATAAATACAGCCCCAGAACCAAGCTCATTGCATACATACAGCCCCAGAACCAAGCTCATTGCATACATACAGCCCCAGAACCAAGCTCTTTACATAAATGCAGCCCCAGAACCAAGCTCTTTACATAAATACAGCACCATAACCAAGCTCATTACATAAATACAGCCCCAGAACCAAGCTCATTTCATACATACAGCCCCAGAACCAAGCTCATTGCATACATACAGCCCCAGAACCAAGCTCTTTACATAAATACAGCCCCAGAACCAAGCTCATTACATAAATACAGCCCCAGAACCAACCTCATTACATAAATACAGCCCCAGAACCAAGCTCATTACATAAATACAGCACCAGAACCAAGCTAACTAAGCAGCTAATGGTAGTGCCCACTATAGATAGTAACTCATGCTCTTTGCACCTTTGTGTAGTGCCACATACTCTGACCCCTTTACATACAAGAAAATCCTTACAAGGTGGTACAGAACACCTCAATTTCTGGCTGAAATAGGTCTTGTGGGGTCAGATAGGTGCTGGAGGTGTGGGGAGAGTTCAGGTTCCTATAAGCAGATTTGGTGGGACTGCCATAAAATTAAACTTTTTTGGCAAACAATCAATTCTTCTATTAATAAAGTGTGTTCTACCAGTTTACAACTGGCTCCTGAGCACATCTTCCATTGTCTTCCTAGGGGAGGTTTTTCTCCAGGGGCTAGGGATTTGGCCACCCATCTCCTTATGGCAGGAAAACATTTAATTCCGTTTAGGTGCGGGAGCACGGATCCTCCCACCTTGAGCATGTGGACAGACAAAGTGCAGTAGATTTGTAGACTGGAGGAACCAGTGGGGTGGGAAAACTAAAGGGCGAATCTGGTCTTCCTGGCTGTCTTCTGAGTATTTAACGAAACCCTCTGAGAGTGGAATGTGATGGAAGATTACAATTATTGTCACCCTGTGCCTCCCTCCTTTCTCTATGATATTTTATAGAGTGAAGCACAACCTACCTCCATGATTAACGTACAAGGGCTTCTCCCAGTGTGCACTGCATCGCTCGCTTATTGACTGTTTTTCCTTCTATGGTTATATATGTTTACTGCAAGATTGCCTGTTTGCTCATTCCTGTCAACAATGATGATATCCTTGAATGCATAGGCCTGTGTCATTCAGGTGTGCTGCAGATTCCTTTAATTATATTATATATATATATATATATAGTGTGTGTATATAGATATAATTTTTTTTATTTAGGTTTTTTTGCCCTCTCAGGGTGACTCCTAGGAAGACTGGGAGAATTGACAGCTCTGTGATACTGTCTGCTGAGCTGGTGTATATACTGTAAGCCTATCATATGTGATACTGTCCGTCGAGCTTCTTTATCTAAGCCTGCTGTGTGATACTGTTTGCTAAACTGATGCATCTTAAGACTGTCACACATGATACTGTCTGTTGAGTGAGTGTATCTAAGTGTATCGTGTGTGATACTGTCTGTTGAGTTGTGTATCTAAGACTGGCACTATACTGCAGTCTTGGTCACTGTGTAGCAGTGCAATGTAGAAGAAGAGGCAGCATTCAACAATTTGAATAACGGTGCTTGTAATCTAAACCAAAGCAGTAAAAACAACCCAGAAGTGTGACGTTTCCGCTATACCTTAGCCTTCCTCAAGGTATAACCAAAATGTCGCACTCCTGGGTTGCTTGTACTGCCTTGTCATGGATTAAAAGCACCGTTATTCAAATTGTTGGATGCTGCCTCTTCTTCTACATTGGATTTATGGGTTATGGCTCTGGAGGCGTGCATCTAGGGTCTCAGAACTTTATCCTTGGTGGGTGCTGTATTTTCTTCATTATATACGTGTAGCAGTACAGCCATTGAAGTGAATGGGGCCACAGCGTGACTTGCAAAGTGTGAACCCAGAATCCCCAAAAAATCCACCATTGTTAATTGCAAGTTGCCGAGACCCCATTCACTTCAATGGCTACACTGCCACACAGCGATCTTTGGTTGCACATCAGGTGTTGTAGCCAAGATTGCTGTATAGGCACAGCCTAAGGTCTCATGTGTCAGTGTTTGCCAAGCTCCGATACCTACACAGCTTTACCTTGAAAACCGCTAGTGTAACAGTGTGATCTTATGATGTGTCCTGTCGTACTGGATTATAGGTACAAAGGTTCACAGTGGTGACGAGTTCAGGGCTGGAGAGGTCACGAGATGTTTAGCAGGTATATAGCCTCAGTATTGGGGACATTGGCTGCTATCTCTTAAGTTGGCTTCTTTTGTAAAGGGATGAAAGGGCCACACTGTGTATACAACACTGTTTGCAGTGATCACATGTGCTCACTCGTGGTTAGACATTGTGAGAATAGAAGATTTCACTGGCATCCCAGACACTGAGGAGCTGACACAATAATTTCACTTTGACGTAAGTCTGTGACGGCACCATATTAGGTTTTATAAGTAATTGTGGTGACTGCCGCTATGACCACCCCCACACCCAGCATTCTGGGGTCCTAGTTATGTCGTAGTATAGGACCTGGCAACATATGACTTCATATCTTGTTACAATTACTATACAGGTATCTAAGTGACAACCCATATGGGAGATGCCATGGGAACCATATTGGCTGTTACTCAGCTGTTCTAGAAATTGGTGTAACTAAGTAGAATTTGCTAACAATTTAGGGGCAAAAAGGTAGAAAAAATTTCTGTTGCAAGTATCAAACAAAAAATCTAGGTTGCAAGGTTGTATAGGATGTCCAGTGCAATAGTCTCCAACCTGTAGCTCTCCAGCAAGACTACATGGACTCCCATCTGCGGCTGTCAGGGCCGGCTGGGGATTGTAGTTTCATAACAGCTGGAAAGCCACAGATTGGCGACTATTTTACTAGTGCAACATATTTTTGTAGATGTAATACTCCTACCTGTCTGTGTCATTTTTGTTGTGATCGTCAAATCCAGGTAACATAGCATCAACTGAGCATAAATCACCACTAGATGACACGAATGTTCAAAATGACAAAAAATATGTACTCACAGAGAAAAAAATTACATACCAAGGAGGAGTTGTTGAAATCGAATTAAACTTTCTGTGTATGATGATAATTGTAAGTGATTTGAATATTAGAGCAAAATGATATGTTTATTGGGGAGAAGTCTGTAGTGTCCTCTTATGCCACTGTTCTGCCAGATCTCTATACATTGCCGAAAGTCTATAGCGGAAGTCACGTGGTTCGCTGCGCAAGCGCACAAGCGCGCTTCCACAAATCATCCCTGCAGCTTCCACTGAAGTACTTCGCCCACCGCGCGTGCGCACAAGAGACGTCTTTAAGTAACAGTCATCTCCAGTAAAATACAGCATCTACATTAATTTGTACCCTCGCTGCGCTCGGCAGTTAGTCAAACTAACTCTGTGCCGCCATTAATAGTAAAGAAGGAAATGGATGGTAAAGAAATTCTTTACCATCCATTTCCTTCTTTACTATCAATGGCGGCATAGAGTTAGTTTTACTAAATGCCGAGCGCAGCGAGGCCGAGCCCGATGCGTGGCGAGCGTACAAATTAATGTAGATTAATTAGTGCTGGGGGGGGGGGGGCGGAGCTGTATTTTAATGGGGATTACTGTCACTTTAAGAAGCCTCTATACCCTTAAGTGTGCGCACGCGCGGTGCGCGGACTACTGCAATGGAGCCAGCAGGAGTGATTCGCGGAAGTACGCTTGTGCGCTTGCGCAGCACGCCACGTGACTTCCGCTATAGACTTTCAGCAAACTATAGAGATCTGGCAGAACACCACCTCTAGCCTGGATACAAGATGAGGTATAGTTGGGCATGGAGCATACAGGTTCTGTATGGTATCCTGTGGCACTTTTGCCCTGTAGATCCTGCACATTTGTTCGCTGCTAAAGCTGGTGTTCAGCTGTTCCCATAAATGCTGGATTGACGTTAAATCTGGCCGCCAGGCAGGCCAAGGAAGTGTAATCTGGTGAAGACATTCCTGAGAAACCCTTGCTGTGTGTGGAGGAACATTATCCTGCTAAATGATGCCAGCTGGAAGCCCTGCCATGAGAGAGAACACATGTGGCCTCAGGAGGTCCTACACATATCACTGTGCTGTTAGTGTCCCTCGTATCACTACTAGGGGTGGCCGCTTGTCATATGCGCTGGCTCCTTGTTGGGGCAGTGTGTCGCAGCGCAAACCACAAGGCCTCAATACTGTGACCTGACCGTCGCTAGATCACAAAAATAACCTGGATTTGATCATACTGTTCCAGTCTGTAACAGTCCAGGTTTCTCGTTTATGACACCATTGCAAGTAAAGGTGACGGTGGCTGGCTCCCAATGGCAGGACACGTAGTGGGTGCAGTGACATCAAATTTCCTTCTGCTAAGCTCCTGGAAATGGTCTGGGCAGGGACAGGGGTGTGTAATGAAGGTGCCACCTGTGTCTGGACGGTGGACAACGAAACTTTGGCGGCTGCTCATGCTTGTCCGTGGTCTAAAAAGATCCTTTCTACTGGTGGTCTGTCTGGGCCGCCTGGAGCATGTTCACTGTGTGTCTGCTTCTACATAACCACTGCTGCCAACACCTCCTAACAGCTTGGTCGGAAGGGCCTAGATGGAAGTCAATTTGTCAAACCAACCACCCTGCTTCTCTCAGTCCAGCAGTCCAATGATGTGCCCCCTCTCAAAGTCTGTCAACTGTCAAAATGTCTTTGAATGCATCATAGAGGCATATGTAGCAGTCAGCGTTCTCTCACCAAGAGGTACACTACCCAAAAGCAGCCACTGAGAGCCTTTTGATAGGGCAGCAGGGGAAGCACTTTTATGCCCTCTTGTGGCAACACCCAGTTTCTAATCAGACCACACACCTGAGACGTAACTACATGCAGAGTTTTGCAATAATTCAACATTTCTATCTGGGTGTATTATTTTTTTGGGCAATGAGTGAAAATTCCCTCACAGTATTATAACTGCTCTCCCCCTCTCTCCCCTTGCAGGCCAACTACCAGAACTGCAGCTGACGGAGACAACCACAAAACAGAAATATGCCTGAAAAGATCAGGTAAGTGATAACATTCTACATACTGTATGTTAAGAGGAAAATGTGATATTTCTAATTCTCTCTCTTGAATCTGAGAATCTTATAGGGTCCAGTTCGCTAACATGAAAATAGGGCACTGGGATTGTGTAATGGGGGACAGAGATATGGATCACATATGGGGAGGGGTAGTCAGGAATAGGATAATGTATCTCATTTCTATCTGGTGATATTGGAATTTCTCTGTTTCAGCTTACCCGCTAAACTTATCAATGGAGGAATAGCCGGATTGGTGGGAGTCACCTGTGTTTTTCCAATAGATCTTGCCAAGACCCGATTACAGAACCAGCAGGGTCAGGCGATCTACAGAGGCATGTAAGTAATACATCCCTAATATCTATACCATGACTTGGCTTGTTACCATGGAAACACATAGCTTTGACTAGTAGCTTTTTTTTTACTCAAAATGGTAGTTGCTTCTTTTTTTTTTATTTTGGATGTGTTTTATTACTTTAGACTGGAAAAAGGAGTTGTAATATTCTATCTTACTTAAATGAGCACTAAAGTCACTAAATTTTATAACAGGCCCATTAAGTTGCAGAATCTGTGGCGGTCCTGAGACGAAAAACATTCCCTGTTTCAGCTTCAGTTCACATCTTCTCTGACTCACACACTGGCAAACATGTAAAATTTCCTTTAGTGGAATTTAGCGTGTGCCCATCCTCCACCTCCCAGTAATGATTCATGCTTCACCACATCCAAAATGTTACAAAATCTGTTTATTATTAGAGCGCCTGGCGGCCGCACCCCTCCGGCAGGCTCTGCTAGCAATCAGTGCTTTGTATGCATCAGGAAGCTGGATACAGTTATGTCCTTGCTGGCATGTATGATCAAACATGTCGGAGGTCAGTCTGAGGAGGAGCATACCAGAGCATAAGTGCAGCACAGAAGAACAGATTTGTAGGGTGTGATGAGGAAGAAGGATGATGGTGGTGATAGGTCAAGAAAAGGATCAGGGGGTGAGAGAACAGTGGTAGACAGTGATGAGGGAAGTAATGTGTGAAGTTGCAGCATAGGAGAAGTCTTGAGGACAGCATTAACAAGTTAAGCAGATGTCTGTAGATCATGGGCAGATGAGAAGATATACCCGAGGCAGACTTAAAGTGGCCCTAGAAAAAAAAAAAAACTAAAAGTGGCCCCATGTTGTCGGCAGGTCCAAACTAAAAGAAGGCTGCAATGTTAATCAGACCTCAGCTCATTACTCATAACAGACCCCTAGTCAGACCTCAGTTCAGACCTCCAATGTTAACCACTTTAGCCCCCCTAGCTTAAACACCCTTAATGACCAGGCCACTTTTTACAATTCTGCACTACACTACTTTCACCGTTTATTGCTCCGTCATACAACTTACCACCCAAATGAATTTTACCTCCTTTTCTTCTCACTAATAGAGCTTTCATTTGGTGGTATTTCATTGTTGCTGACATTTTTACTTTTTTTGCCATTAATACAAATTTAACTACATTTTTGCAAAAAAATGACATTTTTCACTTTCTGTTGTAAAATTAAAAAAAAAAACTACATTTCTATATAAATTTTTCTCTAAATTTATTGTTCTACATGTCTTTGATAAAAAAGTCCAATAAGTGTATATTTATTGGTTTGGGTAAAAGTTATAGCGTTTACAAACTATGGTGCAAAAAAGTGAATTTCGGCATTTTGAAGCAGCTCTGACTTTCTGAGCACCTGTCATGTTTCTTCAGGTGCTAGAATGTCAGGAAAGTATAAATACCCCCAAATGACACCATTTTAGATAGAAGACACCCCAAAGTATTCACGGAGGGGCATGGTGAGTTCATGTATCATTTCATTTTTTTTCACAAGTTAGCGGAAAATGACACTTTCTGAGAAAAAAAATAAAAAATTCAATTTCTGATAACTTCTGGCAAAAAAAAAAAAAATCTCAGACGGACTCACTATGCCCCTCAGTGAATACCTTGGGGTGTCTACTTTCCGAAATGGGGTCATTTGTGGGGTGTGTTTACTGTTCTGGCATTTTGGGCGGGGCTAAATTGTGAGCCGCCATGTAAAACCTAAAGGTACTCGTTGGAATTTGGGCGCCTTTGCGCACCCAGGCTGCAAAAAAGTGTCACTTATGTGGTATCACCGTACTCAGGACAAGTAGGGCAATGTGTTTTGGGGTGTATTTTTACATATACCCATGTTGGGTGAGAGAAATATCTCTGTAAATTGTCAACTTTGTATAAAAAATGTTAAAAGTTGTCGTTTACAGAGATATTTTTCACACAAAGTATGGGTATATATAAAAATACACCCCAAAACACATTGCCCTACTTCTCCTGAGTACGGCGATACCACATGTGTGCCACTTTTTGCAGCCTGGGTGCTAAAGGGCCCTAAAACCAATGAGTACCTTTAGGATTTCACAGGGCATTTTTACGCATTTGGATTCCAGACTTCTTCTCACGCTTTAGGGGCCCCTAAAATGCCAGGACAGTATAAATACCCCACATGTGACCCCATTTTGGAAAGAAGACACCCTAAGGTATTCTGTGAGGGGTATGGTGAGTTCATGTAAAATTTTATTTTTGTCACAAGTTAGTGGAATATGAGACTTTGTAAAAAAACTAAATAAAAAAATATATCAATTTCCGCTGACTTGTGCCAAAAATAACAATTCTGTGAACTCGCCATGCCCCTCACGGAATACCTTGGGTGTCTTCTTTCCAAAATGGGGTCACATGTGGGGTATTTATACTCACCTGGCATTTTAGGGGCCCCTAAAGTGTGAGAATCCAAATGCATAAAAATGGCCTGTGAAATCCTAAAGGCACTCATTGGTTTTAGGCCCCTTGCTACCCAGGCTGCAAAAAGTGTCACTCATGTAGTATCGCCGAACTCAGGAGAAGTAGGGCAATGTGTTTTGGGTGTATTTTACATATACCCATGTTGGGTGTAGAAATATCGCTGTAAACGACAACTTTTACATTTTTTATTCAAAGTTGTCAATTTACAGAGATATTTCTCTCACCCAGTATGGGTATATGTAAAAATACACCCCAAAACACATTGCCCTACTTCTCCTGAGTACGGCAATACCACATGTGTGACACTTGTTTGCAGCCAAGATGCGCAAAGGGGCCCAAATTCCAATGAGTACCTTTTAGGAGGGCATTTTTACGCATTTTTCTTCTCACGCTTTAGGGCCCCTAAAATGCCAGGGCAGTAGAAATACCCGACATGTGACCCCATTTTGGAAAGAAGACACCCCAAGGTATTCCATGAGGGGCATGGCGAGTTCATAGAAGATTTTTTTTTTTGTGGAAATTGATTTTTTTATTGTTTTTTCTCACAAAGTCTCCCTTTCCGCTAACTTTTGACAAAAAGTTTAATTTTTCATGGACTCATTATGCCCCTCAGCGAATACCTTGGGGTGTCTTCTTTCCAAAATGGGGTCACATGTGGGGTATTTATACTGCCCTGGCATTTTAGGGGCCCTAAAGCGTGAGAAGAAAAATGCGTAAAAATGCCCTCCTAAAAGGTACTCGTTGGAATTTGGGCCCCTTTGCGCATCTTGGCTGCAAAAAGTGTCACACATGTGGCATCGCTGTACTCAGGAGAAGTAGGGCGATGTGTTTGGGGTGTATTTTACATATACCCATGCTGGGTGAGAGAAATATCTCTGTAAATTGACAACTTTGAATAAAAAAATTTAAAAAGTTGTCGTTTACAGCAATATTTCTCACACCCAGCATGGGTATATGTAAAATACACCCCAAAACACATTGCCCTACTTCTCCTGAGTACGGCGATACCACATGTGTGACACTTTTTGCAGCCAAGATGTGCAAAGGGACCCTAAAACCAATGAGTACCTTTAGGATTTCACAGGCCATTTTTACGCATTTGGATTCTCACGCTTTAGGACCCCTAAAATGCCAGGGCAGTATACATACCCCACATGTGACCCCATTGTGGAAAGAAGACACCCCAAGGTATTCTGTGAGGGGTATGGCGAGTTCACAGAAAAAAAATTTTTTGGCACAAGTTAGCGGAAATAGATTTTTTTTTTTTTTTTACAGTCTCATATTCCACTAACTTGTGACAAAAAATAAAATTTTACATGAACTCGCCATACCCCTCACGGAATACCTTGGGGTGTCTTCTTTCTAAAATGGGGTCACATGTGAGGTGTTTGTACTGCCCTGGCATTTTAGGGGTCTCCGCAATCATTACACGTATGGCCAGCATTAGGAGTTTCTGCGATTCTCCGTATATTGAGCATACGGGTAATGAGATTTTTTTCCGTTCAGCCTCTGCGCTGAAAAAAAAATTAACGGCACAGATTTTTCATTCGCACCGGTCAATGTGGATGAAAAATCTCTGCCAAATCAGTGACTGCGGTGCGGTGGGCTGGGCGCTAGCTACCTAACAAGTAGCTAACTAACTGGCGGTGATAAGGGACCCTTATGCCCCATTCACACGTCCGAAATTCTGTTTGCGGAACAGAATTGCGGACCCATTCATTTCTATGGGGACAGACTTTGTCCCGCTCGGATCCGGAATTACGGATCCGCTCTTCCGGGTCTGCACTTCCGTTCCGCAAAAATATAGAACATGTCCTATTCTTGTCTGCAATTGCGGACAAGAAAAAGCATTTTCTATATAGTTCTGGCAATGTGCGGATCTGCAAAATGCGGAAAGCACATTGCCGGTGTCCGTGTTTTGAGGATCCATGGATCGGATCCGCGGATCGGATCCACGGATCCGTGAATCCACGGATCCGCAAAACACATATGGATGTCTGAATGGAGCCTTACCAGGGGTGTGATCAATGACAGGGGGGTGATCAGGGGGTCTAGATGGGGTGATCAAGGGGTTAATAGGTGAGGGGGTGGGGGGTTAGTGTAGTGTTTGGTGCAACTTTACTGTGTTACCTGGTCCTCTGGTGGTCGATCCCAGCAAATGGGACCACCAGAGGACCAGGTAGCAGCTATATCAGACGCTGTTCACAAAACAGCGTCTGATATAGCTGTTTGATGCGATTTTATTCGCATCTACAGCCTGCCAGCGATGGATCATTGCTGGCAGGCTGTAGCCGAACTGCCGTGCCGCGCTTCTCTGTGAACGTGCGCGCGTTCACAGGAAATCTCAGAGCTACAGGACCGCCCGCAGGACGCATCCCTGCGTTAGGCGGTCCTGTAGTAGTTAAGACCCCTAATCAGACTCTTTATGTTTATAAGTCCCCCAACCAGACCTCATATCAGACCCCCAACCTTAATAAGACCCCTATTCAGACCTCAGATCAGACCCCAATGTTTATGACCCCCAAGCAGACCTCAGGACAGACTCCTAATGTTAATAAGGCCCCCAATCAGACCTCAGATCAGACCCTTTAGGTTTATAACCCCCCCCCCCCCAAATCAGACCTCAGACCCTCTAGGTTTATAAACACATCAGATCAAACCCTTAATGTTAATAAGACCCCCAAGTAGACCACAGATCAGACCTCCAATGTTTAGAAGACCCCCCTCCAATCGGACCTCAAATCAGACCACCATGTTAATCAGAGCTCAGATCAGAGACAAAAAAACAGCAACTTACCTCTCCTGCTCCGGATGTCGCCGCTGCTGCTGCTCCTGAGATCCTGCCGGGCTGTGCTGTGACCTGACGTAGCACAGAGTGGACAAGACTCTCGAATTTGCAGGGACTGTCCCTAGTTTTCAGAGACAGTCCCTGCAATTTTGGGCAGTTCTTAGCCAATACCAAGCAGGGCTTATACAAGCCTCACTCATAAATAGATGTTCCCATCAAGTTCGGGGAATTTCCTTACATATCCCGAATTTACCAACGACAGTGTTGGTAAGTATGCTAACAAATAACATATTTCCCATACAGCAGTAGTAAACCTACAATGGGTTCCCTATCTATATATTGCAGGAGTTGTATCTCTCTGTGCTGTTACAGAAGGACTATATTTTATATCTAATTGTTAAAGTGGTTGTCTGGGTTCAGAGCTGGGCAAGGGAGAGCATCAGAACATGAAATGCTCTGTTGCTCATGTTAGAGGGGCGGAGGAGTGAAAATGGGGATATGTCTGGGTTCAGCTCTTAACCTGGACAACCCCTTTAATGGTGTACTACAGCCAAAAAGAAAAAGGCAAAAATTATTTAAACACATTTTTTTATGGATATTGAGCTAAACAAAAATAACCCTTTCTGGCACATATCTCTCATTAAAATCAAAACAATACCAGGAAATACCAGTCTGTGAGTTGTGACACACTGTATGTAGTTAATTCTGTGTAACAAGACAAGGTAGCAACTATTGGTGTTCACATTTCTATGCCCAAAGGAATTTCCACCTACGGTAACTTTCCATAGGCCCTGAATGGCATATACTAAGGCAGCTGACATCTCTGTGTATTTGTCCTCAGGTTTGACTGCCTGATAAAGACAGTGCGCTCAGAAGGATTTTTCGGAATGTACAGAGGTAAGGACTGAAAAACGTCCCACGCACTGCTACTTAAAGATCTAATCATACAGAAAAATCCCAGGATGCCTTGCAGAAAAAAATAACAGTAACCCATCCAGGGCATTCTTCAGCGGAGAAAAATGCCTGTCTGAGCCTGAACTGGTGCGGCAGACAGATTGCCAAACTGCAATGTAGTTAGACTTTCATTCATAAGAAACAGTACTATAGTAGTTATATTGTTGTACATAGGGGCAGTATTATAGTAGTTATATTCTTGTACATAGAAGGAAATATTATACTAATTATATTCTTGTACATAGGAGCAGTATTATAGTAGTTATATTCTTGTACATAGGAGGAAATATTATACTAATTATATTCTTGTACATAGGAGCAGTATTATAGTAATTACATTCTTGTACATAGGAGGCAGTTTTATAGTAGTTATATTCTTGTACATAGGAGGCAGTTTTATAGTAGTTATATTCTTGTACATAGGAGGCAGTATTATAGTAGTTATATTCTTGTACATAGGAGGCAGTTTTATAGTAGTTATATTCTTGTACATAGGAGACAGTATTATAGTAGTTATATTCCTGTATATAGAAGGCAGTGTTATAGTAGTTATATTCTTGTACATAGGAGACAGTATTATAGTAGTTACATTCTTGTACATAGGAGGCAGTATTATAGTAGTTACATTCTTGTACATAGGGGACAGTATTATAGCAGTTATATTCTTGCGCATGGGGATTGTACATGGGACACAGTATTATAGTAATTATATTCTCATATATATACTACCCTTAAAAAGTTAGGGATATTTGGCTTTCGGGTGAAATTTATGGAAAACGTAAAAAGTTTACACTACAGTGATATTATATCATTAAAGTAGGGCATTTAAGTAGAAGCATGCCATGTTGATTTCCTCATCTCAAACAATTTAATGAAACAAAAGCCAACACCGGTGGTGGGTAGACCCCCACAAAAATGTCAGTGTCTCAATAACTTATCAAGTGGCCTTGAGCATCAATTACAGCTTGACAACAACGTCTCATGCTCTTCACAAGTTATTGTCTGCTGAGGCATGGCATCCCACTCTTCTTGAAGTGTGGCCATTGAGGTTCTGGAGTACAGAGTTGCGAGGTTCTGCACAGCGACTCAGCTGATCTCATAGGTTTTCAATGGGATTCAGGTCTGGAGAAAAAGCAGGCCACTCCATTTGATGTACCCTAGTCTCCAGCAGCCGTTCCCTAATGATGCGACCTCGATGAGCTGGCGCATTGTCATCCATAAAGATGAAATTAGGCCTGTGTTGTTCATGCAGAGGCACAATGACTGGATTATTGATGTTAATCAAGTAGTATGGGCTTGTCACTGTACCATTCACAAAGTGTAGGGAAATTCTGTATTGACTAGACACACCTGCCCACACTGTAACACCACCACCAAAGGCTTGTCAGTGGCTGATGGATGGCATGATGAGGAGGACTGTTTAAATACCAATTCTAATTGAGCCAGGAAATGTATTTGGTGACTCATGGATCAAACAGCTGTTGTGAATTTTGCCATTAGGCTCCTTGTTAGAGAACGGCAGGTTCTGCAAAAAGTACTGAAACATTGAGCAGTTAGACATTTGCATTGAAACGTTTATAAAAGGGCACATTACGTTCACCTGTAAAGGTTAGAGTGCATTCTAGGTTCATCCTGAAATTTCATCCACAAGCCAAATATCCCTAACTTTTTGTAAGTAGTATATCTTAGTCTTGGTGCCTAGCACATAATACTTTGATCCATATTTTACAGGGGCTGCTGTAAATCTCACCCTGGTCACTCCAGAGAAGGCCATCAAACTGGCAGCCAATGACTTCTTCCGGAACATTTTGTCCCAGGAGGGGTAGGTCATTCCAATATGAGTGTATTGTAGGCAGGAACACTGTGATAAAGTTCCTGCAAATTAATGAGATATATTTCTTGACTTGTCTTGACTAAGGTATAGATCCGATATGAATGTTTCCCGTTGTATTTGAAAAGATCAGTTTCTTCGTTTCTGGTTGCAGCAAGGAGCTTACCCTCATTCGGGAGATGTTGGCTGGCTGTGGTGCGGGAACTTGCCAGGTGGTCGTAACATCACCCATGGAGATGTTGAAAATCCAGCTGCAGGATGCAGGACGCTTGGGTAATTTGGGGAGGTATGGGAGGCAGTTCTGTGAAGTGTCCTACCACCATGATGCTGCCTGTACAAATTAGGCAGCCACTAACATATCTTGTAGAGTGGAACTCATGAATAATGCACCTGTCACTATTAGGCTAATGTTATATTGTGACTTCTGTCACTTACAGTATGGCTGGGACTGTCAACCACATGATCTTGAGTTTTACTATGTGTTATCATTGTGCAGTGCCCTAATTTATAGATATGTGCAATGCTTTACTTGTGGGCTGCAAGAGAATGTAATGCCACTAGGTGGCATGGATTTTACCATTACTTACTAGAGAATTCTGCCAGTTACTCTTACTGTAAAGAACCCCTCCTATCATTTCTTTGATTCTGAGATTTTATTTTGTTTCTGTAGTCTGTCTTTAAAGGCTATTACAGAACTGCAGCCATTTGATTGCATATGAAGCAACTGTGCAAGTTGCTTAGCCTTTATTAAAAGTCTCCTATGATTTTGTGTATACAGCTACAATGCAGACCTATGTATTTACCAATATTAAAATTTGTTACAAAATGCGAAATGTTTTTATTTTTTTTGTTATTGTTTCTTTTCTTTAGCGACACAGAAAATTGTAGCAGGAGAGGGAGCAGCCGCCTCCATTCCTCACTCGACAGCTGGCACCCCTCAGAGACCGTCCGCCCTACTAATAGCAAGAGACCTGCTCCGTACCCAGGGAATTTCAGGCATCTATAAGGGCTTGGGGGCCACATTGCTCAGGCAAGAATTAATTTAAAACTACCTAAATACAGTAAAACTCCATTATCCTGACACTTTGCTCTATAAAGCAAAAATGTTTTCCGGGTTATTGGTAATTTATCTGATAGTCCAGCGTTTCACACACAGGTCCATCATATCCAGCACTGATAGCCTGTGTGTTAGTGTCAGCGGTCTAACATTAGGTTACCAAAGAGCAGAGCATGCCACGTTATCGTTATTTTTCTGTATGAATTCGCATTTTTTTCATATTCTATGATCCTGGCTCTATCCTCGCAGGGATGTTCCATTCTCCATCATCTATTTCCCCCTTTTCGCCAACATTAACAAGCTTGGCCAAAAGTCTCCCCAGGAGAAGGCTCCATTTTACCATTCGTTCCTGGCTGGATGCATTGCTGGCTCAGTGGCAGCTGTAGCAGTGACCCCTCTGGATGGTAAGACTTCTAATGCTCTCTTCTGATCAATCTACTTATGTGAACTGGGGGAAATATTTGTCTGCAAATCTAGGGGGTACTAAGTGATTCCACATCCTATAAGGCCCCGTCTGATATATACTAAAAATTGCCACATAGAAGCCAATAAACTAAATTTACCTATCGGTGGACCCAGCATTCAAAGGAGAAATCCAACCAAAAGGCATTTTTTTAAAATCTGTGAGAATATGGTATATGTGGGGGTCTGGGAGCCCTGTCCACTACAAAAGGTAAACCAAGCTGTCCAAGAAGTTTTTTGTGGAAGTCTGATAGCGACATATCAAACATTTTGATTCTAGTCGATTGCTAGAACGAGGAGAGAGAAGTGTTCACATATAGTCCTCACTGCAGAAGCGAGACAGACCTATTAGGAAGTTTATTAGCTCATCTTGATTCCATCTACAGTGAGAAAAGACACAGTTTAAACCCCACCAATCAAAACTTTTTATATGACACTATGACATCTTAAAGGTTCTCCCAAAGTACAGCGCCACAATAATTGAAGCTCAGACTACTTCTTATTCCTAAACCTTCTTTGCTTGTGAGGTACTAACTTCCAAATATTTTCAGGCACCCACAACTCCTGTGGGTCTTGGGAGAACGAGTTTATGGACTCCCACCTTTTGATGTCTACGATCACTTTGGGTGGACTATGCCTTAAATAACCTACTTGAGGTTTGAATTCATTAACGGTGTGTCTTGGTTTAGTGCTGAAGACTCGGATCCAGACATTGAAGAAAGGCCTTGGGGAAGACACATATAATGGGATTATTGACTGCGCCAGGTGAGCATATAGTGATGGTTAACAGTTCCCTAAAAAAAAACAGACTCTGAGTTGATCACTTGGTTCTCTTTATCTCTAACAGGAAGATTTGGCGGAATGAGGGTCCCACAGCTTTCATGAAGGGGGCCTGGTGCCGGGCGCTGGTTATCGCTCCTCTCTTTGGAATAGCCCAAGTTGTATATTTTATCGGTATCGGAGAATATATCCTTGATTATTTTAAGTAAACAAGGAGAAAAGCAGCTGGACAGGTGGCTACAAAGGATCTGAAGACCTCAAAAACTGCTTGATGCAAAATTATCACTAACTTTTCTGGAAAAGAAGAATCTTGACTCCCCCCAAAACCGAATTTTTTGTGAGAACACGAGATAACTGAAACCGTAGCCATCTTGGTTGTTACCTAGCTTCCCTACAACTGGAGGAACAGAATTTTAACAACTTGACAAAAGATAACGCCTCCGGGACTTATATGGCAGGATAGGAGAAATGTTCTTTAAACCAACCCCGACAGTATCACCCATGAGTTACCATACACAGGCGTGTGATCTGTTGGGTTCGGTTCTTGTATCATTCAGAGCTGCAGTAATTGCTTACTGGAGGCTAGTGGTGCTCGGTAAAGAGACCTGCTGGCTGGGGACACAGGAATGATCAGGTTAAAGGAGTTGTCCTATCCCACTGTTTCCACATCCAGATGAGACTAAGCGCCGGCCCCAAATAACTCGGCTTACAGAAATGGTCAGGTGCTCTGCTGTTTCCGTAAGTGCCACTGTAGTGAATGGGAAGTTTGCAAACAACGTAGTAGAACAAGCCCACAAAACTATTTCCATAACCCTAGCCACCTGGGGCCAGCACTTAGTCCTATCCCGCCGTGGAAAAGATGAGATATAGGAAAACCCCTTTAAATCTCTATTACAGGGCACACTTTGTTTTACTTATCCTGAGTTGCATTATGTCTTATGCCGCAGTCATAATTCTGAGGCTGCTCAGATCTCATTGCTGCCCCCTGCTGGTTCAGTGTCTGTACACCACATACTCTGCTGCACTGGGGGAGGTGAAACAGAAAACCCTTGGGGGCACATTTATTAAGACCGCGGTTTTAGAAGCCGCTCTTAATAAGCCGTATACCTGGTAGTGGATATGCCACAGTTGTGTAGAGGCGCAGGCCTCTTCATAACTTCGGTGGATCCACCGTCGCTTCTAAATGTAAGAAAACTTCCTAGCTGGGTTACTTTTAGACCATTTTCTACCACTAAAACAGACATAGAAAATAGTAAATGTTCCCTTCCCCTTTTTTACACCTGGCGTGAGCAGGGAAAAGTCACAGATTGTGGCACAAAAGACCTATGCGCCGCAATCTGCGCCAGTAATACGCCTAATTTAAGCGTATTTCTGTTTAATAAATGACCTCCTTGGTTCATCTAGTCTGTCCTTATATATCTATGTTAAAAAAGGAAATAATATGTTTCTTCTAGGTTTCACAGTAGGTTTCTGCTGGAAGTTTGTTCCATCATCTACTACTATTTCAGTAAAATAATATTTTCTGACATAATTTCTGATCTTCTCCCCAACTGTTACTGAATATCTGATGTAGAAATAGCAGTGCATTATGGGCTGTTATAGCTCCAAACTACATCCAGTAAAACTGTATTATAAAGCTAGGGTTAAACGGCAGCATCACATCTAATGATGTCAATGGTCGCAATGTGAGATATGCCATATTGCAGTAGTCGCAGAAATCACGTCATATGCGACTTTTACTCTGTCGACTTTAATGTAACTTGCTTGTGACACGTCACTGTGTACAGAATAAGCGGAGCAAAGACTGGTGATTAGGACCCAGTAAATGTCACGCTTTTTATTTTTATAGCTGATCTGTCCACTTTTAATATGTTGCTCATACACAGGGCGGTATAATATCTGCAGGTCCATACTGCTAGCAGTCAACCACTGACCCAGTGGGCGATAGCGTGTGTTCTGCTCATGAATACAGCCAGGTTCAGACGATGGGACTGTCTTCTTTCAGCTCTGCTAGTAGCAACATTCAATTTTTATTAATGTTTTATTGCTTTATAAGCGATTTTTTTTCCTGTAATGTCTTTATACAAATGAAAGGCAGCCAATGTCTTAGGCCTCATGCACACGTCTGTATTTTACACCCATGTTCGATCTACACTTTTTGCAGACTGCACACAGACCCGTACATTTCTATCGGTCCGCAAAAAAAAACACACGGATGTCACTGTTACTTATGTGCTTGTTCTGCAAAGAGATAGTCCTATTCTTGGCCGCAAAATGCCGACCACTGACGCATTTAATCAATAGGTTCGCAAAATTATGGATGCAACACAGTCGTCACAATATCTCCCGTGTTTTGTGGGCCACCATCACTGTACCATGAAAAGTCCCGTAACTTTCTAATCTGCTTCGCTGTGTGACACTCCCAGAAGGAGTCAATGCAGTGGAGCGTTGGCCATGTGTGCATTTGGCTTTCTATTAATTGCAGTTTATTGTAGTAGTGAAACATTTGGCTGTTTGAGCATCTCACATAAACTACAAGGGAGAGAGACACACTTTCTGAAGTGCCAACTGGGAAGGAGGGGACTCCATTCTTCCTGTATGTTTAAAGAGGACCTTTCATGTGAAAAAAAGTATGGACTAAGTATCAGGACATGTAGAGCGGCGCCCAGGGATCTCCCTGCACTTACTATTATCCCTGGGCGCCGCTCCGTTCTCCCGCTATGTCCTACAGTATCTTTGGTGACTTTGGGCTCTTTCACACTTGCTTATTTCTTTTCTGGCATAGAGTTCCGTCGTCGGGGCTCTATGCCGGAAAAATCCTGATCAGGATTATCCCAATGCACTCTGAATGGAGAGAAATCCGTCCAGGATGCATCAGGATGTCTTCAGTTCAGGACCGGAACGTTTTTTGGCCGGACAAAATACCGCAGCATGCTGCGCTTTTTTCTCCGGCCAAAAATCCTGAACACTTGCCGCAAGGCCGGATCTGGAATTAATGCCCATTGAAAGGCATTAATCCAGATGCTAAACGTCGTTTCGGCGCATCTCGGGATCCGACATTTAGCGTTTTTTGAATGGTTACCATGGCAGCCAGGACACTAAAGTCCTGGTTGCCATGGTAAAGTGTAGTGGGGAGCGGGGGAGCAGTGTACTTACCGCCCGTGCGGCTCCCGGGGCGCTCCAGAGTGACGTCAGGGTGCCCCACGTGCACGGATCACGTGATCCATGCGCATGGGGTGCTCTGACGGCTTTCTGGAGCGCCCCAGGAGCCGCACGGGCGGTAAGTCTTCAAATGCTTTCAGTTTACTTGCGTTGTTACGGATCCGGCGGGCACTTCCGGCGACGGAAGTGCACGCCGGATCCTAACAACGCAAGTGTGAAAGAGGCCTTAGTTCTCCTGGGAGGAGTCTGCCCTTTTTGTCCTGGGCGTCTCCTTCTCCCAGGCTATAAGCTCTGCGCTATGTTTGGACAGCGCTACAGCCTGGGAGAAGAAGCAGCCCAGCACAAAAAGGGGCAGACTCCTCCCAGGAGAACCAAGTCACCGAAGATACCAGAGGACATAGCGGGAGAACGGAGCGGCTATCCATATCATGATACTTAGTTCATGCATTTTTTTCGCATGAAAGGTCCTCTTTAAGTCTAGAAATTGGAGCCAGCAGGCACGCTTTTGATACGTCTTAGGTTTTGGCGTCCCTCAGAAAAAAGGTTGTGCACTATGCACTCCAAATTAGTAACTTCCTGTACTGTGAAAAATGTACTTGCGGGGCAATAGCACCATCTAGTGAGAGATAGAAGTTACTGCAGTTGTGTGATTATCCGTTCACTTAGGTAAAGAAGTATTTGTTTTGTAGCACCGCCATCTTGTGGGTGGTCTGAGGTGACTGCAATTGTTTAAATTGTTATCGCAATTCATGCGCTTCTCATCTTCTTTGTGTGGTGACAAATAAATAGAAGTTATAAGTATGTGTACACCATACTGCTTTCATAATGAGACCAGACACAAGTTGGTTCCATTCAAAGCACTTCTCATCCCCCAAGCCAAGAACAAATAAAACTTATCTCTCACAGAATCAGTTTCTGAAGTTGAATATCCAGTTCCATTTCAAGGTCACCACCTAGTGGCAGAAGTTATTGACTCCATCTGACTGTCCATTGCCTTAGGGTTCATGCACAAGAATGTATTTTTTTTTGTCCGCATTTGATCAGCATTTTTTGTGGGTCGGATGCCGACCCATTCACTTCAACGGGGCCGCAAAAGATGCGGCCAGCACATATTATGTCTGTTCTGTGGCATCCGCAAAAATATAGAATATGTCCCATTATTGTCTGCATTACAGACAAGGATAAGACTGTTCCATTAAACGTGGAAAACATATCGCTGGTATCCGTGTTTTGCAGATCCGCAATTTATGGACTGCAAAAACAGCTACAGACGTGTGCATCAGCCCTTTTGCGGCCCCCCCATAGAAATTAACAGGCCCGCACCCGTTACGCAAAACGGATGTGGACTATACGGCCGTCTGAATAAGCACTAAGTCATCAATATCTTTGCACTGCACAACCTCCTGTAACTAGAGCCTTTTATATACAACTGTAAATCTGGTTTTACATAGTAACCAGCAAATAGCTGGGAACCTAGGACTTATGGTTCTTCTCAGGCCGAGACTGTCTGAAAAACCTAGAATAATCCATGGTGACACAGCACACTATGGACCAGACTAGAACTCTGATGTGATATCAGTCCATTATCTTCATGTTTCTACAGTTGTGACCAAAAGTTGAGCCTGACGCAAATTTTGGTTTTCACAGTCTGCTGCTGCAGGTTTTATGGTGGCAATTGGCATTAACTGTAGCTTGCCATAAAGAGTGATCAGATAAATTGAAAAGTCATTCTTTGCCATAAATTAATCACAAGACCCCGATTTCCACCGCATTTCAGCCCTGTCACAAAATGACCTGCTAACATCAGTTCAGTGATCCTCTTGTTAGCTCAGGGGGAAGTATGAAGGCTACTTTCACACTGCGTTTTGTGCGGATCGGTCACGAACACCACTGAAAGTCAATAGAGGACGGATCCGTTTTCTATTGTGCTAGATTGCGTCAGTGAAAACAGATCTGTCCCCATGGACTTACATTGTGTGCCAGGACGGATGCATTGGCTCAGTTTCATCAGACGGACACCAAAAGGCTGCAGGCAGTGTTTTGATGTCCGCCTCCAAAGCGGAAGGGTGACTGAACGGAGGCAAACTGATGCACTCTGAGCGGAGTGTTTTCCATTCAGGATGCAAACTGATCCGTTTTGGACCGCTTGTGAGAGCCCTGACCGGATCTCACAAACGGAAAGCCAAAACGCAAGTGTGAAAGTAGCCTAACAGGAACAAGGCCATTAATATCACTCTGTCATGCTGATTGAATTAGAAGAGCCGGATGGTCACTTTAAGAGAGGGAGGGGATGGTGCTTGGGATCATTGTCTTGTGTTAACCATAGTTACCTCCAAGGGAAAAAAAAAATGCAGTCATCGTTACTTTGCTTCAAAAGGGCTTCACCCGCAAGGACATTGCTGCTTGTAAGAGTGCACCTAACTCAACCATTTATCAGATCATCAAGCAGAGGTTAATTGCTGTGAGGAAGGGTTCAGGGCACCCCAAAAAGTTCTGCAATTGCCAGGACCATCTCCTAAAAAGGATTCAACTACAGGATCAGCTCACCACCAGTGCACAGTTTGCTCAGGAATGGCAGCAGGCAGGTCCACAGTTCTCCACAAAAAACTATCAAGGACAGACTGACATTCTGCAGGAAGTACAGGGAGCGGACTGGGGTAAAGTTATTTTCTCTGATGAAGCCCCTTCACACTGTTGAGCACGAGCACGAGTCCTGTGTCATGCCAACAGTCTCACTCACAATTCTTCCTAAGAACACTGCCATGAAACCAGAACTTTACACCATAACTGTAGATTTAGGTTTATGACATACAGGTAATACACAAACACAATATAGATGTCAGCATCACGACAGCAGGGGGTTAATAAATCTGTTTCTACAACTAGAGACTTTTTGCATCTCCGTGTGATCTTGATACCACAGTATTCCCCCCCCCCCCCACAGAAAGCTCTTTGACAAATGATATTTTTTTTTTTACTTTTGACAAATGATATTACCACCGACTGTTTTCAGACTCTCACAAAAGCATATATGCCTCGTTGTGAACACCTCCCTTCCCCCACTCAAATGTAGCTGAGTGGGGGGGGGGGGGAGGCTTTAAGGCCAGCCATGCTGTTTCCCCGTTACCCAGATATTTCAATATTTAACCCCTTTTATATTCCCCCCCCCCCCACAAAAAAAAAGAGGCTAAGACATTTTCTTTTTTTTAACTGTAATAAATAAAAGACAACTTCACAATGGCTGCCATGGTCATACAGGAGACTCATACCAAACACAGGTCTGAACTGGGGTGGAATGATGGTGGTAGCAGTGTACGGCAGTGGGCTGCAGAAATTCTTCCTTACTGCCACAAGAAGAAGCACTGGGACTCCACAGAATACACCTGATGCTCCCAGGTGTATCATGTATATCCAGTAGAGACCCTATAACATCATTCTGAATAGAGCAGACCTAAAGATTCTGCTACTGAGCCGGCAGTCTCAGTGGTAGTGAAGAAATAGGCACCGTTACTGTGAAGGCTCATAGACCAGCCCAGCACCCGAAGCCTCCATCCTCACCACTACCCCAGACCCCTCTGCCATCAACTCCGAAGACACATATCTAGTACATAAAGAAGGGCAACAGATGGGATGACAACACTGGAACGTAAAGTAGTCAGAATATTTTCTCTTCTCTGTACAGCAGTGGCGAGGATGCGCTCAGTCCATGAACCTGCGGTTTGTGTTGGCTCCAAATAAAGCAACTCTAATTTCTGGCATCATCTAAAAGGAGAGGGGGAAAAAGTGCATAAATAAATCTATAGTGGACAAAAGTAGAATTTACAGTGAGGGGATATAAAAACAAAAAAAAAATAAAAAAAAAAAAAAAAAAAAATTTGAGATATATATATATATATATATATATATATAAAAATACCGCAGCGATTCCACTGCATATTTTTTGTGGATTTTGCTGCAGATTTGCCATGGATTTTATCCCATGTATTGCAAATGGTGAAATCCACAGCATAAATTGACAGGCAGCTGACTTTTTTTTATGCAGTGTGCGGATGAGATTTGACTGTACGATACCAGGCCTCACCTGCTGAGCGATCAGGTCCAACCTGCTCTCCAGAGTATTCGATACTTTGATCTTTCCATCTCCATTATAGAGTTCGATCCCTCCAGAGCTATGGGAAACAGATTCAACCATTTAGTACAAAGGATTATTGTAAAGCCTGTATTAGACAGGCAGATCAGCAAGCGATTGTCGGGAGGGGAGCGTTCATTCCTGGCAATCGCTTGCTAGTGGAGGAGACAGCTGCTATTACATGCAGCGATTTCTTCTGCAGCATGGGGAGGAGCAGTTGCTGTCATCGCTCGTCCAAATACCGGCGATTTTGCATGCTTGAAAAAAAAAAAAAAAAAAAATCTGAATCCGTGGCAGTATTATACTGCAAGATGCAAACACTCGTTAGTGATTATCAGCCAGTTAATACAGCCTTAGGCTTATTGCACACGACCGTATGGTTTTGCGGTCCGTTTTTTACAGATCCGTTGTTCCGTTTTTGTTATCCGTTGTGCTTCCGTTTCATTTTTCCGTTCCTCCGTATGGCATATACAGTAATTACATAGAAAAAATTGGGCTGGGCTTAAAATTTTCAATAGATGGTTCCGCAAAAACGGAACGGATACGGAAGACATACGGATGCATTTCCGTATGTGTTACGTTTTTTTTTGCGGACCCATTGAAATGAATGGGTCCGTATACGGAACTCATAAAAACGGCCCGTACACCCGCAAAAAAAAAAAAAAACGGTCGTGTGCATGAGGCCTTAAAGGGGTTGTCTGGGTTCAGAGCTGAACCCGGACATACCTCCATTTTCACCCAGGCAGTCCCCCTGACTTGAGCAGTTCATGCTCCGATGCTCTCCTTTGCCCTGCGCTAAATCGCGCAGGACAAAGGCATTTTCCGGAGTTCCGGTGACTAACCGGGCTCTCTATGGGGCTGCCAGGAAGCCTGGTGATGTCACCGGCACTGATGGGCGGGCTTTAGCACTGCCCTAGCCGTTTTGCCCTTGCCCTGCTAACATCAGGGGTGCTGTCTGGGTGAAATAGGACAACCCCTTTAAGGCCTTCCTCCCACAATACTTTTTGATGCTGATTCAGAGTCGGAATGTCAGAATCACCGGGAAAAACTGCTTAAAATTTGAAATTCGTCGCTCATTGTTTTCAATAGGAGGCATTGACCAGCGCTTCTGTTTTTTAATGAGCCAGGAACAAAAAAAAAAAATCCTTGTCGGAAAGACTTCTGAGGCCACAGGAGGTAGACACTAATAATCCCGAGTACAGAACGCATGGCAGAAAGACATTCGCTTTCCACTGCAAGTTTCAATTGGATTTTTCCGACAAGTATTTTGCCTGCATGAATATACTCTGCAAAGTGGTTACTTACACCTCTGGGACAAGGTGGTTCTCCTGGTCAACTATCACCTGTATCTCTCGCTTTGTAGCCGCCTTGTATATAGGGATACTCTTCTGTACAGAAGCCTGGAATAAAGAGGGCAGAAATTAAAGAGGCTTTCCGAGATTTCATCCTCAGGACAGGTCATCAGTATCTTATTGGTGTGGGTCTGACACCCGAAACCACCGTCGATCAGCAGTTTGAGAAGGCACCGGCGCTCTTGTGAGTTCCGCAGCCTTCTCCCTGCATAAGAAGCACAGAGCTGTACATTGCATTACCTTCATGATAAATCGCCCCTCATTTCTAACTTTACACCAACTTGGTTAACTTTGTGGAATTTTCAGTGCCATATTTTGGCGCCCATTACGACATTAAGCCACACCCCTTATATACGGCTGCACTTCCTTCATAGGTGACATTATACAGCATAACCACACCAAATTCTGACACATTTTACAACCAACTCTAGAGACAACCATAATAGTAACTCTTCCCTAATAACTCTACAGTGAGCTCCCCCTAGTGGTGGCTGCAGGCAGCTAGGATGCTATAACTACCTCTATCCAGGAGCTTTGGAGCTACGTAATGGAGAATCCCTTTACAGATAAACTGTATAATATAGTTATGCAGAATTATGTTTTTTCACTTTTTGAGCCAATCCTCTGACTTACCTTGATGAGGGGCAGGTCCTGCTTACGACACCGGATCACCACTTTAGATTCCAGTAGCTGGTAGAGACCCTGCAGGGAGGCGAGAAGATGTCGGTTATAAGAAAGAAGGCATGAATGTGGTTCTGATTTATTCTGACTGATCTCTACCTGCAAGATGAGACCGTCCAGAAGAGCTTGGTACCGTGCCGAGTCCTTCACCACCCGCGCCAACCTCTGCTTAGCCTCATTCAGTAAATCCTAGTTGGAAGAAGAAAATAAATAGGGATTTAGCATTACGCACCTCGCTGAACCACCCACTGCTGGCACCACTTACCTGGTACACGCTGGTCTCCACTTCCTCGGCTCAGCTCAATGAACAGGAAACGGCAGAAGATGCCTGCATCTTGAGCTGGGACCAGAGTGTGGAGACCTGGCTTTCACCTTCATTTGGGTTTCTTGAAGTGCTACTTCTTTCCCTGCATTTGGCTACCCTTTAATAGTCATATTCCCTGCAATCCCTGTGCTGTAATAGGATAATATTAGTGAAAGGTGGGTCCTGTAGTGACTATATGGATTTTAATAGAGACACACCCTCCGTAAAGGCCAAGGTGTCCGCCGTTAGAAGAAACCAGTCCATCGGACCCCTAGGAATCCTAGCAGTTACTGCAGCTGATCTTTTCTAGCAATGATTGTAGTAAAAGTAGGGTCTGATACTCACTGAGATGAGGTCGTCTCGAGCCTTCAGGACCTTCAGTCTGGCCTGGTTCATCAGGTTAGACATCTGACTGTAGGGGCAGAAGTGAGCACAAGTCAGAGCACACTAATCACACAGGTACACACATGCTCCAGTAGTCAGCAGCTTACATCTTCTTCTGCTGCTCAATCTGCTTCTCCTTCTTCTCATAATACTCCATGATCTTCAGCCTCTGAGTCTGCACTAGACGACCCTTCTCAATGTTAAATTCCTCCTCCGCCTGACAGAAGAATGAAAACACAAGAGCGACTGTTATGTTCCCCAAACTGGAAAAAAGGGGGGCAGGTGAAATTAAAATTGAATAGGAACCCTGCTAAAATAGATTCCCTCTCATGCATACAATAGACCTGCAGACATCAGATAATAACCAGATATGTGGTTTATAAACATTAATTCTAGGAGTTCCTCTTTAAGGCCTCTTTCACACTTGCGTTGTGAGGATCCGACGTGCACTTCCGTCGCCAGAAATGACCGCCGGATCCGTAACAACGCAAGTGACCTGAAAGCATTTGAAGACTGATCAGTCTTCAAAATGCTTTGAGGTTACTATGGCAGCCATGACGCTATTAAAGTCCTGATTGCCATAGTAGTAGTGGGGAGCGGAGCAGTATACTTACCATCCGTGCGGCTCCGGGCGCTCCAGAATGAAGTCAGAGCGATCCATGCGAATAGGGCGCCCTGCCGTCACTCTGGAGCGCCCAGGGAGCCGCACGGATGGTAAGTATACTGCTCCCCCGCTCCCCACTACACTTTACCATGGCAGCCAGGACTTTAGCGTCCTCGCTGCCTGGGTAACCATTCAGAAAAAGCTAAACGTCGGATCCAGCGATGCGCCGAAACGACGTTTAGCTTAATGCTGAATCCGGATTATTGCACTTTAATGGGCATTAATTCCGGATCCGGTGTTACGGCATGTCTTTACGGCAGCCCTTTCCCAATTTTACATATAAAATATATAAACAATAAAAAATAAACATATTACATATCGCCATGCCCGAAAAAGTGTGAACTATTAAAAAATATCTTCTATGCGGTGAACGCCGTAACAGGAAAAAAAAAAAGCCGTGCCATTCGCCATTTTTTTTGTCACCTTGCCCTCCCCCACCCCCAAAATAGGATAGGACGTTCCGTAAAATGCGGAATGCACGCTTTTTTTGGCGTTTTATTAATTTTTTTGCGAGTTATTGAATGGTATCGAGTATCGCAATCAAATCAAAATTTTGGTATTGTGACAACCCTAGACTGTACCAGCATCCTTCTGTTCCATTTACCTTGGCGTCAATCTCCTCGGCTTTCTCATTGGCTTCTTGTTCGATGAAAGCCATCATGTGCTTGATCTACAAAACAGAAGACATTGGTGCCATCAGGAAGGGAATTTTTAACAGGGTTTTCCAAGTGTTTTAGACTTATGACCTATGCACAGAATTGGTCATCAATATCTAATCAGTCGGTGGGGGTCCAGCTCAGTAGTGTGAAAAGGCCACGGTGCTCCGGCCAACGCTGTGGCCTCCTCGCAGCTCACCAAGCACAGTGCTGTCCATTAGATAGTGGCTGTACTTGGTATTGCAGCTCAGCCTCATTCACCTGACTAGGACCGAGCTGAACTTAGGCCAGGTGACTGATGAACATGACATCATTGGCCTAAAGCAGGGATCAGCAACCTTCGGTACTCCAGATGCTGTGAAACTACAACTCCCAGCATGCAAACATGCTCGGCTGTTCTCCTCAACTCCCATTGAAGTGAATGGAGAATTCTGGGAGTTGTAGTTTCAGAACATCTGTAGTGCCGGAGGTTGCTGAACCCTGGCCTAGAAAGATTGCTGGAGCATCTTCAGCTGATCACTGATCAGACCCCTACCAATCAGATACGGATATCCTGGGGATAGGATATCAATATACAAGTCCCAGAAAACCTATTTAAAGTACCACTCCCACTAAAATGTTTTATTCTCTGACCTGATAGAAAGGTATATGATGTAAACTGTAGTGAAGGCAATCTTAGGCTACTTTCACATCTGCGCTTTCCCTTTCTGACTTTAGGAGATATTCCAGACTGGTGGAGGTCTGCCTCTCTGCACCCCCACCGATCAGCTGTCTGAAGGGCTGTGGTGCTAGCGCGAGAGCTGCGTCCTCCTGCTCGTCCTCTACATTGTAGTGGTGGTGCAGGATAGTTACAGCTTCCTCTCCCATTCACTCGAATGGGACAAACAGCTGTAATTACCCTGCCTCTCCACTAGATGGCGAGCGGGTAAACACTGAAGAGGACACAGCTCTCACTACCGCCACACATCTGATCAGAAGGGGCGTGGGGGACATCCACCAATCTGAAACTGATATTCTGAGGATAGGTCCTCAATTTTATGAAACCACAATACCCCTTTTAAAGGGTGTTTCCATCTGGGACATTAATGGCATATGGCTAATATATACCATGCATGTCCGATAGGTTTTCGGATCCCAGATGGGAATACCCCTTTAATCCGCTCTCCGGTAAGGAATTCCTCTAAGGCCTCATGCACACGAACGTATTTTCTTTCCGTGTCCGTTCCGGTTTTTTTGCGGACCATATGCGGAACCATTCATTTCAAACACGGAAGGTACTACGTGTGCATTCCGTTTCCGTATGTCCGTTTTTCCGTTCCACAAAATAAAAAAAAATAGAGCATGTCCTATTTTTTTTTAGTTTGCGGACAAGGATAGGCATTATTACAATGAATCCGCAAAATTAACGGATACGCAAAAAAAAAAAATAAAATAAAAAATATAGTCATACGGAAAGTCATCCTTTTTTTTTGCGGATCTGCAATTTGCGGACCGTAAAACACATACGGTCGTGTGCATGAGGCCTAAAAGAGAGAAAGCACCAGATTTCCAGGCAGCTAAAGCGACAGTAAGCAATCTCCTATGACTGCTGCTGTCCTACCATCACAATCTCTCCATCACTGGGTGCAGTCAGGGCAGCAAGGGCGGGGGGGAGGGGTTTAATGGGGGAGCCCCCATCCCCCAAAGAAGAGACTCTGATAATACACAGAGGATTGTTATACATGCAAATCCCTCAAAGTTTCTTTGTAGTTCCTCATAGGGACCTTCGAGTACTGGCACAGTGCTGAGAAATGTATCACTTCCCCGTAACGGTACGAGGAGAATTATTAATCTTTTGGGGAAGGGGTGCGATCTGTGACTGGAGGACAGATATTTTGGAAATACTCATTGTGTACTTTCAAACACTGCAGAATTGATGTCTAGCACTGCTAATCCTGAGCAGCCTGGTTCATAAATACAATGACTAGACTACAGTTAAGACTGACACAGTCTGAGATTGGGATACACAATATAGATGTCGAAGCCGCTCTGGGTCTGTGGGAAGCTCGGTGACGACCTGCACGCTGCGGAGGGTCACTGAGCTTTCCGCTGTCCTGCTCTGGAGGTGATGATATGTACACAGCGCAGTTCTGTGTACATCAGGTACAAGCCGCGTTTTCATCTAAACAAACTGTCAGCCTAATCCTGCAGGAACTGCCCCCAGCCCAGCACCGGCCGCCCGACAACAGCCCACACCAGAGGCAGCAATGTCCTAGTTTACAGTCAACAACACCCCCCCCCCCCTCCCCTAGTAGATACAAGTCCTTGAGTTGTCCTTTCTTAGCTCCGTGTCTAGGAAAGCTGGGTGCCACTGCAGCCATTATGGCAGATCTGTCCATTAGCACTACCTATGAAAGCCCAGCCGCAAGTAATAGGGTGACAACCCCGGTGGGAGCTGTAGTGGCCTCCATATTAGCCGTCACCCAGCTTTCCCAGGAATAGATGGAGCTAAGAAAGAGCTGAATGGAGTATTTCACCCGAACGACTCCCGGATTTGTATATGAGGGGGGTCTTAGTTTTGGGGAGGGGGTGAAATCACATGGGAGTACTCAGGATTTCCACACACCATTGGGCAGAGGGTGATGGGAATAGTAGTTCCTGTATTTGTGGCGGCGCAGCATGTGACAGGAGACATCAGGTGACACCAGAAACAATGAAGTCTTAGAGGAGAAGCTCGTTCATCTGGGGGGGATTAGGCCTCAGCTACTTTGACTTTTCGTGGAACGACTGATTTATTTTAACTATTGAACTACAGGTGCATTCCAGAGGCGTGCATTCAGGTACATGCAATCTTGTGGGCTGCAGTGGTCATTCAACAGTTAAAAATCAATCAGTCACGCTACAAAAAGTGGCAGTGTGGCCCAGGCCTTATTATGGGGGACAAGGGGCAAACAACACCCCCAGATGAAGGCACATGGGCCCCTCCACACATCACCCACAGGGGCCATGTATCGATCTACACCAAGGGGTGCATCCCCCACAGAGCCTAGTACTGGGGCCCCCTACCGATAATCACCCACAGAGCCTAGTACTGGGGACTGGGGCCCCCTACCCATCTACACCAGGGGTCAGATCACCCACACAGCCTAGTACTGGGGCCCCATACCAATATACACCAAGGGGTACATTACCCACAGAGCCTAGTACTGGGGCCCCCTACCCATCTACACCAAGGGGTAAATCACCCACAGAGCCTAGTACTGGGGCCCCCTACCCATCTACACCAAGGGGTAAATCACCCACAGAGCCTAGTACTGGGGCCCCCTACCCATCTACACCAAGGGGTACATCACCCACAGAGCCTAGTACTGGGGACCCCTACCCATCTACACCAGGGGTCAGATCATCCACAGAGCCTAGTACTGGGGACCCCTACCCATCTACACCAGGGGTCAGATCACCCACAGAGCCTAGTACTGGGGCCCCCTACCGATCTACACCAGGAGTGCATCACCCACAGAGCCTAGTACTGGGGCCCCTACCCCATCTACACCAGGGGGTCAGATCACCTCCACAGAGCTCTAGCTACTGCTGGAGTCCATCCTGAGGCCTGGTGCCTATGTTCTAGGAGCCAGGGAGTGCGGATCGACACCGCAGAGCCAGCGCTGAGGGCCAGCAGTCTGGCCGACTATGAACTAGAGCACAGTGGAGCCCCATGGCTGCAGCTCCACTCTCCTCATACGACAGTCACCTGACAACTGCAGCGCTCCGCCCACTTCCGGGTCAGGTGACTGTTTCTAGGGAGATTAATTACGCCCTAAATAATGAAGAACACGCCCCTTCTGTGCACGTAGTCTATGCAGCATCGTCACTAGCGAGGCGGCACACGTACAGCATTGACATCCTATACATGAAGCTCCATATACATGAGTAACCCAGTCCTTATACAAGGAGCCTATATACATCAGTCACCCAGTCCTTATACAAAGAGCCCATATACATCAGTCACCCAGTCCTTATACAAGGAGCCCCATATACATCAGTCACCCAGTCCTTATACAAGGAGCCCCATATACATCAGTCACCCAGTCCTTATACAAGGAGCCCCATATACATCAGTCACCCGTCCTTATACAAGGAGCCCCATATACATGAGTCACCCAGTCCTTATACAAGGAGCCCCATATACATCAGTCACCCAGTTTTTATACAAGGAGCCCCATATACATCAGTGACCCAGTCCTTATACAAGGAGCCCATATACATCAGCCACTCAGTTCTTATACAAGGAGCCTCTATACATCAGTGACCCAGTCCTTATACAAGGAGCCCCATATACATCAGTCACCCGTCCTTATACAAGGAGCCCCATATACATGAGTCACCCGTCCTTATACAAGGAGCCCATATACATCAGTGACCCAGTCCTTATACAAGGAGCTCCATATACATCAGTCACCCAGTCCTTATACAAGGAGCCCATATACATCAGTCACCCAGTCCTTATACAAGGAGCCCCATATACATCAGTCACCCAGTCCTTATACAAGGAGCCCCATATACATCAGTGACCCAGTCCTTATACAAGGAGCTCCATATACATCAGTCATCCATCCTTATACAAGGAGCCCCATATACATCAGTCACCCAGTCCTTATACAAGGAACCTATATACATCAGTCACACGTCCTTATACAAGGAGCCCCATATACATCAGCCACTCAGTTCTTATACAAGGAGCTCCATATACATCAGTCACCAAGTCCTTATACAAGGAGCCCATATACATCAGTGACCCAGTCCTTATACAAGGAGCTCCATATACATCAGTCACCAAGTCCTTATACAAGGAGCCTCTATACATCAGTGACCCAGTCCTTATACAAGGAGCCCCATATGCATCAGTCACCCGTCCTTATACAAGGAGCCCCATATACATCAGTCACACAGTCCTTATACAAGGAGCCTATATACATCAGTGACCCAGTCCTTATACAAGGAGCCTATATACATCAGTCACACGTCCTTATACAAGGAGCCTATATACATCAGTCACCCAGTCCTTATACAAGGAGCCCATATACATCAGTCACCCAGTCCTTATACAAGGAGCCTCTATACATCAGTCACCAAGTCCTTATACAAGGAGCCTATATACATCAGTCACCCAGTCCTTATACAGGGAGCCCATATACATCAGTGACCCAGTCCTTATACAAGGAGCCTATATACATCAGTCACACATCCTTATACAAGGAGCCCATATACATCAGTGACCCAGTGCTTATACAAGGGGCCCATATACATCAGTCACCCAGTCCTTATACAAGGAGCCCATATACATCAGTCACCCAGTCCTTATACAAGGAGCCCCTATACATCAGTGACCCAGTCCTTATACAAGGAGCCCCATATACATCAGTCACCCAGTCCTTATACAAGGAGCTCCATATACATCTCATATTCACCCTTAATAATTATTGGCACACAGTGCCCTAAAAAATACTGTGCCCAGCAAATATTGTCTCTAAAAGTTATAGGGCCGTAAACAAAAATAATTGTGCTAACCTGATACTGTGCCAGGGTGCCACCCAATGTAACAGTCCGCCCCAAAGTCCCACCAATAGTAATAATTCTCTACCAGAGTGCACCCAATAGTAATAATGTCCCTCATTTTGCCCCAGAAGTAATAATGTTCCACCCTTTAGTAATAATACCCCTATAATGTGTGCCAGTACAAAAATCCTACCTTAAAATTTGTGACAGTACTAAAATACCCTCTTATGTGTGCCAATACAAAAAATGCTCCCTTATGGTGTGTACCAGTACAAAAAAAAATAAAACTTTTATTGCCCCATGTAGAACAAATTTCCCCGTAGTGGCCACCTTAGAAAGTGTGCCAGTACAAAAAATGTTCCCTTATAACATGTGTTAGTAATAAAAACTACCCCTTTTTAGTGACACCAGTGGAACAAATGTACCCATAGGGGCCCCCTTATAATGTGTACCGGTACAAAAGTTCTCTTTTTTACGGCTGTAATGTCCCCATAGCGCTTTCTCCAGTTACAAAATAATGACCCCCACCCCATTGTGGCCCTACAGCATGCTGCCAAATAAAAATAATAAACTCAAATATTTACCTCCATTCTGCTGTCAGCCATGCAGTGCAAGACACAGTCCTCTATTAGTGGAAACAGTGGTCCAGGGAGACATCATTCCTGTCGGGCATATTCATATAGACACAATAATGTCTGACGATATTAGAACCAAGATAGAGATTCTCATTGCCTTTAAGAGACCAAACTCTCTGTTTGAGTGAGCCTGAAAAAGGTCAGGCTAAGTGTACCCGGTACGGCAAGTCACTGGGATACAGTGTGTATTGGTCTAAAAAGTTATTGCCGACAGATGTGGTTTGTCTTAAAGGATATAGTGGGTCTTATTTACACTGTCTGGAAGACACGACCATGTACCGAGGTCAAGGAAGGTTATTGTTTAAGACATCGGTATGCGGTGTCATTCCATAAACTCCACATATAAAGTATATAACCACGTGTGATTACATATAGTCTTAGTATATTTTAATCAATGATACACATAATGTTTGTATATTCATATCCTATTATTGGTAAGATATCATTATATTGAGATATATATATATATATATATTATGCCATCCAGGTGTTAATGAGTAAACTCTCCATAAGAACATATAGGCTGGTTTTGTAAGAACAGCTCAGTTATCTTGGGCACTATTAATCCGTCATTTGGATGATATAGTGAATGGTTTGAGTTCATTAGGAGCATTGTACTCGTATCTGCCCAATAAATTTAAAGATTAGGGAACTTCTAATAGCGCCAATTTGTCTGCCCCGAGGTGTCAGGAAGAGTACCCTTTAAATGATATAATAGGTAAAAGGTTAGGAAGTCATGTGAACAGATTAGGTGCATACATTTTACCTTCCTGGACATTTGGACTTTAAAATATTATACAACAGTGCCATCAAGTAGTAGATGGACAGAAGTGTCTCAGGTATTTGGGTTGATGACATCATCCCCTAATTAGTATACGTTCACACCCAACTTATCTTATTGGCAATCCCTAATCCAAGGGGGGCTGGGCATAGATAACGATTAGCATATCTGATCCAGTTTGGGACAGACATAAAAAGAGAGAAGATCATCAGTTGAGGGAGATCACATCATCATCACATCACAAAGGACATCACAGGACGTCACAGATCACAGAACATCTCCACCACGTCCAGCCCTGAGGAATTTTTCCAGGGATACACAGACTCACAAAGAAACTTGCGGATTTAAATCTTGGAAAGCTGGGTCCCTTCTGAAAGCTCTCTGTCCCGAAGTCAGGGGTAACGTATAACTTATTTTATTTGCAGTAATTATAAATCGCTCTAAATTGGCATATAGTTAAGACCCCATGTTGAGGGGGTCATTAGTGTTTAAAACAGAATTTTATGGGAACTTTTAATGAAAGTGCACATCATTAAAATTCCTATAATATTTCTATCAGAGTAAGATCTCTGATCGGATTTTATTATCCGTAGTCAAGGCCAGCGGGCGGATTTATAAATTGTCTTTTACTGCTATATTCTTTGATTGAGCATAAGGGATTTTCCACAGATTCATTCCTATTGTTTCTTTGTTGGTTGTTCACGTGCTAAGAATAGCATTGTGCTGGTTGGCTTTAGCAACTTAAGTGAGTCTAGTGTGAACGGTGGAGCACCATCTAGTGGTCAATTTTGATATTGTATTCAGATTTTCTTTGTAACAATTTGTATGCCATTTGATTGTATTTACTTGTAATAAATTATATTTTATATAATTAATTGCTTTGTTTCATTATCTGCACAAATTGACTTTAGATCTCATCGATAAAAGAACTGGCGTTATTATGTCCGCCAATTAAAATTTTTCAAAATAAAATTTTTATTTTTATTTTCATAATTATTTTTATTTCATATTTTATATGAAGTAAATATTTGACATTCCTGTGCCCGTTACAGTATTCAACTGTACTGCAATACTGAGTACCGCAATACAGTTGAATATGTAGAGATGAGCATTTCCACAATGGAAGCGATCATTGCCCATCGCCCTTCTGCTGACCCCCTCTTGCCCCTACCTGGTGCTGCCTGAGGCAATTGCCTCACCTCGCCTCATTAGCGGTGCACCCCTGCATATCGACATCAAAATCCACACGTGTTACATTTGGATTTTGTTGCAGATTTCAAGCCCATGCATTGCGCTATTTCCCCTCCTTTTTCACACATTTTGTATATGTCTCCATTGTAATCCTAATTTTCCAAAAGTCCGCAGCACTCGTCCGTATGGTGAATCAACCCAATTTATTAAAGTTACAACATGATAGCAGCGACGTTTCGACCTCATGGGTCTTTTTCAAGCAGTGTACATTACATAATACAAGCGTGCCTTAAATAGGATATGTGGGTGTGTTAATACAATCTCCTCCCCCCGACAGTGCTGAGTGAACTCTTTATTATACATAGTCACACTAAATTTGCATATAAGTGTCAAATAGGGCATAAATACATATATTCAACTTATATCTAGAGTGAATGGAGTTCGATGGGGGGTCCCATAGTAGAAAACAAAAAACATCCATAACTGGCGTACCGGAACTCCAACTGCGCATGCATCAGATGGAAAGCGCGGAAGACGAGACTCGCGCAATAGCCAATGAGAA
This sequence comes from Bufotes viridis, assembly GCA_033119425.1. Lineage (NCBI taxonomy): Eukaryota > Metazoa > Chordata > Amphibia > Anura > Bufonidae > Bufotes > Bufotes viridis. The sequence continues at coordinate 418,561,536 of CM065590.1, read as the reverse complement.
AATTCTCCTCCATGACGTCCTTTGTTGCCAGGGAGAACCGGCGTCGCTAGGAGATCAGGACGCTCACAGTATACAACCAATCCGGGAATATGTATGTATGTCGTCAGCGTTCGCTGTTACTCATGCAATACAAGAGCACCATTATATACATACATAAGCGGGGTACACCGCTATTGTGCACAATCTATAGGGGTGCCATAGGAGACCAATTCTGGCCATGGACCATTCATACGCAAGCATACTGGGGGCTATAGTTAGGTCAGCACCGCTCCTTTAACAAGGGCGGATCGGGCCACATCACAGCCCTCCAATAGTCCACGGTTCACCTAGGGACCTGATCTTTGTATTGCCGACCAGCAGTCTCCATTCCAGGGAGCCGTAGACAACATTCACATCATGTGCACGGGTGAAAACAACCCCGCTCGTGTCAGGCGAAAAAATGGAGAAGATCACGGTGATACGCTTTGGGATCCCAGGGTCCTCATTCGGACAATACCATTCTATGGGAAGTACTCCTAAGCGTAATCACCCTCACATATATCAATGTCCAGGCCCTATGTTTCCATATGGCTTACCCCAACTGGTTGGTCATTCTATATTTCCAATGGGATTAATAGAGAACATGTGGGGAAAAAAGGAACAAGAATCTGATTCTGCGCAGTCGGAGTTGTGGATGGATTAGCCAATACAATAAGGGACCTCACAGGGAGTGCCATCTGTAAGTAAAGAAAAAAGTGAGGTTAAAAAATAATACACAACATGACAAGAATAGTTGGGCACAAACTTAGTTCGCAATACAAAATATACAGAGGGGGTAAAACATACATAGGGGACAGATCAAAGAAAGATGCTCAAATTAAAATCCCTATTAAGGCCATTGGGTTCCAACGTACTGAGTTTATGGATCCACTTCAACTCAAGTTTTTTGAGGAGGGTTTCACGATCACCCCCCCTCCGGGGTTGTGAGACCCCATCAATTATCTGGAACCTTAGTTGTGCAATGTTATGGCCAAGGCTGTGGAAATGTTCTGGTACTGGTAGTTCTAAAGCTAGTTTTCTCATCTTAGACTTATGTTGTGTTAGTCTTTTCTTAACCTCCTGTGTGGTCTCCCCTACATAAAGAAGTCCGCAAGGGCATTGTAAAATATAGATTGCATATGACGAATTGCATGTAAAAAAAAAATTAGATATGGTATCTAGTGCCAGTGTGGGGATGGACGAAGGAATTGCCCTAAGGCTACTTTCACACTGGCGTTTGGGGATCCGCTTGTAAGATCCGTTTCAAGGCTCTCACAAGCGGCCCCAAACGGATCAGTTTAGCCCCAATGCATTCTGAATGGATAAGGATCCGTTCAGAATGCATCAGTTTGGCTCCGTTCCGCCTCCATTCCGCTCTGGAGGCGGACACCAAAACGCTGCTTGCAGCGTTTTGGTGTCCGTCTGACGAAACTGAGCCAAACGGATCCGTCCTGACTTACAATGTAAGTCAATGGGGACGGATCCGTTTTCTCTGACACAATATGGCACAATAGAAAACTGATCCGTCCCCCATTGACTTTCAATGGTGTTCAAGACGGATCCGTTTTGCCTATGTTCATGATAATACAAACGGATCCGTTCTGAACGGATGCATGCGGTTGTATTATCAGTGCGGATCCGTCTGTGCAGATATATGACGGATCCGCACCAAACGCCAATCATGCTGCTGCAATGGCAGCAGCCCAAACAAGGAAAGCAACCGGTTCTTTTATTGAGTTGTTTTTGTGGGGAAATTAGATCCGCATGGACCAATTTGTCCCTCAAGTTAGGGTCTCTCCTATAGGAAAAAAGCGGTGTATTCTGGAATTCAGAAATATTAGGAAAAGCCTGTGTGAGTAAATGCCAATTTTTCTTAATGACCAATGAAATTTTATTGCTAAGTAGGGTAAATTTAGAGACAAAGGGAATTCTATCGGATTCTTTCTTCCTTTTTCCTTTTCTAATAAGTGATTTCCTGGGTGTGTTCTGTACTTTATCCAGATGTCTCATCACCAGTTGTGATGGATAACCCCTTCTTACAAATTTGTCATGCATCTCCTGTAGTCTTGGTTGTACATTCTTATCTTCACTCACTATTCTCCTGGTCCGTAAGAACTGGCTATAGGGCAAAGACTTCACCATCCCCCTTGGATGAGCACTATCAAACTTCAAGAAGCTATTACTATCCGTCGGTTTAGTGAATAAATCTGTATTCAGATTATTGTTCTCAACATAAATCATCGTATCTAAAAATTGTATGCACTCAGTAGAATAAACCTTAGTAAACTGTAATTCCTCATGGATGCTATTTAAGTGGTCGTTAAACTCCTCCAATTGCAATGCAGTCCCTGTCCATACAAAGAAGATGTCGTCGATTTATCTCATCCAGCCTCTCACATATCTGAAGAGACTGGATGGATATATGTACGCATCTTCAAAGTATGTCATAAAGATATTTGCATATGACGGGGCCACATTGGACCCCATCGCAGTTCCTCTACATTGGATATAATATTCATCTTTAAACAGGAAATAGTTGCAAGTGAGGATAATTTCAAGTAATGACAAAACAAATTGCACCCTCTGAGGTGAATGGTTTGAGTGCTGAAGTCTATATCGGACGGCTTCTAAGCCTTTTTGGTGTTCAATGCTCGTGTATAGGCTTACTATATCAAATGAGACCAAATAGTCTCCATCATTAAACTCAAGCTCTCTAAGTTTCAATAGGAAAACTGACGTATCCTTGATGAAGGAGCTAGCCGATATAGCAAAGTCCTGGAGGATTTTGTCCAGGAAAATTGCTATTGGGGAAAATATGGAATTGACTCCCGAAACTATGGGGCGTCCTGGAGGGTTAACCATGTCTTTATGAATTTTCAGTAGAATATACAGGACTGGAGTAATTGGATAAGTAGCAATGAGATAGTCATGTAAGGTGTCATCTATAATATCCTCAGCATATGCATCATCAACCAAAAGTTTGATCCTTTGTGTGATTTCAAATTTCGGATCATGATCAATCCGTTGGTAGACTGATGCATCACTAAGTTGGCGGATAATTTCCTCTTCATACTTATGTATACTTATAATTTCTTTATTATTAATGAACTCAGTTAATAAAATCTTTCTGTGTTTTCTAAGTTCTTTGGTCCCTTTTTATTTATGTAGTTCAGGTCTATGCACATGGTACAAGGAGTACCCACAAGTACAAGCCACACCCCAATAACAGCCATAGTTCCTACGTTAAGATCACTGTTAGAGTGACCCCCCATTATTGTCAGCAGTGTCCCTATAAACAGTATGACCATGCCTCCCAGCCATTCCAGATCCTGCAGGACTGTCCCTAATTTTTCTCTCTGTCTTCGGGTCCCGGAGAGCTGCCGCATATTCCGACTTCATCTGTATGTGCATCCTCAGGACACAGTGGTGAAGAAGGGACCATCAGCTCCCTGCTCCACTATTTAGCTGCTGCCAGAGGTCCAGTGCAGGGGGGCACGAAACAGTGATAGCACTGAACTTGCTGTGCTTAGCCATAGGCGATGTAGACCGGAGATGAGCAGTCCTGCTGGGTGGAGTAAGAGGCTTGGCTTAGTGTAAAAATATATATAGTCTCTAGGAGGCCCATATACATCAATCATGCTAGTCTCTAGGAGGAGTTCCATATACATCAGTCACCTCAGTATCTAGGAGGCCCATATACATCAGTCACTCTAATCTCTAGGAGAAGCTCCATATACATCAGTCACCCCAGTATCTAGGAGCTCCATATACATCAGTCACCCCAGTCTCTAGGAGGAGCTCCATATACATCAGTCACCCCAGTATCTAGGAGCCCCATATACATCAGTCACCTCAGTGTCTAGGAGGAGCTCCATATACATCAGTCACCCCAGTATCTAGGAGCTCCATATACATCAGTCACCCCAGTATCTAGGAGCCCCATATACATCAGTCACCTCAGTGTCTAGGAGGAGCTCCATATACATCAGTCACCTCAGTATCTAGGAGGCCCATATACATCAGTCACTCTAATCTCTAGGAGGAGCTCCATATACATCAGTCACCCCAGTATCTAGGAGCTCCATATACATCAGTTACCCCAGTCTCTAGGAGGAGCTCCATATACATCAGTCACCCCAGTATCTAGGAGCTCCATATACATCAGTCACCTCAGTGTCTAGGAGGAGCTCCATATACATCAGTCACCCCAGTATCTAGGAGCTCCATATACATCAGTCACCCCAGTCTCTAGGAGGAGCTCCATATACATCAGTCACCCCAGTATCTAGGAGCCCCATATACATCAGTCACCTCAGTGTCTAGGAGGAGCTCCATATACATCAGTCACCGCAGTCTCTAGGGGCTCCTTATACATCAGGCACCCCAGTATCTAGGAGCTCCATAGACATCAGTTACCCCAGTCTCTAAGAGGAGCTCCATATATATCAGTCACCTCAGTGTCTAGGAGGCCCATATATATCTGTCACTCCAGTCTCTAGGAGAAGATCCATATACATCAGTCACCTCAGTGTCTAGGAGGCCCATATCTATCTGTCACTCTAGTCTCTAGGAGGAGATCCATATACATCAGTCACCTCAGTGTCTAGGAGGCCCATATCTATCTGTCACTCTAGTCTCTAGGAGGAGATCCATATACATCAGTCACCTCAGTGTCTAGGAGGCCCATATACATTTGACATTCCAGTCCTTATAAGAGGAGCCCCATTTGCATTCCTATACCTACAGGAGGCATCTAATATCCATTAGTCAAACCTGCACTTATAGTAGGAGTCCCCACATATGTTACCTCTGTCCTTATACAGGGAGTCCCACGAAAAAGAAGCCTGTCTCCAGCGATAGTATGACAAGATGAACAAGCAAGTGGATTATTTTTTTTTATTACCCACAACCCAGAAAAGATGCTGACAGTGGTCCCCAGTCAGGTCTATGCATCTTTGGGTATGTCGGATTTGTTGGCTAATACTGCTTGCAGCTCTTCAACAGTGATGCTGCAGAAGAAAAAATGTCCTGCTTTTTCCAATAAGATGGGAGAAGGAGTGAACTGTGAGCAAGGGGTTATGGCCACCACGTTCCCCCGACTTGTCCACATGAGATTTTTATCTGTGGGGAAATTTAAAACAGAAAGTATCCGCTAACAATCCACATCCCCTGAATGAACTCAAGGAGAACATCACAAACACCATCCGCAGCATCACAAGCAGTACCAGCCAATGTAATCCGACCTGTCCAAAGGCGAAGAAACCTGAACGGGGACCACTGTCAGCATCTTTTGTCACTTGTGGGTAATTAAAAAAAATTGTCCACTTGCTCGTTCATCTTGTCATACTATCACTGGAGGCAGGCTACTTTTTCATGGGTTACCCTGTAGAAAGACCTCCATGTACATATAAACCTTTGTCCATCTAGGTGAGGCCCCATAAACATATGCCTGCCCTTACTTTATAAGAGGAGACACCTATACAAGCCCACAAACAGCTATGGAGCCCTATAAACATTTATTATCCGTGTCCCTATAGGAGTAGTCCAATGTACATCTATCATTCCTGTCCCTATCGGAGGAGACCCATATATATCTAGCATACCTGTCTGTGTAAGGAGAGGTCCCATATACAGTCTCTCACAAAAGTGAATAGACCCCTAACATTTTGTAAATACTTTGTAAATATTTTATTATTAACACTGAAGATCTGACAGTTTGATACAATGTAAAGTAGTCAGTGTGCAGCTTGTATAACAGTGTAAATTTGGTGCCCTCAACATAACTCAACACACAGCCATTAATGTTTAAACCGCTGGCAACAAAAGTGAGTACCACTCTAAGTGAAAATGGCCAAATTGTGCCCAATTAGCCATTTTCCCTCCCCCGTGTCATGTGACTCGTTAGTGTTACAAGGTCTCAGTTGTGAATGGGGAGCAGGTGTGTTATATTTGGTGTTATCGCTCTCACACTCTTTTACTGGTCACTGGAAGTTCCTCTTGGAACCTCATGGCAAAGAAGTCTCTGAGGATCTGAAAAAAAGAATTGCTGCCCTACATAAAGATGGCCTACGCTATAAGAAGATTGCCAACACCCTCAAACTGAGCTGCAGCACGGCGGCCAAGACCATACAGCGGTTTAACAAGACAGGTTCCACTCAGAACAGGCCTCAACCAAAGAAGTTGAGCGCACGTGCTCAGCGTCATATCCAGAGGTTGTCTTTTCCAAATAGATGTATGAGTGCTACCAGCATTGCTGCAGAGGTTAAAGGGGTGGGGGGGTCAGCCTGTCAGTGCTCAGACCATACACCGCACACAGCATCAAATTGGTCTGGATGGCTGTCGTCCCAGAAGGACGATGATGCACAAGAAAACCCACAAAAAGTTTACGAGAGACAAGCAGACTAAGGACATGGTTTACTGGAACCATGTCCTGTGTTCTGATGAGACCAAGATAAACTTATTTGGTTCAGATGGTGTCAAGCGTGTATGGTGGCAACCAGGTGAGGAGTACAAAGACAAATGTGTATTGCCTACAATCGAACATGGTGGTGGGAGTGTCATAGTTTGGGGCTGCATGAGCGCTGCTGGCTGTAGGGAGCTACAGTTCATTGAGGGAACCATGAATGCCAACATCTACTGTGACATAGTGAAGCAGAGCATGCTCTCCTCCCTTCAGGAACTGGGTTGCAGGGCAGTATTCCAACATAATAATAAAACACATTTCCAAGACGACCACTGCCTTGCTAAAGAAACTGAGGGTAAAGGTACTGGACTGACCAAACATGTGTAATGTCCCGGAGTGCCATTACCACTTCTTTTTGGCACCTTGCTACCATTTCCTATGTGCTAGCATGTATTATCTAATGTACTTCATGTCATCTAATACTGTGCATATTCTTTCATGTAACTGGTTATGTTCATGCAATTGCCTGGTCCAACAGCAGATGGCGGCTACATTGGCAGAGAAAGGATCTCTGGAGAGGAACCTTCCTGTTCCTCCCAGCCCTCTGTAGAGAGGGAGGAGTTTAGTTAGTGAGTCATTGTCTAGTCTACCCTCCCTAGGGAGAGGTTGTGAGTAGTCCAGCAGAGCACCTTCTGCTCTGCTAGGCCCAGAGGCCCTGCCTCTGAAGTCTACATGGTTGCATGACCCCTCCTGGGCTTGCATTGCCTGCCAAGCTAACAGAGCTTGAAGCCAGGACAAGAGTTCCTAGGATTACAAGTAAGAGATGGACTACAGTTTAGGGTACTTTCACACTTGTCAGGCGGTATTATGTCCGTCCAAAATGCCTGATCAGTCGCCGGAATGCCGGATCCGGCATTAATTTACATTGACTTGTATTAGTGCCGGATTCGGCATTTAGAAACAACTGAAGAACGGATCCGTCCTTCCGGTCTGCGCATGCGCAGACCGGGAAAACTGTGAAAAAGACTGCAGGACAGATCCGTCCATCCGCATGACAAGCGGAGCGACGGATCCATTCTTGCAATGCATTTGTAGACGGATCCGCACCCGGATCCGTCTACAAATGCTGTCAGTTGTCACACTGAAGGGCGGATCCGGCAGGCAGCTCCGACGATGGAACTGCCTGCCGGATCACACTAACGCAAGTGTGAAAGTACCCTAAGCTAAATTCCAGCAGAAGAGTTTCCTATTTATCCAGCAAAGCATAGCAAAGCAGAGAGAGAGAGCTACCACATAGCAGGGCTGAGATTGTTGAAGAAAAGTTATTGCCCGCCAGAGTTAAGCCAATACCTGCTGATGACCAAGATAACGCTTGGAAACTGTTTGGATTACCGTTTATGCCAAGTAAAGCTGTGTTCAACGTTACTACAAAGTCTGGACTCCATTTATTCTACCTATTCATCATCCAAGTTCAACTACCCTTTTTGCACTGCTTCGGACCACACCACGTCTGGAATCCAACCGTATCTAGGTAGAAACACCGTGACACGTGTATACATCTACAGAGATTGTAGGCCACCCTACACCACTCTGGCAATCCTACCCTTGGTACCACCAATACCATCTACAAAGGGGACTCCAAGTCCCCGCTGCTTAACGGCAGGTTGCGTCACGATTACTGGCTCTATAAGAGGGACATATTTCGTAGAAACCTCCTAAGGGGCAAGGGATACCCCAGGCGCGGCCTAGTGGGACGTCGCACATGTCTCCAGACCTAAACCCTATTGGGCATCTGTGGGGCATCCTCAAACAGAAGGTGGAGGAGCACAAGATCTCTAACATCCAGTAGCTCCATGATGTCGTCATGGAGGAGTGGAAGAGCAGGGATGCTCAACCTGCGACCCTCGAGCTGTTGTAAAACTACAACTCCCACAATGCACTTCTATAGGATTATAGTTGTAGGCTGTCAGGGAATGATAGGAGCTGTAGTTTTGCAACAGCTGGAGGGCCGCAGGTTGAGCATGCCTGTGGAAGAGGATTCCAGTGGAAACCTGTGAAGCTCTAGTGATCTCCATAAGACAGTGCTGGAAAATAATGGCAGCCACACAAAATATTGACACTTTAGGCACAATTTGGCCATTTTCACTTAGGGGTGTACTCATTTTTGTTGCCAGCGATTTAGACATTAATGGCTGTGTGTTGAGTTATTTTAAGGGGGCACCAAATGTACACTGTTATACAAGCTGCACACTGACTACTTTACATTGTATCAAAGTCTCATATCTTCAGTGTTGTCCCATGAAAAATGTGAGGGGTAACATAGTAACATAGTATATAAGGCCGAAAAAAAACATTTGTCCATCCAGTTCGGCCTGTCACCCTGCAAGTTGATCCAGAGGAAGGCAAAAAAAAAACTGTGAGGTAGAAGCCAATTTTCCCCACTTAAGGGAAAAAAGAAATTTCTTCCCGGCTCCAATCAGGCAATCAAAATAACTCAAGAACTCTTTTAGTGAACTCACCATCACCACCTCCTCAGGCAGAGAGTTCCATAGTCTCACTGCTCTTACCGTAAAGAGGATGTCCCCTCGTCACAGTCACAGTCCTGGGGATAAATATATGATGGGAGAGATCTCTGTACTGACCCCTAATATATTTACACATAGTTATTAGATCTCCCCTCAGTCGTCTTTTTTCTAAAGTGAATAACCCTAATTGTGATAATCTTTCAGGGTACTGTAGTTGCCCTCCTCTGCTATGTCTGCCTTGTTCACAGGAGCCCAGAACTGCACACAGTACTCCATATGTGGACTGACTAGTGATTTGTAAAGTGGTAGGACGATGTTTTCATCACGGGCATCTATGCCCCTTTTGATGCAACCCATTATCTTATTGGCCTTGGCAGCAGCTGCCTGACACTGGTTTTTACATCTTAGTTTGCTGTTTACTTTTCCATGTCAGTGTTACCCAGTGTTTTACTATTTAGTATGTATGGGTGACTTGCATTATTCCTCCCAATGCGCATAACCTTACATTTGTCTCCAATCTATCGAGACCCATCTGTAGCAGTATACTGTCCTCTTCCGTGTCAATGACTTTACACAGTTTAGTGTAATCTGTAAAAATAGATATTTTACTGTGCAAGCCTTTTACAAGATCATTAATAAATATATTGAAGAGGATAGGTCCCAATACTGACCCCTGAGGGGTGTACTCATTTTGTGAGATACTGTACATCATTCACCTCTGTCTTTATAGGTGTTGTCCCATATACATCTGTTGCTTTCAAATTAGCCCCATGTATGACATCAGTTTCTACAATTATATTCGCCAGATAAGTTTATCATTCTGTCATCTGTACCCATTTTTGCTTACAATCAGACAGGGAGGACAACAGATGAAAAATGGCATAGAAAATACTAAGCTGCAGTACCTCTGACAAACAGCAGAGGTTGACCATGGAGCTCCCATAATCTGGAGTTTTATCACACAATGTCAAGTATAAGTGAACGCAACTAGTACAGATTTTGGCATCAGAATTTCAGGCGTTCTTGCATAGCTGGTTCCCAAAGGGTGGTGGACTGTAAGCCCAGAAGCATGATGTGTGGCCTGGTTACCATGGAGCAGATAGTAAGCTAAGCTTGGAAGTCTGCTAGTATACCATGCAGGTTAAAAGGGGTTCTCCGGGAATTAAGAAAATGAAAAAACGTAAATATTACTTTATTATAAATATATTCCCAAATACCTTTCATTAATTATAATGGCTTGTTTTGTCTAGGGAGCAATGATTAGGAGAAATAAAATGGCCGTCATCCTGTTAGTACACACAATACCTGTCCTAATGACACAGGAGGACAAGTTACTTCACAACACTGAGAGAAACATCTGCCTCATCCTCCTTTTTGCTCTGACTGTCAGGGATTATGATCCTGTTTAATATGATATTTAGCTGAATCTTTGTGGAAATGGAGTTCATCAGGAGACACGAAGTACAGAGAGGATAGACAGGACAGACTATGGTAATGGAGACTGCACACAAGAGCTGCTGCTTATTAGCTACATCTGCTCATGAACTTCATTCCTATAGAGATTCAGCTAAAGATCTTATTATCCGTATTCAGGATCACAATCGCTGACAAGTAGGAGAGGAGGATGAGGCAGCTGTTTAGCTCAGTGTTGTGAAGTAACTTCTCCTGCTGTGTGATAAGGACAGGTTTTATGTGTACTAATAGAACGGCGGCCATTTTGTTTCTCCTAATGATCGCTCTCCAGAGAAAACGAGCCATTATAACTAATGTAAGGTATTTGGGAATATATTTATAATGAAGTAATATTTAAGTATTTTCATTTCCTAATTCCCAGAGTACCCCTTTAAAGGGTTTCTGTCACCAACTTTTGACATTATAAGCTGTCTGACATTAGCTATGTGCTAATGTCAGACCAGCTTGATAATGTCTTTTTTATAAAAATCCGCTGTATATATAGTCTGAAAAACTTACTTTTATATTATGTAAATTAGCCTCTAGGAGCAGGGCGTTGCCCTGCTCTAAGCGGCTCCGTCCGGCAACCTGCTGGCACGCCCCTTCACACTTTGATTGACAGTGCAGGGCAGCGATCCTCCTGCACTGTCTCGTTCTGAAATCGCGCGCCCGCGCCGCCGCTCTGTATTCGCAGGTTGCCGGACGGAGCCGCTAGGAGCAGGACAACGCCCCCCCTGCTCCTAGAGGCTAATTTACATAATATAAAAGTAAGTTTTTCAGACTATATATACAGCGGATTTTTATAAAAAAGACATTATCAAGCTGGTCTGACATTAGCACATAGCTAATGTCAGACAGCTTATAATGTCAAAAGTTGGTGACAGAAACCCTTTAAGACTGATTGACTGTTGTCAATTTAAATTGGATTAGCTTGTAAGGGGTGTAGTCAGACCTCTTTGGGAAAAGGAGCTTTTTGGGCCTTAGTGGTATGCGTGGTCACCCACACTAGGATGGTAGAAGGAATCATGCGGACACAGATGAAATCTAAATTATCTATTTTTTAATTGACTACGGAGTTACAAACTTATAGTTAGAACAGTCCTTGACCGGCAACAGGCTTAATGGTTACAGCCCCATACTGCCTGTCTTGACCTATTGTCTGTTTAACCGTGTTACATGGCCTCTGTCTGCCTTGACCTTAGCTTGCCCTCTGACCACACCTCTGCATGCCCCCTTGATGCCAGACACCAGTATCTCTTGAACAGCCTAGGTCAGCAATCACTGAACAGAGACTACAGCTAGAGGTAGCAGCCTGGTGGCCCTCTGCAGCGAAGTCCAGATCGCTGTATGCTGGTATAAGGGTAAATACCAAGGAGTAGCCCCAATTCAGTTTGTTCAGTAGGACAGTGAGTCCACACTCTCTGTGTTACAGTTTGCACAAGTCATGGACCCAGCTGGCACCCCGGGCTTGCGATGCAAGATCTAGGCTAGAAGCTAACTAGTCATTGAAGCCGCCAGGATCACTTTTTTGAGTATATGAATATCATCTCGGCCCATCTTGACACCATGGCTGCCTCAGTTGCAGCTAGCTTCTTTACCTCAGCCACGGTCTATCCCTCATTCCATTGGTACTAGATTACAGCTGACATTGCTGCCTCTATATGAGGGAGACCCCAAAACGTGCAGTGGCTTTCTAAATCAGTTTACTATACACTTTCAATGCCAAGCCCACCAGTGTCATGCCAAGGTGACCTTCATGGTATTTCTTCTGTCTGGAGAAACACTGGCTTGGGCCACACCTCTTCAGGAATGTGAAGATTTCCTATCACCTTGCAACAGTTCCTGACTACTTTCCATAAAGTCTTTGAGAAGTCTGGTTGGGCCCTTAGGGTCCATTCACACGTCCGTTGTGTATTGCGGATCCGCAATACACCGGGTCGTCACCCCTATAGAAATACCTATTCTTGTCCGCTATTGCGGACACGCCTTTTTGAGAAATCGACGGTGAAACGCGCATCAGGGTTCAGGCTCTCCCTCCAGGGTCATGGTCAGTATGGGTTCTTATGCTAGACGTCTGATGGTATCATACTGTTGAATTGGTATAGTTTACATGCATGGTTTGCCACATTTAATAAAGTATCTTGGGGGGTATTTGACTTCTCTTAGTAATTAGGTGATCTATTGCATGTTTCACTATACAGAGACGCAGGAGGCATATTCCATACTTGGTAGTGCGGTTTACCACTTATGATTGTTGTCATTGTTATACCAATTCTATTTATGTGGATTACTGCACCCTGTGACCGGATTAATGTACCTTGGGGGATTTAGGGTCTTCACCACGGCACCTTCAGTATTGCTGCTATTTTAATCATGTTTGTCATTGACTTTTTAGACTGAGTACATCAATAAGATATGTATTTATACTATATGTGTGCGTTTTTCTGTTTAGTGGTTTCTTATCACCTTGCAACAGTTCCTGACTACTTTCCATAAAGAGTCCCAGCAGCCGTGACTTAGATGCTGATCAGGAATTTATTGCAGAATGACAGTATGTCCCATATTCCAGGACGCATTTCGGCTAGCAAGCCTTTTTCAACAAGTAGATATTCAATATAATATACAAGTATATATACACACACGTGTATGTCGGGGTAAGGAGCCTCCCCGTGACATCAGACGCCCAGGTAGGGACGGTACAAAACTAGGCAAAAAAACTAACCATAAGGGTCCATTCACACGTCCGCAATTCTGTTCTGCATTTTGCGGAACGGAATTGCGTACCCATTAGTTTCAATGGGGACAGACGATGTCCCGGCCGGGTCCGCAAAAAGCTACTTTGAGAAATCATCGCTTACTTTTTTGGGATATGTGACAGTCCACAGCCTACAGATGGATTGTCAAAAACTGTCTACAGTCCTATGCCTCATTCACACGTCAGTGATTTCCATCAGGTATTGTGAGCCAAAACCAGATGTGACTCTACACACAGAACAGGTGCAGATCTTTCCCTTCTACCTTATGTCTGTGGAGGCTTCAATCCTGGTTTTGGCTCACAATCACTGATGGAAATCACTGACTGAACACTGACTGTGTAAATGAGGCTAGACTGGCCTCATCCTTAGGGCTCGTTCACACGAGTGTATTGGTTTTGTGATCCATTTTTTTTTTTAAATCAAATCATTTTTATTGAAAAATTAATATATAACAACAGAGTATGCGATCACAAGTCATAACATACAATTAGTAAACTGTATTCCATATTCATATGCAATGACAAAGTTTGAGTATATTCGCGTAAGCGAAGTAACCATAATATTTTTGAGCAATAACACCCCTCACCTTCCCCACCCCTCCCCTCCCTCCCTCACCGGTGTTGGCTACATTCTTCAGGAATCGTTGTTCCGTCGCCTAAACAGATTCCACGGCTCCCATAGCTTTTCAAATTTCAGGGGGCATTCCCTTTTCTGGAAAATAATTTTCTTGTATACCAGTATGGTGTTAACTTTACCCATAAATTCACTGAAGGTTGGAGGATCACACTGTATCCAGTGCATGGCTATTAGTTTTCTCGCAACATATAACAAACGGCCTATCGCCACTTTAAGCAGATTATCCACCCCCAGCTCTGACACGTAGCCCAGTATGCACACCTTGGGATCAGAAGGTATATGCACAGTATAAGCCGTTTGTATAGCATGCAGCACCTGTCCCCAAAAATGTCTTAGATTCCCACAACTCCACATCATGTGTATCAAATCTGCCGATTCCATCTCACAACGCGGACAGTTAGCATCCGATCGATATCCTATCCTATGTAAAAATACCGGCGTCTTATATACTCTGTGAATGATGAAGAGTTGTGAGAGTTTCCCACCTTCGCTCAATGAGGAGACAGGGACCGCCTCTAGTATATCTGACCACTGGTCAGCAGGAATGCTCCCTACATCCTGCTCCCATCCTCGCATCCTGGACGGTGGGTGAGATACCAGAAAGCCATTCAACAGCACTTTGTAGATCGCCAAGATTACCCCTTTTTTATCCCCTTTTGAAATAATAAGCTGCAGGGCCCAGTCCTGTTTATAGATCTTAAGGCCATTGCGGACCATAGTGAGCTTAATGTGCTCCCGGTAGTTCAGTACATAGGCAGGAAACTAGATGCTTGGGGGAAATTACCTCTCAACCTCCTGGGACGTATCAACATTATTAAAATGATCCTTCTCCCTAAATTGCTATATATTTATAGGGCCGCTCCGATACTACTTCCTCAGAAGCACTTCACTGCCTTAGATAAATCCATCATCCCTTTCTTGTGGAATAACTCCAACCCCAGAATAGCGAAGCGCACCCTTCAGGCGCCTTATACTAGGGGGGGCTTAGCTTTACCCAACATGTACCTGTATTATGTCGCGGCCCAGTTGAATTATGTTGCCTGGTGGGTGAGGGTAGACAGGAGTAATCCCGCGGTTGTTCTGGAAGCAGCTCTGGTGGGCTCATATGAGGCGTTGACCAACCTAGCTTATAGGAAGGGGAACGGCTGTGCATTGTTTTATACCCAATCTATGCATGCGGTGAGGCAGATTTGGATCAAATGGAGCAAGCTGAGAGGTGTGAATGAGAGTGGAGCAGACTGGTCCCCCTATTTGCCCTTGTGGGGTAACGGGAATCTTCCCGAATTGCTTTCCCTAGTAGAGTTTGATTTCTGGCCCAAACATGGGCTTCGGTACCTAGATCAGTTGTATGCTGATGGCCTGTTTAAATCATTCTCTAGTTTAAAGCAGGAATTTCGCCTTCCGCAACATAGTCTATATAGATATCTTCAGCTCCAACACGCCTGCAGCGCACAATTCGGTAGGGAACCCCTCAAATTGGGATGTGGGCCAATAGAAACTGTCATTAGGCGGCAAACACTGGTTAAACCAGTCTCTACCCTATACATAACGCTACTTCTCCTGCAGGATTCCCCAATAGATAGTTCTCTTGCTAAGTGGAGGGGAGACGTAGAACACTTTGAAGACGGGCATGTCAAGGAGATATGTTATAATTGGAGATCCACGGTTGTTAGCTCTAGAGACCAGGTGATACAAGCCAAATGGTTACATAGAGTTTATTACACCCCAGAGAGATTGTTTAAGATGGGTAAATTGCCAGTTCCGGACTGTACAAGGTGTGGTACTTCTCCAGGGGATTTTATGCATATGATCTGGAAATGTCCTGTTATATATGATTACTGGAAGGCAGTGCATGCTTTTATCAATGAGAGAGTGGGGTTTCCTGATGTATGTTCCCCATTAACGAGTCTATTGGGTATAGCAAATGAAATAGTTCCTACTAAATATGCCAGGAAGTTATATAGACTATTATTATTCTATGCGAGAAAGGTTATCCTTTTAAATTGGAAGCCTCCTAAGGCCCCTTCACTTCAACAGTGGATACAAATAGTTAATTCTGACCTCGATATGTATAAATTCACCTATGAGAGGAGGGGAAGCCGGACTGCTTTCTGAAGATATGGAGCCCGTGGATTGAGGCGCAGACATTGTTGCCTTAAGGTACAAGAGTGTTGTGATTTCAGTTGATGGGGATGTGTGAATGATGTGTGTGTGAAGGTGTGAGTGGGCGACTTTACAGGATTTGCCCATTGAGAGCTTTCATGCGTGGGGTTTTTGTGTCACTATTTGATGTTTCTTGACTGCTCAATGCTAACTTACCCCTTGCTGTTCGTTGCTATTTTGAGTTTTATCTATAGCTCTGGACTATGTTACTGCTATTGTCGAGGCTGTAATGTTATGTTTTATTGTTTCACTTTGAAAAGCCAATAAAAAGATGCTATTAAAAAAAATTGCGGACCATAGTATCATATGCGTGACGTATCTGTAAAAACTTGTAAAAGTGGTTCTTGGGCACCCCATAGGTGTCTTGTAAAGTAGTGAAAGACACAAAAATATCACCTTCCAATACCTGCCCAATTCTCCGTATCCCTCTCCTACTCCACTGCTCAAAGCCCTGCAGTGCACAAATCTCAGACAATACTGGATTTCGCCAGAGAGGAGTGTACACCGTGGGTCCTGTAACCTGTCGCAGTTGTTTAATCTTAAACCAGGTATTGTACATTACAAGTCCCAACGGTCCCAGCAGGTCTCTCAATCGTGCCTCTTCCCCTTCCAAAATTAATAGGAGATCTCGGCCCCCCATACCAGCAGTAAGTATCTTACTAGTCATATCCTTACCATCAGAGTCCAACCAGCCTTTGAAATGTTGAATCTAGCCATGGGTTTGGGACAGCCAGACCCCCTTCTGTCTTCAGGTATTGCAGCGTTTCTAATTTGATTCGGGGCTGACCTTTGCGTCAGATTAGCTCTCTAAATATGAAGTTAATCTTATCAAATTGCCTTTTCAGGAGCCAGACCGGGGAATTATGCGGAGGGGGAACAAGCATGACATATGCTATCTATGAGACCTATACGTAGATGAACAACACGAATACTGTCTAACTACAGGGTGCATTTCTCTCCCTGCGTCTATCAGTCCCACTTCCCGTAGTAACCTACTGAACGGAGTCTCAGAGTTGCTACCTGTTCTTGCTGACACCTGACACCTATCCATGGTTTCATTTAGAACATTATTAAAGTCCCCCACAATTATAGCTGGTAGATCCGGGTATTTCGCCAAAAACTCCAGCACCAGACGCACAGGCACTGAAGAGTAAGGAGGGGGAATATAAATCGACACCAACACTAAAGTGACCCCCTGTATTCTGCAGTAGACGCCCACAAATCTGCCTTCTGGGTCAATCAGTTCATTCAGACATTCAAACCTAATATGCTTATGTATTAAGATGCTGACCCGTCTGGAATATGAGGAGAAGACGGAGTGAGCGGAATACCCCACCCACGCTTTACGTAATAAGTGCACTTTTTGCCTGGTCATGTGAGTTTCTTGCAAACAGCATATCGCAGGTTGGAACCGCGTGAGATAATGAAAGGTACCTGAACGCTTAGTGTCGTCCGCCAATCCCCTCATATTCCAGCTAATCACTTTAACTGTCGACCCCATTGCAACTTTCCCAGACATATAATAGCCGATAAGGCGTATGCATGGACAGACCGTACCCTTGATCAGAGGTCTCTAGCAGTTGGCCAAAACCGATGAAGCCCCCTCCTGAAGAACATAAAACATGAATAACAAAAGCGACAAAGTCAGCATTACCTAGGGCTGAAAACAAAAAACAGGCCCAACAGGTCCTAGAGTAAGTTACAGTCCCACTTAAACCAGAACAAGGGACAAACGTAGCACTAGTGAGTGTGAACAAAACTCACGCTTTACTCAAGCCGTCTCTAGCGCCAGGCCTAAGACATCTGGTAAAGGTTAACAACTGCAGATATAACACAACTGTCCACCTGTATGAAGAACATAAGGCATATTAATAGCAATCAGACAATTCAAGTGTCACCTCACCAGTGGGATTCCTCAGTTGACGTTCATTTTTGTCCAACCACTGTAGCGCAGCTTCAGGTTCCTCAAAAAACAGCGCCGATCCAAACGCCACCACCCGCAACCTGGCTGGAAAGAGCATGGAATACTGGACTTGCAATTCACGTAGCCGTCTTTTAATATCCACAAAGCGGGCTCTTTTTTTCTGGACATCAGAGGAATAATCAGGAAAAATGGAAACAGGAGCCCCATTGATAACAAGATCCGGATGATTCCTAGAGGCTTTCAATATGATGTCTCTGTCCCTATAGTGCAGGACTTTGGCCAGGATCGGACAGGGTGGGCGTCCAGGGAGTAACGGTCTAGTGGGTACCCGGTGTGCCCACTCAATAGCATATAGTGTAGAAAGGCCGCTCTCACGGAACTTATCCGCTAGCCATTTTTCAACAAAATCGGTGGGATTCGGCCCTTCCATCTTCTCCGGTATCCCCACCAGTCGTATATTATTTCAAGCGAACGGTTTTCAAGATCGTCGGTTTTCGCGTATAGCGCCATGATATCTTTAGCAGATCTTTTAACAGTTTCCTGAAGAGGTCGAACTCCGTCTTCTAAATCAGACACCCTCCGCTCCACCTCAGTGGTACGTTCCACCACTTTATGCAGGTCATGGCGAATTATGGAGATATCCTCCTTGAGGCTCCCAAAATGTGTGTTCATGCTTTTAAGTGTGACATTGCAGCATCTTTCAGAGTGGGTTCTGGTGCCTCAGTCTCTGGGCCACTGGTAGTAAGGATCACACTGTCCTCCACACAGGATGAAACATGGGGGACCGGGCTCTGGTGGGCTGCGCCCGGACAACTATTCAGTACAGTATTCACCTCTCCAGGAGCCAAAGGAGCCACTGCTGTGTCCCCCCACTCTCTCAGCGTACTCTTCTGAGAGTTATGGGCAAATCTTTCAAGGCGCGCGGCGACATCCTGACTCACCGCCATTAGCGCTTCCACATGTGTCTCCCCGTCGGCGCCATCTTGATTCCGCTCCTCCCGCTCTGGACGAAGCGGTGTTTTCCCCCTTTTAGCAGGCATCTGGCCGGAGATATTGAACGCCTCGTGCCCACTGAAGATACCGGAGGTCAGTGGCTAAAGCAGACAGGTCTGGTGCAGCTGTATCAGGCTGTATGTCAGGATCGCGGCCGGAGCTCAAGAGACGTGCGTCCTACTCCATGTACCATCAGGCCCCGTCCCCCTTTGTGATCCATTTTCAATGGATCCGTTTTTCAGTTTTTGGCTTCAGTAATGATTCCGTTTCCATTCTGCTTACGTTCCGTTTCCGTATGGGTTCCGTTTGTGATCTGTTTTTTTTTGCGGATCGCAAGCGGAAACGGAAGCATATAATAATGTTTTAACAGTAAGTACATTGAAAAATTGGTCTGGGCATAAAATTTTCAATAGATGCTTCTGCAAAAACGGAACGGTTACAGAAGACATATGGATGCATTCCGTATGCATTCCATTACAGCCCCATTGACTTGAAGTGAAGCCACGGAACGTGATTTGCGGGCAATAATAGGACATGACTCAAAATGTAGCGGACCGGAAAAACGAAAATATGGAAACGTAATGCATATGGAGTACATTCCGTTTTTTTTTGCGGACCCATTGAAATAATTGGTTCCGTATACAGCCGGTATACTGAACGCAAAAAACGGCCTGTATACGGAACGCAAAAAACATTCGCGTGAACGAGCCCTAAGGCTAGGAGCCACTCAGCATTTTCTTTTCAAGTTTTGACAACAATTATCAACAGTTCATTTCACATTTCTTCATGCTCACTGCACCTAACTCTGTTCTCACAAGAAAAGGAGTAAACACCAAAGATTGGTTACCTCAAACCAAAGCTGCTTTCCACGCCGTAAAAGAGGTTTCCTCCTCTGCATCCATCTTGCATCCTGATGTCACTAGGTATTTCTTCTTGGAAGTGGATACATCTTCTGTAGGAGCTTGAGCAGAACTGACCCAGAAAAGTTCCTTTGGCAAGACTCAGGAATAGCATCATACACTATATATGGACCAAAATATTAGAACACATATCTCAGTCATTGAATTTCAGTGTTCATTCAGTCCCATTGACACAGGTGTATAAAATCCAGCCCCTGCCATTTGTGAAAGAATGGCTCGTTCTAAAGAGCTCACAAATCCAGCATAATACTGTAATAGGATGCCACGATTGTCACAAGCTTGTTCATGAAATTTCCTCCTCCTCCTAAATATTCAACTATTAATTGTGAGTGGTATTATTGGAGAGTGGAAGTGTTTAGGAACCACAGCAACTCAGCCATGGAGTGAAGATCATGTAAAGTTACAGAGCGGGGTCTGGAGTGCTGAGACATATGGTACATAAAAGTCACTAACGCTCTGTTGACTCAATAACTGCAGAGATCCAAACCTCCTCTGGGCTTACCCAATACTATACACCGTTCCCCGCGCTGCTCCTGGTCCCAGCACCTCCGCTGCAGCTTCTTCCCGTGTGAGCATGAAAACATCGGGTGTCGGGGGAGCAGCCAATGGCAGGCGGGGACAGGGAAGACCCCCTAGCGTCACCCGCTAGGAACGGGGTAAGTATATTCACTGTGAGGGGCATATGGAGGACATTTATAGTATTGAATAATAACCCTTTAACCCCTTTACCCCTTTAACATCAGCACAACAATTATGGGCCAGGAGCTTCATGACATGGGTTTCCATTGCCAAGGAGCTGTAAGCAAGTTTTACATGACCATGCACAATGCCAAGCGTCAGATGGAGTAGTGTGAAGCATGCCAAAACTGGACTGTGAAGCAGTGGAAACATGTTCTATGGTGTGATGAATAACACTTCTCCATCAGGTAGTCTCATGGATGAGTCTGGGTTTGGTGAATGCCAGGAGAATGTTACCTGCCTGACTGCACTGTGCCAACTGTAATGTTTAGTGGAGAAGAGATAATGCTATGGGTTTGCGTTTCAGGGGTTGGCCTAGGCCTCTTAGTTCCAGTGAATAGAAAACTTAATGTTTCAGCATTCCAAGGTATTTTGGACAGTTGCATGTATCTAACTTTGTGACAACAGTTTGGGGAAGTTCTTTTTCTGCACCAGCATGAATGAGCCCCAGTGTACAAAGCAAGGTCCATAAAGGCATGGTTAGGTAAGGTTGGTGTGGAAGAACCTGACTGGTCTGCAGAAAGCCCTGAACTGAACCCCATCAAACACCTTTGGGATGAACAAGAATGGAGAATGTGAGCAAGGCCTTCTCATCCTCACAAATGTTCTCCTGGAAGAACGGACATAAATTCCCACAGACTCCAAAGTCTTGTAGAACGCCTTCCTAGAATAGTGGAAGATGTTTAAGCTGCAAGAGGGGACCAACTACATATTAATACCTATAGATTTAGAATGAGATGTCACAAAAGCCCCGGTAGATGTAGTGTGTAGGCAGGGGCAGACATACTGCCTGTGCAGCCGGTCCAGCTGCACAGGGGCCCAATGCAGGAGGGGGGCCTTTTCTGACGGCGGCAGGGCAGCAGAAGTGATGATGAGTGCTTTCATTGTGGAAGTGCTCATCTCTATATTCATCTGTATCACCATCCTCAGGACAGCGATACAGATGAATGGTGAGGCAGGGCAGGGGAAAAGCGTCTCCCTTGCCCATTCCTCTGATAGGCTGCAGGCGTAGTGCCTGTATCTTATCAGAGGCCGGTGCAGGCAGCGCGATGACGTCATCGCGCCTCCTGAGCCGTAGAGTGCGGGACACAGGCCAGAAGATGCCTGCATCACATCACTGAAAGCAGGTAAGTATGTGAGTTTATTGTTCTCATTTTTTTATTATAGTATGGCAAGAAGGGGGATGGGGGGCTCTTTATACTGGCACATTATTGGGGGACACTATGGAGAAGAGGGGAAGGAGCACTATCTACTGGGGCATCTACTGGGGGCCCTATATACTGGCACATTATTGGGGACCACTATGGAGAAGAGGGGGGGGAAGGAGCACTTTGGGGGCATCTACTGGGGGTCCTATATACTGGCACATTATGCGGGTGCACTATGGAGAAGGGGGAGCACTATAGGGGCATTTAATGGGGATCCTATATACTGGCACACTATGGGGGGGCACTATGGAGAAAGGGGGGAATGAGCACTATGGGGGTATCTACTGGGGGCTCTATATACTGGCACATGTTACGGGGGGCACTATGGGGGTATCTACTGGGGGCCCTATATACTGGTACACATTATAGGGGTCACTATGGAGAAGTGGGGGGGGGGGAAAGGGGCATTATGGGGGCCCTATATACTGGCATACATTATGGGGGCCACTGTGGAGAAGTGGGGGGGAAAGGTGCCCTATGGTGGCATCTACTGGGGGCCTTATATACTGGCACACATTATGGGGGACCACTATCACACATTATACAGAGAATTATTACTACCAGGGGCATTACGGTGGGATTTATTACAACAAGGGGACTATGGGAGCATTATTACTTCTGGGACACAATTACTGTTGGGGTCACTGTAGGAGCACTATTACTACTAAGTGCACTCTTGCACAGAATTATTACTATTGTTGGTATTTTGGGGAGCACTATTACTGTGGGGGCACCATGGCACAGTATCAGCTTAGCACAGTTCTTTTTGGGGGACATTATGTTTATACTAGTAGTGTCAGGGACACTATTTGCTGGGTGCAGTTATTTTTTAGAGCATTGTGTTCTAATAATTATTGAAGGGGGCACTATCTGTGTGTAACTAGTATTTTCAAGGGGGTTTATCTGTTTCTGCAGTATAGTTTTGGGAAGCCCAGCATCTCAGTATTGGGGGTGCATGATGCGATGTTGAGAAGGTGGGAGGATGATGGAAAAGTAGGAAACTAAGATGCCGATCCAACTGTGCAGAGACGAGAGATGACTGAAAGAAATTATCATGGTGGTCTGGTCTGAATGGAAGATAAAGAAAGAGAACATCTACATCACAGGAGACGTCACTGGATGTAAGAGGTATGTGGGGCTGTATTAGGCTACCTTCACATCTGCATTGATGATTCTGGCAGGCTCTTCCAGCAGAGAACAGCCTGCCGGAATTCACTGGATCTGGCACTGCTGGATGCAGACGGAATGCCCGCCGGCCCCATTAACTATAATGGGGTCCGGCCAGAATCTGGCAAAAATGCTGAAAATCAGCGGGACACAAACCGCTGCATGCTGTGGTTTGTGTCCAGCCGATTCCTTGCATTTTTTGCCGGATTAGGTGGCCGGATCGTACTGCCACTGGTGTGAAAGTAGCCTTACCCTGTATGTTTTGTATTGCTGTATGTAATGTTAGGATGGAGTAGGTTAGGTTGTGAATTTGGCATGGGGGTGGGGGGCCCCAGGCACATTCTTTGCACAGGGGCCCTCTGCTGTCAGTGTCCGCCCCTGTGTGTAGGTGTTCCAATACTTTTCTCCATATTTTGTATATCTGTTTCAGCTCCATCCCATGCCAAGCATCTCTGTTGTCTCCTGGGTCTGATCATATGGCTCCATGCTGTTATTTATCTCCTTCAGAGAGGGTGCAGCTAGTGTGAGGATGCCACCATCCGCTGACCCCATGACTCGGCCCAGCTAGTACTGCACACTCCAGGCAGGGAATCTGGCACTGTCACCTACCTATTGCCATACCTAGTAAGTATGGTTGCTGGCGTGGTACCAGGCCCAACGTAGCACATTACGTAACACATCACATGGTGTATCAACATAGATCATACTACTTACTAACACGGTGGTTGGTAAATTTTAGGTATGTAAACCCTGCCCCCAGGAACACCCCCAAACCAAGCTGGACCGCCCATGTACAGGTGGGACAGTCAAACCCAAGACAGCCTGAATTTTCTGTGGCTTCCTCTGAAAATTAGGCACATTCTTTGCAAATCCATGACTGTTGGCAACCACCGGTGATTTCACATGTATGTAAGTCTATCTTATTTTACTTAATCTGACATGAAACATTTGCCAGCCTAGCCCCTGTCAGATCCTATACACATGTATGACACTATATAATAATGGACAGATCATGACTGACAGCCAGAGGTGACACAACCAGAGGACGCAGTGCCCCTTTAACAGGCCAACCCAGCTGGTGATGACGTCAGTAGCCCCGCCCATCCTTTCCAATGTGAACGCAGAGAACGCCTTTCCGCGTTTCAGCCCTCATTCTGGAGCTAAGCCCCGCCCCATCTTCATTAGTAGCTGTTCCTCTCGGCCACACCCACGTTGTTTACTGCTGTCTCCGATTGGTCAGCTGTTGACAGGTGTGGGTGTGTCCCTGCCAGCCTTGCGTCCTAACGTCACGCCTCGCACGTAGCCTCGGAGAGCTCCGCCTCCCATCATGGCTGCGGCTCCTGTGTAGAACTGGAGCCGGGACAGGAGTGACCGCTCAGCCCTAGTTGCGGCCACAGGTGAGGGGGCGGGGAGTTCGTGCAATCTGCCAGCCCTGGTACGAGGAGCCGGGGCATATCTCCGTGTTTGATGCGTGTTAGCATAGTTCCCCCGCTGGGGGGGGTGACTGCCTGGGTTCTAAGGCAGGAGGCTTGATGAAAGACCTTAGTGACGGGACGGGAATAGCCATGCTGGGTTATTTACAATCTCGGCTTCTCTATACAGTTTTGACCGCTGCCCTCTAGTGGAGGATCTGTGAATGACAGCCTGAATGATCCTTTATTCTTTAATCTGTCTACACCAGTCGTTGAGACATCTCCCTCTGGTGGTGGGGTAGAACATTTCTAAGTTCTCTCTGCATGTTGCCTTCTGCCCTAGTTATTGACTCTCAGATCTCTGCAGAAGTGCCTGCCCCCTAGTGGCAGGTCTAAACATACCCTAATGTGTTTAGTTCAGATTACCCCCTGGGCCTGTTGTGTTTTTATAGTCTTATAATTTCTATATTGGTAGCCTCTACTGTAGGTGCTGCTTGCCACGTCCATGCCATGTGCTCGCCTCACACCCTCCCCTCCATACTATATATATATGTCACCGCATAGCAGAGCCGACGTGGTTACATTCAGTAAGCGGCTGATGAGCGTGCTGTCTTGCAATGCCATTATCTCTCCTAACATGTCAGACGGTTACTGAGGCCTGTAATCAGCCCAGGACACTGCTGCACCGAGGTCTGCTGCTCTGTCATCCAGCCAGTGTCGTCACGACAGGTGGAGGGTGATTAAAGAGACATATTTCCACAAGCACTGCTGCTCCGTACAAGTGCTTCTTCAGCCGGGTTACTTTATAATTGCGGTGGATTATATTGGGGGTCTGCAGCTTGTGGCCCTTCTCAGCAGTGGTATGTACGAGTGGCAGACCACTAGTGCAGGACATACTGTAGGTGTAATGTGACATTGGGATCATAGGTGGCTGGTGTATGGTAAACTATTGA
Source organism: Bufotes viridis (assembly GCA_033119425.1). Classification (NCBI taxonomy): domain Eukaryota; kingdom Metazoa; phylum Chordata; class Amphibia; order Anura; family Bufonidae; genus Bufotes; species Bufotes viridis. The sequence continues at coordinate 418,536,268 of CM065590.1, read as the reverse complement.
GGTATTATATTAGAATCTGACTCCTCAGGTGTGATATCCATTCAGGAAATATCGACACATAAATAATGGACCTTTAGAGTATAGCATAGATGTAATAGACTGTGAGGGTATAGAGCAGGCATGCTCAACCTACGGCCCTCCAGCTGTTGCAAAACTACAACTCCCAGCATTCCCGAACAGCCTACAGCTATCAACCTACAGCTGGGCATTGTGGGAATTGTAGTCTTACAACAGCTGGAGGGCCGCAGGTTGAGCATGCCTGGTATAGAGTATAGATATGATAGACTGAGGGGGTATAGTACAGGCATGGTAGACTGCGGGTTTATAATATAGATATAATATACTGTTGGAGTGAATTAGAAATGTAATAGACTGCCTGGGTTTATTATAGCTATAATACACTATTAGATGTCGTAGAGGGTCGGGGTACGGCGCAGATGTCGTAGAGGGTCGGGGTACGGCGCAGATGTCGTAGAGGGTCGGGGTACGGCGCAGATGTCGTAGAGGGTCGGGGTACGGCGCAGATGTCGTAGAGCAAGGATGGCCAACCTGCGGCTCGTCAGCTGTTGTAAAACTACAATTCCCACCATGCCCTGATGTAGGCTGAAAGCTGTAGGCAGTCTGGGCATGCTGGGAGTTGTAGTTTTGCAACAGCTGGAGAGCCTCAGGTTGGCCATCCCTGTCATAGAGGGTCGGGGTACGGAGTACATGTCATAGGGGGTCGGGGTACGGCGCAGACGTCATAGGGGGTCGGGGTACGACGCAGACATCATAGAGGTCGGGGTACGGCGCAGATGTAATAGAGGTATAGATATAATGGACTATAATGGATATAGATATATAGACTGCTGGTTGGTAACATTATTGGGGTACAGTATAGATATTGCGCATCACCATTGTGTTATTTGCGTATAATATGGGATTGTTTTCCGTCCGCTCTTGCGGCGCAGGTCACTGTACATGGGGCCCTGTTGTTGGAAGTAAATCCACTGCTGTGTTTTCTGCAGACAGAAGCTAAGCCCCCAGAGCCCAGTCTGACAGACCACATTATACGCTTGGCCTGCCTGCAACCGTCCACTGAGCTGACCTCCGCCACCCTGTATAGCAGTATAGACAGTATACATACGGCATTACACAACACATTCTGCCTCACCCTACCCCGGCAGCTCCGCTATCAGCATCCTATAGAAGTATTGATCGCTGCGCATACCGGTGCCTGTCATTATTTAAACCTGCCCCATAAATCAGATATGGCCGCCGCCTAGTCTTACTTTAATCACACAAAGTTATCTGTTTTTACTGTTAAAGGGACATTCCACCTGCAGTTTTCTCTTTTTCCCCTGTACAGTTGTCATCTATTACTCCATGTTTGACTGGAAAGAGACTGATTGTGGTGTTTTTCAAGGATATACATGTAGAAACCACCCTGCCCCCCATGATCACTACTTGTGTGAGCAACATCAGCTAGACTGTGAGGGTAACTGTCCCTTTAAGGAAATAAATTATTGTACTATTGATTATATGCTGTATATAGATGTATACAGAACAGGCCTGCAGCCATCAGTCCTCCTCAGTCACCAAGCAGTCCATCTAGTGTAATACTGTAAAGAGGGGGGTGAGAATGCTGTAACAGGAGGGAGCGCCCAACATTTCTGGGTTCGACACATATAGATAACTCTTTATCTGACCCCATCAATGCCTGGAATGAGCGCGACGCTGCGCTTTCTTTTTTAAATTTTTCCCAAAACACTGCCCCTCCCCCTTCTAAGGCCTCGTTCACATCACTGTTCAGCCTGGCCGTTCTCTGCTTCGTTTAGGAGCAGGAGAACGGAAGGGACGGATTCTGCAGATAACTGACGCCGAACGGAGCCTAAAGACCCCATAGACTATAATGGGGTCCGTTAAGAACATGATTTTGGAGCGGAGAAATAGTTGTGAATGTAGAATCATGTTCTGAGCGGACACATAACGGACCCCATTATAGTCTATGGGGTCTTTAGGCTCCGTTCGGCTCAGTTATTTGCCGAATCCGTCCTGAACGGTGATGTGAACGAAGCCTAACCTAGTCTTCTACCAAGCTATGTTCTGCCATCCTGATAGCTTGCTGCACTGTATCTGTCTGGTGTCTGCTCTGTCTTCCTCCTAGTCTCTATGCAGTTGTAACAAACACTCAGCTGTGAGAGGTATTCCGGGGAAAGTAGGAATGTTCCTATTCACTGACAGCAGGCAGAAAGCGTGAAAGTGGTGAGATTTGAGTTGTCCTCAGAAGTTTCACACATGAGCTGTGTAGCGTTACTTTCTAACCGTGTGTGACGCGTTTTGGGTTTCCGACCGTCCTGTAAATGATGGGGGTGGCCCTCTGTGCACCTGGCGTGGAGGTGCCGGCCAGCCATGTCTGAACTGCAGCTGCAGAAGTTGCTGAAGGTCGTGTCCTCTGCTCAGGGAGAGGACACTGAACGTCTCAGAAAACAGTTTCATGGAGAGGGGCGTGCCGAGGCCTTCTGGAGTCTGCTCCTCTTAGGTCCCAGGATATATTCCTAGATAATAGCCCCCATTAGACGGCTCAGTGGTCACAGTCAAGTCAGGGGCGTGCCGAGGCCTCCCGGAGTCTGCTCCTCTTAGGTCCCAGGATATATTCCTAGATAATAGCCCCCATAAGACGGCTCAGTGGTCACAGTCAAGTCAGGGGCGTGCCGAGGCCTCCTGGAGTCTGCTCCTCTTAGGTCCCAGGATATATTCCTAGATAATAGCCCCCATTAGACGGCTCAGTGGTCACAGTCAAGTCAGGGGCGTGCCGAGGCCTCCCGGAGTCTGCTCCTCATAGGTCCCAGAATATATTCCTAGATAATAGCCCCCATTAGACGGCTCAGTGGTCACAGTCAAGTCAGGGGCGTGCCGAGGCCTCCTGGAGTCTGCTCCTCCTAGGTCCCAGGATATATTCCTAGATAATAGCCCCCATTAGACGGCTCAGTGGTCACAGTCAAGTTAGGGGCGTGCCGAGGCCTCCTGGAGTCTGCTCCTCTTAGGTCCCAGGATATATTCCTAGATAATAGCCCCCATTAGACGGCTCAGTGGTCACAGTCAAGTTAGGGGCGTGCCGAGGCCTCCTGGAGTCTGCTCCTCTTAGGTCCCAGGATATATTCCTAGATAATAGCCCCCATTAGACGGCTCAGTGGTCACAGTCAAATGTTGTTCTCCTGCCTTTTTAACAGTTAGCGACTGCTGCAAATGTCATTTTCGGACTAGAATCTCTACAACCCAGCTGACATTTATAATGGATCACACGCTTCCCTTCACCCTGCTGAGACTTGTGAGGGCAGAGCCTCCTGGTGCATTCCATAATCTGGGCTGTGCCTTCAAAATCTGGTGGTAATTAAGAAGTGGGGCTTTTTATGAAGCTAGAACTACAGTTTTCTGCTGTAAAGAGTCGCCAATTTTTGTAATTTTGCACCGATTACCACTAAATTTGGTGCAGATTACAGCAAAAAACAGAGTCTCAAGCAGAACCGAGTCCAATTCAACTCATGATAAATCCCCCGTTTCCAATTTATGAATATGTTTAAGTTTTGATGCCCAGTCACATCAGGTCGCGACCGGAGCAGCATTCACCATTCTGCTGTTAAGTTATATCTTATTCTGCCTAATTTACGCCTAAAGCGGTCTCCACAATGCTGCGTGTCACATCTTATACTCCGGTAACATCCCAAGCTGCATTCACCCGTCTGGTGTAAACTCTACGTCTCCCACAATGCACCACACAGAGTAGACGGCAGTAGAAGCGAAGCAGGGAGAGAAAATCTGGATTGTGTACGCAGCTCTTGATGCGACTAGAGAAACAGCCATTCAACGCTGCGTGTAACGTGACGCAATGGCTGGAGCGCCGCTTTAATTGACTAGATTTTGCAGTTTATTTTTCAGGTTCCTGCTTTCAGATTCTTATGAAATTTTGCATAAATATTGATTTCCATGTCTCTTCTGATTTCAGGAGCTCTGCCGTCCCCCATACCTCTGGACAAGCTCATGGCGTCAGCATCCTCGGTGCCTGTTGGGTTCCACTATGAAACGAAATATGTTGTGCTCAATTACTTGGGTTACCCAGTGCAGGAGGCTCCAAGGGGAGCGCCCTCTACATCTGGAGCTGGTGAGCCCTCGTCATTGCTAGTCTGCTCGCCTAGCTGGGACTTGTAGTTTCTTGTAAGCACTGGGTGTACTAGCATAGACTCTAAATACTGCTATTTAGAATGCTCATTGGCGTCAGTCATCACTGCTGGTCTAGCATTCTATTTGTACACCATATCAATTAAGCTGTATCATCTTGTATCTGTAATCCTGTATTCATTCTGAGATGGGTACCCCTCTAGCAGCCTGGGTGATGGTATTTAGTGTTCTGAATCATAAGCCGTTGCACCCCAACCTGTGCAGTGTCTGTAGATGCAGCTTGCTGGGAATTCTCAGCGGCGGCGGCCTCTTCTCCTCCCATCTTTTCTGCTTGGCTTCTGATGCAGTCTGACAGGCTGTCGAGGAAGATCAGGCTCTCACCAGTGCACTGAGCACAAGACCTGCACAATCCATTACCGAGCAGATCAGTCCCCCCCCCCCCTCCTCTATCTGCATGTTGGAGCAGAAACCAATATGGCTGACGTAAATCAGGTCAATTCACTTTCAGCACTCCTCTGTCTCCTCTTTCTGGGAAGCAATTACAGATCTGTTCTTCTTGAGTTTTCTGGTTCATGAATAGAATGCAAGAACTACTTCATGGGTAGATCTGTAGAAGAAAGTAAGGGAGGAGAATGCAACTGTAGAGGTCTACGAAATTATAATCCAGACTTGGATCTCCTTTACAGGCACCCGGGATGCTCCGGTCACTACGGCATTGGCCAAAGAAGAACTGGATAAGCTTAAGTCCGAGATAGAGGAGGAGCTGAGAAGTCTGGAGGAGGAAATTTCTGCAGGTCAGTGTCAGTAAAGTGTGCTGTCTAGTGATGGATATGCTGCATTCTCAGTGATGTCACTGATCTCTAGTGAATGGATAGGCTGCATTCTCAGTGATGTCACCACTGTTTTCTAGTGAATGGATAGGCTGCATTCTCTGTGATGTCACTGCTGATCTCTAGTGAATGGATGGGCTGCATTCTCAGTGATGTCACCGCTGATCTCTAGTGAATGGATAGGCTGCATTCTCAGTGATGTCACCACTGATCTCTAGTGAATGGATGGGCTGCATTCTCAGTAATGTTACTGCTTCTCTAGTGAATGGATAGGCTGCATTCTCAGTGATGTCACTGCTTCTCTAGTGAATGGATAGGCTGCATTCTCAGTGATGTCACCACTGATCTGTAGTGAATGGATAGGCTGCATTCTCAGTAATGTCACTGATTCTGTAGTGAATGGATAGGCTGCATTCTCAGTGATGTCACTGCTTCTCTAGTGAATGGATAGGCTGCATTCTCAGTGATGTCACAGGTGATCTCTAGTGAATGGATAGGCTGCATTCTCAGTAATGTCACTGCTTCTCTAGTGAATGGATAGGCTGCATTCTCAGTGATGTCACTGCTTCTCTAGTGAATGGATAGGCTGCATTCTCAGTAATGTCACTGCTTCTCTAGTGAATGGATAGGCTGCATTCTCAGTGATGTCACTGCTGATCTCTAGTGAATGGATAGGCTGCATTCTCAGTGATGTCACCACTGATCTCTAGTGAATGGATGGGCTGCATTCTCAGTGATGTCACTGCTTCTTTAGTGAATGGATAGGCTGCATTCTCAGTAATGTCACAGGTGATCTCTAGTGAATGGATAGGCTGCATTCTCAGTAATGTCACTGCTTCTCTAGTGAATGGATAGGCTGCATTCTCAGTGATGTGACCAGTGATCTCTAGTGAATGGATAGGCTGCATTCTCAGTGATGTCACCGCTGATCTCTAGTGAATGGATAGGCTGCATTCTCAGTGATGTCACTGCTTCTTTAGTGAATGGATAGGCTGCATTCTCAGTAATGTCACTGCTTCTCTAGTGAATGGATAGGCTGCATTCTCAGTGATGTCACCGGTGATCTCTAGTGAATGGACAAGCTGCATTCTCAGTGATGTCACCGCTGATCTCTAGTGAATGGATAGGCTACATTCTCCATGATGTCACCGCTGATCTCTAGTGAATGGATAGGCTGCATTCTTAGTGATGTCACCTCTGATCTCTAGTGAATGGATAGGCTGCATTCTCAGTGATGTCACTGCTGATCTCTAGTGAATGGATAGGCTGCATTCTCAGTGATGTCACTACTGATCTCTAGTGAATGGATAGGCTGCATTCTCAGTGATGTCACTGCTGATCTCTAGTGAATGGATAGGCTGCATTCTCAGTGATGTCACTGCTGATCTCTAGTGAATGGATAGGCTGCATTTTCAGTGATGTCACCGCTGCTCTAGTGAATGGATAGGCTGCATTCTCAGTGATGTCACTGCTGCTTTCTACTAAGGGTACTTTCAAACTAGCGTTGTGATGATCCGGCAATCCGTGTGTAAACGGATATTGTTTTTTTCCGGGACCGGTGATATATGAATTTTTTTCAAAGATCAAAAGCGAAACTATCTCCTCCTATATCCCGGCGCAGGCGAAAACGGAAAAAAAAACTGATCCGGCAAGGTGGCAATTTCCGGAACACTTGGTACCGGATCCGGCATTAATACATCTCTATGGAAATTAATGCCGGATTCGGCAAGTGCAGTAGTGTTCCGGGATTTTAGCCGGAAGAAATACCGCAGCAAGCTGCAGTATTTTATCTGGTCAAATACCGTACAAGGGACGGAACGGAAGACATCCTGATGCACACTGAACGGATTGCTTTTCATTCAGATTGCATTAGGACAAAACTGATGCGTTTTTTTTCCAGTATTGAGACCCTTTACCGGATTTCAATACCGGAAAAGAATAACGCTAGTGTGAAAGTACCCTAAATGGATAGGCAACAAAAAAGGAAAACCGCGGCACTCACGTAGTAAAGGATTCTTCTTTTATTTCTCCCAAAGTAGCAACGTTTCGACTTTAACAGTCTTTTTCAGACGGTGAATGCTTGAAAAAGACTGTTAAAGTCGAAACGTTGCTACTTTGGGAGAAATAAAAGAAGAATCCTTTGCTACGTGAGTGCCGCGGTTTTCCTTTTTTGTTGCTATGTACGGGGATCGGGCCAGGATCCAGCACCGCAGGCACCGCCATCTAAGAATTTGTAGATAAGAAGCTAAGGTAGTGCTGCCCCTATTTGTATATATTTTTCTAAATGGATAGGCTGCATTCTCAGTGATGTCACCGATGCTTTAGTGAATGGACAGGCTGCATTCTCAGTGATGTTTATCTGGTTTTAGCCTTTCCTAGCACTGGGTTTGATATGCACACTTCACCAGTCTTCAGTCCCGCCAGCCCAGACAGCACCATTGAGGAGTGTTTGGCTCAGCTTGCGGAGAAAATGTGTCTTGAGATCCCTGCTGCCCTGGACAAAGCCTCACAAACCCTCTTGAGTGGGTGAGTATTGCCACTCTGCTCTCTTCAGCCCCTGTGTGACAGTTTACAGTTATATACGCTGGTTGCTCCCTCTCCTGAGTGTTCTGGTCAGATGAGGAAATTAGATGTTTTGTGTACATATGAAAAAAACGGAGAAAGAGAAATAGGTAGAATCGCACATCCACAAGCTCAGCTTCTGATTTGTAACTGCTTTTCAGCAAAATTAATATCGCCTCTCGGCGCAATATTTACTGTACTGCCCCCTATACTATGAAACAATACTATGTTTTGTGTACAGCACGGAATTGTTTGGTGCAGTTTTATACCTTCGATGGAGGTATGCAGCTTCTACGGGGCCCAGCACTGAGCTGAGTTTTCATACAGCCATCACTAAGTGGAGCTGAGAGGAAACGGATGATTACAATAACTGCATACATTCCAATGCACTGAGCTCCCCCTACTGGTGGCTGCAGGCAGCCAGCTTTGTAATAGAAGTGAAGCAGGAGATTGATCTAAGTTTTTATACCAGTTGTCTGGTGTAATTACTTGTATTTTCTGGTGTATAAGACTACTTTTTAACACATGAAAATCTTCTCAAAAGTTGGGGGTCGTCTTATACGCCGGGTGTTGTCTTATACGCCGGTATACTGCGTGCTGAAACTTAAGAGGACCTTTCACTGGTCCAACGATTGTTAGATAATGATAGGTGTGGAGCGGTGCCCAGGGATCTCCCTGCACTTACTTTTATCCCTGGTCCCCCCTCTACACATACGGTATATATCATTATCTAACAATTGTTGGACCAGTGAAAGGTCCTCTTTACTTCCAAGCCGGACTGGAGAAGCTGTCCTTCTGCAGCTTCAGGGACAGGCGCCCTCTAGCTGAGCCACCGTGCGCTGCATCCCGGCCAGTCGCTCCTGAAGCAGCCCCCTCTCCCTGCTCTCAGTGGTTTTCTCATGCTCGGATCGTCTGTTTCATTTTTATCTGGTGTGCGTTGGAAGAGGGGTAGTCTTATACGCTGAGTATAGCCCAAACCCCATATTTTACCAGGAAAAGTAGGGGGTCGTCTTATATGCCCAGTCGTCTTATACGCCGGAAAATACGGTATATTAAGAAATATGGTGGTCAGAATAAGCTCCATATTTATGACGCACCTGTTTCACTTTTTCTGACATAGAAGTTGGATAAAGTGAGGCAAGGTGTGACTCTTTATTAAAATGTATAGTAAATTCATCAGCAATCTGGTGTTGCCCTCTGTACTCAGCATTGCATGGAAGTGATTGATGCGTGGGTATTCCGTAACTGGGTGGGGCAGGGGGGCCTGCTTTGGCACCATATAAGTAATATAATAATTTTAGTTCATTGTCACAGGAGCCTGACTTATGAGTTATTCAAGAAGGAATCAGATGACGCTGCTTTACAGACCACTGGCTGGAATAAGGTGAGCAATGTGTCTGTACCCACAATGTAATGTAATTGTGCTTGAGGCCTGTTCGAGGTACCAGCTGCATTGCCTCCTTTGCCTCAAGCACATAACTTTACACTATGAATTAATTACATGTCGGTTCAAGATTTAGAGCTTACAATGAACCTGTCGGTAGACTTGGAGCAACTCAACCACCGATATGTCCTTTTGTAACTTGCCAAAAATGAGTCCGGCACCCAGCATATGCAATTTGCAGAGAAAGCTGAGGACCGTACACTGTTCTGTTGTCCTCTTTTCTTATATTTTCTGGGTGACGGTCTACACGGGTAACATTGGCTGTAACATAGCTTCTCCAAGGGTGAATCTTCCTGCTTATGCAGTAATACACCTCTGCTGTTATACCACTGCATGACTAGGCAGAATTGCTTTTGAGGTGTCTTCAGCTGTCAGGGCATGCTGAGAGTTGTAGTTTCACAATTGCTGGTGTGTAGGAGGTTAATGATCACTTTCTCCAGTTAGCCAGTTACTATATAGCTGCTGCTCTATTCTGATTCTTTACACAATTTGTTTCCTGCAGAACAAAAAAATTATATAGTATTTCCTTATCTTGCAGGTACTGGTACCTCTTGTCCTCCTGCAGCGCCTCCTGTGGGAGCAGACAAGACGTGGCAATTGCCAACTAGACAATCTCGTACAACTTGGTGTCTCGTATCTGGAGGACATGTGCGCAGACTTCATCATCCAGCAAGGAGGATGGGTATGAATGCAGGATTCATTAGTGAAACACTGTAAAGACATTTATCCTGATTATTTTTTGCAGCAACTACTATAATTTTGTCCTCATATACAAGAATATACCTATTATAATACTGCTCCTATGTACAAGAATATACCTATTATAATACTTCCCCCTGTGTACAAGAATATAACTACTATAATATTGTCTCCTATGTACAAGAATACAGGTACTGTAATACTGCCCCAGATTTGCAAGATTATAACTACGATAATACTAACGTACCTGATCATGGATATAACTACTATAACGCTGTTACTTATGTACAAGAATGTTACCACTATCAAATTATCCTTATATGCAAGAATATAAAATACAGCAAAATGAAATGCCTGCCCAAACAACATGCTGATCAGGGTATACAGCAGCTTCCCTGACCAGCTTGATTGCCAGGTCACTGAATTATCACTCTAAGTTGAAAGAGCTTGTAATGACAAATCACAGGAGGATATCTGGCATCTGTATGATCATTACGATAACTGCTGTCACTATGTGCAAGAATATAACTACTATAATACTGTCTCAGATGTGCAAGATTAAAACTACTGTAATACTGGTACACCCATGCACAAGGATATAACTACTATAATACTGTAAATTATGTACAAGAAAGTAGCTACTATCATATTGCCCTTGTATACAAGAATATAAACTCCCCCTATGCACAAGAATATAACTACTATAATTCTTCTATGTACAAGAATATAACTACTATAAAACTGTCATGTATAAGGATAGAATACTGCCTCCTAGACACAAGAAAGGAACTACTATAATATTGCCTCCTATGTACAAAAACATAGCACTATAACTATGTACAATAATATACATGTAACTACGGCCTCTTATGTACAAGAATATAACTACTATAATACTGCCTCCTATGTACAAGAATATAACTACTATAATACTGTCCCTATGTACAAGAATATAACTACTATAATACTGCCTCCCATGTACAACAATATAACTACTATAATACTGTCCCTATGTACAAGAATATAACTACTATAATACTGCCTCCCATGTACAACAATATAACTACTATAATACTGCCTCCTATGTACAAGAATATAACTACTGCCACTATGAAAAAGAATACAATTGCTATATTACTGCCGCATATGAACAAGAATATAACTACTAGAATACTGTCTCCAATATACAAAAAACTAACTACTATAATACTACCCCCTATGTACCAGAATATAACTGCTGTGTACAATAATATACCTGCTATAATAATTTCTCCTACCAGTATATAACCACTAAAATACTGCAGGTATGTACAAGAATATAACTACTATAATACGGCTCTATATACAAAAATACAACTACTATAATACTGTTCCCTATATATAAGAATATAACTACTATAATACTGCCTCCTGTGGACAAGAATGTAATTACCGTATTTTCCACTTTATAAGAAAAACAAGCAAAGCAGCACTGCTAGGGGCTGCTGTATACACTTTATATGTGATGACTGCTATGACTAGGGCTCCACGGATCCCCCTATAAGGGTAGTCCTCCACGGATCCCCCTATAAGGGTAGTCCTCCACGGATCCCCCTATAAGGGTAGTCCTCCACGGATCCCCCTATAAGGGTAGTCCTCCACGGATCCCCCTATAAGGGTAGTCCTCCACGGATCCCCCTATAAGGGTAGTCCTCCACGGATCCACCCCCCCTATAAGGGAAATCCTCCACGGATCCACCCCCCCCTATTAGGGAAATCCTCCACGGATTCCCCCTATAAGGGTAGTCCTCCACGGATCCCCCTATAAGGGTAGTCCTCCATGGATCCCCACCCCTATAAGGGTAGTCCTCCACGGATCCCCCCTCCCCATAAGGATAGTCCTCCACGGATATCCCCCTATATGGGTAGTTCTCCACGGATCCCCCTATATGGGTAGTTCTCCACGGATCCCCCATATGGGTAGTCCTCCACGGATCCCCCTATAAGGGTAGTCCTCCACGGATTCCCCCTAAGGGTAGTCCTCCGATTCCCTATAAGGGTAGTCCTCCACGGATCCCCCTATAAGGGTAGTCCTCCACAGATCTCCCAAATTCCCCCAAATAAATCAGGGTAGTCCTCCACGGACCCCCAATAAGGGTAGTCCTCCACGGAACGCCCATTAGTTCAAAAGCACACCATTTAGTTCAAAGTATCTTCTTTTCTTAATTTCTTCATAAAAAACCTAGGTGCTTTTTATCATCAGGTGCGTCTTATAAAGCGAAAAATACGGTACTATAATACTACCTTTTATGTACAAGAATAAAACTACTATAATACTGCCCCTTATGTACAAAAATATAACTACTATTATACTGCTCCCTTTGTACAAGAATAGAACTACTATAATACTGCCTCCTATGTACAAGAATATAACTACTATAATACTGCCTCCTATGTACAAGAATATAATTACTATAATACTGCCTCCAATGTACAAGAACATAACAGCTATAATACTACCACTATGTACAAGAATATAATTACTATAATACTGCCCCCTATGTACAAGGATATAACTACTATAATGCTGTCCCTATGTACAAGAATATAACTACTATAATACTGCCTCCTATGTACAAGACTATAACTACTATAATGCTGCCTTCTATGTACAACAATATAGTGTTCCCTTTCGTCTCCGGGAGGTGAGATTTTGGACAGTGATTTCTTGAGTCCTCTGGTCAATTCTACATTGTTGCCTTTGCGCTCAGTACCTGCTGGCCCTCCACAGAGAGGTGTCTTTTCCTTGGATGTGCCAGTCTCCTTAGTGCCCTCCATATCACCATGTCGCTGAGCCACAAAATCAGTCTCTGCGTTCATACTCAGGATTATAGGACGTGGCCGTCCAGCTGGATATAAGGTAAATTCTCCCGGCTAAAGCCTCGGCGGACGGAGTCATTTCCTGATGGATTATAAGAGCCTTTCATTGCTCCCTGTGCAGATGTCAGACACGTGAGGATCTCCAGCGCTCTCAGGGTGACCTCCTTTTGCTTGAAATCTCCAGTCCATTAACCACGTTCCTCATTTGTTCTTTTTTGGCCATTTTCCTGTTTTCCGTAGTTTAACCACCTTTTTAAATCTGCAAGCACTGATTCAGATATACCATATGAAGGTGGTGGTTCCCTTTTTGGCACCTGATCTGGGACTGGACACATCTGTGGGTATACCAATCTAGACGGTGATGTAATGTTGGGGTGGGCACAAGGGCACTGCTTTGATTATAACGCTGCTTGCACTATTAGGAGACCTTGAAGTGGTCACGCTCTGCACGTGTTCCTGCAGATATCGTGTAAGTACACCAGTCCTCCACGAACCATGCAGCTGAATAAAAGAAGCATTATAACAGGTGTGGCTGATATCAGTCATATATTATATAAATGTCTCTGGGGGTCCTCAGCTCTAGAGGTGTGACATAAAGTAGTAATCATGGGGGTCAGGGACGTTTTTTTACACTTCCCATCACTCATCCCATTGTAGAGCACTGCAGTCATCCTAAAGGTGGGCATTAATTGCATTCAGCTGTCTTACAGTCAGCATCTCCCAGATTGCTTGCAGTCAGCCACATGATCCCTGTGACCAGACCTTTTATTTCACAATCTATTGATCCGCAGTCTGTTTACTCTCCCTGCTCTCTCTCGCTTTCTTGTTTCCCAGCATCGCTTTGGCATCACGTTGCCATTTGCCCTGCAGCCAAGTCAAAGCCTAAACAAAACTGGGTCGCTGCGCGCTCCCTCCCTCTGCTGTGTGTGTCATGCGCGCGCGCCCCCCTCGTCACTGCTCCCAGCGCAGATGTTAGAGTCTCTTCACTGGAATCTGCAGCTCTCCAGCCGTCTCGCCGGGTAAGACAGTCACTTATGTGGCTCCTCTTATATAATGTGGCAGCGGGGTTCTGCTTGATGTCTGCAGGTTTTTAACCCTTAGATTACATATGACCCTTTTTTTAATTTTTATTATTAATGTGAGAATAGGGAGTAGTGACCTGTTTTCGCCGTCACTATAATACTGCGATGTGTTTGTGTCCAGCTGTTGTTATAGATTGCTTTTGTCATTTAAAGGGCAATCACTACTTATTTGGCATCGTTCTGGTTCTTACGGTGTCTCAATGTAGAGAACTTTGCAATTTCCCTGCTTTTCTTGCCAGCGTTTTTGGTACCGCCTGAGTTAATACAGAGCGTGTTCCCTACAGAGGCTGGTAATGTAAACAGCTTGAATTCAGCTCTGAAGCTCTGACTGTAGAGTAAAACCTGACAGGGATATGAAGTGACCCCTAACATAAGGGCTAGGGAGCACTAGAGGGAAATTCTTGGAGCCCCCACAGACACAGCTGTGAGCCCCCCTGCCCTGCAGCCCCTGTATTAGATAGGACATGTAGCTTTGGCCTGCTGATTCATGAATACAATGGATACTGGCTAAAGTCCTGCTCGTGGAAGCCAATACAATCAGATGCCAGATTAATGGAATGTTATAGTATCTGTGACATTACTCATTTGGGGCCAGGGGTTGACATTGAATGTGACCCAGCTCTTTATGCCCCTTAATGATTGCTGGGTGGTCTTGTCTGGTTGCCGGCTCTTAATGGAATCCTCTCCCAGACACCCCTTCCCCGCACAGTGTATTGGGTTCTGTTAGCTCCACTTCTTCTGCTCCGTTAGCCCCAACTTTCTCACACCCATTTTCCAGGTGCAGGCGCTTAGTCCTTGGTTAACCCGTTCATCTCCATACTGGAAATCCTTTTGCCTTACATCTACTGCTCAATGGAGGAGATAAAGGAAAACTGGCTTAGTTGCCCATAGCAACCAATCAAATTCCACCTTTCATTTTTCACAGCTCCTTTTGGAACATGAAAGGTGGAATCTGATTGGTTGCTATGGGCAGCTCAGCCAGTTTTCCTTTACACAAGTTTTGATAAATCTCCTCCACGGTGTCTTATACTCCAATCACCTCCAAAGCTGCATTTACGATACTTTTAGCTGCCAGCACCCCTCACGGTGTAGCTCTGATGCATTGCATTCAGTCAGGTGACCGCTGGTGCACTACATAACCCACAATGCCCACGTATCACATATGCTGTAAATATCCGTGCCTGTTACAATATGAAATGTCTATTGTGATGTGGGGAGTCCCGGTGCAGCAACACATTGATCTTCGAGTTCCCATCTTGTTGTTAATTGCTCTAACTTGTCTCTAATGTGGTTTTCTGAAGGGGAGCCAAGAGCAGCGATGTCCCTGGTGATCTAAATGGAGACATGATCTCATTGTATTGTGTCATTGTGATCGGATGGCCACTGTGGGACCCCCCCCGCCATGTGACCATCAAGTCCCATGTAAATATTGTGTTGCGTTGTTTTGCATTAACTAGACGTTACAGATATGATGTAGCACAGCGTCTCCCAGCCTCATTATAGAGGTAGGTACCAGGGGTGGTCATTAGACATAGTAGCTGACGTGCAGCATTATATTGGAGCTATATCTATACTTTGATCTGGAGTGGATATACATGGCTTCCATTTTTAACGCCTCAGTTAGTGCTCCCCCTGTATACAGAAAATCCGAACCACTAGCAACATCTTAAAAATTTCTCTTCTGCGATTCCCAGACTTATTGCCTGTTACATAAGCCACTGCCCGGGGCTGGCAGCAATGAGGAGAGGAGGATACTGGGTAGTTGTTCTGTGGCATTCCTGCAAATAAAGCAGCTTTACTGTCTGCACTGATGAATTTTAGTTTGTCTCCGATCCTTAAAGAGATATGTCCACCTCAAATCATATCCCATTTTCAGATCCTATAGAACAGTTTCCCTTTGTGATATTAATTTAGTATTTTATTAGATTCCCTTTATTCATTGTATATTGTGCCTTTTTGATTGTTTTTCTTTTTCCTTTAGGCTTCGTTCACACGACGACAATTGTCGCGCGACAAAAGTCGTGCGACAAATAGGGCACAACTTCACTGCAACATTTGTCGCGCTACAAAAAGTCGCACTATTGTCGCGCGACAATTTTTATAATGGGAGTCTATGGTGTCGCATTGCGACATGCGACATGCTGCGACTGCGACACGACAGTTGCAGAAAAACCCATCCGGGATGGATTTTTTCCAACTGTCGTGTCGCAGTCGCAGCATGTCGCACTGCGACACCATAGACTCCCATTATAAAAATTGTCGCGCCACAATAGTGTGACTTTTTGTCGCGCGACAATTGTCGTCGTGTGAACGTAGCCTTACCGCTAGAGGGCGATATTACGTTACAAACCTCTTTCAATCCTTCCGGTCAATCAACCTCCCCAAGAGGATGTTTGGCTGATTTGCTTCTTTTGGACAATCATACGTATTTTAATCACTACTGACCTATCGGGGTTCGGCTACACAGCGATATTGGTTGTGCGACAGCAGTCACGCCCAAGGATTGCAGTGTAGTGGAGCTGCCATAGAAATGAATGTGGGTCGCAGTGCGACTTTCACATGCGATGCAACCCCCAAATCGCAACACTGCTGGATTTTTTATTTTTTATTTTTTTTAATTCTAGGGTTGCAGTCACAGCAAACGAGTGTCGCGCTGTGACCCCATTCATTTCTGTGCTAGCACCGCTAAACTACGATCCTTGGATGTGACCAAGATCACTGTGTAGCTGAACCCTAAGGGCTCATGCACACGACCATATGCATTTTGCGGTCTGCAAAACACAAATCTGCAAAAAAAAAAACAGATGACATCCGCGTGACATCCTTATTGCATCCGTGTTTTTTTTTTTTGTTTTTTTTTTGCGGATCCATTGTAACAATGTTTTCCCTGCCCGCAAAACGGACAAGAATAGGACATGTTCTATGTTTTTTGCAGAACGGATATGCGGACATGGAATGCACACGGATTAATTTCCGTTTTATTTTCAAGCGCCATTAAAGTGAATGATTCCGCATATGGACCTGTAAAAAAAACGGAACTGAAACAGAAAATACGTTCGTATGCATGAGCCCTAAAGGGAAAGCTCCACATTTAATGATCCTCAGCTCTGTAGTTGTAAAAGAAGACTTTTTTTCCCCCCATAATCCTCATATGTTCGTATTTGAATGTGCTGTGTATTTATTTTCTAATAGCAAGGTTTACGGGGAAAATGTCTGAATTACAGCAGAGCATACTGTGATTAAGAAAAAAAAAGAAAAAAGTTATGTGAGCACAAAAAAGCAAGGAATTCGCGGTAGGGCATTGTAACATGGCGGATTTTGACTCTGTCGTAATCTGCTACTTATTCTGCTGCAGAAGCAGTCTCTGCCTCAGTTTTTCACTTTGAATACAGTCAACACCATTAAATAGAGCTAAACTGGCAGCAGACACCCGCCTCAGAGTCAGTCCAGAAACCGCACCAAAAAGGGACATGCCTTTTCTTGGCACAGTTGTGACTTTAAAGGGAACCTGTCATCAGATCTGGGCTATGTAAGTAATAACATGCTGCTCTCTGCATCGGTAATTGTTGTTTTTTATTTCCTCGTAGACCCATGGAGTCACTGGGGTAGCTCCGTGCAATTGCTGTAAGACCGCCGATCCAGCTCTGATTGACATTCCCCTAGCTTGGCCATGCGCAAGATTTCGAATGCGCCAGCAAACATGTGGCCAGGCTAGAGGGATGACCTAATTGGATGGGTGGTCTTACAGCAGCAGCTCTGTGACTCGGCAATTGCACAGAGCCGCTCTAGTGGGGAGTAGACGTCGGCTATAACTTTTGCCACTTTCTCTTGAAGTTATAGTAAATGCGGCTGGCGGCACAAAGCCCCTCCCACTTTTGTGAAGCCCATCAGAAAAGTGTTGAAGCCTAAAAGTCGCACATTTTTTACGCCACAATAGTAGCGTAATTGGCTTAATAAATGTCGCTCATTGACTCTAGGTCAGAGTTCGGGCATGTCGGGTATGTTTTTATAAAGGTGATTTCTTCAAAATGGCTATGAGGAGATA
Organism: Bufotes viridis; assembly: GCA_033119425.1. Lineage (NCBI taxonomy): Eukaryota > Metazoa > Chordata > Amphibia > Anura > Bufonidae > Bufotes > Bufotes viridis. Next base: position 418,518,589 of record CM065590.1, on the reverse strand, counting down.
AAAAAAACAACAATTACCGATGAGTTCAGGGGCAGCGTGTGATTAGTCGATAACCTCACTTCCCGTCTGCTCTGGGTTGAGCGCTCTCTGGGAAGCTATAATTATTACTAGTAGTTACTAAGGTCCTTGGCTGCATAATGGAAGCGGGACGGATCCGTTTTGCAGCCCGTGTACTTCTATTATGATGGAATGAATAATGGAATGCCTCTATAGAATTAAGTTATGGTCCGTGGTAACGGAATCCATAACGCAATTCACCTTTTACCAACAAACTAAGTGTGAACGAATTTCAAAATATGAAATTCGCTCATCTCTACTGGTGAGCATCTCTTGATCTGTCCCCGGGGTCTCTAGATCCTGGAAGAAACCAAGGCGCTTCTCATATTCTTATCTGCTGCATCCTGACTATTCATACCTCACAGCTCAAAGAGCAGTATTATAGTAATTATAATTTTTTTTACATAGGGGCAGTATTATTATAGTTATATTCTTGTACCTAGGAGGCAGTATTATAGTAGTTATATTCTTGTACATAGGAGGCAGTATTATAGTAGTTATATTCTTGTACATAGGGGCAGTATATTAGTAGTTATATTCTTGTACATAAAAGGCAGTATTATAGTAGTTATATTCTTGTACATAGGAGCAGTATTATAGTGGTTATATTCTAGTACATATGAGGCAGTATTATAGTAGTTATATTCTTGTACATAGGAGGCAGTTTTATAGTAGTTGTATCCTTGTTTATAGGCGGCAGTATTATAGAAGTTATATTCTTGTACATAGAGGGCAGTATTATAGTAATTAGATTCTTGTATATAGGAGCAGTATTATAATAGTTATATTCTAGTATATAGTTAGTAGTAGTATTTATATTCTTGTACATAGGTGAAGTATTATAGTAGTTATATTCTTGTACATAGGAGACAGTATTATAGTAGTTATAATTTTGTACATAGGAGGTAGTATTATAGTAGTTATATTATTGTACATAGAAGGCAGGGGTAGTATTAAAGTAATTATATTCTTGTACATAGGAGGCAGTATTATAGTAATAATATTCTTGTACATAGGAGACAGTATTATAGTAGTTATATTCTTGTACATAGGAGACAGTATTATAGTAGTTATAATCTTGTACATGGGAGGCAGTATTATAGTAGTTATACTCTTGTACATGGGATGCAGTATTATAGTAGTTATATTCTTGTACATGGGAGCAGTATTATAGTAGTTATATTCTAGTATATAGTTTGTAGTATTATTTATATTCTTGTACATAGGTAAAGTATTATAGTAGTTATATTCTTGTACATAGGAGGCAGTATTATAGTAGTTATATTCATGTACATGGGAGGCAGTATTATAGTAGTTATATTCATGTACATGGGAGGCAGTATTATAGTAATTATATTCTTGTACATGGGAGGCAGTATTATAGTAGTTATATTCTTGTACATGGGAGGCAGTATTATAGTAGTTATATTCTTGTACATAGGAGGCAATTTTTATTAGTAAAAACAAACTGAAATGTATATTTCATATTTCTAACAAACATTTGAAAAACAATTGTCATTAAACAGAACTCATACACCTCCAATACAGAGTAAACTCATAATTTCAATATATTCTGATTCCATTTCTGTTAAAAGGATAGAAAAATAATATCAATCAAACATAATCCAATTGCATTAAAAGTTTCATCAATCCATATATACATTCCGCCACAATGTCACGTTGTTTTTATTTTTTCTGACTTCTAGGGATTTGATCCACCTTAGCTCTGACATTATGAGGGTCACTGCTTTTGTGTGCTGGAATGATTCGTTACTGATGGACACTCGGGTTCTGGTATTCCAGTGATAGTACTTGATGACTGTAATGATGAGATACATGGTCCCCCAGTCAATTTCACCTACATTAGATGGTACCCCATAGATGATATCTGGGTATTTTAGAAACTGCAGGCTTGGGATTTTTAGCTTACTGGATATTTCCTGCCATATCTTTCTCCCTCACTAGCACTCTGATATAAAATGTGCCATGGTCTCTTCCTGCTGACAACCCAAGGGACACATGAGATCTGACATCCTCAAAAATTTTAAATTCTCTTCCCATGCAAGGACAGCCAAGCAATGTCATAAAATTTAGAAGGGAGCCTTACCGCATTGAGAAACCTTAGACTGTCCTGTAAGATGGTGGTCATACAGTTTACATTGTGGGCTGTAAACAGAAGAAGGTCTTGCATACCCTGAAGTACAGCTCTTTCCTGGTCTTAGTCTGAATGTAAGACTTCTCTAAACCCCACTTCTTCAGGCACCTAGTACCATATTCCAGGTACTGGCGGAGGTAGTCACGAGTCAATCGACCCCTTTTGAGACTGCCGCCTCGTACCCAAGATTCTGCGAAATGCAATATCCAGTTTCTGACACTGTTCACCCATTGTTCTCGGAGTCAATGCAACCAAAATTAACTTTTAGGAACAAAGAGTCAAAGAACACCCTTGGATGTATTATATCCAGCCCACCCTCTCTCCTCTGTAGATAGGTGATCCCTCTTTTAACTAGGTTCAACCTGTTCCCCCAAAGAAGCTGGAAGAACAGGCTAGCTGAACATGCTAGCTGAGAAAGATTCTGGCAAAGGAAAGACAACAGAGACATATAAGAAGACAGGGACCAGGTAAGTCTTCAACTCTATGGGAAAGCCTTCAGTTCTTCCATCGCTGAACCTTTGCATTTCCGGCTTCCAGTCTTTCTTACCAATTTAGGCCCTGGGGCCTCCGAGTAGCTTCTGATGGCTACAGACAACATCTGCACCTTACAAGGCTCAGATATCACCACAGGCACATCATCCGCGTAGGCAACGACACTTAAAGGCAAGCAGTGGGGGACCAACACCCCCTGAAAATCACACTCCTGCAGTTACCTCAGGAACGGGTCTAAGGCAAACACATACAGCAGTGGACTCAACGGGCAACCCTGTCTCACCCCTGCCTCAACCCTGAACGTATCACCCTGCCAACCATTGATAAAAGGAAAGCTCTCTGCCTCTCTACAAGGTTTTTAGCCAATCAATAAATTGTCCCGGAATACCGTACTTTGACAAAGTGGCCCACAGATACTCATGGTCTACTCTGTCAAGGGATTTTGCATGGTCAAGACCAACAACATATCTTCCCCACCTCAGAGCTTTACATCTCTCAAACATCTCCCTTATCGAGATGACTGCTCCAGCAACGTTCTGCCCTTTTACTGTGCCAAACTGACAGCCTGCCAACAGTGCCCGGGACAAACAGACTAATCTAGAGAAAAGGATTTTTGCCAGTATCTTCCCGTCGACATTCAAGAGGGCAGTTAGCCTCCAGTTCTTGATGTCACTAGGCTCCTTACCTTTAGACAGCAGAATTAACGAGGACACCCTCATGGATGGAGGCATCAGGTGATTTTCTAAACAAGTGTTACACACATCCGTGAAAATTGGAGCCAATTGGTCTTTATATTTCTTATAAAATTCTGCTGTAATACCATCGGGACCTGGTGCCTTTCGATGTAATTTATCAATGGCCACTTTAACAGCAGAATTGAAAGTTGAGGAAGTTAAAGGAGAAGTCCAAATCGTTAGTATCAGGGCCTGGAGTTGCCTCCAAGAATTGAGCCATCTTCTCTTTATCCAAAACCAATCTGAAACAGGTTAGGATAGTAGGAACTCGCCACCGCCAGGATACCCTCCCGAGATTCCTGCAAAACACCCTGGGAGTCAGTGAGACCCGTGACCACTTTTTTTGCCACACGCTCCCGAAAGTTCTCAAAGGGATCAGGCGACCCTAAGGTCCCATAATCCCGTTCAACTGATACTGACCTATTTCAGATTTCAGTCACTTGATTATTTTTGTTTTTCATCCCCTCCCATCGAATACAGTGACTCCAATTCTTTCTGTAGCTTGAGATACTGGCTGTTCTTACTCCTCCCTTTCTTCTCCTTGATGTCCTCCCACCAGTCAGCCATGTTGTCTTAAAAGTCTACTCTCTGTAGTTGATGGTGAAAAAGAGAGAGGACACAATCCTGGACATAAGGGTTCTCCAGAAGACTGGAGTTAAGACTCCATAACCCACTACCAATATCAGGGCGCTTCATGGATCCCAAGCAGAAAAACAAGGCTAGATGATCTGAATAAGGGACTACTCACTCCTCCATCCCACTAACAGTCTCTGCCAGACTAACAGAAGAAGTAGGATAGATTTGGCTTTTATCGGCACAAGAGTAGGTAAAGTTTGGCTTTTTACCTCCCTGGGTAAAGACATCCGTGAGGCCTGCCTGCAAGATCATGTTATTTAAGACCTTGGAGTCTCTGGTCACTGCTTGGCCAGAGGATCTGTCACCCGATGTTCTAGCAACATTAAAATCTCTAGCAATTACCACAGGAACTGAGGTAAAGACATACTGCTTCACCTCACTGAACAACTCCATTCTTTCTGCCACTGACTGTGGGCCATAGATATTAATGAGCTGGAGCCTTCTACCATGAATAGCAACTTCCAGAACCAGACATCTTCCCATAGCCACCTCTGTTAACCGATGTACTGTCACATTATTGGTGGTGAACATGATAGCCACCCCGGCATAAGGCTCCACAGCCAGTGACCAGAAAGAAGGACCAGACTGCCAATCTCTTTCTGCCTCACCTAAAAGCCCTAATGTGGTCAGAGGTGTCTCCTGCAAGAAGATGACATCTGCAGGTACCTGAGATGGTTGTACACAGCGTGTCTCGTACTCCTTACTTTTATGCTGTACTTGAAGTTTTTTTTAAAGAAAACGTGGCCATCAGAGCACAAAAAAGTAAAAGCAGTGAGGTCCCCATCATCATAAGTCAGAGTCTGAGTTGTTCTGCCTGCCACTTGTTTCCATGTCTGACTCTAGCTGATCTTCTACAGCTACAGGTCTCCTTTTTGTTGGGGGGGTCTCCTGTGTCGCCTTCACATTCAGCATCTAATCTTTGTAGCTCTCTCTCGTAATCACCATCTGACTCTGTCAGAACCTCGTACCTATTAGATATCACCATTACATCTGTACCTGTGTTTTTATTTTCTTGGTCCATTGGCGCATGTTGTAATCTGCCTCGAGCTTACGGGAGGATGTTTCTTTTTTTCCTCCGTTTGCCCTGCTTGCTCTTACTCTCCTCAGGTACAGATGGTGATACAAATGAGGCTCTATCTGGCTGTTGTTGGACCTGAGGAACTGTCTCCATGTCACCCTGCACATTCTCTGAGCCCTGCTGTTTTGGCTCTACACTATCCAACAACCCTTGCTGGATTTCTTGCCTGGTCAGTATTGTCCCTGACATCAAGGCCCCCTCCTCCACAGACTTCGCTTTTTCCACCAGTTCCCTTATCAGGAAGCTCTTTACAGATGTGCCATGCATCTGGGCAATCTCTGTGAGGGTGGCCCATATTTCCACACAGATTGCATCTGATGGTCTGACAGCTTGCACTTGCATGGCCGACCTCACCACATAGATTGCACTTTACCACAGTGCAGGCACTGGCCAGATCACCGGTCTTGCCACATATGAAACACTTACTGGGCGGACTAGGGTAGAAAAATGTGGGTAGATGCCATGTGATATTATTGTGTTGGCGCAGTTTTACCAGGACCTTCCACCCTCCCGTCCAGATACCGTCATCATCCCTGTACTTAGTCAGGTCGGACATAAGATTGCAGTGCCCCTGGAGCCACACCACAATATCCTGGGGAGGGACTGCCTTATTCCAGAATATGATGTTAACTGTGACTGTGTCTGGTTTAGAGATTGGAATAAAAATGAATTTACGCCAACCTTCTGTGTCCCTAAACCTAGGGAAATTAGCCCAGAACCTATCCAGATAAGACATGAGTTTAAAGCTGACATCATAGCCCTGTCTATCTGGTAGGTTTATCACTGCCAAGATGTCAGCTGGCCAGAACCCCATCTGGTGACACAGAAGTTCCCTCACCACAAACCTCCTATCAGGGAAGTTCTTCTTTGGCGCCTCGGTGTTTGAACCTCACCACGTTTCTTCTTTTAAAGGCCTGGCCTTTATAGCTTGCACTGGAGGCGAATGATGGAGCACCGCGACTCCAGGCATTTCTAGGGGGGTCCTGGTGGGTCTCACGGGCCTGATCTACAGGAGGGAGGGGGGGGGCGTCAGTTCTAGAGGGATCTGTACTACCTTGTGTGGTTGTAGGTAAAGGGGGGAAATCCTGCACATTACTGTGCACAGCTTCTCCCACCCCATCCACCTCTATATGACCATCAGAGAGGTCCCACACAGACTGTATGTCCCCTCCCGCCTCTGACCCAGCAGGTCCAGGTCCGCCATCAGTCCCAGTCTGTTCCCCAGCAATAGAGCTCTGCTCTGTCACCACATCACCCTGACACCTCGAGGAATGTCCACTGTCCTGATGCTGTGCAGTGCCTGGTGGGACTTCTGGTGTCTCTGTTGGTTCTTGGGCTTCATACTGCTGCTTACGGACAGCTGCAGAACTCTGAGGCTGCAGTTGCGCAGTTACTGCTGAGACTTGTGGTACTTGTTGTTGCACAGAGCCTGCTAGGACTCCTGTTGCAAGTCTCTGTGACTGCTGCTGTACAGTGCCTTCTGGGACTTGGAGTGTAGGTCTCTGTGGCTGATTTTTAATGGTGCCTGCCGGGACTTGTGGTACAGGCTGCATTGTGCCTGCTAGGACTTGTGGTGTTGGTCTCTGTTGCATGGTGCCTGCTGGGACTTGTGGTGCCGGTTGTTGTACTTGCTTCCCTCTGCGTGTATCACCCTCTTGGAAGGAGAAGCTTGTAGCCTGCAGGACAGGCAATGTCCTCTGCCAGGGCTCATTTGGGGTATTATTAGAGGATCTGGGCTCCAGTTTAGTGCCCTGCTGATATGTGGCAAACCGTTCTGGTTCTTATAGGACTCTGCCAGGGGACCCATCTACTCCAGCACACAGTCCATCTCCCTCACCACACCAGCCAGCTCTACGCTCAGTGAGTGCAGCCTGCCATCGTACAAGGTGTTATTCTCAGGATTTGCAGTCTTAGACTGTATGTATAAACTTATTTGCATCTGCAGCATTTCCTTATGGTGGTTCAGCTCCCCCATTCTTATTACCAGCCCTGGGATCTCCTCCGCCAGCTGCAGATCAGGTGCACGCGCCGTCTCCTTCACCGGTGGTCTTGGTTTGGGCAAAGTCTGAGGCTGTTTAAACTCTGAGTCCTTCAGCTTCCCCATGGTCTCATCACTGGCTCCAGAGTCTGCACCTGTGATAGTCCTGGAGGCTCCTGCAGGTTTCACTTGGGCCATCTCCACAGGCTTCTCAGCATGTTTCATGCTCCCACCACCAGCCTGAGATCTTGTGCGGCCTGAGCACGCCATGTTGGACACCAGATCACGCTGCTGCTGGTTCTCCTGCAATGTCAGTCTCTCCAGGGAGGTTCTCCGCTGTCTGTCAGCTGGAAGGGTAAGCTGCACATCTGCTGCATAGGATGAGCTCTGTCCTCCATGTTGGATTTTTCTTGCACTTTTGGAGCCATCTTCTGTTATAACATTTTGCAAACCTTGCATGGCCAACTGTCTCACCTCAAATGCTGCTGTTCCTTCTTTCATTATTTTCCTAATTTCCATTTCTTCATGTCTTTTTCCTTGAGCTGCAAACACTTTCATTCTGAGCATTTCTTCCCACAGGGTTCACTTTGGGAATTGAATCCACATTTGGAAGAGTCTGGGAGTTTCCTCCCAGTGAAGGCCTGGAAGCCTGGGCCTTGCTTAGGGAACTTTCCCACCCAGGGTGGCCCCTCCCTAGGCTTTCTCCAGACTTTAGGAGAGCTACAACACACAACCTCTCTGCTAGGATGCAGTATTATAGTAGTTATATACTTGTACATAGGGGGCAGTATTATAGTAGTTATATTCTTGTACATAGGAGCGGTGTTAGTTATATTCTTGTATATAGGGCCAGTATTATAGTAGTTATATACTTGTACATAGAGGGCAGTATTATAATACTTTTATTCTTGTACATAGGAGGCAGTATTATAGCAGTTATACTCTTGTACATAGGAGCAGTATTAGTTATATTTCTGTATGTAGGGCCAGTATTATAGTAGTTATATTCTTGCTCATAGGGGTAGTATTATAGTAGTTATATTCTTTGTCAATCATCTTTTTATTGAGCAAAAAGAAAGTAATGCACATACATCAGTGCAGCAATAAAGGGCTCGCAGGCCCAAGTAGTGAAAGCAGTAAGGACGATAAGACAGAAGACATGGCATATCTGCAGTCCAGGAAGGAGTCCCATATAGAAGAGACTGTGCTGTGGCATTGTTCTCTCAGCGAGCCATGCAGTTACAGTCCTTGAAATACTGATAGTGCTTGAGGTAGTTACATAAACAATACAAACCAATTAACTAGTGAACAGAAAAGATATGCAAATCCGAACTTGGTCTCTAGGTGACACAGGCAGGGCTGGCTAGGTGTATGATTGCAGCATGCGCTAGTGGACAAGGTTAACTAGGCGTCGGTGATGAGGTGTCAGCAACGTCAGAGGCAGGAGTAGGTGTTCGTGACCTATATAATTTCCAAGGGGACCACAAGCTCTCAAACTTGGCATGTGATCTGGCTTCCCAACTGGCCAGCTCCTCTAGACGGTATAATTGATCCACTTTGTGCCACCAATGAAGCAGGGTAGGAGGGTCAGGACTGAGCCACCTTTGTGGAATAAGTAACCTTGCGGCCTGAATCAGATGAGTGGCCAGGTTTCCTTTGGAGGGGAAAAGGCCGTGGAGGGAAGCCAGAGAAGGACCAACTCAGGGGTCAATTTGATATCAGAGCTGGTGATATTGGAAATGGCCTTCGAGATCTCAGCCCAATATGGCTGTATTTTAGGGCAATACCAAAATATATGTGAAAGCGTTCCCTCTGCCTCCTTACACCTCCAACATTTATCATTAGCGCTAAGGCCACACAGGAAGAGTTGTTTGGGAGTTCTGTACCACTGGGTCAGGACTTTATACGAGTGTTCTTGTACTTTCACACAGCGCGAGAAACCATGTGAGTGTGAGTTCATACGCAGAATGTCAGTTTCAGTAAACGACTTATTAAGTTCTGACTCCCACACTTTCAAGTATTGGGGCCTATCATTAGGCTTAGGAGCGTTTAGAGCTAAGTATAGCAATGAGATCAGTTTCCTACGTGGAGATTGTGAGGACAGTAATTTTTCAAACCAAGTGTGGATAACAACTTGTTGATTCCTAGATATTAGGCTCTTGCCCACCGATCTACACTCGGCTCTGTCTAAGAAGTTGCAAGCGCCTATTAAGGACCGCAAGGGGTGGTCATCCGGTAGTTGACCCGCTGCCTCAGAGATAAAGTCTGCTGTGGAGAAGTTGCGTAACTTGCGCCAGACAGAGGGAGCATCAGTGGTCAAGGGTCTAACCGAAAAGGGAACCAAGTCTGCCGGCATGGCAGGAGAAGGGGTGTTCAGAATGCTACGATCCTTGTTCAGTTGCTGCATGACAAGGCACGTACCTTTAAGCAGCACATGTGTGTGTAAGGAGACAGAATTCAGGCCCCACAGTGCTGCCCTCTGTTGTTGTGTCAGTTGGAGCAGTTCTAGCTCAGTGCCTAGGGGTTGGCAGCTGTGGACGTGTAGTTGCATCCACCTCTTGAGGTGAATGGCTTTATAGTATAGGTGAAGGTCAGGCAGTGCAAAGCCGCCATGTATCTTGCGAAGGACCAATCTATTATGTGACAACCTTGCCCCTTTCCCACTCCAGAGGAAGATGGATAAGAGTCGTCTAACCTGCGTGAAAAACGAGGAGGGAAGGAAGACAGGCAGCATTTGCATGACGTAGAGGAGTTTAGGTACTATAAATGCCTTTAGCAGGTTCTTCCTCCCCATCCACGATGTGTAAGGTATGCGAAGTGTCCCAAGTTGCTGCTGTATCTCAGTAATCAGGGGCGAATAATTAAGACTAAACACCTGGTCCAGTGAGGCTGGTATTTTAATTCCCAGGTAGGAGATACTGGAGGTTTGCCATACAAAAGGGGTTGTGGTTTTCAAAGAAGCTATAGAGGCCCGAGGTGCTGAGATATTCATGGCCTCCGACTTAGTGTAGTTGACCTTATAATTAGATGCTTTGCCATACTGTTCAAAAAGTGACAATAGATGCGGGAAGGCCTCGGCCGGGTTTGAGATCATAAGCAAAAGGTCATCAGCATACGCCACATTGATGTATTCAATGGAATCATTCTTGGCCCTAACTCCGCGGATATTCGGGTGATCTCTGATGGACTGCAGAAGCGTTTCCATCGCCAGGATATACAGAGCCGGAGACAAAGGGCAGCCCTGACGTGTGCCATTCGAGATAGAGAATGGCGGAGACAATGTACCATTGACTCTAATTTTGGCACTAGGCTCAGTATAAAGGGTCATGATTGCATCCTGAAACTGTCTCGGAATACCAAAGCGATGGAGGGTCTGCCTCAAAAATTCCCATTTAACCCGGCCGAAGGCCTTCTCCGCATCCACACTCAAGAATGTCAAGGGAAGGCTTTTCTTCTTAGCCCATTGAATGGCGGTAAGCACTCTACACGAATTGTGGTTACCTTCCCTCCCAGGCACGAAACCTGCCTGGTCAGGGTGTATTAAGTGAGGTAAGAAGACACTAAGTCGAGAGGCCAGAAGCTTCGCCCAAATTTTAATATCCACGTTTAGGAGCGATATAGGCCTATAGCTGCCACACAATGAGGGATCCTTGCCTGGTTTTGGGAGGATGGTGACAATGGCTTCCAGAGATTGCTTATGTAGTTTGGCACCCGTAAGAAGTGCATTGCACCAGTCCACGAGGTGGGGGATGAGAATTTTGGAGAATTTCTTATAATACCCTACTGGGAACCCGTCCGGGCCGGGGCTCTTCCCTAAGGGCATTGAGGCTAGTACTTTCTTTATTTCCTCTTCTGTGGCTGGAGCCAATAGCGTCTCCCCGTCTTCCAAAGAGAGTCGGGCAACTTGAGAGGGTCGAGGAACCTCCCAATTGCGGCCTCATTCTGGGGATCAGTAGGCAGACCAGTATTGTCTAAGCCATACAAATTTTCATAGAATTTTTGAAATTCTCTAGCTATATCAGTCGTTTGTGCAAAGATACCCCAGTGCTTGATTTAATGCAGGAAATGTACATTGAGTCTTTCCTCTGTTTTATAAGGGATGACATCAGTTTCGTGCCCTTGTCACCATGGGCAAAGAACCGAAACTGAGAATACTGGTAAGCTCTAGCGTGGCAGACATTAAGATGATCTTTTAATAGTGACCTCAGCTTTTGTAACTCAGTTTGAGTGGCTTGTGCCCTGGACCGCTTGTGGATAGCTTCCAGGTCTGCAATTTGTTGAATAAGGGAATGGAGCGTATGTTGTCTCACGCTTAAGTTTAGAGCCTAGTGCTATAAGTTCTCCTCTCAGTACGGACTTATGCGTTTCCCATATTGTTGTAATTGGCATTCCGGGGGTGGAGTTCTCAGCAAAAAACCAGGAAAGTTTTTGGGACAGAGCCTCACAGGAGTCAGGTCTATCTAACAGGGTCTCATTAAGTCTCCACTGTTTAGTTAATGAGGGTATGCTAGAAAAATAAAGTGTAAAGGGGACCCGTTTGCTAATGGCAATTCCCACCCCTCTTGTGGCCTTTTTAAAAGTGCTCAGAAACCATTGACTATAGTATCCTCTTTGGAGGGAGGGTACGCATGTGGATTTAAAGTGCAATTCCTGGAAGAAGCAGATGTCAGCGTGCAATTTCCTCAGGATGCGTATAACCTGCGATCTCTTCTGGGGGACGTTGAAGCCTCTAACGTTAAATGAAGTACACTTAACTTTTAACATCATGTGCAAACATACTTAATAGAGCGAGTAACAGCAATATATGCGCGCCTAGAGACCATTTGAACCAAGGGAAAACAGAAAAAAAAGAAAAACAACCAATAACATAATAAAGCCTGGAAAATCAACCAGGCAGAGGGTGAAGTTATAGCAAGAGCAGTGAACATTATTTCAATGTGAACACTTAATATGGTAGGTATGCAAGACTTCACAACAGTGCGTTAACACCAGGTCCGTGCAGGGTTGTCCTGATGCGAGGTGGGGGGGAGAACAGTGGGTGAGAAAATCAATACCACCGGCGCCACCTACAGACCTGGGGAAACAGCACTATGGGTCTTTAACCCCTACAGAGCAATGGGGCATTAAGAGGAAGCAGACATAAGCAGACTAGCAAGCAATAACTAGCACTATATAAAACTAGTATCAATAAACAAACGATTTAAGTGCAGGAGACAACTATACTTGCGTACGGCTATATCAGAACTCGGGACAAGGCAAATACCGGGATATCGCCTCGCCTCCCGAGGCTATAGGTCCAACAGGTAAAGGCACTTTAGTAAGGACTGAACGGATCAAGTGTTCCTGGGTTTGGCGGCGCTCCGTTTCCGTGGGCCAGACAGGGACCAGGGTCGCATCTCAGGAAGAACTGGCAAAGGCACTCCAGTCTCAGCCGACGGCAGCCATGATGGAATATCGAGGGGGTGGTCTTGAGGAGCTCCCACGCCGACGGTAGATCATTAGGGGACCGGATGGTGCATCTTCTCCCCTCCAGTGAAAAGGTGAGGCCGAAGGGAAATAGCCATTTATAGGGCACTTTCACACGCCGAAGCTGGTCTGTGAGGGGCGCAGAGCTCTTCGCTTATTCAGCGTGGATGGCGCCAAATCCTGGAATAAGAGGACTTTGGAGCCCTCATAGGTGAGTTCTTTGTGTTCCCTCGCCGCCTTCAATATCGCAGCGGTATCAGTATATTTAAGAAGTCCGCAGACCACATCCCTAGGATTTTCATTATCCTTCGGTTTCGGCCTCAGCGAACGGTGGATGCGTTCGATCGCTATATCTGCCGCCCGTCGTCTCCTAGGAGCATAGTGAATATGGCGGATGCTGCTCCTGGTAGAGCTTCATGGGCTATGTGCTCGGGCAGACCGCGCAGGCGAATGTTTTTCCGCCTACTGCGGTTCTCCTGGTCTTCAATTAACGCGTAAGCATTGTCCAAGGAGGCTAGGCAGGCAGCTGCATTATCTCCCAGGGTCTGTGCGTGGGTGAGGATAGCGGCTTGGTTGACTTCCAGCGTCTCGACCCGGTGACCCATGTGTTTTATGTCCGACTTAATTTCCTGGAGGTCATGTAGAACCGGAGCGAGAGCTGCTGACAGGGCTGCTGACAGGGCCTGCTGTATAAATTGCCTAGAGATAGGCTCCGTGCTGGATGGGAGAGCTCCCACCATAAGGTCCATGCTTTCAGCTCCCTCTGAATCACGGGTCTCCTCCTCATGGTCAGGCGGCGCCATCTTGGCCGGGCCTCCCGTGGCTGCAGACGGCCGTCTGTTCAGGAATTTCTCCATATCCAGGGACCCTCGGTCAGGTCTAGAGGGGTCAGGCTTATCTTTGGGTATAAATCTGCCAATTTTTCCCATTCTCAGTAGGGTGTAGCTGCAAAATAAACCAGGTTGCAGGACAGCAAGGAGAGGAGCTCTCCTACATGCGACTGACTTGGTCGGCAGTCAGGCTCCGCCCCCATAGTAGTTATATTCTTGCTCATAGGGGTAGTATTATAGTAGTTATATTCTTGTACATAGAGGGCAGTATTATAGTAGTTATATTCTTGTACATAGGAGGCAGTATTATAGTAGTTATACTCTTGTACATAGGAGCAGTATTATAGTAGTTATATTCTTGTACATAGGGACAGTATTATAGTAGTTATATTCTTGTACATAGGAGGTAGTATTATAGTAGTTATATTCTTTGTCAATCATCTTTTTATTGAGCAAAAAGAAAGTAATGCACATACATCAGTGCAGCAATAAAGGGCTCGCAGGCCCAAGTAGTGAAAGCAGTAAGGACGATAAGACAGAAGACATGGCATATCTGCAGTCCAGGAAGGAGTCCCATATAGAAGAGACTGTGCTGTGGCATTGTTCTCTCAGCGAGCCATGCAGTTACAGTCCTTGAAATACTGATAGTGCTTGAGGTAGTTACATAAACAATACAAACCAATTAACTAGTGAACAGAAAAGATATGCAAATCCGAACTTGGTCTCTAGGTGACACAGGCAGGGCTGGCTAGGTGTATGATTGCAGCATGCGCTAGTGGACAAGGTTAACTAGGCGTCGGTGATGAGGTGTCAGCAACGTCAGAGGCAGGAGTAGGTGTTCGTGACCTATATAATTTCCAAGGGGACCACAAGCTCTCAAACTTGGCATGTGATCTGGCTTCCCAACTGGCCAGCTCCTCTAGACGGTATAATTGATCCACTTTGTGCCACCAATGAAGCAGGGTAGGAGGGTCAGGACTGAGCCACCTTTGTGGAATAAGTAACCTTGCGGCCTGAATCAGATGAGTGGCCAGGTTTCCTTTGGAGGGGGAAAAGGCCGTGGAGGGAAGCCAGAGAAGGACCAACTCTGGGGTCAATTTGATATCAGAGCTGGTGATATTGGAAATGGCCTTCGAGATCTCCGCCCAATATGGCTGTATTTTAGGGCAATACCAAAATATATGTGAAAGCGTTCCCTCTGCCTCCTTACACCTCCAACATTTATCATTAGCGCTAAGGCCACACAGGAAGAGTTGTTTGGGAGTTCTGTACCACTGGGTCAGGACTTTATACGAGTGTTCTTGTACTTTCACACAGCGCGAGAAACCATGTGAGTGTGAGTTCATACGCAGAATGTCAGTTTCAGTAAACGACTTATTAAGTTCTGACTCCCACACTTTCAAGTATTGGGGCCTATCATTAGGCTTAGGAGCGTTTAGAGCTAAGTATAGCAATGAGATCAGTTTCCTACGTGGAGATTGTGAGGACAGTAATTTTTCAAACCAAGTGTGGATAACAACTTGTTGATTCCTAGATATTAGGCTCTTGCCCACCGATCTACACTCGGCCCTGTCCAAGAAGTTGCAAGCGCCTATTAAGGACCGCAAGGGGTGGTCATCCGGTAGTTGACCCGCTGCCTCAGAGATAAAGTCTGCTGTGGAGAAGTTGCGTAACTTGCGCCAGACAGAGGGAGTATCAGTGGTCAAGGGTCTAACCGAAAAGGGAACCAAGTCTGCCGGCATGGCAGGAGAAGGGGTGTTCAGAATGCTACGATCCTTGTTCAGTTGCTGCATGACAAGGCACGTACCTTTAAGCAGCACATGTGTGTGTAAGGAGACAGAATTCAGGCCCCACAGTGCTGCCCTCTGTTGTTGTGTCAGTTGGAGCAGTTCTAGCTCAGTGCCTAGGGGTTGGCAGCTGTGGACGTGTAGTTGCATCCACCTCTTGAGGTGAATGGCTTTATAGTATAGGTGAAGGTCAGGCAGTGCAAAGCCGCCATGTATCTTGCGAAGGACCAATCTATTATGTGACAACCTTGCCCCTTTCCCACTCCAGAGGAAGATGGATAAGAGTCGTCTAACCTGCGTGAAAACGAGGAGGGAAGGAAGACAGGCAGCATTTGCATGACGTAGAGGAGTTTAGGTACTATAAATGCCTTTAGCAGGTTCTTCCTCCCCATCCACGATGTGTAAGGTATGCGAAGTGTCCCAAGTTGCTGCTGTATCTCAGTAATCAGGGGCGAATAATTAAGACTAAACACCTGGTCCAGTGAGGCTGGTATTTTAATTCCCAGGTAGGAGATACTGGAGGTTTGCCATACAAAAGGGGTTGTGGTTTTCAAAGAAGCTATAGAGGCCCGAGGTGCTGAGATATTCATGGCCTCCGACTTAGTGTAGTTGACCTTATAATTAGATGCTTTGCCATACTGTTCAAAAAGTGACAATAGATGCGGGAAGGCCTCGGCCGGGTTTGAGATCATAAGCAAAAGGTCATCAGCATACGCCACATTGATGTATTCAATGGAATCATTCTTGGCCCTAACTCCGCGGATATTCGGGTGATCTCTGATGGACTGCAGAAGCGTTTCCATCGCCAGGATATACAGAGCCGGAGACAAAGGGCAGCCCTGACGTGTGCCATTCGAGATAGAGAATGGCGGAGACAATGTACCATTGACTCTAATTTTGGCACTAGGCTCAGTATAAAGGGTCATGATTGCATCCTGAAACTGTCTCGGAATACCAAAGCGATGGAGGGTCTGCCTCAAAAATTCCCATTTAACCCGGCCGAAGGCCTTCTCCGCATCCACACTCAAGAATGTCAAGGGAAGGCTTTTCTTCTTAGCCCATTGAATGGCGGTAAGCACTCTACACGAATTGTGGTTACCTTCCCTCCCAGGCACGAAACCTGCCTGGTCAGGGTGTATTAAGTGAGGTAAGAAGACA
The DNA here is from genome assembly GCA_033119425.1 of Bufotes viridis. NCBI lineage: Eukaryota > Metazoa > Chordata > Amphibia > Anura > Bufonidae > Bufotes > Bufotes viridis. Next base: position 418,502,218 of record CM065590.1, on the reverse strand, counting down.
CTAAGTCGAGAGGCCAGAAGCTTCGCCCAAATTTTAATATCCACGTTTAGGAGCGATATAGGCCTATAGCTGCCACACAATGAGGGATCCTTGCCTGGTTTTGGGAGGATGGTGACAATGGCTTCCAGAGATTGCTTATGTAGTTTGGCACCCGTAAGAAGTGCATTGCACCAGTCCACGAGGTGGGGGATGAGAATTTTGGAGAATTTCTTATAATACCCTACTGGGAACCCGTCCGGGCCGGGCTCTTCCCTAAGGGCATTGAGGCTAGTACTTTCTTTATTTCCTCTTCTGTGGCTGGAGCCAATAGCGTCTCCCCGTCTTCCAAAGAGAGTCGGGGCAACTTGAGAGGGTCGAGGAACCTCCCAATTGCGGCCTCATTCTGGGGATCAGTAGGCAGACCAGTATTGTCTAAGCCATACAAATTTTCATAGAATTTTTGAAATTCTCTAGCTATATCAGTCGTTTTGTGCAAAGATACCCCAGTGCTTGATTTAATGCAGGAAATGTACATTGAGTCTTTCCTCTGTTTTATAAGGGATGACATCAGTTTCGTGCCCTTGTCACCATGGGCAAAGAACCGAAACTGAGAATACTGGTAAGCTCTAGCGTGGCAGACATTAAGATGATCTTTTAATAGTGACCTCAGCTTTTGTAACTCAGTTTGAGTGGCTTGTGCCCTGGACCGCTTGTGGATAGCTTCCAGGTCTGCAATTTGTTGAATAAGGGAATGGAGCGTATGTTGTCTCACGCTTAAGTTTAGAGCCTAGTGCTATAAGTTCTCCTCTCAGTACGGACTTATGCGTTTCCCATATTGTTGTAATTGGCATTCCGGGGTGGAGTTCTCAGCAAAAACCAGGAAAGTTTTGGGACAGAGCCTCACAGGAGTCAGGTCTATCTAACAGGGTCTCATTAAGTCTCCACTGTTTAGTTAATGAGGGTATGCTAGAAAAATAAAGTGTAAAGGGGACCCGTTTGCTAATGGCAATTCCCACCCCTCTTGTGGCCTTTTTAAAAGTGCTCAGAAACCATTGACTATAGTATCCTCTTTGGAGGGAGGGTACGCATGTGGATTTAAAGTGCAATTCCTGGAAGAAGCAGATGTCAGCGTGCAATTTCCTCAGGATGCGTATAACCTGCGATCTCTTCTGGGGACGTTGAAGCCTCTAACGTTAAATGAAGTACACTTAACTTTTAACATCATGTGCAAACATACTTAATAGAGCGAGTAACAGCAATATATGCGCGCTAGAGACCATTTGAACCAAGGGAAAACAGAAAAAAAGAAAAACAACCAATAACATAATAAAGCCTGGAAAATCAACCAGGCAGAGGGTGAAGTTATAGCAAGAGCAGTGAACATTATTTCAATGTGAACACTTAATATGGTAGGTATGCAAGACTTCACAACAGTGCGTTAACACCAGGTCCGTGCAGGGTTGTCCTGATGCGAGGTGGGGGAGAACAGTGGGTGAGAAAATCAATACCACCGGCGCCACCTACAGACCTGGGGAAACAGCACTATGGGTCTTTAACCCTACAGAGCAATGGGGCATTAAGAGGAAGCAGACATAAGCAGACTAGCAAGCAATAACTAGCACTATATAAAACTAGTATCAATAAACAAACGATTTAAGTGCAGGAGACAACTATACTTGCGTGCGGCTATATCAGAACTCGGGACAAGGCAAATACCGGGATATCGCCTCGCCTCCCGAGGCTATAGGTCCAACAGGTAAAGGCACTTTAGTAAGGACTGAACGGATCAAGTGTTCCTGGGTTTGGCGGCGCTCCGTTTCCGTGGGCCAGACAGGGACCAGGGTCGCATCTCAGGAAGAACTGGCAAAGGCACTCCAGTCTCAGCCGACGGCAGCCATGATGGAATATCGAGGGGTGGTCTTGAGGAGCTCCCACGCCGACGGTAGATCATTAGGGGACCGGATGGTGCATCTTCTCCCCTCCAGTGAAAAGGTGAGGCCGAAGGGAAATAGCCATTTATAGGGCACTTTCACACGCCGAAGCTGGTCTGTGAGGGGGCGCAGGGCTCTTCGCTTATTCAGCGTGGATGGCGCCAAATCCTGGAATAAGAGGACTTTGGAGCCCTCATAGGTGAGTTCTTTGTGTTCCCTCGCCGCCTTCAATATCGCAGCGGTATCAGTATATTTAAGAAGTCCGCAGACCACATCCCTAGGATTTTCATTATCCTTCGGTTTCGGCCTCAGCGAACGGTGGATGCGTTCGATCGCTATATCTGCCGCCCCGTCGTCTCCTAGGAGCATAGTGAATATGGCGGATGCTGCTCCTGGTAGAGCTTCATGGGCTATGTGCTCGGGCAGGCCGCGCAGGCGAATGTTTTTCCGCCTACTGCGGTTCTCCTGGTCTTCAATTAACGCGTAAGCATTGTCCAAGGAGGCTAGGCAGGCAGCTGCATTATCTCCCAGGGTCTGTGCGTGGGTGAGGATAGCGGCTTGGTTGACTTCCAGCGTCTCGACCCGGTGACCCATGTGTTTTATGTCCGACTTAATTTCCTGGAGGTCATGTAAAACCGGAGCGAGAGCTGTTGACAGGGCTGCTGACAGGGCCTGCTGTATAAATTGCCTAGAGATAGGCTCCGTGCTGGATGGGAGAGCTCCCACCATAAGGTCCATGCTTTCAGCTCCCTCTGAATCACGGGTCTCCTCCTCATGGTCAGGCGGCGCCATCTTGGCCGGGCCTCCCGTGGCTGCAGACGGCCGTCTGTTCAGGAATTTCTCCATATCCAGGGACCCTCGGTCAGGTCTAGAGGGGTCAGGCTTATCTTTGGGTATAAATCTGCCAATTTTTCCCATTCTCAGTAGGGTGTAGCTGCAAAATAAACCAGGTTGCAGGACAGCAAGGAGAGGAGCTCTCCTACATGCGACTGACTTGGTCGGCAGTCAGGCTCCGCCCCCCATAGTAGTTATATTCTTGCTCATAGGGGTAGTATTATAGTAGTTATATTCTTGCTCATAGGGGTAGTATTACAGTAGTTATATTTTTGCTCATAGGGGTAGTATTATAGTAGTTATACTCTTGTACATAGGAGCAGTAATATAGTGGTTATATTCTTGTGCATAGGGACAGTATTGTAGTAGTTATATTCTTGTACACAGGAGGGAGTATTATAGTAGTTATATTCTTGTACATAGGAGACAGTATTATAGTAGTTATATTCTTGTACATAGCAGGCAGTATTATAATAGTTATATTCTTGTACATAGCAGGCAGTATTATAATAGTTATATTCTTGTACATAGGAGGCAGTATTATAGTAGTTATATTCTTGTACATAGGAGGTTATAATATAGTAGTTATATTCTTGTACATAGGAGACAGTATTATAGTAGTTATATTCTTGTACATAGGAGGCAGTATTATAGTAGCTATATTCTTGTACATAGGAGGCAATGTTATAGTAGTTATATTTTTGTAAATACGAGGCAATAATATAGTAATTATATTCTTCCACATAGGTGGTGGAATTAAATTAGTTATATTCTTGAACATATTAGGCAGTATTATAGTATTTCATTCAGCTTTGATTAGATCTTGGCTGGGGGACAAGATTATTATTAATGTTATACTAAGTTAATTGCTTGGGTGTAACTCAGTTGGAGTCACTTTTCAGTCTATTAGAAAAAGTTGTTGTAGTTTGGTTTTGTATGATGAAGGTTGTCCTCACTGCCACAACTTGGACATGTGATGCACTTGTGGATCCAGTAATCACCGGGCATCAGATCATTCTGATGATTATTCCTGGGTTACAGCCACACCAGGGAGGATGAAGCACATTCTGGACCTGTTATTTTTTGGCAGTTTGTGTTCCAGTAATTGCAGCACAGAATGCACTCTAATTGCAATAGTTCCCTTGACCTTGCTGAGCAGCAGTTCTGTGAAGAATGTATTCATTTATTAATGAGTCTGTGTTCACTGTGCCAGGTCCTGCAGAAACCATCTTGACTGGATTCTATTCACTTCCATCAAACAAGTTAGACTCTTGTAGTCACAGTCCCTAGTGTCAATTTAGTGTCAATTTCTCAGCTATAGATTACAATAGAATAGTGGCCTCTAGTGTCCATTTTTGAGCACTAGGCTATATTACACTTTATTACAACATGGCCTCCTAGTGCTCGTTACTTTGTGGATAAACTGCTTTAATCAAATCTAGCAGAAACACTGCCATTTGGGGAGCCATCTGTAGTTGACAAATGGTTTGTAATAGAGAGTATTAAGACAGTGTCCTCTAGTGACTTTTTTTAAGCTAATTGTTAGATTAGTGCACCATGGATGGCGTAACGATAGAAATTGTGGCTAATGTTTGTCTCTCTTACTTACCACCAAAACCTGTATTGATATGTAGTCATAAATTATACTGCATTGCAGAACTCCTTTAATGGTGCCTGTTGTGTCTTGTGTGTTTCAGGGCACAGCTTTCAGCCTGGAAACTGAGGAGGAAGATGTTCCAGGCCTGATTGCTGAAGACAGTAACGACATCTACATCCTAACTAGCGATAACTCGGAACAGGTGAGTCCTCCTGAGAGCCTGGCCGTCTCTTCCTCCTGGCAAACTGAAAGCTTGCCCACTTCCCTGGGTCCCGAGTCCTGGCAGCAGGTGGTTATGGATCCTGAGGAGCTAAAGAGCCTGGACAGCAACGGCGGAGGGGAGGAACGTAGCGAGAACAACTCCTCCAACTCTGACATCGTCCACGTGGAGAAGGAGGAGATTGCTGAAGTCATAAAGGAGGCAGCGGTGGTAGAGGAGAGACTTGAACAACAGCAGCAAGAATCGGAGGAGGAGGAAGAGGATGTTGAGGCTGAAGAAAGGGAAATCTTGTTCATCCCTTCTGCTGCACAGACCACACTGAGCACCCCATCACCTCCATCTCAAGTAGAAGAGGAGAGCCCCACTCTCCATGTATCGGAGCCCCCAAAGGTGGACATAGCCATAATGGAAGCTTCAGGAAAAAAGCATCCAGCTCCTGCCGAGGAGTGGAAAGAAGGCGTCTCAGATCCTTCATCATTGGAGCCAAAAGAAAAGTTTGAATCTCCCATATCCCCATTGCTGCCTCAACCGACCGAAATGGAGGAAGAAAAACCTGTCTTCTTTTCAGAAGGAAAATCCATCCTCTTAGTCGGAGGAGCAGCTGCTGTTGCCATTTTGGCAGTAGCTGTGGCCACGGTAATGGCACTGAGAAAAAAGTAAAAGTAAACAGCAGAAGGTTGCTTCTCTCTCTAAGTCTGCCCGATTCCCTCTTGTGCCACCTGTCGTTCATACCCCAATCAGTAAAAATAATCGAAACCTAGAGGAGGAGAGGGTGTGAGAAGCTCCTGTGATTTGGTGAGGGAGTCTGTGTTAGACTTCCCTGCTGCTGTTATAATTCACTGCACAGGCTTGACCAAGCTGTTAACTCTTCCTTTGCCATCACTGCCAGGGCTGCCACCAGAATGCCTCATTGTTCTGCAAAAATTGCATAACAGTGACCAAGGCATGTATTGCTAGTGGCCGTTAAAAATATACCAAATATGGGTAGAAATATATTGAACCTGTGGTTGTAGAATGATCCCCACTAATCCATAGGAAGGCTGTAGCTAAACCCGTATCAGGGAAAGATGTAGCCAGGATCTGTATTCAGTGCCCATTTATTATATAGATATAACTTTTTTTTTTTTTTTTTTTTTTGCCAAGATGGGTCTTGGTGGTGACTAGGGTTGAGCTATGCAATGGCTAATTCTCAATCTTCGTCTGACACCCAGTAAGGTCTAATGGCACAATCCCACCTGTGATCAATCTCGCATGACCCCCCCCCAACATAGGATAGCGCTAATGGGGCAGGAGACATCTTTCTCTGCTATGGACCCAATCTTGCCCAACGATTTCTATGTGTGGCCCTTTAAAAACAGGCCATACGTATAAAAGGAACATGATGCATTTTAAATACGCAGGTTTAGACGTAAGGCAGTTTATTTTCTTTTTCGAGAACGATAAATTACCCCACACCGATTTATTTTTGATGAAAGGTAAAGAGAAGAAAAAAATCAATTTCCCTAAACTTAATTTGATCATTTCTTATTTTTGCCCCCCGAGTGACGATGGTTCCACCTCTGATTGTGGAGACAAGATGGAGTCTCGCGGTCGGTGGTCACTCAGATGTGGGATGGGTGAGGGGTTGGGTTTCCTGCATTGCAAAGATATATATTTTATTTTTAACAAAGGAAAAAAAGCACTTATTTTATGGAGCAATCGAGAAATTGTAAATTGTAGAGTATTAAAAGATGGAAAGAAAAACCTTCCCAGCCTCTGCAGCCTGAACTTTATGACTGATGTGTGAGTGTGGAAGCTGCGACGTGCTGTTCTCTGGTGTTATATCTGCATTTGGAATAGCTGGTGATGACCAATATGGCCGCTATTACAGCTCCCAAAGGAGTAGTTACCTGGCTTTCCCTTATGGCGCATTCACACAAACGTGGTTTGGTTCCGCATCCGAGCTGCATTTTTTGCGGCTCGGATGCAGACCCATTCACTTCAGTGGGGCCACAAAAATTATAGATCATGTCCTATTCTTGTCCATTTTGCGGACAAGAATAGGCATTTCTATAATGGGTACACAGGCGGCATCTGTGTTTTGCGTATCCGTAATTTGCAGGCCACATAACACGCTATGTTCGTGTGCATGACCTGTAAAATATATAACTAGCTGAAGGACCCAGCTTTGCACGGGTGTATTTCATCTACTTCGTTTATTGTTTGTGTGTCGTTAAAAGATATCGACAGTATCCATTATAACAGTGACTTCTACAGTACCCCACCCCCTTAACACTGACCTCCACATCCCCCCACCCCTTAACACTGACCCTCCCTCACACTGCCCCGTCTCCTTAAAATGGGACTTCCACAGCAGCCCAACCCCTTAACTTTGACCTTCACAGCAGCCTGCCCCTTTAACAGTGAGTTCCACAGCACCCCACCCCCTTGATAGTGACCACTACAGGGGCCCGCCCCCTTAACAGTGGCCTCTACGGCACCCTCCCCTTAACACTGACCATAGGTTATAGTCATCCACAGTGCCCTGCCCCTTTAAAGCTGACCTACAGCAGTGAAGCAAAATAGCTTGGTTGTTATAAAATCCTGGTGTAAAACTGTGTGTATGTGGGGCCTGCAAGCTTCTATTGGCTGATACGGGTCATGTGACCAGCCTTCTATTGGCTAATGCATTTTTTGGGAATATTTGAGGAACGGTACATGCTAGAGAGCTGGGACCCAGTCTAAAACCTTCCAGGACACCTGATGTTACCTGTGTGCCAAATTTCGTGATTGTAAATGTGACGGTGCGGATTCCTTTAGCGGACATACATATAAACACACACACACATACATACACTCAGCTTTAAATATTAGATGTACAGTTATATGCTGTGCTGGAAACCTATGTTCCTTATAATAATCATGCTATTGTATGGAGGCTTCAGACCTTACGTTGCCCATGCCAGCCAATCAGGTTGTGCTTTTGGGGCAGACTGAAATGAAAACTGATATGATTGGCCCCAGCAGACAATTTTCTTAGTTGAAAACACTGATCCGATTGGTTGGTATAAATTCACAATCAGATTCTGTTTTTGTTTAAAGCAGAGATCTGATTGGTTTTAGTGTTTTTTAGAAAATTAAAATGTAATATAATTGGTTGCAGCAGGTCCATATTCTTCCATTGCAAGTGTTCAGCCTGGCAAGCGCTTGGTTATATACAGGTAAAACAATCTGCCTCGAAGGGGAATGGCTGTGCTGGCTGAATTATTTCCTCCGCAAGTTTACAGTGGCCGTGAGATGTGAACTGTTTCTAGTATGTCGTGAGTCGAACCAAATACATTATACTGTATAGTGTGCACTACTTTGATAAGTTTGGTCAGTATCATACTTTCCCTTTAAATCCCTGTTTGTGAAGCAAAGCCCACAAGAAGTCCAAGAAATCTCCCCAAAGTGCTCATTTTGTGTCCTATATAAATAAGGGCCATCCACTTTGGAGTAGTTTCTTCTGCAGGACAATCTTGCAGAAACCTACATGCACTCTAGCAGGATTGCTACAGAAACAGATTTTGGTGCAGATTCGCTTGTAGATTTCACCTGCAGAACACAGGTTAGCAGCGGAAAAAACCCTCTTGGTTCCATGTCGGCCTGCAGCGGTTACATGGGAAGAAACGTCATCGCAGAAGGGAGGCAAGATTTTCTTTTTTTTACGTTTTCTTTATTATTTAGGACTTGAAGATTGCTGTATATTTCCTGCTGAACCAAATCTGTATAATTGGGTTATGGTGTGGATTTTCGCTTCCTCATCGAACACAGTGGGGACAATTTGCAACAAGTCACGTCTGTTTTACATCAGAAATTGACACCGCAGGGCAGTTTACACACAGAAGTATATAGAGGAGACTTAAATTCTGATCCACTTGGCTGGTACTGTATTGCACTGGATTTGCTGTACAAATACCCACATGTTCTATGCATTGTGTGTATGTAGGCAAAATGATGGTTGTGTAGTATACAACATTATACTAGAAGCAAAAGAAAGTATAATGAAGTTTTACATTTTTTTAATGTTTTCATAACAACAAAACCTTTCATTGAAATCCCCCCTTTTTTCCTCTGGGTAGCTTAAAGTACAAAAGTATTTTTTTCTATACTGGAGAAAAATTTGGCAGTGAATAACGGAGAAAGAAAAGAAAATTTCATAAGCCAACATATTAAAAACCCCAATAGGCTACATGCACACAACAATCAGTATTTTGCGGTTCGCAAAATGTAGAACCACAAAATGCGGATAATGTGCATGTGCCATCTGCATTATTTTTGCAGACCTATTGACTTCAATGGGTCAGTGGACAGAATTTTCCTGACCAGAATAGGACATGTTCTATAGCTTGTGGAACGGACATGTGGATGCGGACAGCACATGCTGTCGTGTGCATGTAGCCTTAGGCCTCATGCACACGACCGTTGTTTGTTTCCGCGTCCGTTCTGTCCGCAAATTTTGCGTCTGTCAAAAAAAACGGATGAAGGACCTCTTTTTTTTGGCGGATCCATTTTTTGGGCAGAACCATTGTAATAATGCCTATCCTTGTCCGCAAAGTCAAAACAATAGGACCTGCTCTATCTTTTTGACAGAAGGTAAACACGGACCACGGATGCGGAACAAAAACGGTTAACCGTCCGCATTTTTTGACAGACCCATTGAAATGAATGGGGAAGCATCCCATCCGTGAAAAAAAACGGAATGGATGCGGAAACAAACAACGGTCGTGTGCATGAAGCCTTAACATAAGTAGCTGTATCCTATACATGGCAGATGACCATGTTGTAGGTCAGGGATGCCCAACCTGCGGCCCTCCAGCTGTTGCAAAACTACAACTCCCAGCATGCCCTGACAGCCTACAGCTATCAGAGCATGTTGGGAATTGTAGTTCTGCAGCAGCTGGAGGGCCGCAGGTTGGGCATCCCTGTTGTAGGTAAACCAGTAGGAACAAGTGACATCACTTCAGGTGCTGGTGAAGAGGTGGTTTAGTCACAAAATTCAAATGATTTGCCATGGAGGTAGAATAGCTCTGTCAGGATTTGTCCGAATTAAGTTAGATTAATTTGCTTGGTTCTTCTGACAACATGGCCAAATGAAACATTATGAAAGCCACCTATGGCACACTACAGCAAAGACACGTGGGAGAACATTAAGAATGGGGGAGAAACATGGATGACGTCAAATGTTCAGCTTTGCTGCAGCACATGGATGAAAAATAAAACGTGGGACAGCTTCACATTTCTTTGGAACGTTGTTGCTGATGATGGTCAGTGGGCACCCTACAAGAAAGTGAAAAAAAACCACTGACAATCCTGATATACAAAGATTGGCGACAACAAAAGATCATCACAGACCTGCCCCTGTAGTATCCTTGAAGAGGGTCTGTCACTATGCTTATGCTGCCCAATGTGAAGGAGCATAAAGTAGAGATGTAGCCCTTTATTCCATCCTTGCATCACTGGATGTCTTGCTGTAGTTCTCTTTATTGCCTGCAGGTGGAGCCCAACGCCAAGGTTCTGGTATGTATGAAGGGCAGGCCCCTCCTAGCACTGATTGACAACTTTTTCTCTATACAGTGCAATCGGGCAGGTGGGCTGGAGAACTGCCAGCTCATGAATACTGTGGACTATAGCCTCTGCTCTGGTCATGGGTGAAAAACAAAGATGAGCGAATTTCATGTTATGAAATCGTTCACGCTTCGATTGGTGGTAAAAGCAAAATTGCGTTATGGATTCCGTTACCATGGACCATAACACAATTCTATGAGGGAATGCCTTCAGAGTCCTCCCCTGCATAACGGAAACGGGACGGATCCGTTTTGCAGCCCATAGACTTCTATTATGACAGAATGAATAACGGAATGCCTCTACAGGCATTCCGTAATAGAATTGCGTTATGTCCATGGTAACGGAATCCATAACACAATTATGCTTTTACCACCAAACGAAGCGTGACCGAATTTCAAAATATAAAATTTGCTCATCTCTAGTGAAAAATAATGATTTTATGAAAACTACAGCAAGACAACCAGTGCCACCGCTTTATGCTGCTCTCAGATCAGGCGGCATAAACCTGGTGATAGATAACCTTTAAAAAAAAATCTACATCTGCTGCCTAAGGTATAAATGTTCACAAACCTCAGCGGCAGCACAAGATAAAGGTTATTCAGTACATTCTGAACAAGGAGGAGGTGGAATGCCACTGCTGTAGTATTCTCCCTATGTGATAGAGAGCCCACAAGCTGCGAAAGATGATCTGAAGGGCTCAGATGGCTATGGCAGGTGCTGGCAGCAGGAGAAGACACCAAAGGGGGTGCAGCACACCGGGAAGAGGCCACCCCCTCACAAATATGAAAAGGACATTATTTCTGGTAAGGTGCACTTTTTTATAAAAATCCGATTTATATTCAGGCTAAAAAACGTACTTTTATAATATGTAAATTAGCCTCTAGGAGCACGCCCCTTCTTACTTTGAGTGACAGTGCCGGGCAGCGATCCTCCGGCACTGTCTCCTTGTGAAATCCCGCGCCTGCACGGCCGCTCTGTATTCGGCGCGGGCGCAGTGAGCAGAGGACGCTGGTGCCTGCTGTCCTCTGCTCACCGCGCCTGCGCCGAATACAGAGCGGCCGTGCAGGCGCGGGATTTCACAAGGAGACAGTGCTGGAGGATCGCTGCCCGGCACTGTCACTCAAAGTAAGAAGGGGCGTGCCAGCAGGTTGCCGCACGGAGCTTCTAGGAGCAGGGCAATGCCCCCCTGCTCCTAGAGGCTAATTTACATATTATAAAAGTACGTTTTTTAGCTTGAATATAAATCGGATTTTTATAAAAAAGACATTATCAAGCTGCTCTGACGTTAGCACATAGCAAATGTCAGACAGCTTATAATGTCAAAACGTGATGACAGAAACCCTTTAAGCAGGAAATACTCCATAAGGGCTCATGCATACGACTGATTGGCCCAAGAAACACGGCCAACATGTCGGCTGCATCTCTTGGGCCAAGCTCTGCTCTCCTGACCTGCGATCTGTTAAAAACAGACTGTATCATAAGTACTATGATATGGTCAGGTTGGCCTGGGAGATGCGGCTGACACGGACTGTGTTTCCCGGGCGGATTTATGGTTGTGTGCATGAGCCCTAAGGATACTGCAGTAAATCTGCAATGTTTTAAGTGTGCCAGCAAGGTAGAGGAGATTTAGGGTGCCATCAAATCAGTTCCGCTCACATTAATTGGGCTTGCAGAAATCCATGTGCTTGCTGCCCCATTCAAATGAATGGAACTGATTTTCAGTTGCAAAATTTTCTGACACAAAATCATGTGCGTACTATAGAGGGTGCAGAGGTAGCAGTCGCGACTGGGCCCAGGAGCCTGAGGGGGCCCAAAGACCCTTGTGCCCCATAAGAAGACACACAAGGCACTGAGGGAAGGGGGGCCCAAGCTGAACTCTTGCACCAGGGCCCATGAGCCGTTAGCTACGCCCCTGGAAGGTATCCTTAAAGAAGTCTCATCCACATGCTGTGAAAAAAAAAAAATCTGCAGCTTAAAGGGCATCTGTCAGCAGGCAGATTTATAGCTATGAAACTGGCTGACCTGTTGCATGTGTGCTTGGCAGCTGACGACATCTGTGTTGGTCCCATGTGCCCGCATTGCTGAGAAAAATGTTTTAGTATATGCAAATGAGCCTCTAGGAGCAATGGAGGCATTGCTGTTACTCCTAGAGGCTCTGCTCTCTCTGCAACGGCTGTGCCCTCTCCACTGTGATTGACAGTGCCAGGAGTTATGTTTTCACTGCCTGGTTCTGTCAGTTAAAGTGCAGAGCCTCTAGGTGTAAGGGCTACGTCCTTGTTGCTCCAAGAGGCTCATTTGCATATATTAAAACATTTTTCTCAGCAATGTGGGCACATATGAACCCTTTTGTCACGTGTGACACATGTCGCTTGTAGTCTTAGCCTGCAGTGTGAATTTTAAGTCCACAGCATGTCAGTTATACTGCAGACACGCACCAAGTATATCACTCTTTGCAATGCAAATCCACAGTGGAATTTCCTCTGCGGAAATTCAGAAAATCTGCTACGTGTGGCCATAACCCCCGGGCATTTGGCAATATATATATATTTTTTTTTCAGAAACAGGAGACTTTAGTCAGCAGCGTTCTTCTATACTGATCATTTTGGCAGAGTCGTCAGTTCCTCATCTGCTCTGACACAGACAGCACTAGTGAAGGTGAAGCACAGTTTGTAACAGGCACTCTCTTATCTGGGGACAATGTTATTTTTATTGGTATAAAATTATTAAAATATAGTGATAGTAGGTGGGTGGGTGGGAGTTAATAATAGTTGGAGGATTGCATCCTGTACCTATCTTTACCGTCCTTTGGGATATTACATCCGACACAGAAGCGCCCCACCGAAAAAGCTAATTTTTTTGCCCAGCGCTACGGAACCTACTCCGATCACGTGACCGAGTGACGTCCACAGAAGATCGCGCCAACTTCCACCACGAGGGACGCCGTTCCCGACTCACTTGAACCGCAACCTCGGCAGACCAGAAACCGGACCCACAAGACGTGAGAAGACAAGGGTAAGTGTACCCACAGCCTGAGATAGTGTGGGACGCCGCACTTAGGCTGATGAGTACCACCAATTCCCCCATATTGCATACTACATTACGGAGTGGATTTTTACCCTGTGAAAAGTATAGACTGTACAACCAATAGACTTATTCCAACAGGATTTAAGCAAACAGTTTACAAGAAAAAGAAACTACTTTTTATATTTATATGTTTTAACCCAGGCATCAGCAACCTTCGGCTCCCAGCTGTTGTGAAACTACAATTCCCAGCATGCTCCATTCATTTCTATGTAAGTTCTTAGAAGAGCAGAGCAACTATGCATGCTGGGAGCCAAAGGTTGCCTACCCCTGTTTTAACCCCTCATCTTTTATCCCACTGAGGAACTTTAAACATGGACTATTTTTAACATAGAACTATTTTTCTAAACACTAAAAGACTACTTCTACACCTCCCCATTTTTGAACACCACCTTTTTCCCACTTTTTACACATTTATTTAACCAACTATTATTAACTCCCACCCACCCACCATCACTATATTTTAATAATTTTATACCAATAAAAATAATATTGTCCCCAGATAAGAGAGTGCCTGCTATCTTTTTTCCATATTCAGTTATTTCCAAAACTGACTGGGTGAGTCAGCTCTTAGCAGTATTCAGCACCTCGCCCAACTTGGTGCACTAGTAGAGCCGTCTATAATCCTCTTAGAAGCACAGTTTGTGTTTTCATTTTCATTCAAGTTAAAGGGGTTCTCCGGGAATTAAGAAAATGAAAATACTTAAATATTACTTTATGATAAATATATTCCCAAATACTTTTTATTAGTTGTAATGGCTAGTTTGGTCTAGGAAGCAATCATTAGGAGAAATAAAATGGCCGCTATCCTATTAGTACGCACAGAACCTGTCCTAATCACACAGGAGGACAAATTACTACAGAACAGTGAGCTAAAGAGCTGCCTGATCCTCCAATCCTGAATACAGCTGATAAGATCTTCAGCTGAATCTCTGTGGGAATAGAGATGAGGAGATATGTACAGAGAGGAGGGTGGGAATGTGGCTAATGAGCAGCAACCCTCTTATGCAGTCTCCATTACCCCAGCTCTATATCATGACAGTCTTTCCTGTCCATCCTCTCTGTACTTTGTATCCTTATGAACTAAATTTCCCAGAGATTCAGCTAAAGTTCTTATCAACTGTATTCAGGATCATAATACCTGACAAGTAGAGGAAGACAAGGCCGCTCTTTACCTCAGTGTTGTAGTGAAGTAACTTGTTCTGCTGTGTGAATAAGACAGGTTTTGTGTGTACTAATAGGACGGCGGCCATTTTCTTTCTCCTAATGATTGCTCCCCAGACAAAACAAATGATTATAAATAATGAAAGGTATTTGGGAATATATTTATTATAAAGTAATATTTAAGTTCTTTCATTTTCTTAATTCCCGGAGAACCCCTTTAAAGAGGACCTTTCATGGGTCCAGACATTATGAAATAAGTAGGGGGTTGTGTAGGGCATAATTCATGGATGTAATATCTCTTACTAGTGTGTCTGTCCGGGGCTCCTTTCCCCCGCTGTGGCCCGTCTGATATGCTAATGAATAGCATCGGTGCAGGGAGGAGGAGACTGTTTCTCAATGGGCGTCTCTTTCTCCCTGGCTGTAGCACGGTCCAATCGCAGCAGAGAGAGCCAGGGCAAAAAAAAAAACTCACCCTCTCCCTGACTGTGATGCTCTCCGCTTGTTGTAGGTGCCCGAGCTGACATGGTTAGCTGCAGACTATAGCCCTCAAGTGCTCGATTTTACTTCGCCCTTTGATGCCATAGGGTTTGAGGACATTACTTTTTTTTGTCCCTTTTTTGTTAACCAGCAATAAATTTAATGATGGAGTAGACCACAACTAGGTTGCTAAATTCCTCACCCAGAATCCAGTTTTTTTTTTAATCATGTCAAAGGCCTAAATTGCACCTACGAGTTGAACAAGTTTTGAGGCGATACTCTACATCTCTGATAAGTCGCTGTCCACTCCCAGAAGACCCCAATTTTAATGGACTGTATAAAATAAGGACATTCACTGCAGACGATTGTCATTTTTTTCCAATGTTATACCCACTAGCAAAATAGGTACAAGCACTTACACCAGCTGCAGCAGTATCAATGCAATCGCAATCTTCCTGAAGAAGACTGAGCAGGGACCCAAAAGAGATAGTAGAAAAACGTGTCCAGCGCTGCAGTTTCTCCATAAAAACAGGAACTTTTTTGTAATGTGAAAGATACGTATAATGATGACACTTTTCAGATTACACTAGCCCTTTTTAAAACATGAGGACTGACATTGAAAATGGGAGAATGCAGGGCTGGCTGCAGCATGAGATGAGGCTTCCTGATCTTGTCACAGACGTGCCATGCACAGAAATTGCCCATTTCTGTACATGGCACGTCTGTGACTTATGCTTTTAACAAGTTTACGCTTGTAAGTACAATAAACCCTTTGAATATATGGTGGTAGTCAGTACTTCACTATGGCTGCAATTCCTTGATTATCTACAGGAGTATCAATCAAAGGAGGGATACTATTGTGTGAAATCTGATGATCTCTGCCTTCGTGTTTCCATTTTAACCCCTTGCTGAGGAAGGAGGTGGTGTTTGAAAGCAGCGCGATCTTCTATGCTACTATTTTACCGAATTCTGTGATTTTTACCCACATTACATCGGAGATCTGCAGCACAAACCTACAGCTATGTACTTAGTGATATTTTTGTTTTTGTTATTGCATTTCCCTATTGTTTGTATTAGGCCTGAAGGAGACTCCTGTTTGTCCTTCCTTTTGGAGGAACAGGTAGTCTCATCCCTGCCATTAGTACCAGGGTCCTATAAGGCTAGATAGGACTCTAGGTATTCCTGGATTTTGGTTAGGGTTTTCACTAGTAAGTGTCCATTTTCCTTCCCTAGTTCTCAGGCCTGATTTCCTGTTCCCCCTTTCCCTCCTATGCTCGGTGTGGCGTTTCCCTCCCACACCGAAGCATGACAATAAAACAGTTATGATCACATATTGCCAGTATTCAGGAGAAAATGCACAACAAATGGTGGAGTGGTTTTTAATTCCTTGTGAAGATGCTAAATTTGGGACTAAAGCAACATTTTATTGGGGGAATTGAATTTTTCATTTTAACAGCCCAGTGTTCATAAATTCTATGAAACACTTATGGGGTCAAAACAATCACTACACCCCAATATAAATTCCTTCATGTGTTTACTTTCCAATATGGGGTCTTGGGAGTTTCCACAGTACTTTCCCTTCTAAGCCCTGCCTTGTGCCCATACAGCCATTTACGACCACATATGGGGTATTGTTTAACAACTTGTTGGGTGATTTTGCCTTTATTACCCCTAAAAACTTTGTGATAAAACAATGTATTGGAAAAAAATTTGATTTTTCATGGCCCAGTTCTATGACACGTCTGTTAGCTCATTATACCCCTTGAGGTTTTCAAAATGGAGTAATTTGGGCCTTTTCTGGTGTCTGGAAAACATCCTATGACAAAGACGACCCACAGATCCATAAGGTGCTACTTCATGGGTTTATGCTAACATAAAGTAGACCAACATAAAGTAAAATGCATAATGAAAAACAAAAAAAAAAAAACAATCATTTGGCTACATAAAAGTGTTCCAGAGTTACTAACCCGTGAAGTGACACGTCAGATTTGAAAAATGGGGCAAACCGGCTTCTGCTGAAAGGTGTTAGCACTTAATCCTCCACTCACCTGACTGGTAAGACGGTCAATATAAGACCTGTAGTTCCTCTGGATGAAGGTCAGGGCAGTGGTGAAGCAGTTCTGCAGTAGATTGGGGACGCTGGAGCCAACTTTGCTAGTTAAAGACATAGCGACTACCAGTGTGGCCTGTTCAATTTCCGTCCCAGGGGGAAGGTTGTTCAGCAAACTCGTGACGGCATCTTCAAAGCGCTGCAAAAAGAATTTGGGTTACAAAAGTTCATTACTAGGATAGTTGTATTTGGCACCATATTTATGTACTTAATTTACACAAATCCGAATATCCAGTTACGCGTCCAGTGTAAACTATTGTTTCTCAGCCTGTAAGGACGTGTTAAAATAAAACAACAAATCTTTAATTGTTCTATATGAGTAAAAATCTAAATTAGGGTTAAGTCTATGTCACTCAACCAGGCTATAAAGCAAGAGCCTGTCAGAGAGGGCTTGTGTTATACCATCTGACCCGCTCTTACTCACAAAAATCAGAGGACTCTAGCAGAGCTTGTCACTTTATTGAATCAGGCCATGCACAAGAATCTGCTGCGCACTCTGTACAAGTCAATCTAGCTTAGGTGACAGTAATATCATGCGTTTACTTCCCCAATGTAGTCAGGGCCGGACTGGGGATCAAAACCAGCCCTGGAAAAAGTTGCATACCAGCCCCACAGCACTGCGTAATTACTTACTTGTTTATAAAGCACGTGTGTAAACACGAATATGAACTTTGCGTCACAATAGCTCTTTTGTATAACCCCCATTGATTATATTATCACAGTAGACCAGCTTTCCCCAACCAGGATGCCTCCAGCCATTGCAAAACTACAACTTTCAGCATGCCCAGACAGTCTCTCCTCAGTGAGCAGGGCAGGCACACTGCTATGGGGATCTGTGGATGACATATAACTGAGGAGGGCTATCAGGGGACATTATACAGGCGGTATTATAACTAAGGGGTATCAGACGGATACATTATTATACAGGGGTAATAGAAGTTATATTACCTCTGTATAATGTCCCCTGATAGCCCTCCTCAGTTATATTACCCCTGTATAATAATGTACCCTCCTGATACCTCTTAGGCCTCTTTCACACAGCCGTCACGTTTGACGCCCGGATAAGAGGCGGGTGAGTTCTGGGAAAATGCGCGATATTTTGCGCTAGTGCAAAGCGTTTTAATGCGTTTTGCCCGCTCGTGGGAAAAATCGTCATGTTGGTACCCACACACTAACCCGGACCTAATCACTGAAGTCCGGTTTCGGGTTGAGTATTCTGGAGAATTTATTATTTTCGCTTATAAGATGGTTATAAGGGAAAATAATAGCATTCTCAATAAAGAATGCTTTGTAGAATGAGGATTAAGGGTTAAAAATAAAAAACTTAACTTACCTTAGCCACTTGATCGCGTAGTTGGCGATCTCTCTTCTCTCTTCAAGCATTAGCTGCAGTCTAAAGGACCTGTGATGACATCACATCACATGGTCCAATCACATGGTCTGTGATGGACCATGTGATTGGACCATGTGATGTGACGTCATCACAGGTCCTTTAGATTGCAGCTAATGCTTGAAGAGAGAAGAGAGATCACTAGAGTTGAGAGAACTTCTATTTTTAGTTCGGCGTCCAAAGTTCGGGTTATCGTAGCATCCTGTTATGGATTCCGCTACCGCGGACCATAACGGCATTTGGAATCCATAGGGGCTGCTTCAATGAACCCGGACCTTGGACAGCCCTAGGACCTGGGGTGGCGTCACCGTCATGTGATCAGTGCAGGGGCGTGGCTCAGTACTGGATCACCTCTTATCCAATCCAGTGCTAAGCCACGCCCCCTGCACTGATCACATGACGGTGACGTCACCCCAGGTCCTTAGGGTTGTCCAAGGTTCGGGTTCATTGAAGCAGCCCCTTATGGATTCCAAATGCCGTTATGGTCCGCGATAGCAGAATCCATAACAGGATGCTTCGATAACCCGAACCCGAACTTTGGACGCCGAACTAAAAATAGAAGTTTGCTCAACTCTAGTGATCACCAACTACACGATCAAGTGGCTAAGGTAAGTTAATTTTTTTATTTTTAACCCCTTAATCCTCATTCTACAAAGCATTCTTTATTAAGAATGCTATTATTTCCCCTTATAACCATGTTATAAGGGAAAATAATGAAGATCGGATCCCGTCGCTTAGCAACCATGAAGGAAATTCGCACTGCATCCGCACTTGCTTGCGGATGCTTGCGATTTTCCCGCAGCCCCATTCACTTCTATGGGGCCTGCGTTGCGTGAAAAACGCTAAATATAGAGCATGCTGCGATTTTCACGCAACGCAGAAGTGATGTGTGAAAATCACCGCTCATGTGCATAGCCCCATAGAAATGAATGGGTCCGGATTCAGTGCGGGTGCAATGCGTCCTCCTCACACATTGCACCCGCGCGGAAATCACGCCAGTGTGAAAGGGGCCCTAGTTATATTACCCCGCCCTGTATAACTTACCCTGATACCCCTCAGTTGTATTAATTATATAACTGAGGGGTATCAGGGTACATTATACAGGGTTAATATAACTGAGGAGGGCTATCAGGGACATAATACAGGGGTGAGGGGTAATACATAAGTTATATTACCCCTGTATAATGTCTGATAGTAGCCTAGCCCTCCTCAGTTATATGTACCCTGATGGTATACCCCTCCCTAGTTATATACCTCCTGTATAGGTTACCCTGATATAACTGAGCGGTAAAGGGTAGCACTGTGGGACAGGGGGGGACATACGCATATTAAAAAAAAAAAGTTTTGTACAACATACTTATTTTTTATACACTTATCATACACTACTGGTCCCTGCTCCCGAACTGGTCACACTGGAGCAACTGGGCACTGCCAGAGTGGCAGCTACAGATACAGCCAGTGTCTGATCCTAAGATGCCACAAGGAGGGACTGGCATAGGGATTCCCTACAACTGGCAGCTACAGATGCTCCAAGTGTCTGATCCTAAGATGCCCCCAGGAGGACCTGTCACAGAGATGCCCTAAGAGTGCCAGCTACAGATAATGCCACAAGAAGTGACTGCCACATAAATGCCCTAAGACTGGCAGCTACAGATACCACCAGTGTCTGAAATTGTCTGAAATTAAGATGCCACAAGGAGGGACTGGCACAGGGATTCGGATTCCCTAAGACTGGCAGCTACAGTTGCTCCTACAATGTCTCCGCCTGAGATGCCCCCATAGACTGCTTACCACAGAGGTGCTCTAACAGTGGCAGGCTGGCAGCTATAGATGCTCCAAGAGCCTGATTCTAAAAAGCCCCAAGAATTGCCTGGCACAGAGATCCCCCCAGTGTGCCAACTACAGATGCCCCTCTACATTGTTCCTACCCCTGACAGACTGCTTGCCACAGAAATGCCCACCAAAAGGCCAACTACAGAGGCTCCTACTCTTCCTGATGCTGCAGGGGCCCGGGTACAGCTCCAACTTTTGCCCTCAGCCCTCTGGTTACTGCAGTGCCATACTAAGATGGAACTCACTTGAAGACAAGTTCAAGTTCTTGAACTTGATTATGTGACGTCTGGTTCAAACTAAGTAAGTTTCTAGGCCAGGGCCGCCTAGTCACCAGGGGCCAGATGGCCGGACAGTCAGCAGCTATCAGCGCGCAGGGCATGTGACATCATGCGCCGCACAGCACGCGCCACGCACCTGACCTCTCTGCCTCCGCTGGGTCCGGTCTAGGACTCCGCCCCCTATGAATAAATACTACTACGCTGCCGCCCGCCTGCAACAGCCAGCCAGAGGTAGTATTGTATTAATTTACAGCGCGCGGCAGGCGGCAGCGGCGGCCGCCGGTCAGCACTGATAACTAGTTCTGGGCCACAGGGGAATAACTAAGCAAAAGCCTCAGCCTCCTCACAGGTCGGCCGGCCCTGCAGTCAGCTACACGCAGCACGCCTACACCTCTGCTCTGCCTGCCATGGAGCCAGTCTCGCCGTGCGGCAGTCAGGGCTACCGGCCTACCGGGAATTTTCCTGGTATCCCGGTAGGCCAGTCCGGCCCTGAATGTAGTATGGGTATACTCGTGGCGCAATGACCTATATTTGGGTAGTCAGACAGGACTATGACTGGACCGATGGCTCCTGCTATAGACACAAAGCCCCCTGTACCAAGACGGTTGATGCTGGTAACTGTGAACAGTTGCTCTATCGGTGCCTGGTCTCACACAGGGGTTGTTAACTGCAGAGATGTACCCTGTTTATATGTTAAGGTTTACACCTCTCCTGTCTCTCCACTGTCCCTCTTGCTAATGCGCTGCTGCTCTGATCCCTATCAGTAAAGCACTCCTAGTAAACCTCAACGCGTTTCGACGTGGTAGATTATCATTCCACGTGTCATCAGGAGCTAGCAGTATCTTTAACAGTACGATGTGTCATCTCACTTTATGTAGCAATGGGTTGCCTGATAATACAGGAGCGCTCCGCACTGTAGCGTACAGGAGCTCCGGCGCTGTGATGGCCGTGACCGGCCGCTCAGATGCCGGCTACTTAACACTTAATCCCCGCCTCCCGGGAGGAGAGAGTTTCGGCGCCACACCAATCAGAGGTAGAGATGTGGCTACTGCACACACCTTCTGACCTGGACAACGTCATGAATGAGCTGTCAAAGCCCGGGCAGGACTTAATGTATCAGGGGGACGCATATTGCAGTAATTCACCTATTCCATACTATTTTACTCTATCGGGTGAGGGCTATATCATGATGTAGCGCAGCAAGTGCGGATATATGTATAGTTAAATCGTCGCATCCATATATTTCGTGACCATGCGAATTTAGCCAGGTATCTCTTATCCTTATATACTTATACCGTCTTCATATCATCCTACAGAAGACCAGTATTCACATGATCACAGTCATTGCTAATATACGGTGGTGATCCTATCAACCATCGAAGGTGACACTGTTTGGTGATGTAAAGTCCCTCCCTAAATAAAAGCGTTATTGCTTATAACAGATATCAAGCTTGTAGTATGTATAGAAGGTTGGGATAACCAGAGGGATCAGGGAGCTTTATAGCCTGGTTGAGTGACATAGACTTAACCCTAATTTAGATTTTTACTCATATATAACCATATTTATGTAACCCATTAATGACCAGCAGCATTTGTTTTGCCCCTCTGCATACCAGAAGCAGCCATAATTTTAAGGCTACTTTCACACTTGCGCTACAGCCAGGAATTGGCCGGACAAAAACTGTTGCGCACATCAGTTTCTGTCCGGTCATTTTTGCAGGGCTGCGGACAAATCTCAGATTCCAGTAGCATTTGGCAATGCCAGATCCGGGGAATTTGTGCCGCAGATGTGAAACTAGCCTAACCCATTAAGGACCAGGCAAGTTTTTGTATTTTCATTTGTTCCTATCTACCTTCCAAAAGCCAATTTTTGGGGCGAACTGCAGTTTTTATTGCTACCACTTTGGGATGTGTCCAATTTTTTAAAATAACTTTTTGTTCTATTTTTTTTGGGGGGGAACAAGGTGACCAAAAATGATAAATAGGGGATTTTTATTTTTCCACCCAGGAAAAATATTTTTATATTTTAATAGTTTCGGCATTTTGGTACACAGCAAGACCTGTTAATTTTTTTTATTCTTTATTTTTATATGTAAAATTGGGGAAAAGGGAGGCAATTAGAATTTTAACCCTTTCAAGACCCTGGGATTTTGCGTTGTTGCGTTTTGCTTTTTTGCTCCCTGCATTCCCATAACTTTTTTTTTATTTTTCCATTCATATAACCGTACGGGACTTGTCTTTTGTGGGACTAGTAGCATTTTCTAATGGTTCTATTTAATATAGCATACAATGTAGTGGGAAAAAAATTCCTAATGGGGTGAAATTGAGAATGCTCATCTACCATAGTTTTATGAATCTTGTTTTTACAGTATTCCCTTTATGGTAAAACTAATCTGTTCAGTCCACTCTCCAGGTCAGTATAATTACAGCGATAGCACATTTATATAGTTTTTCCTGTGTTTTAATATTTATTACACAAAAAAAGTTTTTAAAAAGTTTTTTCTTTGCATCGCTATATTCTGACCCCAATAACGTCCGTTTTGATTTTTTTTTCATTTACTGGGTTTACTGTATATATAAATATGTTAATTTGGGGAGATGGCAGTGCAAATGATTTTTTATTAGGAGGAAAGTTGACAATTTGAATTTCATATTATCTTTAAAAAAAGTTTCCCTTTTTTACACTTAAATTAAAGTTCCCTTAACCCTGGGTTCACACCTGAGCGTTTTACAGCGCGTTCAAGCGCGCTGTAAAACGCTCAACACATGAAAACCAATGCTTTCCTATGGCCCTGGTTCTCACTTGAGCGTTTTACAGCGCGTTTGAACGCGCTGTAAAACGCCCGAAGCATAAACAAGTACTTGAGCTTTTTTTGGGGCGTTTGTCGCGCGTTTTGTGATTGACACCACAGTAGTCAATCACAAGAACGCGTGTACGAACACGCGTTTCCTATTTGCAAAAACGTGCTGAAATACGCGCGACAAAAACGTTTCAAGAACGCTCAGGTCTGAACCCAGGGTAAGGGTCTTGAATATGTGATTACCATTGCAGCCTGTGGGACATTCAATACATTCTTATGGAGCACTACCTACAAGAACTATTGCAGAGGTAACCTCAAATCCTTCAGAGAGACTGAGGCAACCACATCGCTGTGTAGGGGAGTCATTTGGGCATCAGGAGTGGAGTGCCCCCAGGAAAAGCAGTCTCAGATGCATTGGTCACAATTAACTATTGCATCTGAAGGTTAAATGTCTGTGATTGGCATTACCGCAGATCACAAGCATTAGTCCAGGTGTCTGCTATGTAAGGTGGAGGTCAGGAAGGGGTTAATATTTTTGTGGGGGGGGGGGGGGGGTTACCCTGTAATTTTTAGTCTCCTTAGGGGACTTTATTTAATTATTCTGATGCCTTGTCCCATAGAGTGCAAAAGAATACTAGTGCAGTCTATAGGATTCTGACAGCTTGCCTGAGAAGTTGTGCCTTGTGCAGGCTTTTCGGGCAGCTTTCGGTGTCAGTGCTGTGAACCTTTAGAAAGGCCCCAGGCTGCCAGGTATCGGAGCCCCATGACTTTACCACAGGGGCACTCCAATTGTAGGACGGAGGGAGCCACCTTCCCCCATCTAACCCCACAGATGCCATGGTCGCTACGGAAAAATATGTCGCTGCAGACCAATGATCTGCACTGTCTGGCATCAAAAAATAGTGGTCGGTCGTTAAAGGGTTATCCCACAAAAAGTATATTGGATTGTGGGAGGTCTGACTGCTGAGATCCCAAGTTAGGCCTCACGCACATGACCATCAATGCATCTGCAACAAAATGCAGACGGCACACGGACCGCATCTGTATTCTGCGGCCTGCAATACAGACAGCATTACCATTTTGTGGTAAACTGACCATAAAGAGTAGCTAACTGTCAGGCAAACTCATCAATTTCAGCGGGACCGATCTGATGTGTGGCAGGCCCCCCAAAGGGCAGAACCAAGCAGTCAAATTTTAAAGGGTTTGTTCAGGATTAGCAAAATATGGCTGCGTTCTTCCAAAACGTATCCATGGGCTGTGGCCGATATTGCATCTCAGCTCCATTGGAGTGAGAGCTGCAATATTGCACACAGCCTTTGGATAGAGGTGGTGCTGTTTCTGGAAGAAAGAAGCCATGTGTTTTTAAATCCTGGACAACCCCTTTAACTGCCCAATTCTATTTTTCACATGGCGATAAGTCGCTGACACATGTCTGGTAGCAGTTTTCTTCCCTCTGCCTCTTCAGGACACATGCATACTTATCCGAACACGTATATCAGTTGAACGCGAGTAGTGTTCAGCTGTCTAATGTGTAAGGCCAGCCTGATTCTATTCGTTTTTCACCATTCACAGCCAAAGCTGCAACAAACTGGTTTGGCTCCTGCTGCATTTTCATACGTACATCCTCCGTCAGAGACTCATTGAGAATATCGTGCACCAAGCTTTCCACAACTTCCGTTTTTATTCTCCCTTCTTTTTGAAAGCGGTCTCCCATCTCTGCCAACTGAGCACCTATCCTGCGGCAAAGATCTTCATCAACTACAAGAAGAAAAAAAAGGCCTTTAGCGCTCACCTGCAGTCAGTTTATTATAACAGCTGATTACAATTTGTAATATCCGTTTCTGGGAAAGCTGGGTGACTTTCAGGATTCTGGGTGCCCACCATTACACATAGTTCTGACAACCTTTTTGGACATGACAGCTACTACTACAGATGCAGTCTAAAGTCTTAGTGACTCATCAGATTCATTTCCTTTATATTCCAATAGTTATAATGGCTTTAGGAGGGGGGAGCTTCACTCCAGTAATAACAGGGCTGTCATTTTTCTGGTTGTGCAAATAGAAAGTGATGGGCGCAATCGCATCCCTCCTGAACAAGTCATACTCTTGCCTTGCAGAGGAAACTGCACAGATTTCATTTTCAAGTTGCAAAAGACTCTTTATATGCCACCACATGTGAAAACGCTCATGCGCCACCTGTGATACTGCGTATGTGCAGGGCCAAAGCCAGGAGCGTAGCTAATGGCTCATGGGCCCTGGTGCAAGAGTTCAGCTTGGGCCCCCCTTCCCTCAGTGCTTTCTGTGTCTTCCTATACGGCACAAGGCTCTTTGGGCCCCTTCAGGCTCCTGGCCCCGATAGCGACTGCTACCTCTGCACCCCCTATAGCTACGCCCCTGGCCAAAGCCCAGTGCACGATCATGGAACGTCTCAAATAGAGGGACTATTCACTATATAGACTCACTCCTAATTCAAACTCTTAATGTCCAGCCTGGGTCTGATCTGTCACCTATTCCCACTTCATATGATTTGTCCATGCGCAGGCAGTTAACCGCGCCATTCTGATCTTGGCCACCAACAATCCTCGATAGACGTATTGCGACAGCCAAAAACTTTTACCACTGATGGACATAATAGTGCATCGGCATCCAGCCTTCCCTGCACATAATAGGAGTGCCACAGCACCACCAAATGATCAGACAGGCTTTCATAAAGGTACAATGCATTCGTCAGATCTGTACCGCGTCTAACGGGCAATGGCGCAAATTCCGTTTACTCGACAGTGCTCCCATACTGATTTTTTTCATGGTCTTTTTTTAGCTTGTAAGAAAACAGCAAAGTCCTTCGGTTTTTGCAAGTTTTTTGTTTGTTTGTTTGTTTTTTTCGGGGGGGGGGGCTAGTTTTTTAGTCACATTTTTCTTGCATTTTTTCAGACTTTTTTTTTTTTTTTTTTTTTTACACTATAAAGAGATCTATGGAAAAACATATGAAAAAAAATACACCAATCCCAAAGACTGCTCTAGGGGGGAAAAAAAAACAAGGGGAAAAAAAAATAAATGCAAGGAGATCACTTAAAATGCCAATACGAAAAAAAAAATGCAGGAGTGACCAGCACTTCTTGTGACTTTTAGATTGGTCTGATGTATGAACAGAGCTCATTTTGTATGTTTTTTTTTTTTATATTTATGACACTTCTGTATTGATGAGTTGCTAACACTTTATATGATTAGTAACTATGCACTTGCTTAAAATATTCATTAACGAGCTTACACATTGTGTGTTCATATGTGGTGGTATAAACCAGAAGAGACTTTTGCAACTTGAAGTCTGTGAGATGTGGCCTCTTTGAAAGGTATCTGGAGTGAGAATTGGGGAGTGATCCACCCTATCTGAGAATGTGCCTGACATCACAGACTGCTGCATCTTACCGGACATTTCTGCACAGTGAAAGGATACGCCACCATGACTGTCCGTCTCCAATTCACCATCTTGATTAAGTGACCGTACTAAAGACTGGAGCTCTGCCTTAAAGTCTATGTCCACAGTCTTCTGATGCTCCAAGAATGCGACAAAAATTAGTTCCACGCTCATCCTTGTAAGAAGGGACCTGAAAGATGGAGACAAAGCAAAATGTACAAGAAAAGTCATGTCTATAAGGGGGCAGTATTCTAGTAATTATATTATTGTACATCAGGGCAGCATTATAGTAGGCATATTATTGTACATAGGAGGCAGTATTATAGTACTTATACACTTGTACATAGAGGCAGTATTATAGTAGTTATATTCTTTGCCAATTTTCTTTTTATTCAAATAACAGCAAAGTAAGTCAAACAATTACAATGTGTTGTGAGATTATTCCCAAAAAGGTTACAACTTCAAACAATAAGTAGGTTGCATACATCTTTTGTCGGGAACTGTAGTTGCTCCGTAGCTACAATACAAATAGCAGACGTGTTCTTGCATAAGTGAGCAGCATCAAAATGAATGTACACTCTGCCCACAATCTTTTCATTCAGACAACAGTAAAGTCATTCATGAGGCGATAACCTATCTCAAGACGGGAACTGCTTATTTTCGGATAGTCATAGCCTCAAACAATAAACAATATATAGGATTACATGAACATTGGTTTAAAACCATAGTTGATTTATAATTGTAGTGCAATCGAGGCGGTAGAAACCTGTGAGTGGTCAAGTGCCTAAAGGTGTCATGGTGTGTTGAAAGTTCACATTTACACAAAGACAAGGTTATACGGAGCCCACAAGTGGAGTGACAACTGGGTAACATATGAGGGGGGGGGGGTCATTGTGGCACGGGAGGTAGATCCGTAGGGTCAGCAACGCCGCGGAAGAGTCTCCAGGGCTGCCAGACCTTTAGAAATTTCTGACGGTTCCCCATTTCCCAGGCCGCTAGTTCCTCTAAGAGGTACATATGATCCGCTTATCCGGTTTATCCGATTTCCATTTTAGTGGGACAAGCAGTCTAGCCGCCGTGAGCAGCATCGTGGGCAGATTAGTTTGGGCACCAAAGTAGTACTAGTTTAGGGTTGAGAACCAATGGGTGTTTCGGTGAGCACACCTGATTAATAGTAGTTTCAACTTGGAGCCAAAAGGGGTGTATTTTATGGCAATTCCACCAAATGTGGGACAGTGATCCCGGTTTAATGCCGCACCTCCAACAAACGTCTGGTATGTTTGGGTTCAATTTGTGGAGATATACAGGTGTTTTAATAGTAGTCATTTTCTTGTACATATGAGCAGTATTATAGTAGTTATATTCTTGTACATAGAGGCAGTATTATAGTAGTTATATTCTTGTACATAGAAGGCAGTATTATAGTACTTATATTCTTGTACCTGGAAGGCAGTATTATAGTAGTTATATTCTTGTACATAGGGGGCAGTATTATAGTAGTTATATCCTTGTACATAGGAGGAAGTATTATAGGCCTCTTGCACACTGGCGTCATGTTTGAGGCGGGTGCGTTGCGGGAATCGCCACGATTTTTTCGCGCGTGTGCTAACGTTTGTAGTGCGTTTAGCACGCACATGAAAAAATCTGCATGCTTGGTACCCAGACCCGAAGTCAGACTTCATCACTGAAGTCCGGTTTCGGGATGAGTATTCTGTATATGTAATTATAGTTATAAGGGAAAATAATCGCATTCTAATTACAGAATGCAATGTTCCCCGGGCTATAGAGGGTTAAAAATAATAAAGAGTTAACTTACCTTCTCCCATTGTACGCGCAGAGCCCCAGAACGTCTTCTCTCTTGATGATTGTTTGCTTCAGGACCTGTGGTGACGTCACAGGGTCACATGGTCCAATCATAGAAGCATTTGAGTGGACCATGTGACCCATGTGATCCTGTGACGTCACCAAAGGTCCTTCATCCAACAGAGTGAAAATCACCGCTCATGTGCACAGCACCATAGAAGTGAATGGGTCCGGATTCAGTGCGGGTGCAATGCGTTCACTTCACGCATTGCACCTGCGCGGAAAACTCGCCCGTGTGAAAGGGGCCTTATAGTAGTTATATTCTTGTATATAGGAAGCAGTAGTATAGTAGTTATATTCTTGTATATACGAAGCAGTATTATAGTAGTTATATTCTTGTACATAGAGGGCAGTATTATAGTAGTTATATGCTTGAACATAGGAGGCAGTATTATAGTAGTTATATTCTTGTATATAGGAAGCAGTAGTATAGTAGTTATATTCTTGTATATAGGAAGCAGTATTATAGTAGTTATATTCTTGTACATAGGAGCAGTATTATAGTAGTTATATTCTTGTACATAGGGGCAATATTATAGTAGTTACATTCAGGGGCAGACTGGGAACTTAAAGTGTCCCTGGAAAAAACTTCTCTAAAAGTGTCCCCATGTTGTAGGCGAGACCAAATTTACAGAAGGCAGGTCAACACAAGTAGGCAGGGACAACACAAGTAGGCAGGGCCAGCAATACCGTAGAGCAGCATAAAATACAGCCCCAGCAGAACCAAATGCTACAGTGCCGCATAAAATACTGAGGACGGTGATAAAGTTGAATTCAGGAGGTCATCTGCTGCCTAGGTATATAAGAACTTGATGGAGCATCAGATTTTTATGTACCCAGCCAGCGGCTGTAAGGAGGACTCAAGTCCCAAGGGAATTTTCCTAGTAAGGTCTATGTTCAGTCTGCCTTGGTTACATTCTTGTACATACAGTAGGAGGAACTTTTATAGTAGTTATATGCTTGTACACAGTAGGATTATTATTCTAGGTATATCCTTGCACCCAGAGGCAGTGTTAGAATACATTTTATTGCGTTATTTCCCCAGCATAATTATGTCCTGAGATTGTGCAGTGTTTAGAGTAGCAGTGAAATGGATGGGCGGAGATCTGTAAGTGAATTGCAGACAAGCTGCATAAGCACTTGTTGCAGAATATGGGCTCATACACACTAACTTTTTTTTTCCACTTCCGTGCCTTTTTGCGGCCCATATTTGGATCCATTCACTTCAATGGGTCCACATAAAAAACAGAAATTACTATAAGTGCATCATGTTTCCGTATCTCCGAATGGCCGTTCTGCAAAAAAAAAAATAGAACTTGTCCTATCATTGTCTGTATTACCTACAAGCATAGCACTGTTCTATTGTGGGCCAGACCTTCCTTAAAATGCAGAATGCACACGGCCAGTATCCGTGCTTTGCGGATCTGCAATTTACGGACAGCAAAACAGGCAACGATCGTGTGCATGAACCTCAAGAGTGGTTTTCCTGAGAATCTCGTGTGAGAAAAAACAAACAAAAAAAAAACGCAGTACAGTACCAGCAAAATGTATGAGATTAGACAAATCTCCTGTACACTTTGCTTTTTTGTTCCATGCGGGAATTAACTTGCCCTGCAGATTTTGAAGCCTGCAGCATGTCAATTCGTTGTTTTTTTTTTTACCTTGCAGATTTCACCCTTCTCAATGCAAGGGTGAGATCTGCCATAAAACCACATCTAGTCCACCACAAAAACTGCAAATAACATGCGGATTTTGTTTGGATACACACAGAAATCCGCACATAAATCTGTGTGGATTTGCTGTTTGTAAACCTGCACCAGCGTGCAGCCAGCCTTACCCCGGCGTGACCACTACACAGTGGATGGAGCTTTCTGCGTCTGGCTCTATCCACTAGGTTGTTTTCAGCTAATAATAATAATAATTATATAACAAAAAGGTCCCTAATATTACGGGCACTTTTGTAGAAAAATACAGTATTTTTAGTAATAATTTTACCCTTGAAGTTTCTTAAGATTTGACATTTTCATTATGTTGTAGTTAGTAACTAAGTAGAACTGTAATGCATCCTTTATTCTCTAAACCTTTTACTACATTTTCCCCAACAACTTCATCACTTCAGGGCTCCAGATAGCGACCAAAACGGTCGCGAATGCGCCTTAAAATTTGCAGATGGCGACAAGACTTTTTAGTGTGTTATAACGTATATAAACCATTGGTGGTGACGTGCCCCCCCCCACCCCCCTAGTGTAAGTATCATTGGTGGCGCAGTGCTCCCACCCAAGTCCCCCCTCCCCCCTTGTATTGGTATCATTGGTGGCAGTGGCCACAGAGTCCCCTCACCTCCTCTCCGATCGGTTACCATGGCAGCCAGGACGCTACTGAAGTCCTGGCTGCCATGGTAAGCTCCCTGCTGCTGTGTGTACTATGCACAGGGCAGCAGGGACAGTATGAAGTCCTATTCACCCTAATAGATCTCTATCAGACCCTACTGAAGCCGTCCATGGTCAGCTCCCCACTGTGTACAGAGCCCAGGACAGCAGGGACAGTGTGAGGTCCTATTCACCCTAATAGATCACTATTAGGGTGACTAGGACAAGGGATTAAAAGATCCCAGGTTCTACCCCTAAGGGGGCCAATAGTTAGTAAATAAAGGGTAAAAAAGTAAAAAAAAAATAAAAAAATACTAAAAGTCGCCCCCATTCCCAATTTTACATATAAAATTTACAAACAATAAAAAATAAACATACTACATATCGCTCCATCCGAAAAAGTGTGAGCTATTAAAATATAAAGAAATATTTCCGCTGCAGTGAACGACGTAACAGAAAAAAAAAATCAAAACCGCGCAATTCGCTATTTTTAGTCACCTTGTCCCCCAGAAGATGTCACTGGATGTGAGAAGTATGTGGTTCTGTATTCTCGTATATATGTACAGCTGGCTCACTACTGTGACCTGCGTCTCATCTTCTCTGTCAAGTCCTTTTTTTAAATTATAATTTATGCATTTAAAATTTGGCGACTAAAAAATTTTATTTGGCTCCTAAATTTTTCAGTTTAGGAGCCATTTTTTTAGTCTGGAGCCCTGCACTTGCCACATCCAAATGTTTTCTCATCCTCATTTGGAGTAATTAGAGCAATTCCTTCTAAGGGTGGGTTCACACTAGCGTTAGGTATTCCGTTATTGTTTTCCGTTATAACATGGTTATAACGGAAAATAACGGAAAGCCCAGACAGAATGCAAAACGGAAGCCTTTAAAAGGCATTCCGTTTGCTTTCCGTCATAATACAAGTCTATGGGAAAGCATAACGGATCTGTCTGGGTCCCGTTATGCAAGACGGAAAACAAAGTCCTGTGGACAGGACTTAATTTTCCGTCTTGCATAACGGGACCCAGACGGATCCGTTATGCTTTCCCATAGACTTGTATTATGACGGAAAGCAAACGGAATGCCTTTTAAAGGCTTCCGTTTTGCATTCCGTCATAATTAAAGTCTATGGGCAAAAGAACGGATCCGTCCTTCCGTCTTATGGATTCCGTTATGTTCCGTTATAACCACGTTATAACGGAAGGCCATAACGGAATGCATAACGCTAGTGTGAACCCACCCTAATTCTTCTCCTTGTCTCTGGGATATTTCTGCTCCATGAGGTGAAATGATGCCTGACTATCACTAAATCCTTTCCTGTCTGCGGACTTAAAAAAAAAGTTTTTTTTTAAGTTGTTGTTAAAAACCGTTTTTCCCTGCATACAACGAGGATAACAAAACAAACCTGTACATGAAAAGATGAATACTCCAATCATTAGTATTTAATATACCTGTAACATTATAGGTCATGACAGGTTATAAGCTACAATCAATTATGACATTGTGGTGTAATAGCCACCTTTACTTACAGCAGCTTGAGAAGAGTTAACCGTCTGGAGACGTCCTGGAGGTTTTCACACCTCCTTATATTTATATCTGTGATGTCACCGGCCTACAGGGACCAGGAAATACCCAGCACCAGTCTTAACACGAGAGACTCACTAAATGACGTGTACGGTAATAACCCCCTAAACCACAGAATTCATCATTTTCCTGTTAATGTATGTTACACAATGTAGAAATACCACATTAAATATTGCTACAATGACCACTTGGACACGGGACACAGGGTGACAACTCAGAATGGAAACTAATCTATATACCAGCGTCAGAGGACGTTACAGGAAGGAGGCATAAGACGAGAGGAGTACAACTCCTAGCATGTCCAGGGTGATATTGTGTAATAGAGGAGAGGACTACAATTTCCAGCATGTCCAGACCATTATTATGGGATATCAAGGGACATTACAGGGAGGAGATACAAGAGGAATGAACTACAACAGGTCCTTGTAATACCAGAGGACATTTCAGTGAGGGGGTATAAGGGGAGAGGACTACAACTCTTGCAGTCCAGAGGTTGCTGTGCTTGCGCACCATAGGAAAAAGCGACATCCTGTGCACCCTACCACAGTCCTGGCCACCAGAGAGCGTGGTGTTGTTTCCTCTCTGGTAGCCAAGACTGTGGTAATGTGCACAGGATGTTCTATTGTGTGCAAGCACGGCCACCACTGCTGGATCGCAAGGTGATCATAACCATGGAAAAGAGAAGTGTAGAATGTGATAGAAAAATGAATGTAGCCAGCAAAGGAGGCAACATGGGTAATAACAATACAAGTAAGTGCCTTGTATTAAATTTCTCTACATGATAAATGCCATTTGCTAAAGTGAGACAACCCAATTAAGATCCTTCTTCACTGTTTTTCACACAAATAACATACATCTATTTCCCACCTAACTAAAATATCCCTGTGACGATACCGCACCTCGCAGCCCCGCCTGATGTCACTGTACGTCGGGATCATGTGGTACGGTTTCATCACAGGTTACCAAGATGTGACGTTCCGCCCTCCCTGGGAGTACGTAAGGTCAGCTTGGCACAGTTTACACATGCAGTGTCCCACTATGTGTTGTATGTGGGCACTTTAAACTTTTGCTGCTAAATGTCAAATTAATGTATTTCTGTGTAAGATGTAATTCCTATTAACAGGCTGTTTAGTGTCATTACATCTATTCGCCCCTAGGTGGTGCTGGCATCACTAATATATATAGCCAGTGGTTTTGACAGAGAAGGAAGTTAGTTAGAAAAGGAAGTTAGTTAGAAAAGGAGAGAATATAGAGAAGAACTGAGAGGAACTTGATGGAGGAGCAGAACACTAGTCCACAATGTAGCTGCAAGTTTAGCGCCTTGGCCCTGATCAAGCTAAGGGAGTATAGAGAACAGTATTACAGCAGCACAGCACAGACCAGTGAGTCTATGTCTGAATATAGAGAAAGTCTAGTGGAGGTTTAGAGCTACATTAGACAATGGACTTCACAAGCACCAGTGACCAGGAGGAACCTAAAAGTACCTGGAAACAACCGGATGATTAATGCACAAAATTATCCTTTACCACATGCCTCTATGGTCATAGTGGACCGTAATTCTTCAGTGAGCATCCTTTCCAAAGAATGGAGCAGAAGACTGATGCCTGCCATTAGGGTGGATTGCTACTGAACAGTAAGAGTTTATTATATTCAGTACCTGAGTGCTAGAGAGTATACAAAGGATAGACATATATAGAGCAAGAAGGAAAACTCCTCAAATTACAACTGTCCAGCCAAGAATTACAGATAAACCAATATCTGAGTAATATCTTTATGCCATATAAATTAACTGTACTGACTACCTGGAGACAAGTGATTTAAGTAAAAGTTCAACTGTTTTACTACAGCCGACTCTTCTTTTCCACCACCAACCTTTGCGCCCATGAACAACCAGGGTCCCAGCCTCAAAAGCACCCTATACACCTATATCAGGGATGGGCAAACTGCGTCTCTCCAGCTGTTGCAAAACTACAACTCCCAGCATGCCCAGTCTGGCTACAGCTATCAGCCTGCAGCAGGGCATGGTGGGAGTTGTAGTTTTACAGCAGCTGGAGAGCTGCAGTTTACCCATCCCTGACCATCTGGCTGGTGATCCCTGTACTAGAGAGTTCCCCAGAGGATTTAGTGCTGTCTTCCCCATCACTGCACGCCGGTCCAGGGAGCTACAAGAATCGCGAGTACCACTACTACCCCCATCGGCCCACCGTAGCTCAAAGATTTCCCCTGCGGTCCGGGTCGCTGCACACAGACACCTCAAGTTTTCATCCCAACAAACAAGATGATCATATAGCAATGCTTTATTTACAATAAAGGTCGTTACAATTAACACAGAATGGAGTGATAGAGTATACTCATAAAATTAAAGATACAATCACCTTTCAACATTCAACAGAGAAACCCTCCCCCCACCTTCCACCCACTCTCTCTCCCCCCCCCACCCCCACCCCCCACCTCCGCTGGTCAAACATGAATTCCACGTTTTGAAATCGATCCGTTCAATCAATCCACCTGGAAGTTGCCCAATCTATTGGCCAATTTTCTTTTCAGATACCATTCACTATGAATAAAGGGCTGGATAATCACACATCTCACCGTGTCGGAGAACCCTGCAACTATGAACGTCTCCCATCTCTTGAACAGGTTTTGTATATACCGACCCCTGAGCCTTTCTGCCTCAACCTTCTCCAATTCAAAATATCTTCTGATATGTTGGTAGACCGTAGTTGCTGATGGAACTCTAGGCTGTAGCCATTCATGGAGAAGGCAGCGCTTGGCTTCCAAAAGAGCAATATGTATCACAGGAGGTATTCGTAGTCCCTAAGGGGGGAGAGTGGAACAGAATCAACTTCGGGGATAACGGTATGCGTATTTTTAAGTGCATACGGATCTGCGATTGAGTCAGTTTCCAGTATTTTACTAATGCTGGGCAGGTCCATATCCCATGGGTCAAAATCGACCCCTGGAGGTTAGATTTGGGGCAGCTGGTGAGTCTTGTTGATTGGAGAGTCTGGTCTGGACTACCCCCTGAATATTTAAACCCATATATAGCCCTATGTATCAACTGAAATTGGGTGTCCCGCCACCCCTCGTTTTTAACTATGGAGGTAATTTTGTTTCAACCTTGTAACACTATAATATGGGCATTCATTGCTGGGAAATCTTTTTCCCAAGGAGAGAAAAGTTTTTCCTCCACTTGTTCTAGTTTGGTATCTCTTATACCCCAATAGAATTCAGCTAGGGACTCTTCTCCCCTCCCTGTCTCAATAGTACGTCAAATCTATTAGACGAAAATTCGTTAGACAGATCTTGAACCTTATTTTTTAGGAATCCCCTAATTTGTGACGGGAGCATGTTTTCCGAGGTCCTTCCAAACACGTTACATGACGTGACCCCCTTCAGTGAAAGACAATGGCCTTTGCCCTGCATGGGCCCTTTAACCCTTAGTCACTCACACCCCTCTCCCCTGGGAGGATCCCACTCCCCCTCCCTGGTCCTAGTAGCCAGAAACCCACAAACCCATTATAGCTCCTCGCTGGAAGGTCATAGGGAGATGGCTCTGGTACCAACGGATCCTCCTGGACCGTTGGAGCACGTGTAGACCAAATACGGCATTGATATTTGGTTCCAATTAGGAGTTAGGATATATCCCCTTCCCTGTGTCCCACATACAAACAAGGACCGGGAGAACATCCACCTCGGTCCCCGAGACGTAAACTGTTTATTTCTGAGATGTGCCGTTAGTTCATAATTTCTTATAAACTGACAGTTCCATGACGTCTAGAGAGTTTCTTTGTTGTTGCTGACCAACTCTGCCCCCCCATAGGCATTCATCCTGCAAGAGGAGCCAAGTAGGGTGTGAAAAGTAAACACGTGGCCGGGTTTTAAAGCAGGGTCACCTGTGGAGCCTGTTCCCTCTGCCCAACTACCCCTCACCCTGAGCAAATGGCAGGAATTAAATCATAACTCCACATATTCCACACAATCCCCTCGGAGATCTTCTTTGTCTTTATTAAAAGAGTTGTTCAACATCTACAAAAAAGGAGTAGAGGGCTAGAAAAAGTTTTGGGGGAAAAAAAAAACTCTCCTGATGTTCCAGTGCTACCATTCCTGTCCCCACCGCAAGTTATGACATTCCATATCAGTTCACAAGATTCAATTCTTGGCCTCATCTGTGACATGTGCACAAATGGTGGCGATGAGAACCACTAAATTTTTTTTTTTTTAAACTCATTCTGTCTGTTCACTCGTTGGCATGGAACAGAAAAATGTAAGAATAACAATTCCTTCAATTTTTTCAACCGTTTTATTATGCAGTAAAAATCACACAGGTATTCTGCATTTCACTGCGATTATGGTGATACCAATATTTCATTTTTTTTAAGAATTAAAGATTAAAGACTTAAAAAAAAAAAAAAAAAAATTGCTTTTAGTCACCATATCATGACTTTTTAGTTTTCTGCCATGCTGTGTGACTGTGTGAGCGGCAGTTTTTATCAGCCCCATTTCCGGGTGCATACAACTTGACAATTTTGTACTTGTTGGGGGGAGGGGGCAAAAAAGGCAATTCTGGTATTCTGAATTATGATTTTATATGATGTGTCAATATTATACTCCTGGAAAAACCCATTTAACCCCTTCTGTAATTTTTCACCTTCCTGACAGAGCCTATTTTTGCAAATCTGACAGGTGGTAATAATAACCGCTTAATGCTTTTATTTATCCAACCGATTCTGAGACCGTTTATTCGCTACAGCTCGTGGTTAGTGGTAAATATGAGTTTTTGAATTTTATGTTTTACCTTTATTTATAAAAAAAAAAATCTAAAATTTACCGAAAGTCTGCAAAAAATAAGCAATTTTCATTTCTCTGCATTTAGGACAGATAGTGATACCTCTTAAAATAGTCAGTAATTAAAGAGGTTGGCCAGCCTAGGTTAGGATAGGTCATCAATATCTGATCGGCGTGAGTCTGACACCCGGAACCCCCTCCAATCAGCAGTTTGAAGAAGAGTCAGCGCTTCATGTGAGCACTGCTTCCTATTCATTACACTGCCCGTCGTCTTGTAAGGGCAGTGTAATTAGAAGTATTCACTTGAATGCAGCGAGTACTTTTAATTACACTATGCCACCATTAGAGAATAGACAACGTGTAGTGTAATGAAGCGGAAGCAACGCTCACATGGAAGGCCGTCTCTTCATCAAACAGCTGATCGCAGGGGTGCTCCACAAGAATGAAAGGAAAATGGTGGTGAAATTTCAAAATGTCACTTCTTTTTGCAGATTTTTCCATTTTAATCCATGTTTTCCTGTAACACAGCAAAGGTTAACAGCAAAACAAACCTCAATATTTATTACCCTACCATACGGCAGAGCTCAAAGGTGAAGGAGCGCCACATGGTTTTTGGAGGCCAGATTTTGCTGGAATGGTTTTTGGGTGCCATGGAACATTTGATGAGAACCTAAGGTGCCCCTACAGTGGAAGCCCTCGATGAGTGAGTGATTTGACCCCATAGGTGTTTCATAAAATTTAGAAACACTGGCCTATGAAAATTTAAATTTTTGCTAATTTTCCATGTTTTATCCCCAGTTTTTGTTTTTTTCCACAATGGGTAACAGGAGAAAATCACCCCACAATTTGTTACCCACTTTTTCCTGAATACAGAAACTCCCCATATGTAGTTGTAAACTGCTGTTTGGGCATACTACAGGGTTTAAAATAGAAAGTGCACTATATACATTTAAGGCCTAGTTTGGCGATTTATGCAGCACTAACCAACAAGAGCAGAGGTGAAATATAAAAAAAAGAGACGTCCATGTGCATTCCTTTTTTTGCGGAACGGATCAGCTGGCCCCTGATAGAACAGTACTATCCTTGTCTGTTATGCGGACAATAATAGAACATGTTCTATCTTTGAACGGAATGGAAATACGGAAACGGAAGAACTTCCTTTTTTTTGCGGATCCATTGAAATAAATGGTTTCGTATATGGTACGCAAAAAAATGGAACGTAAACAGGAAAAAAAACGTTCTTGTGCAAGAGGCCTTATTCTGGTGTTCAGTACGATTAAAGAGATACCAATTTCATACCTTTTTTTTTTTACCACTTTTACACCGCATTTTTGAAAGAAAAAAAATCATGTTTTTGCGTTGCCATATTCTGAATGCCATATCTTTAAAACTTTTTTATGGTGATGATCTTGTGTGAGGGCTAATTTATTGTGGGATGGAGTGTAATTGTCATTGGTACCATTTTGGGGTACATGTGACGTTTTGCTTGAAATGATTTTTAGAAGGAAAGATGACCAAAAAAATTTCTGCCATAGTTTTTTATAGCATTTACCTGACGGGATAGATCATGTGATATTTTTAGAGAACAGGTCATTATGGACGCAGCAATACCTAATTAGCCTATTTTTTAAATTTTATTTTACACAATAAAATCATTTTTGAAAAAAATATGTTTTTGTGATGCCATTAGGGGTTTATTTTTGTGGGATGTGGTGACCTTTTCATTTGTACCATTTTTGAGTACATAGAACTTTTTGATTACTCGATTTTGATCACTTGCTTTTTGTGAAGAGAGATGACAAAAAAAAAAAGAGAGGCATTTCTGTCCCGTGTTTATTTTACAGGGTAGATCATGTGATATTTTTATAGAGCTAATTTTATAGAGATAAAGTTACGGATGTGGCGGTACCTAGTATGTCTTTTTCATTTTTTTCCATTATAAAACACAAAATTTATTTATGGGCCTCATAGGATTCCGTACACGGCAAAGGCCTTTTTAAGGCTTCCGGGTGCCATTGCAACCATCAGAATCCTGCCACTGTAACGCAGGGAGCCAATGGAGCAAGACAGAGATCTTTCCCTCAGTACACCTCCCAGATGCTGTGGTCAGCATTGATCACGCTGGCGGATTTATCCCTTAGATGCCGCAACTGCGTTTTCAGGGGTGTTGTCATATACAGCCAGGCCCCTGTATTGATTGGGTGCATGCTGTACATGTACCAAGGATTGTCTATGGAAATATGAAATGCAGGGTAGATGAGAAGCATCCCATCCCCCCACACACACAAAAAACAAATATACATAAAAACAGCATTAAGTATGGAAGAAAAAAAACATGAGTGTTCTTTCAATAAGCAAAAAAATGGTAGATCAAACTTGTTTGTTTGTGGTCCTTAAGGGGTTATTTAAAACCATGCAAAAAACTAAAAAAACACTGAGTAATCATACATGACAATTTTTTGAGGTACATCAAAGAGATTCGGAAAACGGATAGTGAAAATAGTCAAATAGTGAATATGACCCCCAGATTAGACCTTTCTTTCTATACGGCCCCCCTTTAATACAGACCCCAGTCACGACTCCTCTCTTTAAGACCTCTTGCACGCAAACGTATTTTCTTTCCGTGTCTGTTCCGTTTTTTTTTGCGGACCGTATGCGGAACCATTCAGTTCAATGGGTCTGCAAAAAAAAACTGAATATCCGTCCCGCAAAAAAATAGAACTTGTCCTATTATTGGACCGCAAAATACATACAGTCGTGTGCATGAGGCCTATGTGTGACAGATCAGTCATGGTTAGAAATCATGTTCCTGTCGCCATGGTTAGAATATATATCCTATTGTAGTGCAGTCCACAGTCCTCAAGCTGGGGCTGAGCCTGATGATGCAGCATCTGGCTCCAGGGAAGAGCAAAAAACAGAGTGTTACTCACGGAACTGCGAGAGCGGCTGCCGGGCGCCAGAAGTTTGGAAAAATAAATAGGAAATTTATTGAGATTGTAAGGGTGTGAGAATGACCTCCAAGGGTAGTTAGGGATACATACAGTTCTGTTCAAAATTATTCAACCCCCAATGCTGTAAAGGGTTTTAGGGAATTTAGTGTACATTTGTAATTGTGTTCAGAATGAAATCTTACAAGGACTTTTTAAAGAACCAAATGCAACTAAAATGACATCAATTGTTTTTGTAATACAGTATTAAATGGTTTTTTTGTGACTTCTTCATTGACACAATTATTCAACCCCTTAAAGACGACCACTCTTAAGAATAGAGGTTCATTCAAGTGTTTTCGATCAGGTATTGAAAACACCACTGGATGTCAAGGAGCAGCAATCAAGCAGAATAAGCCCCAATTAGGCAGATGTAAAATGACTGTGATACTCAGCTCCTTCTAGACATTTACTGGTGTGTTTACAAACATGGTGAAGTCAAGAGAATGGTCCAGGAAGACAAGAGAAGAGGTGATTTCTCTTCACAGGAAGGGCAATGGCTATAAGAAGATTGCAAAGATGTTCAACATACCAAGAGACACCATAGGAAGCATCATTCGCAAATTCAAGGCAAAGGGCACTGTTGAAACGCTACCTGGTCGTGGCAGAAAGAAGATGCTGACTATGACTGCTGTGTGCTACCTGAAGCGCAAAGTGGAGAAAAGTCCCCGTGTGACTGCTGAGGAACTGAAAAAAGGTTTGTCAGATGCGGGTACTGAAGTTTCAGCTCAGACAATAAGGCGCACACTGCGTAATGAAGGCCTCCATGCCAGAACTCCCAGGCGCACCCCCTTGCTGTCTCCAAAGAATAAGAAGAGTCGACTGCAGTATGCCAAAAGTCATGTGGACAAACCACAAAAGTTTTGGGATAGTGTTCTGTGGACCGATGAAACAAAATTAGAACTGTTTGGGCCCATGGATCAACGCTATGTTTGGAGGAGGAAGAACAAGGCCTATGAAGAAAAGAACACCTTGCCTACTGTGAAGCATGGCGGGGGTCAATCATGCTTTGGGGCTGTTTTGCTTCTACAGGTACAGGGAAGCTTCAGCGTGTGCAAGGTACCATGAATTCTCTTCAGTACCAGGAGATTTTGGATGAAAATGTGATGCAGTCCGTCACAAACCTGAGGCTTGGGAGACGTTGGACCTTTCAACAGGACAATGATCCCAAGCATACCTCCAAGTCCACTAGAGCATGGTTGCAGATTAAAGGCTGGAACATTTTGAAGTGGCCATCGCAGTCACCAGACTTAAATCCGATTGAGAACCTCTGGTGGGACTTAAAGAAAGCAGTTGCAGCGCGCAAGCCTAAGAATGTGACTGAACTGGAGGCTTTTGCCCATGAAGAATGGGCGAAGATACCCGTAGATCGCTGCAAGACACTTGTGTCAAGCTATGCTTCACGTTTAAAAGCTGTTATAACTGGAAAAGGATGTTGTACTAAGTACTAAGATTGAATGTCACTTGGGGGTTGAATAAAACTGATAATGATGTGAGCACAGAAAAGACATTTGTGGTTATTTTATTATAAATGTTATGTTATATTTGTCTGACTTACAAGTGCCTCTTTGATTTAATTGTAAACAAGATGACTGAAATGATCAAAATCAATGTCAAACTGGCCAAAACACTCAATTTCAGTGGGGGTTGAATAATTTTGAACACAACTGTATAAGAATATGTATTTGGAAATACAAGTAAAAGAGCAAAAAAGTCCAACCACCATAGGAGCACCAATCGCCAATGAAGGGAGAGTTTATTAATAAAAAGGAGAACTTGTTATATCCGATAAAATAAGCTAACAGAGAGACATAAGGAAGAGAGGAAATGGTGTGCTCATACGTTCTAGTGATACAGTAAAATAATCATTGTGTCAGATAATAAAAATATAAAAAAAAGTTAAAAAACCAAACAGACCTAAAAATAGATGGTCAAAGTTTTTAAAATTTTAAAAAACAATCCATAATCGGTTCAGTAAATGTGTTTATCTCCCCTCGTGAAGTGAGTAATGTCTATGGGATAAGCTCAAGACACCCAAAGACTGATTCTCCCTGCCAGGGTCGCTTGTAGGATCTCAGGAATACAGGCAGTCACCAGGATAGGCACTTGTGGAAAATTCCTTTATTGAAGAAAAGCCGGGCTCAACGCGTTTCGGGTGTTATAAATAAAGACCCCCTTCCTCAGGAGCAACATAAATACACATACAGAATAAATACAGACATTACGGCATGGGTTTAAATACATGTGTTCACATTGAAAAAAAGCACATGGTGGGGAGGGTTTGAGTCTGACCTCACTTCCTGTGGCAAAGTTCAGCCTAAACTAGAATATTTGAATGTTAGTCAAAATCAATTTTCTGAGGGTTAAGGTTGCTGGGTAGGGTCTAAATCTCTATATACTTATTTATTACATAAAAAAAAAAAAATATATATATATATATATATATATATATATATATATATATATATATATGTGCTTCATCAATGGGAAAGGAGGAGGACAAACCTTGTAGGACTGGAGATGCGTCCACTTCCGGTGTGTGAAACGCATCTCCGTTCTGTCACTTCCGCCTGCACTGAGCTGCAGCGATGTATTGCGCCTGCGCTTGCATCCCCGGCAACTGCTCGCAAGAGGTGGTTACCAGGGGGCGGGGTGGGGACAAGGGATCGTCCTGATTAACAGGTCTATTACTATAGTGAAGGGTGGAGATACACTGGAGCCGAGTGCTCCAGCACTTATCAAAATGATCGGGGAAGGATAATATTAGTCAGATTACAACATTCATTATACGGATCGGACATTTCTTATGAATATGGGCATATCACGCAGGACAAAGGAAGTAATAGTACAAAAAAGGATGATTTCCAGCTTCCTTAAAATCCACAATATTCTTTATTGATTTCCAAAGATACGTTTAAGATCCAATTCACATGTCACACGAAAAACATGCTGCGATTGTAACAATCGCAGCATGTTTTTCGTGTGACATGTGAATTGGATCTTAAACGTATCTTTGGAAATCAATAAAGAATATTGTGGATTTTAAGGAAGCTGGAAATCATCCTTTTTTGTTCTAAGACGTGAAACAGCTGAAGTTGGGCGTTCCTTTCCGTGCTACCTGGTTGCATTGAGGTGAGAGCTGCATCTAAAGCCTTGTGTGTGAAAGGAAGTGATAGTGGATAAACAATGTATAGATAATGAATATATATATATATATATATACAGGGATATATGAGAGACATGCCAGAAAAAATGCGTATAAATGCATAAATAGATAAAAGGACATTAAAGTGTATATAAAACAGAAATAATAATAATAATAATAATAGGGATAATAATAAATATCCATAGAAAATGTTACAAAATAGTATCTACTGTATACATCCATAAAAGGC
The DNA here is from genome assembly GCA_033119425.1 of Bufotes viridis. Taxonomy (NCBI): domain Eukaryota; kingdom Metazoa; phylum Chordata; class Amphibia; order Anura; family Bufonidae; genus Bufotes; species Bufotes viridis. Next base: position 418,458,540 of record CM065590.1, on the reverse strand, counting down.
ATCTATGGCTTAGTGAATATGGATAAAAAAATATGATCTGATAAAACATACCCATATGCGATGCTAGAATATGTATATAAATATACATATAAAATACATATACATAAAATATACATATAAGAACATATAAATCTATATATCCATATATATCTAATATGATCATACCCAGTGTCCAGGGTTATTCGGACATGGGTGCGTGTAGGCCGTTGCATCCATAAATTCGTCAGTATGTATGTACATAAAAACAGCCAAATAAAAAAGACTAGTGAACATGTTTGCCCCATAACTGATTGAAGCAACTATATTCAAAACTGAAGATCAAATTTAATATTGGAGATACAATGTAATGTAATATCATCAGAAATATTAGGATCCAAAGTATATGATTATTTTACTAAAAGCTAAAAGGTGCTTAAGGGAGTGGATGAACCATTAATGTCAGTGGATGGATCCATGCTCCGGATTTCCTATCTGTATGTGTCAGTCAATATACAGAAAGGGTCATTGGCAGAATATTTTTTAAGAGGTTTTTGATTAATAGTTTGCGTATTCCAGTGCTTCGTTAAGGCCAGGAAGAGGCCAGCTTTCTGCAGAGCTCCCTTCTGGGAGATTTCACTAGTGCCTGAGAGACTTGATAACTCATCTGGGAAGATGATAGGTCTCCCCTTTGTGACGGGAGAGTTGGCAAGTATGTACTCCAGCAAATGGAGAATACCAACTCTAAAGACGACACTGCAACGACTGCACCCAGAACAACAGCTGAGGCTCTGCAACGTGAGGAATGAGTGATATGGTGGATGATCCAAGAAGACTGTATACGAGCACAAGAGTCACATCCAGAGACTTAACAACTGCACTAGACAGGCAGTCCAAATGCATCCCACTCCTAACTCTCTACTTTTACCTGTAAGGCCAATTTAAATTGTCATCAGACGTCTATTAGATTCACACATCTTATAATACCATAAGGCCCCTTTCAGATGAGCAAGTTCCATGCATCGGACTCGCAGCGTGAGTATGCGGCAGCTCCCATTCTTACCTCCCAGCACTGACGGGTCGCATAGCATTATTTTGATTTATGATGCTATGCAGGGGTGGATTTGAAGCCAAAAGTGGCCATGGAAAAAAATACCTAAAAGTGGCCCCATAAATTGACAGGAGGCGGGGCAACAAAAGCAGGGGGTGTCAGCAATACCATAGCGCAAAATACCATATACCACTGTGCTGCGCAATATGTTGCCCCAAAAGCTGTCCTTCTGAGTTGGTCATCAATAGAGGCAATTTTCTCTTCTCATCTTCCAGTTGTCTCTGATTAAGATATGGAGCAGGGTGCTTAGGAGGTGAGATGCGGGACATAGTTGATTTCAGGAGGGCATGTTGCTGGCCAGGTACATGAGTACCTGATTCCCACAGAGTTAATTACCACTGATAGCCTATTATGTACCCAGCCAGTGGCAGAGATGGGGGGCTTGGGCGGCCACCGGGAAATTTCCCTGTAAGGTCTATGGCCAATCCGCCCCTGATGTTATGCAACAGTTCTGGAATGTATTGGATAAGGGTCCATTCAGACGTCCGTAAGTGCTTTGTGGTCCGCAAATTGCGGACCCCCAACATACGGATACTGTCCGTGTGCGTTCTGCATTTTGTGGACCACTCATGGCCGGCCCCATGGATGAAATGCCTATTCTAGGACATGCGCTATCTTTTTTGCAGAACTACGGATGCAGGCAGCACACGGTGTGTTGTCTGCATCTTTTGCAGGCCCCATTGTAGAACGGATGCAGAGCCAGAAAATACAGACGTGTGAATGGAAGCCAACACTGACAGCATTAGCGGTTGGGATAGGGGCCTGATTGCTTGTATTCCGTTGTTTTTCAAGAAAAATGTTTAATAAAAATTATCTGCTAAAAAAAAATAATCCAGGCCTGTATACTGCACTTCTAAGGGCTCTTTCACACGAGTGTGTCCCTTGCAGGATTCATGCTCCGTGTGAGAGAGAGATCGTGTGTTCTGGACTTAGGAAGCGCACGGCATTATCATGATTAATAACGCTGTGTGCCTCTGCGTGTGACCTTTCTGTAATGGATTCATACTGACATAAAGCTGTCAGTATGATTCTGTTACAAGTCTCCATGAAAGTAGGCAAAATGTGGCGCAACACACCACTCAAAACAGATGAAGAAATGTATGGAATATAAATTAGACTGTCTTTACGACTAAATTAGGCGCATCTACGTAATTAGGTCAGAAAATAGGAGCAAAACTTCTAAATTAAAACTCAAAACAGGTGAAAAATTAATTGGTAAAAGAGACTTAAAAAAATAAGGATTTTTTTTACTCATGAAAACAGTGGATGACACTTTTGTAAATGTGCCCCAGTGTGTCAAAGCCTATGGTGTGTGATGGCGTCTGCTGAGCTGCTGTATCTAAGGCTGTCCTGTGTAACTTGTGCAGAAGGTTCAGCTGCACAGGGGCCCAGCTGAAAGGGGACCTACATGTCTGGCGGTGTGAAATCTGGAATAATTACCTCTCCTAGGTAATTAGGAGGAGAAATAATTATTGTGCCCTGTAGGTGGCGCTGCCTCCTGCCTGTACTGACACCACAGGAGGTCTCTGGGGACCTGACAGTAACTGCAGCATTCTTCTAGGCTGCTGACTGAAAGAAGGAAGGAGACAGAGAGGATGGGGCTCCATGGGATACTTAATGCAACCAGGATGAGTGCTGAACAATTTCGGAGATCAACATATATTTAAGTAGATGCTGCTTCAGCTGGAGGACAGTGTGTGAACTGTAGAACGGGTGTCCTGCGCATGAGCGCAGAGCGAGGATAGGGGTGCAGGGGCTTGTGCTAAATGCACTGCCCCACATTTACTAGTACGGGCCAAGGGCCCATTCACACAACCTATTTTTCTATCCGCCTCCGTTCCACATACACTTCAAAAGACGTGGACAGCATACCATGTTCTGTCCACATCTGCAGCCCCGCAAAAAAGAGCACTTCCTGTTTTTGTGGACAAGAATAGGCATTTGCAAAAATGGATACGGTCGTGTGAATGGACCCTAACAGTAAGGGCTCATGCACCCGACCGTATGTATTTTGCGGTCTGCAAAAAACGGATACGCAAAAAATACGGATGACGTCCGTGTGCATTCCGTATTTTGCGGAACGGAACAGTTGGCCCCTGATAGAACTGTACTATCCTTGTCCGTAATGCGGACAATAATAAGACATGTCTATTTTTTTGCAGAACAGAAATAAGGACATACAGAAAGGAATGCACACGGAGTAACTTCCGTTTTTTTTGCAGACCCATTGAAGTGAATGGTTCTGCACACGGGCCGCAAAAAAACCCCAGAATGAACACGGAAAGAAAATACATTCGTGTGCATGAGCCCCAAGTCAAACTGCTCTAGATTTATCACAGGGCTGATGCTGGCTTAGTTTATGCTAATTATGGCACTGTTTGGCAGTGTGCATGCTTGACCTGCTGCACCGTATATTTGATGGGGGTCCTTCCGGTATAGGATTCCCAGGAATCGGTAGGGGTCCCTGTGACAATAAGATCCCTATTGATCTAATAGTTCTATCTTGTGTATAGGGGATAACATGAAATAACTAATTGCTTGAATACCTACCATTCATGAGAACAGGACCCATACCCCGTGGAGACCCCTGAAATGAATAGAGCAGCAGGTCGAGCATGCACACTGCCGCACCATTCATCTGTATAGGAATGCTAGAAATCTAGCGCTGTACTCTGCTTTCTCTGGCAGCACCGTAGAGATGATTGGAGTAGAAGTGCCAATGTTCAACCTCAGGTTGCCCCATTTTTGTGAATGGTGGGTGTCCTAGTGGTTGGAAGCCCACCTCTCTAATAAATCCCTATGCTATGGATAGGGGATACCTTATAATAACCAAATGTTGACACACAATAACGGGGAGACCCCATTTATCTCTATGGGACTGCCGGACATACACGAGGGCAGCACTCTGCCATGTCCGGCAGTCCCATAGATATAAATGGAGCAGGAGTACACATACTCAAACTGCTGTTCCCCACGGTACAGGGTCGTATTCTCATGAACAGTGGGGTCCCAGCAACCTAATAGCTACTTCCTATACTGTGGAGAGGGGCTAACTTGATATAACCAGAATACCCCTTTAAGGTTCTGTATTTCTTATGAAATAGGACCCGTTTGTGTCGGATTCCGGCTGGGAGTAGTCATTATGCCTTGCTTTAGATGTAGAACTATAGTTCTGATTCAGTTACAGCTTTCATTTCAGGAAACAACATTAGTGTCACTGAAGAGATGAAACTACTACTCTCATCGTGTACCAGTGTTTATCCCCGACACCTCTATGCACAGATCTGTGAAACGGCAGCACTATGTAAGCAGTAAGGTACAAAAAAGATAATTATGAACCTTAGAAATGACCCTGAAAGTTTTCAATGTGTAATGTAATTGAGGGAGGTATGTAGATAGATAATATACATATATGTACACCCATAATATCAGCGAGAGTGGCTTTTATAACCTAGGTCGCCCCCAAATGTTAAATATGACACCTTCTCCCCCCAGAAATTATCTGGTGTCAAATAATTTAATTCATAGTTTGGCCCTGTCAGCTCTGCTGGTCTCTGAGCACTGGCCTGGGCCAGACCCTAATGAATAAGAGACAGAAGGGCATTAATAGCCCCCTAGCAGCCCTGCACTGCTCAGGTCAGAGTGCACAGTGTAAGGTAGATGGCTGCACAGCTGAGAGGTTATTGTAAGGTTATTAGAGGAAGACATACCTGCAGCAGTCTTACCCGCTCACAGCTCCCTGGACTGACAGTATGCTTTCTTCCTTATTGTCTTCCTCCTCCTCCTCCTCTTCTTATGTAGTACAGCCCACGACAACGCCCATTAAAGCTACACACACCCTGTACAAGGGCGGCCACTGACAGACGTCTACAAGGCTCTGTGCTCAATATGTAACATCCGATTGAGTTTCTTTGGAGTTAATATTTTTTGAAAAATATTTACGAGGGAAATATTTGTAATGGAATTCAGTATCATCACATAATAGGGAATACAGTTCTCTGAGAAAGTATCACACGATAGGCTTAGATACCACATCTTACATGAAAGAATTAGATACAGTAGCTCGGTAGACAGTATCACACAAAGCTTAGAAACAGTAGAGATGAGCGAATTTCATATTTTGAAATTCGGTCACGCTTCGTTTACTGGTAAAAGGTAAATTGCGTTATGGTTATGAATTCCGTTACCAGGGACCATAAAGCAATTCTATGAAGGAATACATAACGTAATGCCTTTAGAGGCATTCCGTTATTCAATCCGTCATAATAGAAGTCTATGGGCTGAAAAACGGATGCGTCCCGTTTCCGTTATGCAGGGGAGTCCTCTCCTGCATAACGGAAACGTGACGGATCCGTTTTGCAGCCCATAGACTTCTATTATGATGGAATGAATTACGGAATGCCTCGTTATAGAATTGCGTTATGGTCCGTGGTAGCGGAATCCATAACGCAATTCACTTTTTACCAGTAAACGAAGCGCGAACGAATTTCGTAACCGTACATTCGCTCATCTCTAGTAGCCAGTATCACACATGATAGGCTTAGATACTGTACTGTAGGAGGGGACACCAGGCTGATTGAGACCACATTATATGCCTGAACAACCTACCATGTAAGCAATGCCAGACTATTGTCATGGAGGGACAGTTGGTGACTTGTGGAAAGGGGGCGATTGGCTGCCTGTAAAGTGGCTGAATTCATATGGGGGGCCAGGACCCTCTGGTTTTTTTTTCGGAAGCAGTCCCAGCATTTGGACTCCCACCAATCAGATGGGTATCCCCTGTCCAGTGAACAGAAGGTAACTTTAGAACATGGCACAGCCCATCTAAAGGTGGAATTACTCATGGCTTATCCTCGGGGTCGGTCATTAATATCAGATCGGCGGAGGTCCAGCTCCCACCACCCCTGCTGATCAGATGTTCTGCAGTATCTCCATCCACTTCAGCACTGCTCCCATTTACATGAACCTGACCCTCGGAGGACCTGTAGAGGATAGCATGGTCCCCCAGCCCCAGTAGAGCATCACTCAAGGAGTAAAGTCGTGCCCTGTTATAGTGCTATGTACCACCTAGTACAGGGCTCAACAACCTTCGACACTCTATCTGCTGTGAAACTACAGCTCCCAGCATGCACACTTGCCTGGCTGTTCTTGTAACTACCATAGCAGTAAAAAGTGGATTCTGGGAGTTGTAGTTTCAGAACAGCTGGCGTGACGGAGGTTGCCAATCCCGGATATAACCAGCAATCATCAAGCTTATTGTGCTAACAACATCTGGGTGTAAATTTGGGGACATTTATCAAGAGTGCTACACCAGCTTTGTGGTGATAAATAGTTGCAAGTGATGCAACTTTTTTGAGACCAACGCCCCCCTCCTCCCCTACTTTGAAAAGTAGTGAGAAAAGTTGTTCTGCCAGAAATATGCTGGATTTCCTCCAGGTCCTATTATAGTCTATGGCAGGCATCCTCAAACTGCGGCCCTCCAGCTGTAGGCCGATACCTGTAGGCTGTTTGGGCATGCTGGGAGTTGTAGTTTTGCAACAGCTGGAGGGCCGCAGTTTGAGGATGCCTGATCTATGGGGTCTGGCAGTGCTCCTGCTTTGCTGGATGCAGAAACACCGGTAGGCTGTTCCTCTGCCGGATGGTTTTAACGCTAGTGTGATACTAGCCTAAGCCAATCAATAGCTGGTATAGAGTGAGAGAAAAGCGTCCATCCGCGCGCCACATTCATCATCCAGCCTGAGCCCCTGTGATAAATCTGATGCTGGTCTACACAGCCGGTCTTATAGTTGCCAACTGTCCTGAATTTGTAGGGACTGTCCCTGGTTTTCAGACAGTCCTAGGAAATTCGGGCTGTCCCGGGCCAAAAATGGACAGAGCTAGCGATTTCCGGGCAGAGTTTTGAGTTCCCAGTGGCCGGGTTTTTAATATCCAGATTTTTACCAACCTAAACTTTGGTAAGTACGCTGTCTTAAGCTTACACCATCTACAGCAGTGGACAGCAACCTTAGGCACTCCAGATGTGGTGAAACTACAACTCCCAGCATGCTCCATTCACTTCTATGGGAGCTCTGAAAACAGCTAAGCAAGTGTGCATGCTGGGAGTCGTAGTTTTGCCAAAGGTTGCCGATCCCTCATCTACAGGACAAGTAAATCTGCCCCACTGAGTCGTGTGTGTGCACTCGTGGTCACTTGATTGTTTTTCTTCCTGTCTGGCATTTTTCAAAATGGCTTCCCCAGAAAATGAAATCAAGATGGTGGATAACATATAAAGGAGGATCATGAAATGTCCATCCATGTTCTCCTGACTGTGAGGTGTCCCTCGGGTTTGGCCACAAAATGTTGGAACAATCTTGCGGTTGAGACAGATTTAGTTTTTCTCATAAGCCCCAACCCCAAAAGACAGCGCCATCCGCATCTGCGCTGTAGACGATGTCTGGATTCTGTGGGGTCATTGGGATACTACAGGTGAGTATTATTTATAGTGTGAGGGAGTCACTAATATTATATAGATATACTATGCTTAGCCATGTTTGATTTTTGGTCCATAAAAATGTATCCTTAAAAAAAAGGGTAACTTCTGTGTGCGCTCCGGTTCTTTCTAACCCCAATCAATACAAGGGCTCATGCACCTAACCAAAAATCAGGTACTGCCATAAGGCTCCATTCACACGTCCCCAAGCGGGAGCGGAGCAGAGATCTGCAGATCATGTGCATTTCAGCACCTGGAGTAAAATATAAGATTCAGATCTTTATGTCGCTCTGAGAACACCCATCTGTTCCCCCTCTCCTTTATCTCACTGGTTGTCAGTCACATCTTGTCTGCCTGACAACCAGCATTATAAGCCACGCCCACTTCAGCAGTAGGCCTGGCTGCAGCGGAGGGATGAATACATGTTATATGAGGAGTAGAAATAGATTGTTTACTGGTGCGAGCTGCAATCTTCCCCACAAGAACAGATATTTATATCCCTCACGGTGACGCTCTGTACATTTACCTTATATAACACGACGAGCTAGGGTGACATGACACAGAAGAGTAGGGAGATCTGCAGATCATTGCGTCTTCTGTACCCTGACTGGTGATTTATTCTGTTTCTCCAGATTATTACACCAGTGACCTCTAGAGATCTGCAGAACATTGCTTTGTCCCTTCTACCTCCTAACACAGTGATATATTCTGCAGATTATTACATCTGACCTCCCTAGAGATCTGCAGAACATTGCTTTGTTACTTCTACCTGGTAACACAGTGATATATTCTGCAGATTATTACATCTGATCTCTCTAGAGATGTGCAGAACATTGCTATGTCCCTTCTACCTCCTGATACAGTGATATATTCTGCAGATTATTACATCTGACCTCTCTAGAGATGTGCAGAACATTGCTATGTCCCTTCTACCGCCTGATACAGTGATATATTCTGCAGATGATTATATACATACATAGGCCTCATGCACACGACCGTATGTTTTGCGATCCACAAAACAAAAAAAAAAAGATGACGTCTGTATGGCATCCGTTTATTTTTGCTGATCTATTGTAATATTGCCTATCACTGTCCGCAAACTAGAAAAAAATAGGACATGCTCTATTTTTTTTTTTGCCGGGGCTACGGAACGGACATACTTATGCGGACATGGTGTGCTGTCCGCATTTTTTGCGCACCCATTGAAATTAATGGGTCTGCATCCGATCAGCAAAAAAAAAACGGAACGGACAAGGAAACAAAATACGGTCATGTGCATGAGGCTATATATATATATATATATATAGTCATATACTTCATCCCTTCAACCGCTTGACAGTCATATGTTCTGCAGATTATCACACCACTCACCTCTGTACAAATCTGCAGAACGCTGGTGTCCCCTCTCTCCTTACAAATAGTGATATATTCTGCAGATTGTCACACCACTGACCTCTGTAGAGATTTGCAGAACATTGTTCTGTCCCATCTACCTCCTGACGCAGGAATGTGGTCTGCAGATTATTACACCACTGACCTCTGTAGAGATCTGCAGCACATTACTCTGTCCCTTCTACCTCCTGAATCATATATTCTACAGATTATCACACCGCTGAAACTCTGTAGAGCTCTGCAGAACACCGCATATGTTTCTTTGCGATTGTCATATTTGCTAATAACATCTCTATTCTATATCTGATGCCACAGATTATTGCTTCACTTCCGCAGTGTACGGACAATTCTGGAAACGTTGCTTTCACGTCTGTCACAATATCCCTGGAAACATCTTTATCTTGTAAACAGTGGACCCTTTGGTTTCGTCCTCGGCACATCTGTGGTGATCTAGACTGAAGGTCACGCGCTTAGACAGGTTTCTCTCAGGGCACAGTCATGACTGTGCAGATCCCAGCCGTTCAGGCAGGGAGGACAATGTTCCCACTGACATGGGGCAGTTGTGCAAACACTTTGTGGGACCTTACGCTTACCAGCCATGTCAGGCTGCAGTGCTCTACAATGGGATCAATGACATGAAATGTAGAAACCTCCCTGCCCCCCATGATCACTACTTTTTGTCACATATCTCCAATGTTGAAAACAGCCAGATACATTTACAACTATACATGTGACTGATACCAGCTAGTTTACGCCATCCTCGCCACTTGGGAGTGGCGGGGACCAGGGCTTCGGCTCCGCCAAATCCACTAATATTTACGCCTGGAAACAGGTGTAAATGTTGGTGAAAAACTACTCAAGGGAGTGTTTTTTCACTCCAGGCACATGGATTTATGATGGGGTGCATGCCTTATCATATATTACGGTAGCTGTGTCCTCAGTCTTTATAAATGACCCCCAATGTGTTAAATCCGCAGTCACAGTAATACTCCGTTATCTCACGTGGGATATTTCCTAATTCATTGCCAAAGGTATTTTTCCTTGTAGGACTTGCTTTGTCTGTGAGTCACCGGTGTAAAGTCAGTGTTTTACATGTAATTCATCATTGTGCAATGAATATCCTTACGGGAACACTATCTATATACAGGGCGAGGCAAATGTCGTGACCCTTAAAAGGATCCAATCACCGTTTAGCTTTCTGTTCCGTCAGGAGAGAGAGAGAAAAAAAAAAAAAACAGGGTCCTGTAAAAAACGAATCCTGTTACATCAGTTATGCATAGGATGCGTTTCTTTACAAACGGATGACAACTGATGCAACGGTCCTTATTTTTTTTTTTTTTTTTCAGGATCCTATTTTTTTTTCTCTCTTCTTCTGGTGGATCAGAAGAACGGAAAGCTGAACGGTGATGTGAATGCACCCTAACTGGTGTAATTTGTAGAAAATTGACTTTCAATGTGTGAATTGGGAGGGTGGCTGCATTATTTAGTTGAGGAACCCTTATGGACATTCCGTACTGAATTCAGCTCAGGTTTTTCCATTGGGAAGGGGGTCATGTGACATATCGGCGTTGGCTAGAATTTGTCTTGTGATGTGTTGTGTGTCCACCATTCTGCCGGATGCACATGGTTAAACATTTAATCCGGTCTTCATGACCACAGATGATACTTCTTCACAGTACTGTAGTATTCACCATTTCAGGTGAAGAACCCGCAATATGGCTCACCTGAAATGGTAAATCCTACAGTGCTGTGAAGAAGTATCATTCTTCAGCATGTTCAGGTCAGGTAGAACCTGATTAGTACGGATGAATACAACCTATTGCTCTCCCTTACCAGGCTCGCTGTGGTCTTCTTTAATATGAAACCTGTCGCATAATTCCAGAGCCATTTGCTCTTTACAGTACATGTTGAACCAGTAGAGCAGAGAGTGTCAGGGGAACAAACAGAGGCGGTAACGGTACCCCCTGTCAGTAAGCTATCTCGCCCTCTCATAGAGCAGGAAACAAAATAATTAAGAGACAGAACACAGAGGTTTCACTTCTTAACCTTTATATATAAAACAGCAAAACTTTTCTTTCAAGTATTAAAAAATAAGTTAATTGACAAAAAAACACAACAAAGAAATCAAAGTGATAACAGTGTCTGCGCAAATTCTCAGAGTGAGGCGACCACAACCAGTGACTGTGGTACGGGATAGCCTGATATCGCCCTACTGGGCACTGAGGCAGGGGGTCACACCTACAAGTGACCATGTGCCCAGATGGGTTAATATCAGGATGGGGGACTTTGCACCCCCCACTACAAGAAGCAGAAGAGACCATTGCAAATAGAACCCTCTGGTCGGTCAAGGGTTGTGCAGAGCAGCAGGTGTCATGGCTTCTGTATGCGTTATGACGACACACAACATACAGCAGGAAAACGTCAATATAAAGCATCCATCAACCTTCCGTGTAACCACCACATACAGAGCATAGAACGGAGCCGCAGGATTCTCCGACTCTTAACATGATGGGCAAATCAAGACTTAGGGCTCATGCATACAACCGTTGGATGTTTTGCAGTCCGCAAAACATGCATACCGGCCATGTGCGTTGGAATGGCCATGGGGACGTGGAATACACACAGAGTGATTTCCTATTTTTGTGACCCTATTGAAATGAATGGTTCCGCATACAGGCCACAAAAAAATCCAACGGGCATGGAAAAAAAAAAACATACGTTTGTGTGCATGAGCCGTTAAGTGCAAATTGTGGATCCACTCTCGAGCACGCGGCGTGCTTGTATCTCTGTTGCAACGCATTTGCGCTGCAATAAGTACCGTACAGCCCTACAGTTCACAGCGGTCCCTAACTGAACTAATGAGAACGGTACTGTATAGGACGCCTTCACATGCAGCAGAAATTTCTGCGACTGGAAATCAGTTCCACTCCTCTGAAGGGGCCTGCAGAAAACCATGTGCTTCTTGTAAAAACAACCCCATCAGATGAATAGAAGTGATTTTTTTGCAACAAAATGCCATGTCTGTAGGCACTCTTGAGGTTAGGTTTACACAGAGTATTTTGTAAGCTGAAAACAAAAAACGAATGCAAAATCTGCATCAGATTTTTCTTTCCATGCCATTTTGCTATGCAGTTTTGGAGAGGATTTTCATTTCTGGCCGTTTTCTATGGAATTCTGGATGCAGATTTTGCATCAAGAATGGACAGGATACTACTTTTTTCCATGGAGTGGTTTTAAAACCGCATGTAGAAAAAAACAGCACCGTATGGTTTAGCATGCAGATACCCCCCTTGAAAGTAATGGGAAGGCTCTGCAAGCATTTGTGGAGCAAAATCCGCACCAAATCCCTGTCCAGAAAAACTCAGTGTGAACCTTGCCTAAGTCGGTCTGCACAGCCGTTAACAATGCAGGCTAAACAGTATGGTCCTCATTGGTTTAAATAGGACCAGCTGCAGCCTGTGCGGCCGCACGGTACGCGACTGCACTGCGGACACATTACGAACGCTCTGTGTGCTTGTATCCTAGCTGGGTGAGGAGGGCACTGCAGCAGGAAGAGGATTCAAGCCATTCCCATACAATGACCACCATCCTTGCAGTACTTAATAATGTCTGCAGAGTACTAGGAATCATATCCTCCATATAGAGTGCTCAATAATAATAGGGGTGCAGTGAATAGAATGACAGGGCGAGTCAAGAAGCAGTCAACTTACTGTAAGACACTGAGGCTACACGGTGTCGTGTGGCACAACAAAAGTGCAACATCAAATCTGATCAGTGGCTGGGCTCCTCCAGGGCACTGGTAAGCCACACTCTCAGCTTAGAGCCAGGGCACTTCTGTACTACAGCTAGGAAGGGCCTCCTTCCCCTCTGGGCAGCTGAACCAGCAACTGGCTGCACAGGCGGTATTGTCCATCCCTGGTTTAGTTGTTTTTATTTCGGCCAACTGCTTGTGGACACTGGTGGGCCCCCTGAATTCTGGGGCTCTAAACATTTGCTTGGTTCCTGTATCTAAGAGCAACTCAGAGATACCGATCACCCAGACGACATGTCATTGATATGTATGGTCCTTCAGTTAGAGCGTTTTGTGGGTGCTCTATAGCTTTGTCGGAGTTCTTGGACGTCACAGATATTGTCTCATGAAATAGGGCTTATTTTGGGGTACATACATCTTTTTGATCACTCTTTACACTGTTTTTAGTTGGTGTGAAACCAAACATTGGTTGTGGTGTTTTCTGTAAGGGATTAATTACTTGATAATGTTATACCTTGGGTCTTTATGGATGCGGCACTTCCAGATATGTGCATTTTTTATCTTCTTTCCATAATAAAGTACTTTTATTACTCTTTTTACAATTTGGGGGACTTCTGTATTGCAGTGGATTATGCCTCTGGCACGGCTTAATAGGCGCACATAAATGGCAGACCTAGGTAAGGTCCTGGCTGTGATGGCAAACCATCAGTGACGACATGCAGATGCTGCTGACAGCACTGAATGTGACATCTAATGGGTTAATTGGTGGGATCTGAGTTCTCTCTGATCCTGGCTGTTAGAGAAGGATGTCATCTATATGATACATCAAGAAACCCCAAGTGATAGCATGAGCACGGCTACCATACCGGAGCCATCACTGTGATGTACTATTACAGTGGCTCACTCATGAAATGTATAGCTGCCACAAATTCATTGTATGTGGCAGGGTGGAAAGGGGTTAATGTCAGATCTCATTATTACCATTATGATATCACATATGATATAGGCTACATACGCCATCTTTAACCAATCCTTTAAATTTAATTGAGAGTAGGTAACGTTCCTGATTTCTGACTCGCCCTGTATATCTATATAGTTATTGTATTGTTTGAAAGCGTTGTGATGGCGGTAGTGATGGCGTTCATTTCACCTGAAAACACGGAAACTACTGGTACATGGTACAATGGCAGCAGGTCACCTGGACATATGTCCGCAGCACAATTAATATTTGCTATGTAACATAAAATATAAAGGTGTTGAGGCCTCAGAAAGGTGAAGACATTCAGATGTATGATACAATGCAGCAGGCGTATCGGTAACTGTAGAAAAACAAAAAACAATATCCACTCCTTTAAGAACGAGACTGATCAGACCTGTGGCCTGTGATCTTCAGCCGTATTGCTCTTAGTTCCGAATATTTTTTGACAGATGTAGACCAATAGGAAACCTTGATACTGTGATGTACAGAGCAATGACATTATGGGATGAAATAGACTTGTATGTATAAAAAAGCAGGAGTTGCCTGCAGCGACTAATTATATCAGCTTTCGTTTGCTGACCTGTACTTAAAGGGGTTGTTCAGCCACGTAAAATGTTGTTTTAATGCATTTTAAATTAGTTAGTTACTAATATACTTTCAGTATGACAGCTGCCACAATGTCCCGGTACTGGCACCGGTCCAGCTGCATGTTGTGGTCGGTACCGACAGAGAAAGGGAACTCTTTCAGCCCCTCTCTCAGTGTATGCATGTGACAAGTGACACACTTGAAGTGCGCTAGCTTTGTGGCTTAGTCCAAACCAACCCTCAAGGGCAGCTGGACAGTGGGGCACAAATCGTACTGACAATATATTAAATGTGTTGAATTTCAAACACATTAAACCTACTTTTTATCTGGCTGGACAACCCCTTTAAGAATAAGAAAACCGATTTGTTGCTGTGGGGAACTAACCCACTCTATAGACATGAGACTTGCTGTAATGGGCATCAGAATCCCAAAATATTTTGAGGGGAATTAAAAAAAACATCTTTGGAGGTTGAAATAATAAAGGAACATTTCTCACAGTGCAGGTATTATTACCCCGACATTTATCCCAACTACATGAATAAAAAATGGCTGCCCAGTGCGGCACTGTGATGGAAGAACGAAGAACCTTTAGGAGAACTCAAGTGGGTCTTGTGGAGTAGACGATCTTGATTTCGCCCTGCTCACTTCAACCAAGGTGAAAAGGAGACTATGATTAAAAACAGTGAAACATCCTATCTTCATTCACACATTGATACAATCGGTAATCTGTTTGTGAGAACAGAAGTACTTTGGGGAGAGGGTTTCAGTGCTGGACCCTTAAACGCTGTCATGGATGGATCACGTCCTTGCTGACACCCACCTGTACTCAATCTCATAATAAAACACTAGAACACACAATGTTCCTTTAAAATCTTCTGTGAAGAGGACGACTGAGCCAGAAAACATAACTGAGGAGCCACCTAGTGGCCAAATACCCCAACTGCAAGTGAACAATCACTTCTCCATTGTCCACTGTCTGGGACGAAAGTAACACGGAGTCCATGCTTGGTGCCACTGTAAACGGCAGCCTTTGTAAACCTGAATAGAAACTGCAGCTCTGAAATTCTTCTCAGTGGTGTACTGTTTAGGAAATAAAAAGTCCCTCACAACGACGGGAAACTTTGCCTCCGTTATCTGCAGCAATGCACTCTAAAGTGCTGTGCAAGGGTTAATGGGTTCATGTAACATCTCCATGGGAAGGACCTCATCAAGGCAGCTCTGTGCTGACCCCCACGTTTAAGACATACCACCCCTCATAAGGAGGGGGGTCCTAAACATCTCAGGAGGAAGAGGAACCTCAGGACCAGTTCAGGTTGTAGCCTTTAGATAACATCACTTCCTCCAAGTCCTTGTCCTCCTCCTTCTCGCGCAGTCTCTGCTCCTCCAGCAGTGCCACCAGCGCGTCTCGTTGCTCCACCACATCCAGCATCTCGTTCAGGATCCTTTTCTCATCTGAGAGCTCCTGCTCGCTTTTCAGCTGGTCTGTGGGTAATAAACATAACACCTTTCTGAGATGTGGCAAAATGCAATGATCGGTGAAGGTCTGGCTTGAGGTCCTTTGTATGGGCCAGGTTTGGTCATCAATAATAACAACTTAAATTATAAGTAATATACAGACCAGGCTAGGTAAAGTCACCTGACTAGGGATTATTCTCTGGGGTACTGGGAAAGAGCCAAATATAAGTCTGGGAGCTCTGACGTGGTTCCCAGAATACTGTTCGTCTGGGGGTTGCCTCATTTACAAATTAGCAGCAGAGAACAAGCTTGCTTATATTCTACTGGAGAGGGTTTGCATACCTGGTAAGAAGATGGATCACAATGCTAAAGTAAAAATGTCACATAGAGCAGAATCACTGGGTTACAGTGGTGTAAAGGTACAAGCTCTATGCCAGTGATGGTGAACCTTTTACAGACTGAGTGCCCAAAAGCCACCCAAAACCCACTTATTTCTTGCAAAGTGCCAATACGGCAATTTACCCTGAGTACTACAGTCCAGTATAGTAGATCTTCCATGTACTTTATCATTAGCTATAATAGCCTGCCTACATTCAGTGCGCTGCCTGTGCTGTTCATAGTGATGAATGGCAGGAAAAGTCTAATCATATTGGTACAACCGACATTTTCCAGGGTGCGGGTGCCCACAGAGAGGCCTCTGAGTGCCGCCTCTGGCATAGGTTCACCACCAGTGCTCTATGCCCTCACCTGCGCCGGTTGAGCTAAACAGGCACAACCCTGGTGTTGTTTAAGGTGGTGTGTCCACCAGCTGCTGCTGTCTCCAATACTGAGAAGATGAAGAATATCAGCAAAGAAATCCCGTTTCAGTTGTGCTTTCTAGAAAGATGACAATTAGGGCACATGCACACGACTGTATGTAGTTTGCGGTCTTCCAAAAATTAATCCGCAAAAAAATACGAATGACGTCCGTGTGCATTCCGTATTTTGCGGATGAATGGTTCCGCATAGGTCCGCAAAAACAAAAAAAACGGAACAGACACGAAAAGAAAATAGGTTCACGTGTATGGTTTGTTTTGCGGACCCTATACGGAACCATTCATTTCAATGAGTCGGCAAAAAAAACCTGAACTTACTCAAAGTGCATTCCGTTTCCGTATGTCCATTCCGCGAAGGGATAGAACATTTCCTAGGATAGGACAGTTCTATCAGGAGCCAGCTGTTCCGTTCCGCAAAATACGGAATGCACACGGATGTCATCAGTATTTTTTTGCAGATCTGTGTTTTGCGGACCGCAAAATACATACAGTGGTGTGCATGAGCCCTTAGAGTGAGAATAGATCATCTGAATTGTCTTTATTTAAGCTATGCATTTCAGTACTGGGCTAGTGCCTTCCTCAGGCCATAGGCATAATTATGTCCCGAGCAAGATACTAGCCCAGTAACGAAACTTGTAGACTACACAAAGACAATTTGGATTATATATCCTCACCCTAACCCTGGGTTCAGACCTGAGCGTTCCAAAAACGCGCGTTTTACGCGCGCGTTTTTTTGCGCGTTTTTGCAAATAGGAAACGCGCGTTCGTACGCGCGTTCTTGTGATTGACTACTGTGGTGTCAATCACAAAGACGCGCTAGTACACGCTCCAAAAGTCTCAAGTACTTGTTTATGCGTTGGGCGTTTACAGCGCGTTCAAACGCGCTGTAAAGCAGCTCAAGTGTGAACCACTCCCATAGGGATGCATTGGTTTAATCTGTTGAGGCGTTTTACAGCGCGTTTGAACGCGCTGTAAAACGCTCAGGTGTGAACCCAGGGTAAGTGTCATCATTCCAGCAAGGATCCCTGAAATTACATTTTTTCCCGAACTACTTAAGAACAGTGGCTCCCCCTGGATTCAATCATCGTAGATTACATTACTGCAACGCTGTGTCTTTCTACAATGAGCCTGACTAGACGTATATAGCTAGGTGGCAGTGCGGAAACTTGGAAAGGTGAGTATTTTCAGGGGCCACAGTGACCTTCATGATTTATTTCATTGGGCACAGTTTTTATTATTCATTTCAGGGGCAGAACGTGTGGGACCATTATTAGGGGGCCATAGGAAGTAGTGGTTTAGGTGACACTATGTGGAACAATTATTTTCATTAGGGGGCACTGTGCATGGCTGTACTATATTCAGAAGCACAATGCCGGTCAGTATTTGGAGCTAGTACAGAGGGTCAGCATCTCATGTAAAATTAAGTAGTCAAAGATGGCGGGCAGCAAACTCTGCAGAGTTGAGATGCAACTGAAAGAAGTTATCATGGTGGTCTGGGCTTGAATGGAGAAAAAATAAATAAATGAACAATTCCAATTAGAGAAGATGTCACCTGTGAGTCACTGAATATAAAAATAACGTGACAAAAATATAATCACGTGACAAATATATACTGTTTGATTGTATTACATTTATGGTATCTATAAGTGGCACATAACACTTTGTAGTAGTTGCTTCAGAAACCCTTGAGTAAGCCAGAACGTTGCATAGTGAATAAACCAGCAAGTACTTTTCTTAAAGTTTGCTGTTGCCTTTTTCATATTTCTTGATAAGTTATGTAGTCTCGCAGAAGGTCTGCTGTGAGATCATGTCTGGCATCCTTCTAGTTTGTGAAACAACCCTCGGCACATCCTTATCATTGTTCATTCTGGGAGCTGTAGTTTCACATTGTACAACCTTCTATAGCTGGCCTAACCTGAATTGGTTTATTTGAATATCGGAGTAGGGTCACCAACTCACCCTCCACAGCCATTCTCTCCCGCAGCTCCTGCTGTAGTCGACTCTGCCTATCCTCTAGCTCCAGCTCCCGGGCGCTGAGAAGACAAAATGAGTCAGAAATGTAGACCCATATCCTAATCTATAGGACTTTGAGCTATCAGAACTTCACACATGACTGGATTAGATACACAGCTTAACAGACCATATCACAAAAAACAGGATCCGAAACAGCCCAGCGGATGGTATCACACAAGAAACTTAGATACAACACTGCCATCTGATAACTTACAATATCATCAATTCAGACTCGTATCGGACCAGCGCATTCTTTTCCTGCACTAGACGGAACCACTCCTGCATCAGTTTTGGGTCATCTTTCTTGCCCATTCCTGTAATAAACAAAAAATGTTATCATCTGGAATCAGAGATTGAGGGAAAAATGTGATGGTGCAAATAAAAAATAAACAAAAATAAAATAAAATAAAAAAAAGACACAAAGCCAAACATGGGGACAGCTAACAGGCGAGCTACTGATCTGAGCAATGGGGTGCTACTGATCTGTACCATACAGAAAACAAACTGTCCAATTCCTGCAGAGCTACGGTCACCTAAACAACCAACCGCAGTTATCACTGCCTCAGTCATGATGCCTTGCGCCTCACTACGTCTGCACTGACTGCACTAGACACATGCCGGAAAACGTACACTCCCTGGGTGATGCCAGTCTGTGGCTTAAATTATTACATATACAGGGTGATTCAAAAAGGAGGGTGCAAAAGTACAGAACTGTAATTAAACAAATTCTGCTCTTAAAAAATTAAAGCTGTGCTGTGATTGGTTGCAGTTTTCGTCAATCTGCCCCTTTAGTTGAAGGGGTTGTCTCACTTCGGCAAATGGCATTCATATTGTAGAGAGAGTTAATACAAGGCACTTACTTGTATTTTGATTGTCCATATTGCCTCCTTTGCTGGCTTAATTCTTTTTGCAATTCAGCAGTGGTGGCCGTAATTGAAGACTATAGAAAAAAGTGCTGGACTATGCGTACTCCTGCGGTCCCGGCCACCAGAGAGGCCACACTTTTTCCTATAGCATGCAAGTACAGCCACTGCTGCTGGATTGCAGGGTGGTTATAACCATGGAAACGAGCAGTGTGTAATGCGATGGTAAAATGAATCAACCCAGCAAAGGAGGCAATATGGACAATCACAATACATTAGTAAGTGCCTTTATTAACTTTCTCTACATGATAAAGCCCATTTGCTGAAGTGAGACAAGCCCTTTAATTTAAACCTGTGCACAAATGGGCAGGTTTAAGATGGTGACATCACAGCAAGAAAAAGCTTGTTGCATGTTGGAATTTGTGGTCTGTTGTGACAGCATGACGAAATTTTCGGAATAAATTTTGTAAATGTGCTCCGAAACTGCATTTCACATTGGGTGAAGCAAGTCGAAATCACTGGTTGTTTATGTCATGGGAAAAGTCCTGAAGACACAGTGAACAAGCTTTGACCCATGTATGAGCATAGCCCTAGAAAGTCGACCAAGCTGACTACTATGGAACTTAAAAGTGCCACAAACCACGGTATGGCGTATCTTATGAAAAAGTCTGCGGTGTAAGACATACAGATTACAAATTCTTCAGGGGCTGAAACCGGTTAAACTAAAATGCTGTGACTTTTGCACTGACTTGCAGGGCCAATTGGAAGAGGAGGAATTCGCTGAGGTTCTCGTGGTAAGGTCAAACACCACAACATTAGAATCTGGGGCTCCGAAAACCCACATGCCCTTATCGAGCGCCTGAGGGACCCAAAAGTAAATGTGGTCTGTGGACTAAGCAGAGACAGTCTATGGTTCCTTCTTTTTTTGCTGATGATACGGTCTCTGGCCACTCCTACCTGGAAATTTTAAGGGAATGGCTTATGCCACAGACAGAAGAACATCTGCCAAACGTATTCTAACAGTAGGATGGTGCTTCTACTCATTGCCATACTGGAACATTATATCGGCCACGATGGAATACACGATTCACTAATATTGCGCTGGCCTCCACGATCACCAGATTTACCACCATGAGACTTCTTTATGAGGGGCTACATCAATAACTTAGTGTATTGGACCCCTCCAGCTACAGGATATGAAGCACCTAACACCACATCACTGAAAACGTGACCCGGGGATATGCTGGCATGTGTCAGGGCAGAACTGGACTGCCACCTCGACATCTGCCATGTCACCAATGGAGCTCACATCGAACATATGTAGTATATAGATAAAACTTGGATAGCGTGTCTTTTCGTGTCAATAAATTTATGCTATGCTCTCTAAGCTATGAATACTGAGGCTAATATTTCACACCATTATTTTTGAATCACTCTGTATTTTTGATTACAAAATTAATAACCCTGTAGACTCAAGACAAAACACATTTATCTATAAAAAAATGTCTTCTTGTCAACCACTGTCAGTTTCTACATTACACATTTCCTTTTAAAATCAAAAAAGGTAGCAGCTATTTCAACAACAAAAAAACCCCGCAAACTCCACATTAAGATATAAAGAATAGTCTGATGCCTGCTGCAACCACAAAAAAAATACACCAGCGTATGTATGGGTGGTTGGGGATGGACAGATGTAATGGTTCAATATAAAGACTGTGTGACGTTTATGAAACCCAAGATCAAATCTAAAGTACATGTAAGTGATCGGCTCTGGTGCAGTCATTTGTATTACACCCATAGGCAGTGCACTGCCATATTCAGGGGAGCTTCAAAAAAAAAAAAATAAAAAATACAATTATATCCATTATAATTAAAAGGTTTATGACCCCCCCCTAATGCCAGGGCCCCTCATATAGGTTATACTTACCCTGCTCCCCTGCACAAGCGTCGCATCTCTATAACAATCGGGCGACGTGGTGGTGGGGGAGCAGCCAATAGCAGGCCGTGACCGGGATGAGCCTCTCCAGCATCGTGGGTGACAGTAGGAGGACTAGTCCCCCGTTGCTGCTTCCTATTGGGTGCTCCACCCGCGCAAAGGGGAGATGCAGCAGTGGCCATGCAGGGATCTGGAGCGACATGGGTGCCAGGGAGTGGGGTAAGTATAACCTATATGAGGGGCCATTATAGGTGTTGGATAAGCCCTTTAAGGTTCAAATTATAGCCAAAGAGCTTTTGCAGGCAGTACTTTAATAACGGATTGTCGTATCGCCTCATCCTTACAATTTAGGTCACCATTTGGATATTTGTTTCTCAAAATCCAGTATAAATAAAAAAATCTTAAATCCTTACAATGGGTTGGGATGAAAGCTTTGTGAAACCTAAAAAGGTTAATACACACAATGAATACACAACGCTGGTCCTCCACTATAAGGCACCATTACCCACAGACAAGACTACATTGCAGGAAATCCAGCAGCAATGCCAGTGTCTGAAAATGAGACAGTGCAGCCATGGTGAGACAATGCAAAGATCTACTGACAGAGGAGCAGGACTCCGCAGGACAGTGGTCTGGTAATAACAATAAAAGGAAGCACCAGACACCTTAAAGAGGAGGCAGAAAACAACACCAAGTCCACAGCAAGGGCACAACCACAGCAGAGAAATGGAGAGACCTCTAACTGGCTGATTTGGCATAAACCAGGCAGATGAAATCACAAGTATGAGTCTCGTTCCTGGGTTAGAAGCTAGTCATGCAGTGATCGCATTAGCAGCAGCCGGGGAGAAACAGGCAATGGATGGGAAAGATCAGGAAGCTGGGTTCTCGAGTCAATCGGGATGTGACAGGGATGTAAAGCTACATTACCTTCGTGGACACAGCAGGGACAGAAGGAGATAGGTCTGCGGCGTGGAGTCCCCACAATGGGATCAACTTGAGAGAATGACATATGGGGCAAATAGAAGGTGGTGGTGGTGGTGGTGGTAAAAAAACAGAGCAGCAGGGTTTGGAAATGGAGAAGGGAAGGAGGACGGACAAAACAGGGAAAAAAGCAGAAAGTACAAAGAGAGTGAGAGCAGCAAACAGCAAGAAGAAAACGTAGGAAAACAGACCCAAAACCGTGTCATAGCATATGACAACTGCTGATTAATCCCTGCAGGGCTAGGACAGGGTCACACTTTCCACTACTGTCTCACAGACGTGAAAAAGACATTTCCTAGATACTGGTGCACAACTATGACTGTGGGTGAAAGTTCTGTAAAGTTAGTGGACTTATGGCCAATGGTTGGCAGTCTTCACTGGTCAAACTGCAATACATACGTACAACAGACTGAACTAAACATCAAACACTTCAGGCCACAATGAGACTGAGATAAATTGAACAAAATTGTGGACAAAAATGTAGAAACCACTTTTTTTTTTCCTGAATATTCAGTCCATCAGAAACTTGCATGGGGACAGCTTCTCCAACAGTTCTAGAATCCCGTGTATGAAGCACTATGTTGTCTCAGTCTACAAAGTTACCATTGAAAACCATTCGTTATAATATATGTTTAAGGCTGGTTTAACATTATTACCAAGATCTGGCATTACCGGAAGCCATGGGGACGCCTCCGTCCCCATTAACTAAAATGGGGACCGGCAGAGATCCTGTCTTAACCCAGCAAATACACAGATGGATAACATCCCTGTAGCTTTAGGCAATGCCGGATACAGAGAGATCAGGCAGAGAACTGCCTGTTGGATCTGAGAAATGCTAGTGTGAAACTAGCCTAAGGTGGTTCACGTTCTGGGTTTCTGATACAGTGCTCCTAATCCCTATTAAAACTCTGCAGCCCCTAGAGGGAGCTAACGGCATACTGCTGTATACAGTAAGCTCTTAAGGTCCCCTAGTGTAGGCTCCAGGCAGCAGAACTGCATTAATGCATGGAATTTGGAACTCTGTATCATACAGACAATATGAAATTAAAGGGGTTGTCGCACAAAAAATATTCCAGCACCTGGATCTGAATACTTTTGTAATTGGATGTAATTTAAAATTTAGTATAGTCACTGAGTTGTTTAATAAAATATATCTTTATAAAAACCACCTGCTGTTTATTCTTTTCCTTATTTCTCTGTCCACCTTGCGGAGGTGGACGCACATTCTCAGTTCCATCTTTTAGTTGCCACCAGCCCCATCTTCAGTTAGAAGCTGTGACCGTTACAGGGAGTTGCAGATAGAACCCGCCCCATGATAAAAGAAAACCCACCTTGATAAAAGACACTACCTCTGAGCTGCCAGCTGATATAAATCCATCAGAGGAATAAATGGGGAGATCTCTGGACCCATGTGAGGTGCTGGGCTGGTTCTAGCTTTGTTAGAAATTGATTGTCTTGTACTAGGTGTCTGGTTTTCATTTTTTCATCATGGGATAACCCCTTTAATCATTACAAATAGCTTGACCAATAAGACACCGGATATTAATAGGTGGCGATTCACTTTAAATAAAGCAACTTTTCATGTCTTCTAAAACACATCTGTATCCCATGACACCATGTACTGCACAACGATGGCTGAACCAGACACCTAAGGGTGCTAACACATATTCAGGTTTTCTGGTGCAGTTTCTGAAACCAAAACCAGAAGGGGAATTGAAGAAAGTTGTGATGACTTATCTTTCCTTAATACTTTCTCTCCATCTATGGTTCATACCTGATTTTGGCTTCAAAAACGGCATCAAAAAGCCTGAAGGTGTGTCCGCACCCTAAGGCTGGGTTCACACGGGCGTTGCGGGAAAAGATGCGGGTGCATTGCAGAAAAAGCGTGATTTTTCCACGAGTGTGCAAAGCGTTTTAATGCGTTTTGCACGCACGTGAGAAAAATCTGCATGTTTGGTACCCAGACCCGAACTTCTTGACTGAAGTCCGGGTTTGGGTTAGGTGTTGTGTAGATTTTATTATTTTCCCTTATAACATGGTTATAAGGGAAAATAATAGCATTCTTTAATACACAATGCTTAGTAAACGGTCAATTAAAGGTTAAAAAAATAAAATGACTCACCTCCTCCAATTGATCGCGTAGCTGCCGGTCTCCTGTTCTTTCTTTAGGACCTGTGGTGATGTCACTGTGCTCATCACATGGTCCATCACCATTCACTTCTATGGGGCCTGTGCTGCGTGAAAAACGCAGAATATAGAGCATGCTGCGATTTTCACACAACGCTCAAGTGATGCGTGAAAATCACCGCTAATGTACACAGCCCCATTGAAGTGAATGAGTCCGGATTCAGTGCGGGTGCAATACGTTCACGTCACGCATTGCACCCGCGCAGAAAACTCGCCGATGTGTAAGGGGCCTAAACGTCAAACAATCCCTTTTCGTAATTACATTTTTAATGTCAGTCATTTTATGCCAGAAGCCAATAATTACCGTATTCACCTCAAATTCATTAAATTATTTTCAGTATTACATATGATGGACTGAGGTAAAGCGACTCAGCAGGGAGTATCGCATATAATAGGTTTTGATACACCTGCTCAGCAGACAGTATCTCACACGATATGCTTAGATTCAGCCGCTCAGTGGACAGTGTTACACATAATGGGGTTTTTATAGAGCGGCTCAGACGACAGCATCACACATGATAGGCTTAGATACAGCAGCTCAAGAGACAGTATCACAAATTATATGGTTAGGGTCAACTGCTCAAGAGAGTTCATAAATGACTGTAATACATGCAGAGGCTCAGCAGACAATAGCACACATAATAGGCTTAGATACACCAGCGCAACAGAGTATCATACATGACTGGCTTAGATTCAGCAGCTAGTATCAGAACATGATTGGCTTAGATACAGCATCTCTACAGAGTATTACACATGAAAATATTAAATACAGCTGCTCAGGAGCCATAAAACATGTCAGAATTATGTACAAAGGCTTAGCAGACAGTATCACACATGACTGGCTTAGATACTCAGTCTGTATGTATTACACATGTAAGTGACATTACACTGGATGAACGTTGTTTTGCTACAATTTCTTCTTGTTGTTTTAATGCCAGGATTGGGATCCATAGAGGGAACTTTGGGGAGTCAGGGAGGTGTAATTGGGGATTATGCAGGTTAGTATCAGGGTGTGATTTGGGCATACATACCACCCAGGTGCAAATCGATGAGGTCACTGTAATAAGACTCTCCCCAATAGTCTACAATAAGGAATTGTGAAGAGAGTTATTGCATTGACAACAGAGAAAGCAGGAGAGACAGAGAGAAGGAGAAAAAGGGAAGATGAAATGGTTAATAAAAACATGGGGAGCAAAGATAGAGGTTGTGAAGGTGGTTCAGGAAAGCAGTGGGGGAGATGCAGGGGTCCAGAGATGGAGGTTTGGAGAGACAGGTGACATAGGGACAGAAATAATGGAGCAGTGAGCTATGGAAGACATCAGAAGAGCCGTGTGAGCGGAAGATGAGGAGACAGAAGAGATGATGAAGGTTCCAGACCAGAAGACAGAGAGGACATCATCATGCAACACATTGTGCAGACAGTACAGATGGAAGCACTGCAGCAGGAAGCGCACGCCTAGCCCTGGGCAGTGGCTTAACCAAGAGCTCTCTGCCGGGGCAATCACTCCCATCATCTCCTGCGTGTATTACATAGAGAATATACAGTCTATTTCCATCCAGCAGAATTGAAAATTTGGCTCTGGATATGTGTAAATGAACTGATGTAACTCAAGGTTGGTAAAGTTATATCATAAAATGCACCTACCATTTCAGAAGTGTTAATCTACATAGATCCTAACTGGTTTGTGCTGACTGATTCCACAGCATGACCTTATAGTGCTCTAAAGTACATTTTCTTGACACAGAGCTCCAAACCCCCTGCAAGGACAAAGAGTTACATGACAACATTTGAGCTGCCTGCAGCCACCTAGAGGGAACTAAGTGCCTGCACATTTAACCCCTTAGTGCCATCTGCATGTAGTGCACTAGCAGCGGGTAGTTACCACCACCCACCTTACATTTACAGCACAGGGATGGAGCAAGTTCAGGACCTGAGCCCACAATACACTCAGCAGTTGTCAGGTGTATATTACAGTCCACACTGTGCTGCAAGGGCCAAGACCAGAGAGGACTGTAACACCGTCAGATGCCAGGGTCACTAGCGACAGAGTGAGGGGTGTCTTGCTTTCTTACTGACGCTTCCTCCCCTATGATCACAGGTTTCCATGGCAGAGATCTATAGAACTTTTGACGTCTCTCTGTCAGTTTCATGCTAACAGGAATAAACTACTACTGTACAGGGATGTAATATTACCACTTTAAAAAGCGTTGGTGCGGCCTCATCTGGAATATGCAGTTCAGTTCTGAGCACCATTCCATAGGAAGAATGCCCTGGAGCTGTAAAAAGTACAGAGGAGAGCAACTAAACTGATAAGGGGCATGGAGGTTCTTAGTTTTGAGGAAAGATTACAAGAATTACATGTATTTAGTCTTGAGAAGAGAAGTCTAAGGGGGGCATGAGTACCCTATATAAATAGGCCATACAAACAATACAGTCAAAAACTGTTCCATGTAAAATGCCCTTAAAAGACAAAGGGGGGCAC
Source organism: Bufotes viridis (assembly GCA_033119425.1). Lineage (NCBI taxonomy): Eukaryota > Metazoa > Chordata > Amphibia > Anura > Bufonidae > Bufotes > Bufotes viridis. The sequence goes on along the minus strand of CM065590.1, from coordinate 418,431,543 downwards.
TGCCTCCGACTGGAAAGAAAATGTTCAGTCTCCAGAAGTGTCAAAGCTTCTTTACTGTAAGAACTGTAAATCTGTGGCATAGACTTCCTCAGGACGTGGTCACAGCAGGAACAGTGGACAGTTTTAAAAAGGGTTTAGATTAATTCTTAAAAGTAAATGACATTAATGCTTATGAAAATGTGTAGAAATCTGAGTCTCACTTCCTTCTGGGATTCACATCCCCACCTAATCCCTTGGTTGAAATTGATGGACTTATGTCTTTTTTCAACTGTATCATCTATGTAACCAAAGTATTTCTATGGCAGCACTGCATCCATAATGATCTGCACAAGAAAAAATTATTATATTTATCCTGCACTTAAATGCTGAAACCCCCCCCCCCCCCCCGGGTTTTTTGGCCACTTCACCTCCCAAAAATAGAATAATAAGTGATCAAAAACTCTTCCGTTAAATCCTACGGCGTGTCTCTCTCAGAGAAATAGTGAGGAATGACATGACTAATATAGTTATTCAGAGGATACTGTTCCAGACGAGAGAGATCGCTCTTTAATCGGATCAGGTACAGTCCCCCAACCACGTAGAATGAATACTATGATTAGACTGGAAAGGGGAATATAAAAAGGAAATGACTTCACGTAATAGAGGCAATGTGGAGCAGGTGGTTTGATGTCCAGGGATTACCCTCACCACACTTGGGGTTGTCAGGTGATCAGGGAGGAAATATTAATAGTAATTGCTTCCTGTCTCTAGATGTGGATTTCAGATTATTAATATGTCATACCGAAAATCTATATTGGCTCCTTATCGCGACAATCTCTCTTTGTGGGGGTGGGGTTGTAGTTTATCAGGGGCTATTTTGTACCTTTTTGTTGTTGTGTATCTATTTTTTTTTTTTAAATGTTTGTAAGAACGTAAACAGCGGGACACCCTATTTAGGGTCCTTTCACACTGGCGTTTTTCTTTTCCGGCATAGAGTTCTGTCCACGGCGGTCTATGCCGGAAAAATCCTGATCAGGATCATCCCCATGCATTCTGAATGGAGAGAAATCCGTTCAGGATGCATCAGGATGTTTTCAGTTCAGGACCGGAACGTTTTTTGGACGCAGCAAATACCGCAGCATGCTGCGCTTTTTGCTCCGTCCAAAAATCCTGAACACTTGCCGCAAGGCCGGATCCGGAATTAATGCCCATTGAAAGGCATTAATACGGATCCGGCCTTAAGCTAAACGTCGTTTCGGCGCATCGCCGGATCCGACGTTTAGTTTTTTCTCAATTGTTACCATGGCAGCCAGGACGCTAAAGTCCTGGATGCCATAGTAGTAGTGCGGAGCGGGGGAGCAGTATACTTACCATCCGTGCGGCTCCCGGGGCGCTCCAGAGTGACGTCAGGGCACCCTACACGCATGGATCACGTGATCCATGCACATGGGGCGCTCTGACGTAATTCAGGAGCGCCCCGGGAGCCGCACGGACTGTAAGTATACCGCTCCCCACTACTACTATGGCATCCAGGACTTTAATAGCGTCCTGGCTGCCATAGTAACCTGAAAGCATTTCGAAGACTGATCAGGATCCTGATCAGTCTTCTAATGCTTTCAGGCGACTTGCGTTTTGACAGATCCGGCGGGACGGAAGTGCCTGCCGGATCCTCAGAACGCAAGTGTGAAAGAGGCCTTAAACAGTTCCTACTGAACTCAGTAATACATTTGTATGCAGTGTACTCCCCTAGTGGTGACTGCAGGCAGGCAGCCAGAATGTTAGCAGTTGTGTGACATGAAGCAGAGGATTTGGAGCTTTGGAGCAGAATACATCAAAGACATAAACTTGGTTCTATGATAATCATGGATAAGTAAGGTTACACAAAAATAAAAGTTGAATTAAGAAGAACTAAATAATTAAAAAACAACCCAGAAACACAAGAAACTGGAAAGGAGGGAGTTACACAGATGATATATTAGCAGTAAATGACGCCAACGATTATTTACAAGTTGAATTCTCCTAGAAGAGGCGACCCTGCGGAGGATCGCAGTGCTGTGGGCAGAGACGAATGGTTTGCCACGCAGCTGCATACAGGACAGCGGAGTACCTCGAGATAATGGGAATTGTTCTGTGGCTTACATTGTTAGTTTAGTTCTGGGCTACAAAAACGGATCTGCGGTTATCCTTGCTGCCCGCTATCATAGTGATGTATTGAGTTAGATAATGCACTGACGTAATGCAGGTATATAGCTGAGAAAAGGTGCAGTTGGACAATCCTATTGACATCTATGGGGAGATTTAAAAAAAACGTAAGGAGTCCTTTGCACATGAGTTTTGCAGCTGTTTCCCTGAACCCATCTGTCTCACTTGGCTACAACCCATGCAGAAATAGAGCAGTGGCGAGACGTTCATCTCTGCTGGATAACTGGGGAAAACCTGGAAAGTGCTGCACTGCCTCCTGCTGTGAGCCTCGATCGTATGACAACTCTCCATAAAAATAGCTGTACTCTGACGGACAAGGTTTCATTTTGTTTTTTTTGGGTGGGTTATAAATATGTTGTCCCCCCCCCCCCCCTTTTCCCCAACAGTAGACGCAGACGTCTTAGTCTACTTTCACCCTCGCGGGCTAGCTTTCTATTTGTGAGATCCATTCAGGGCTCTCCCAAGCGGTCCAAAACGGATCAGTTTTGCCTTAATGCATTTTGAATAGAAAAGGATCCGCTCAGAACGCATCAGTTTGCCTCCATTCAGTCACCATTCCGCTCTGGAGGTGCTTGCAGCGTTCTGCTGTCCGCCTGATGAAACTGAGCCAAACGGATCCGTCCTGGCACACAATGTAAGTCAATGGGGATGGATCAGTTTTCTCTGACACAATCTGGCACAATAGAAAACGGATCCGTCCTCCATTGACTTTCAATGGTGTTCAAGACGGATCCGTCTTGGCTATGTTAAAGATAATACAAACGGATCCGTTCTGAAGGAACGCAGACGGTTGTTTTATCTGAACGGATCCGCACAAAACGCGAGTGTGAAAGTAGTCTTAATCAGCCTGCTTATTCGCTAGGACACTTCTGAGGCGATAAGGCTTCCGGTCTGTAATGTTGAGGTCTGTTCTGGTTGTTATATGTCGGGCACCAACCTGCTCCAATAAAAGATAGGAGCAGAACCTTCACACATGGGATTCTCAGAATTGAGAGAGTAAAAATTGATTAATGTTAAAAGATAACATTAATAATATTAATAATAACAATAAATCACAAGTTTATCATTTGTCAAACATGAAGGTCACAGTTTGCAGCGGTTACACAGAGAGGGATTGGAATTGACAGCAACGACCCAACCAGATTGACACAATTTTACAGATGTCAATGTCTGGGGGCGTGAAAACACAGATCAGGAGGAGGAGGTGGGATCCCATAAAACATAGTACTGTAGAGAAGTCACAATAGTTAATAGTATATACACTGCATCTATGACTGACACTGGGCTCTGCCTGTATAGAATGTGCACAGGATGGTGCAATGTCCATCGCTTCCCAGAGGCTGCAAAAATATACAAGAAATCTAGAATATTACCAGCTTCTCCGCGCAGCGCTTTCTCCACAGCCACGCCCCTCTCCTCCAGCTGCCGCTGCTTCTCTTCCACTTGTTCCAGCTGCCGCTGAATAATCTGCAATGGGATACGATCAGGAATAATGTAAATCTCCAACCCATCCTGACCTAATACTTCTCACAGCAGAGAGTTTGTTACAAGGTATCAGTGCAGGTAAAATGTATCAGTCTGCTGTCCAGGTGGTTCGCTTATGAAGGACTGTCTACACTGGAAACAACTGTAATATAACCTTAATGGTTTTAGCTTTTGAAATTCACTGACAGCAGGCAGAGATATGGAAAAGTCAGAAAGTTGCAGTAGTTTTTTTATTGCACAATAAATAATCAACATTATGTAAAGGGAGTTTTATCAGCGTATACTGGCAGGTCTCTGGGGTCACCTACCTGAGCCCGATGCAGCCTTTTAAGCTCCTCCTGTTTAGCTTGTCTCCGGGCGGCTTTTTGCACCCTCTTGGTCAGTTTAGTGTTCAGCTCCTCATCCGTGTAGGTTTTCTGTAGGGAGGAGTACACTTGAGAATCCTGGGGACCATGGTCGCCTTAGTTCTATAGCACAGACTCTCAGAAGACTACCCTCCACATCCCACCTCCCCCGCTCCATAATGGTCACCGCACCCTACCAGTGTCTCATCGCTAGGTCATATAGACTACAAGGAAGGTAAATAACGACATGCAAGAATAGAGGGAGGATGATGTGACTGCAGCTTCTGCACCCCAAGAACAGGGACTACCACAGAAAAGCGGAAGGTCTCAGCATTAACCAGTCAGGGTAGAGAGAAGATGGAATGGACAGATGAGCAGCGTAATGATGTCACTACCTTTGATGAGTACGATCGTCTGAACGCCAGAGCATGGGGGACATAGACCGACTGACACAACACAAACCGCAAAGGGGAAAACGAAGCAAATTAATCAAGTTAAAGCAAATGAAAATTAATCGATAAAACAACAATTAAACATAAGTGACATAAAAATTGCTCACTGGTTGCCAGGGAGTGTTAGAGGATTAGGGGAACACAGCTCAGACTTGGGGGACATTGAGCACAGTTCCTTCGATGCGATCTGTGTCTTTGCGCTATCACTTTCTGGGAAAGCTGGATGACAACTAATATAGCAGCCAAGACTGCTCATAGAAAGCGAATTTCTCCAGTTATCCAACAATGCCAGTCCTATAGAAATGAATGGAGAGCGGCTGCACATGCGCAGTGCGTCCTCCACCACCTTTCCCTGTTCCGTTCTTGCTCCCAGAGGTGGGACCCACACCTATCAGACATCCTAGTGATATGCCCCCATTGTCTGTGATGGGAATACCCCTTTAACATCGCTTGCCCTTTTGGATTTAATCGTTGGTAAGTATGCTATATTGGTTGTTACTCAGCTTTCCCAGAAGCAGATAAAATGAAGAAATGGCTGAATAGGACTGTTCACAGCCTAATGAGAAACAACTCCCTGACAGGGTTATTAGCACAAGAGCTTACAATGTACGAGCTACATAAAAAAAAAACAAAAAAAAAAAAACAGGCAGACAGAAAGCAGCGGACTGGCCAGAGCAACCAATCAGATCACTGCTTATTTTCCAGGCTGCACTGGAAAAATAAAAGCTGAACTCTAAATGGCTGCCAGAGAGTCCTATCAACCAATAGAACAACTAGTTTCATTTTCTAACCTTCACTGACAAATTCAGTATAGAAAAAGCTGGAATTTAACTGGCTGCTACAGGACCACACCAACCAATCAGGTCACTGATGATATCTTCTAAAAGCAGAAATCTGGTTGCTCTGGGCAACGCCACCATTTTTGTCTGCTCCGTTTTTCACAAGAGGTCCTCCCTGTTGCCCACTTTCATTATTTAGCTAGTTTGTAATAATGTGTTAGAATATTATAATTTATCACCAGTTTAGTAGAATTATATCATTGACAACGCTACGCACAAGAAACACAAAATAATGGCTGCAGCCTGAAAAATGGAGGCAGGGTTATACATGAACCTACATATACTAATGCAGATAGGAACAGGTGTGTTGGCCATAGCAACCAATCGGATTGAAGCTTTCATTCTGGAGACTTACAGAAAATGAAAGCTTATTGGCTGCCATGAATCGCCCTACCCACGCATATTTACATCTACGCCTCTGGTGATCTAGAATATGGCAGCGCATATTCACTAATAATTCATCCACTGATGTCTCCATTTTCCAGGCTTGTGGGTAACAGAATTAATTAATAACTGGTGGAAGGAACCGTTAGCAATGCGTCAAGAAATGACAGCGGACACACAGCACAGCTAACAAGACAATGACAGACTGGGAAGAGTTACTAGCTGGGGGCAGGAAATATGAAGATTACGTTTCACATGAACATTTCATCCATCACACAATGTGTCTGAATGCCTCACCCCGCGCATTTGCGACCTACGAAGAGCAAAACATGGCTGCAGAGGTTTACTGCCGGGCCCTTACTCTAGAGCCAGCCATAAACGTCATTAGATTTTTGAGTGCTCAGTTACAAGCACTGGGAACCATTAAAGGTGGGAAGGGGGTACACTTAAAAGGGACTGTCCCATGAACAATATTCTACAGTTTTCAAACCAGCAACTGGATCTGAATACTTTTGTAATTGCATGTAATTAAAAAGTTTGTATAGCCACCGAGTTATTCAATAAAATGTATCTTTATAGCGCCACCTGCTGTTTTTTTTTTTTTTTACTTTGTCCTGCTCACTGAGAAGGCCGCACATGCTCAGTTTCATCCTTCAAATGCCTCCGGAGCTGTGATAGGGAGAGCATGGACACGCCCCCTTAGCTGCAACAGAAAAGACACTCCCCCTTGGGCTGCCAGCTGGATATAAATCTAACAATAAATGGGGAGATCTCTGGATCCATGTGAGGTACAGGGCTGGTTCTAGCTTTGTTAGAAAGATTGTCATGTACTATATGGTTTTCATTTTTTTACATTAAAATGGGATAACCCTTTAAGGTCCTTTTACACATTCCAGTAATCAGGCCAGTTATAGGATATAAGCATTTGTAGAAATGCACGTTCCCTATAATTGGCCAGCAAACGCCTGTTCATCAAGTGAGCGGGTCATTCTGCAGGCATCAAAAAACATCATTTCTGTGCAGCAGAATGTGCTGTCTAAACAACAATCTGCGGCCAAGGAACAATGATTGCTGTGGAGAATCGCTGACAATCCAGCAATGATCAGGAACAAACTAATCATTCCAAATAACTGCCTAAAGCATCAGTCCGTGTAAAAGGACCTTTAGTCACAGCCATGTTTTTGTGAACCACCCTCGATGTGATCATTTGTGCTGCAACAACTGGATTATTGGAAAATGTATACTGTAAAGAATTGTAAATGGAGATTTCATTCATTCAAAAATCAATGAAGCACAAGCTGCTACATGTCCACTGTCTCATTAAAACGTCTACTTGCTAATCACCTCCTGTGCAAGAAGAGCTATAGAACTAACATCAAGCAATCAGCTATTCAGGAGATAACACGATACCTCATCTCTATCCATGTACAAATTGGTGTCAAGGCAGCGCTGACAGACGAAAGTGTGAAATCAAGGTGAACGGATATTCACAATAAAAGGAGCAAAACAAACTTGTGGCTGAAATTTGAGTGGGAACTTTTGGCGATGGAAACTTTGCAGAGCCACTTACATCACGCTTGGACTTCTGTGAGGACTTTTCTAAGACGTCATCACTGGAAAGATCGGAATCTTCAGAGAAACTCAAGTGACGTCTGAGAGGAAGTTCTATGAGACAAGATTGAGGGGATCACAAATAAAGCTATAGTGGAAGGGATAGAAACATGAAAAAAAAAACAAAAAAAACTGCATCTAGCCATTACCTGCTCCATGGACCACATTAGACACTTTGACTTTCCCAGAGTCCACAGTGTTGGTGCTAGAAGGAGTGCTCGGAATAGACTTATCATCTGCCGACTTCTTTTTCTTCTCCTTCTTATAACCAGAAAAGACAGACTTCCACAGTGATTTGGGTTTGGTGCCATCATCGGGTTTATCAGACAATCGACTCAGCTCTCCTTTTGACTTTTTTTCCTTTTTCCTCGGGGAGAACAATGAAGGCCTCTTTTTGGTTTTCCACCACCTGAACCTTCTGAGGAGGTGACAGAACCCTCAGCTGGTAGAGGTGATAGAAAGAGTTCATCTGAAGTCTCTAGTCTGAGAGTAGGCGCCTCTGGTAGAGCTCTGGACTCTACAGGGAGATAAGTAGCTAGTTTGGTGGAAGACAAACCTGATCCTCTATTGGATGCCTGCACAGTTTCAAGCTGTTTCATTTTGTTAAGCTGTTGTGCCATGGCATCTCTCAAAGCCGCACTTTTGACTGACTTCTCCCTTGCCCTTATTCTCTCCTCAGCCAACTCTTTAGCTTCAGGAGTCAACTGCGGAAGTAGTCTTTTTCTTTGGTGCCCTTTTTCTAAAGAACATGGAAGTTCTCCATTTTCCTTAGTCAAGGGAAGTCTCTGGAGTTTTGCCCGACTTGTTGGCGGTGTAAAAAACCTCTCCTGCAGGCTTGAGTTATCTGTTCTCTCATCATAGGTATCTTCCACATCATCAGCAAAAGGGATCTCATCCACACTCTCAACAAAGGACTTTCGCACTTCTTCCAATTTTGGAGGGGGTTGAGGAACATCAGGAGATTTCACCTTTGTCTGGGGAAGTGGTGATGGGGTGGTTTCTGGTCCATTCTGCCAGGAGGCAAGACTTCTTCGGAGTGTAGCAGGCTCTTCTCCTTGTGGAGGGGGAGGAGGTGGACTAGAAGGTGGGGTAAGCAAAGCAGAGTCAGAAGTGTTGAAACTTTCACTGCCCACAGTCCGGGTATTTGAATGACTGCCATTTAATCCAAGACCTGAACTAGTGGACAGGTCCCTTCTTTCACCTTCTGAGCTTTTAAGTTCTTTTTCGGATGGAGATATGGGAGTGAGTGGTGATAGTGACTCTGTGTCCAGTCTATTAGGATTCACTTTCTTGAGTGCATGCTGAGCTTTAAGTGGGGGAGACTTCAGATCATCTGGTGTAGTCTTAGACACTGGGGTCCTCTGAACAGATGGATCCATGGATGGAAAACTGACCTCAGATGCTCTACTTCGTTCCACTGGTGTCAACCCAAGACTACGTCGAATCTCAGCACTTTTTGTCCAAAACTCCTCTATGAGGTCAACACGTTTCAAAGCCTCTTCTGAATTGGGGCTGGTCAAAGTGTCAGTCCTTACTACATGGCTGGTAAATGGTAGTTTGGCTAGGGGGGTGGAAGTGATGACTGGACTTGGCTGCAGACATACAGGTGGCTTAGGGGTGGTGGGAACAGTGACCACCTCTGTAGAAGGTAAGGGTTGAGAGCATATAGGAGAAGATGGTGACCTAAGAGGACGAACAAGAGGTGGTATTGAAGGAAGTTTCACAGGAGATGTTGGGGTAACGAGTTCTTGTGTTGAGGCTGGCTGGGAACAAACTGGCAAGACAGGGGTTAATGCTTTTGGCTCTAATGGAGTTGTTGCTTTGCTGCCAGTTAGCTGGATGTAAGGATCAGGGAAGAATCTGCCACCTGGTGAAGTCAGTTCCTTGGGAGACAGCACTGAGACCTGCAGAAGCAAAACATCTGGTCAATATAAACTGCTATATTTACAGCCACTTTTTGAATTAACCTGGTAGCTAAGGGTGCTTATGGCATACCCCAGTCTATCTTATTTAAGAAGTTTTGTACCTAAGTTTCACAAATGAGAGGTATCAAAGAAGGGCAAAGAAAACACATAGAAGGCTGAAATCTACACCTGGTCACTACACTCACCTTCTCACGCTCCCCTTTAGGGCTGCAGATGGGCAATAGGCCCACAGGCTCAGGGGTCACTGCAACTCGGCTGGAACCTCTGTCTGACTCTGCAGGAATACACAAAGCCAATGAGTTGGCATTTTAATAGGATTTTAAGTGGCCAAAGTTAAGGTCTATTATAATTAAAGTATAGCCAGATCTTACCATTCTGTACCCCTGGAACCACATCTGAACCCTCATCCTCATTTAGGCTAAGCTTCAGTCCCTGAGACTGCTGAAGACGCTCCTCTGCCTCAGCGTCTGATGGGATGTCATCATCTGAGAACAAGATATGTGTGAACAAGTTCAGAAGGAAAGTTGAATGACCTGAAATACATTTTCAGCTCCTGGTGCTCTAATGTCCCCTGTGGTACCCAGAAGTTACACCAGGTTATATGTGTAAATCAAATTCCACCTAAAACTAATGTTGCAGTTTCCCTCTACCAATAGCATAAAGTTTTACATAAGAGAGGTCCATCCATGGCTGCTGTAATTGGGAATCTGTTCCCTTTGTACGCAGCAAGAGCATGGAAAAGAGGTTGCCAACCAACCAGGAGAATCCTATAGACATCATGGAATGCTGTGGAGTAGTGTTGAGCTGACTTTGTGTTTCAAGTTCGGCGTACAAGGTTCGGGTTCGCGTTATCTAAGAATTCCGTTATTGATTCCGCTACCATGGACCATAACTTATGTGGTCCGTGATAGCGGAATCCATAATACAATTCGTAGATAACCCGAACCTTGTACGCCGAACGTGAAACACAAAGTTCGCTCATCCCTACTGTGGAGTCAAGTAACGTATGACAACCCATCTCCCACACTCCATCTGTACGGACTACAACAGTAGCCAGAGAAATAGGACAGCAGAAGTACCTCAGTGTTTTTTTTTTTTTGTTTTTTTTTAGAAGAGATCACAAGCAAAGACCACATACCATCACCAAGATCTGCAGATGTGTCCCCATCACCTCCTGCTTCCGCCTCTGCAAGGCCAGTCCCCAGCACCTCAGCCTCGGCCTCTTCATCCTCACAAGGAACTGAGGGTGGAGGGTGGTGATGGGAAGCAGAGAAGAAACCACCAAAGAACAGGGAGAAAAGTGTGACATTAGGAGAGCGGCAGGAGATACAGCAGAGACTGCGGAGGATAAAGCAGCGGTGTAATCACACACAGCAGGTTACAGTGCTTTGGGTTAGTTCCTTGTGAGTCTCACATTGTGCAGTCATTAGTTAGCTCTGTATTCCTGCTGGGGGCGCTGCACAGTAATTCTCCAATCTCCTGTATGTACAACACTAAATTATGCTGGGGTTTGTAGTTCAGCACAATCTATCAATGCCACATCTAATGTACAAGAAAGTGAAGTTCCTCCTTTCTGTAGTTATCAGACAAAAGCTTATGTTGAAATTCCTTGAAAGAATAACCCTCTTGTGTTAATATTGGGCTAAGTGTCCCAAAGAACATACCTTATTTCCCGGGATCCCGATGAGGGTTGCAGGGGTAAAGCTTCCCCCTGCTGCACATGCTGTAAAGCTAACAGAACTGTTATCCGCTTTGCCCATCGCCCACAGCTGCCGTTCTGACAGGTTCTGTAGGATGCTCTATTACCAGGGCCGACACAACAGTAAATGGCTATGACTGCTGCTCAGACAATGGCTGGCTGGATGCAAAGATCACACGCCTCAGTCAGTGATTTGCCGAATAGAAATCCTGACCATTTCCTGCCGTGTCATGATAAAAGCAGGAAATGAAGCATAGGAACTCACCACTGTTGGAAGGGCAGTTTTGGGGGATGAATAAGGGGAGTATAAATTCTGTAATTTTTGTTACATCATGTGCAGCCTGCGAAAAAGTGTGGCTATATTGACAATAATGATCTCAGAATACTGTGCAATGCTGCCCCCTGCTGGTAGAAACAGGTAAAGCATGAACAAAAGCTCATTAACCTCTGCAGTAAATCCCAATACCCTGCCCTACAAACCCTTACATGGGTTGGTGGGTTCCTCATACTAAAGCTTCCCCAGCCATGCCAGTGTGGCCTGTGAGAGGAGAAATCCCTTTGCAGTGTGAGGACCCAACAAACAGTTCCCCATATGTCAGCTTTCTCAACTGGTACCGGAGTAACAGAGGGGGGTAAGATATTAGGGCAGGGATCAGCCAACTCCGGCACTCCAGCTGTTCTGAAACTACAACTCCCAGAATCCTCCTTTCACTTCTCTGGGAGTTACAAATACAGCCAAGTAAGTGTACATGCTGGGAGTTGTAGTTTCACAGCAGTTGGAGAGCCAAGGTTGCTGAACCCTGTATTAGGGTTTACTGCAGTTACAGTGGTTTTAAGGCTAGGGCCACACGTCATATACTGTACATGGAGTCCGGGGAAATAAAGGAAAATTGCACACATGTCGCAGTTGATGCCAACTCCCTTATTTGCAGTGGTTGCAATCTGTTGCAATCACATTGACCATGCACCAAATCTTGGTACAATGACCCTGATTTATTAAAGGTGGTGTAAAGGGAAACTGGCTTAGTTGCCCGCGGCAACCAAGCCAGTTTTCCTTTACACAAGTTTTGATAACCCCCACCCAATGTGTCATTTTTGAGGTCTATGAGACAGTGTGGCCCCAGCTTTTTGTTCTCCTTCTGCAATGTGAGACGGACAACACTGTAAATAGTTTAAAAAAAGCTGCTTATAAAAGGGGTGAGGCCAGTATAAGTAGTATTACAATGATATACAAAGGGCTCATCCGGTTTTTACGCAAAGAAACTAGATCATGAAAAGCTCTGCAACTTTAATTTTGTGTTCCTGTTCCTCACCCTATTCAAGATCTCTGCTTGCTGCCAGTGACTTGTATAGAATCAGATATTGAGAGAGACACAAACCCCGCAGCAGTAATAGCTGCACATAACCAAGATGAGTTTTCAACCTCTGGATGTGAATAGTTTTTCTATTCACTGAAAAAAAGCAGAGATCTTGATGCTGTATTGAGACATCTTTCTCTGCTACAAGGCTACAGCTCTGATCCCCATTACTAACAACTAGTATTAGAAGTAGAACCAGTCTCAAGGGTTGGCTGCTTGTAGTGTACAGTGTGGCCCCAATAAATTTAGGGCCCGCAATTATTAATGTGAAGATAACCAGTAACACATCCTGTGAAATGAGCAGCACCAGTAACCGGGCCCTCTGGTGTCGGGAACATTGCGTGGAGGGGCAAAATGGTGCAAATTGCAAGCCACAGCAAGAGCAGAGCAAACATGCAGGGCACAGGGATGGTGCAGCAGTGCAACCACAGTGCTCTATATGGGGGGCCACAGTGACCCCCCATCATCTACCTCCAGATATGGCTTCCAGCCACGCTTTTACGGGATCATGGCGGCGGGAAGGGAGCTGGAGCGCTGCGACAAAATGAATAGGAAAAAATTACATATGAGTATAAAATGAAGGAATCTGGGCATCCTGAAGACGCAGGATAAGACCTCTGCTATCTGGCTGATTGAGGTCATCGCAAATATATGTCATTAACCATTTATATTAGAGAATAGAGTATCACACACTGTTTTACTCTTCCCGGAGCCAGCTAAGACCCGACGGTCATCCAACAATAGTATAAATATGCTTTGCAATTTAAAGGTCATTTTATTTTAGTGATTTTCACAATAAGAAGTTCATGCGTAACCACTATCCATATATATGAGCCGGACGTTTTGGTCCATAGGGACCTTCTTCAGCAGATTAGAGTTTCTGTGGTGATCCAGATATCCCTTTATCTCTGAGCACAGAAACTCCTAGCCGCTGAAGAAGGTCCCTATGGTCCGAAACGTCCGGCTCATATATATGGATAGTGGTTACCAGCTTTATTTCCTGTAAACTGGATCATGAACCTCTTATTGTGAAAATCACTAAATAAAATTACCTTTAAATTGCAAAGAATATTCCGTGTGCCGCATATTTATACTATTATTAACCATTTATAGGGAACCATCACCATAAAATGCACTGCAACCTGCAGACAGCATGTTATAGAGCAGGAGGAGCTGAGCAGATTGATGGATAGCTTTGTGGGAAAAGACTAAGCAAATCTTGTAATTTATAAATTTACATCTCTGCCCTTTCTGAGCTCAAGACAGCCCATTCGGCTATAATCAGAGATTGATCGCATTCTCTGTGTAAAGCCTATTTGACAGAGCTATTATCACTTGAATCCTCGCATCATCTTTTGAATTTCAGAAACCGACGTGCGGCCATTAACAATGTCTAAACAGTGTGGACCGCAGCACTGCGACTTCAAAACCGTGCCATGTGATCATACCGTATATGTTCTGGACGCAAATGACAGGCTAAACCGTTAGTGTGTACACAGAAATAACTATCAGTCACATAAGATGGCCCCTGTGTACAAGTGAACTCAAAAGGAGCAGAGATTTAAAAGGCATCGGTCAGAAGATTTGTACCTATGACACTGGCTGACCTGTTACATGTGGCAGCTGAAGGCATCCGTGTTGGTCCCATGTTCATATGTGCCCGCATTGCTGAGAAAAATGATGTTTTATGGTGTAGCAACGGGTGCGTTGCCGTTCCACCTAGAGGCTCTGCTCTCTCTGCACTTTGATTCAGGGCCAGGCTAACTTGCATATATTATAAGTGATATATATTCTAAGCAATGCGAACACATAGGAATAGGTCAGTGAATTTCACAGGTACAAATCGGCTGACAGATGCAGATGCCCTTTACATGTATAAATCACAAGTTTTGCTGAATATTTTCCCACAAAACTATATATCAATCTCCTCAGCTCCTCCTGACCAATGCCTGCAGCATTTCATGGTGACAGGTTTTCTTTAAAGAAGACTCGTCGCCTCTCCTGACACGCGAGTTTTAGTAACTACTTGCACTCACCATCTAAAAATTCTGCAGCATCTATTCTTAGGACTCTATGTTGTGCCATTCCTTTATTATTCCTACTAGAACTTTATCAATGAATTGCCAACAGTCTGCAATAAAGGTGCAATTCATAAACTTCTGAAAGGAATAACTGAGTCTCCTAAGAATGGATGTTCCGGAATTGTTATTACATGGGGAGTGCCAGTGGACACGTCAGGAGAGGGGGCAGGTCCTGTTCAAGTGCAGTTATTGAAATCTTCATCAGTAATGAAGCATTGGTCCATCATCTCTGATACTCCTTGGTAAAACAGGCATCATGTAAGCCTGAAATGATTGAGAATATAAAGTCATATGTAGATTCATGCGGGTAAAGTTTGAGACTACCAAGAAGTGCTGGGACTTGTAGTCCCTGGGCGGCATGTTACCACTTTGTTTCCGTCTTCTGCCATTCACTTGCTTTTGTTGTTGAAGAACACATTTTATATGAACTTACCTGCAAATTTACCCCCAAAAAAGTAAAAGGAAACTTGTTCTGGAAATCATTGTTATCATCTGGCACATACTCCTGCATCACCAGCAAGGGGCTTTACCTTTGGAAGGAGAAGATGTGCCCAATTCTTCCCCCTCTGTGTTAACCCCTTCCTGCTCTTCGTTAATCTTGAGGACATGAGTCCAGTGGACATCTGCTTTAATCTCCATGGGGTCCATGGGGGATAGCGCTTGTTGCAGTTTGAGGTTGCCAACTGGAGAGGCACGAGGCACAGGACAGAAGGAGAGGAGAGACAGTTATACAGGGAGAGGAGCCCATTGTGCAAAGATGCCGTACAATGTTAGGATACAGAAGCAGGGTGCAAGGGTTAATCAGCATCAGTGACCCAGACCCTGAGGCCTACACTAGTCCAGGCACTACAGAGAGGAAACATAGATGGATCCCTGAGACTAGACCACCAGCGTCGGCCAGGTGACCACATCCACTCTACATCCCAATGGGAATAAAGCTTAATGCGTGGATAAATAAATGTTCTGCAGATTACCTGGAAACTTTCTGTTTGAGTTAGGCTAGCTTCACACTAGCGCCAAACTGTTCCTCGCATCCGGCATAGCCGGAAACTGCCGGAGCACCGCCAGGTCTCATCGACTCTGTTTCCGGCATTAGTGCAGAGATTCGGCCAAACAAATCCCGCTGAAAGCAGCGTCTTTTTTGTCCAGCTGAATCCTGCCCCTAATGCCGAAAACAGGTTGAAATACCACCAGGTCCTATTATAGTCAATGGGCAGGGAAAGGCTGTACACGATGAAATCCTGCAGGCTCTTCCTCTACTGGAACAGTTTGACGTTACTGGGGAACTAGCCTTAATCACCATTACCAAGATCTCTGCCTCCTGTCAGTGCTCAGAAATATACCTCCAAAATCCATGCTGACCATTTAATACTTGATAGAATTGCATCAGTAACCAATTCTCCTTAATAAGAATTGAAGGGGTTGTCCAGCCTAGGACCCGACAAACCCAATAGCAGTGCTGTTGCGTCTGTGTTTCGACCTGGGATCAAGCCACTTCCTGCTCCAGCAGTGACTAAAAGCATCTGGTAATGGCGCAGTGGCACAGGCACTGCGGGACCAGGGACGGGGAAGTGTGTCTGTGTTTTTTGCTTTTTTTATCGTACACAGGTTAGTACCAATGGGGTTGTTGTTCCTAGGCTGGGCAAACCCTAAGCTACAATTAGGACTTCATCAGGACGTAAGAAAAGAATGTTCCTGTTCCCTGACTGCAAGCAGAGATGACAATGGCAGGGACTTTTTTTTCTTACAGTAGTATACAAAAAAGATGCAGAACTTCATTATAAAATAGACAGGACTAACCCTTGAAATATGCACACTATAAACACCAGGGTAGGCTGTTAGTTAGGCTACTTTCACACTAGCGTTTTGGCTTTCCGTCTGTGATATCCGTTCAGGGCTCTCACAAGCAGTCCAAAACGGATCAGTTTTGCCCTAATGCATTCTGAATGGAAAAGGATCCGCTCAGAATGCATCAGTTTACCTCCGTTCAGTCTCCATTCCGCTCTGGAGGCGGACACCAAAACGCTGCCTGTAGCGTTCTGCTGTCCGCCTGACAAAGCAGATCCTGTCCTGGCACACAATGTAAATCAATGGGGACGGATCCATTTTCTCTGGCACAATAGAAAACAGATCTGTTCTCCATTGACTTTCAATGGTGTTCAAGACGGATCCGTCACGGCTATAGAAGAGATAATACAACCGGATCCGTTCATGACGGATGCATGCGGTTGTATTATTGTAACGAAGAGTTTTTGGAGATCCCCGATGGATCCGCAAAAGACGCTAGCGTGAAATTAGCCTTATCTATAGACATACAGTATATGTCTATAATGTATACTTCTGCCATGCTCACGGCAATGACTGATGCATGCACAGTTACAGGAGACTTACTGATCGGCTGAGCATGGAACGTGACGAGGAGTGTCAGCAGCACAATGGACAGAACCACTCATCTAACTATCCAAAATATAAGAGCGGCCAACACCTGACCTCAAAGAGAGAAAACTGTATTCGGCTGGATCCACATCATGCAGGATACTGTGGGAGCCTCACCTGCGGCAGCTCAGTTTATAGTCTCCCAATAGAAAATATGTTATTTCCAAACTGACTTTGGAATTAGCCCATGCAGGGAAAAAAACTATTAATTCCACACCAGTGGAAACTCATGCAAAGAAGAAGCCTCCTACACCACTGAAAACTGACGGCGCTGCCTCCCTGTTACCTCTAAGGCTGCAGGACTTTATATCTCACTGCTGCCCCCTGCTGTAATGGTGTCGGGACAAGGTATGTTACACTGCATTGTGGGAAATGTAGTGCTTACATCAGGCAAGCCTAATCTCCCACAATACAATGCAGCAAACATGGGATCTCAGCTAAGGTGTCTCTCAGCACAGTGCATGCAGCCAGGAGAATTGTGACTGCAGCTCTAGATGTGACTAGAGTTTAAAGGGCATCGGTCAGCAGATTTGTACTTATGACACTGGCTGACCTGTTACATGTGCACTTGGCAGCGGACGGCATCTGTGTTGGCCCCATGTTCATATGTGCCCGCATTGCTGAGAAAAATGATGTTTCGATATATGCAAATGAGCCTCCAGGAGCAACGGGGGCGTTACTGTTACACCTAGAGGCTCTGCTCTCCACCACGTCCCCTGCACTTTGATTGACAGAGCCAGGCAGTATGAGGTTTTCATTGTCTGACCCTATCAAAGTGGAGAGGTAGGTACAAATCTGCGGACAGATGCCCTTTAAGGCTTCATGTAACTATGTAAAACTATGTGATTTCAGTGGTGTAGGAATTATTCTGAGTGTTAATATTCCTTGCTGGGAAGAAGGGGAAAGAAAAGGAAGTGGTGGCAGCGGTGGGATACCTTTAAATGTACCAACTGTGTCTTCATCAGATATACGCTGAAGCCAGAGACCCTGCTGCAATTCTCTCTCCCAGGGGCAATACTCACCCTCTACACAAGAGGGCGCAATGAAGTTGCCCCTTCCCGCCCCCACAGAGATGGAGACAAAGAGAGGGAGAGAGGGGCAGAGAAAGACAGATGAGAGGAGAGTTCAATGAGAAAGAAGAAAGTCATGAAACAACAAATCCTCGTGCTCCAGGTCATGAAGGGAACAGTGGACCAAGGCCTGATAATTCCAGTAATGCAACCCCAAAACACAGGGGCATATCATTTTGTGTATTATGTGCACTGGTCTGCACACTCTGGCTTTCCAGAGGATATCAGACCACAACTCCCATTATGCCTTAACAGCCTAAGCACCAAAAGTTGCACTGCCGTAAATCATGAGGGAATAGGGCCACTAATCTAGGAATGATCATATCAGCTGCAGGGAAAGCTGGGTGACAAATCAATAATGCCTTCCACTCTCGCCCAGCCTGACTACTGTCCTGCTTATGGAAAACCAATAAGAAACCATTATAGTTCCCATATTTGCCATTAGGGGATGGTCACACAAGGCAGACTTTGAATTTGTAGTAGATATGACTGCATGCATTGGAGTAGTGTGTGAAAATCCGAAACATGAACTGACCTGGCATTTAAAATACACACACCAAGGGTCACGTTCCGTTTTTTTTTTTTTAAAAACAGCATTAACAAGATTTGCTGCTGTTGTCAAAAGGGGCAGATTTTCCACACGCAATTCCATTGCATAACTACAGTGTTTATGCCATATGTGGTTATGTGCCCTTAAAGGGATCTTCTTGGGAAAACACTTGTTCACTATCCATAGGGATAAGAGTCTGATCGGGGGTGTCTGACCACTGGGGACCCCAGCAGTCACAACAATGGTAGTATTATGTTCCTCCGTTTCAATAGAGTGGTATTTGTGCATGCCCACTTCCACTCAATTCTATAGGACTGCTGGTGATAGCAGAGTGCTGTACTCTATTATCCTGAGACATGCGCGACACCACTCCAAGGAAACGAGGGAAAGCAGAAACCTCATTATGGTGATCAGCGGGGGCCTCAGCGATAGGAGCCTTGATGATCACAAACACTTATCTCCTTATCTTTGGATAGAGAATGAGTGTTGTCCCAGAGAAATAACTTTTACAGTTTTCTGCTGCTCTCACTTTTAAATCCAGCTCCAGAGAATGCCAATGAGTCCTGATATCCATGAGCTCACGGCAGCAGTGGGTGGGGAGAGCCATGAGCTCATGAATACGGGGACTCATTGGCACGTGCTGGAGCTGTTTAATACAAGATTTGGGCAAATCGTCTGGGTTAATAAAAAAAAAAAAAAAAAGTGACCCCGCATTTTGCTAAGGAGACCTGTCACTAGTTTATGTTGCCCTTAGTTAGGACACCATAAAATTCCCTTTAAGGACTAAAACAGCTGGGTGCTCCCATCTGGAAGCCATGTCACCAGTCACCCGACATTCCCAGATACAGATATAATGGCGGAATAATTTATTATTTCAGGGATAAAAAGCTTAGGTAAAATACAATTCTAATGTGGCCAATATGATATTTCAAGAGGCAAGTACAGAGCCAGTGGTACTGACCACAAAAGGACTAGCACAAATTCGGTGCCAGTGTTTAAAGTCACGTCATCTGTCTGGTAAATATACTTAGAACCAGATACATGGACCTTATTTCCCCGTTCATCATGGGATAAGGAGGTCTCACTATCAGCATCTCAAAATAATATTACTGTGTGCAAATCAAACCATGTAAACCATGTCTGCCCTGGACAAAGCGAAGTTAAATATATAGACTGACCTTCGCTAGAGGCTTCTTCCTCTTCATCTTCCTCCTCTTCATCATCATCTTCCTCTTCATCCTCACTGACACCAGGCTCCGGAGCTTGGTAGTTTTCCATTTCATCTGCACTCCGTCCCTTCAGTTTTGCATGAATCTTCACTGCCTCCTTCCATGGCACACCACCAAGATCAGAGGAAGGTGCAGCTTCTTCACCTTCATCTTGCTCCTCCTCTTCATCCATCTCAGACTCTGAGCTACTGTAAGGAGCCCAATATAATATTTTTTTCAAAACCAACACTAACCCCTCATCTCACGAGCAAGCATATCGCTACTATGATACTTTCCCCTATGTACAAAAATATAACTAATATAATTCTCCTATGTACAAGAATATAACTACTATAATACTGCCTCCTATGTACAAGAATATAACTACTATAATACTGTCCCCTATGTACAAGAAAATAGCTACTATAATACTGCCTCCTATATACAAGAATATATATACTATAATAGTGCCTAAAATCTAAAAGAATATAACTACTACAACACCGCTCCTATGTACAAGAATATAACTACTATAATACTGCCCCCTATGTACAAGAATATAACTACTATAATACTGCTCCACCATAATACTGTCCCCTATGTACAAGAATATAAGTAATATAATACTACCCCTACGTACAACAATATAACTACTATAATACTACCTTCTAAGTACAAGAACATAGCTATTATAATACTGCCTCCCATGTACAAGAATAGGGCTGAAACGATTACTCGATTGAATCGAGCAATTCGACACAAAAAAATCCTCGCTACAAATTTTTTGCATCAAGGATTTGTTTGTGTCATGTGACCTCTGAGCAGGAGTGAAGCACTTGCTATTACTCACCGATCCGCGATCGCCCGCCGGCCCGCATTGCGCTGCACTTTCCTCCTGACACAACGTCAGGACATAGTGCACGTAAGCGCGCACTATGACCTGACGCTGTGTGAAGAAGACGCGTGCGGAGAAGATGGAGGAGCTGTGGAGCGGCGCCACTACTGGAAAGGTAAGTACTGGCGCTGCAGATACGGCTAGGAGGGGGAGGTGGTGGCTTCCCCCTAGTGCCATCAGTCCCCGAATCCCCCCCCCCCCATTGCCATCGGTATCGATAGAATACTCGATTACAAAAATAGTCGATAGCTGCAGCCCTGTACAATATAACTACTATAATACTGCCTCCTGTGTACAAGAATATAATTACTATAATACTGTCTCCTATGTACAAGAATATAACTACTATAATACTGCCTCCTATGCACAAGAATATAACTACTATAATACTGCCTCCTATGTACAAGAATATAACTACTATAATACCCCCTCCTATGTACAAGAATATAACTACTATAATTCTGTCTCCTCTATACAAAAATATAACTAGTATAATTATACTCCTATGTACAAGAATATAACTACTATAATACTGCCTCCTATGTACAAGAATATAACTACTATAATACTGCTTCCTATGTTCAAGAATATAACTACTATAATACTGCTTCCTATGTACAAGAATATAACTACTATAATACTGTCTCCTCTGTACAAGAATATAACTAGTATAATTATACTCCTATGTACAAAAATACCAGCAGTGTAATACCGCAGGCTCCACTCTCACCTGCTAGCGGCCTCCTCCTCTTCACCTTTATCCAGCAGACTGCTCAGATTGTGTTCTGCCAGTGTCTCTTCTGGAACTTCTTCCAGCTCTTCTTTTTGCATGGACACTCGATAGTTCTCCAGCTCGATACGCTCTGGAGTGGCTCGTAATCTCTTGGCTACAGTGTGGTCCTCAACACCATTCATGCTAGGACCTAGAAGAAGAACACAGCACGGCATGAACAGCTGGACATTAGCGCAAGCTCTGGGGACTAGCTGGGCTTCAAGTGTCCTGCTGATACATTTATTACCATAAATCATTAAAGGGTTTTTTTCAATCTCAGACAATGGGGGATATCGTTAGGATTTGCGCCCATTGTCTAATAGGTGCGAGTCCCACCTTTGGGACCCGCACCTACAATGAGAATAGAGTGGGGAAATGAATGGAGGGCGCACCGCGCATGCACAGCCGCCATCTATTCATTTCAACGGGGCAACCAAAAATAGCCGACAGCTAGCTTGGCTATTTCCATCTGCCCCATAGAATTGAACAGGAGAAGGGGCCGCGCGTGCACAGTATGCTCACATTCACTTGTATGGGAGCAGCGCTTGGTGGTGGATGGACCCCTAGAAATCCGGGGTCCTCCAGCCACAGCTTACAGTGACCCGCACCTATCAGACAATGGGGGCATATCCTAGCAATATGCCCCCATTGTATGTGATGGGAACATCCCTTTAAGGCTTGGAAATTGCACCTAACTTATCTGTCAATACTGGACTGTAGGAGGCGCTGTGGCTACAGAAAACTAATCAGCGCCCCTGAATGTTTTATAGATTTGATGAAAACCTTTCAGTTATTACTGGATGACCCTGGTAATAATAAGAATAATGTGGGTTCCTAAATATACTCTAGTATACGATTTTATGTGCTGCAGCTTCACCTGTGCTTCTTGTATCTGTATCCATAATCCCCCATCATGTGATGCAAAACCATCTGCGCCCAGATCTCAGCAATACATATTACACTGGAGAAGCTGAAATATTCCTTTTTATCTTGAAAGGGAAGGATATTATATATGGTGACACTAAATTACCTGTATCTGTCCATTGAAAAAAATGAATACCAAAATATAGATTTTAAAATAAATACATTGAATCCAGACTCCAAAAATTCTAAATTAGGGGAACTGGCGAGGCGCAAGTGATGTGTTCTCATCATAGTATTCCCTGCCTCATGGATTGCACTAGGTACAGATGAATTAATAGGCTGCATTCGCCTACTAGTTCTGCCACCAAAATGACTTTTTCCCGGGTGTGAATGCACATTAAAGCCAATACGCTGCTAATAAAATATACAACGTGGTCCAAAGCTTTAAAATTTTAAAAACAAATTTCTTTATTGAGAGAAAAAGTTCAATTTCTTTTCGCTGCTGTTCTCTGTAGGTGAATAAGGCTACTTTCACACTAGCGTTACTATTTTCTGGTATTGAGATCCGTCATAGGGTCTCAATACCGGAAAAAAACTATTCAGTTTTGTCACCATTCATTGTCAATGGGGACAAAATGTAACTTAACAGAACGGAATGCTCCAAAATAAATTCTGTTCCGTTCTCATACCGGAGAGCAAACCCCAGCACGCTGCGGTTTGCTTTCCGTCCTGGGATGCGGAGCAAGACGGATCCGTCATGACCCACATGAAAGTCAATGGGGACGGATCCGTTTTCTCTGACACAATAGACAACGGATCCGTCCCCCATTGACTTTTAATGGAGTTCATGACGGATCCGTCTTGGTTATGTTAAAGATAATTTAACCGGATCCGTTCATAACGGATGCAGATGGCTGTATTATCAGTAACGGAAGCGTTTTTTGCGAAACCCTCCCGGATCCAACAAAAACGCTAGTGTGAAAGTAGCCTGAGGAGAAATACCTCACTATGTAATCTGTAGTTAAACATAGAATGTGTCGGCAGATAAGAACCATTTGGCCCATCTTGTCTGCCCAACAAGTTCAACTATATACTGTCTCTATAAGGGCAATGAGGGAAAAATAAGACATGATAAAAATATAAAATATGACAAATAACAGGCGGACAAGAGAGAAAAGTCACTCACAAGAGACAGAAGACAAAGCTGCAGAGATGAATAATATGGGAAAAGCAAAGGGGCAGCCTTATAAAACAAAGGCTTAAAATCAAAGCGGGGGGGGGGCTTGAAAAAACTCAAACCAAAAGAAAAAGGGCTTATTAAAAAAAAAAAAAAAAAAAAAAAAAAAAAAAAAAAATCAAGAAAACCTTTTAGATGCTGGCTACGTAACTAAATAACCGGTAGTCACGTGAAGATAATATGGTTTCTTGCCGGCACCTACGAGATAACGACCTGTTATATGATGGAGTGCATCCAGGCTCTGACTGAATAAGCTGCAACGTGTTTTATTCTCCAGTCACATCCAAAGCTGCATTCACAATTCTGTCAGCGGATAGGTTGCATCGTCTCACAGGTCTGCTGCCTTAATCTAGTGTTGTGCTTCATACAATGCATGGCCTGCTGCCTTGCTTCATGGGAGAGTGATTCTTTACATCAGGCACCCTCCAATAGCCTTATCACAAGTCAAGTATTGGCAGCAAACGACTTGTCAATGCAGCTTTGGGCGCAACTATAGTACAAAAAATATCATAATTGAGTACCAGTAGTATCTGCAAAGCTATTCATTATTATATTTAACTTTAAATGATACTCAGGACTGGAGCTTTGCTTTACGTGCAGCCAAAGAATTACAGACTTAAAGAGGTTCTCTCACTTCAGCAAATGGCATTTATCATGTAGTGAAGGCACTTACTAATGTATTGTGATTGTCCATATTGCCTCCTTTGCTGGCTGGATTCATTTTTCCATCACATTATACACACGTTTTACGACCACCCTGCAATCCGTCAATGGTGGTCATGCTTGCACACTATAGGAGAAAGTGCCACCCTCTCTGGTGGCCAGGATGATGGAAGTGCACAGAGGCTGGTGTTTTTCCTATAGTGCGCAAGCACGACCACCGCTGATGGATTGCAGGGTGGTCGTAACCATGGAAACAGGCACTGTATAATGTGATGGGGAAAAAAATGAATCAAGCCAGCAAAGGAAGCAATATGGATCATAATATATTAGTAAGTGGCTTATATTAACTTTCTCTACATGATAATGCTATTTGCTGAAGTGAGAGACTAGCCCTTTAAGGTTACGGCGCCGCCATAAAATAAAAAACTCAGAAACCAGCAGAAAAAATTAAAGCTTTAATTTATTAACTTAAAAGTGCAACAGAGAAAAAGGGGAGCAACACAACATTACAGAAATAACACAGGAACAGGCAGAGATACTGAGACACGGGGCAAAAAAAAAACATGTACAAAGGGTGGAGTCTCAAATACACGTCTGAGCGTAGTAGGTGGGAACATGGTGGACTAACACGGAGGTGCGAATAGGGTATCCACATAGTGTTACGATATAATGGGTACGCCGAAACATGGTGAAGGTCTACCATGTAAACCAAAGATAGTGCTGTGATCACCAGTGGAAAAGGGGGCAAGGTATACTTAGGAGACATGAGTTACATCCTGTCTTGTACTCCAAACACATCCAGAGCTGAATTCCAAAATTTACTGCAGGCTGTCGCATCTTGCTGCTGTCCCCTGCTGGTTCACGGTCTGCACAGAATACGTTCTGGGGTATCTGTCAGCCAGCAGAATTATGAATGCAGCTATGAATGATATAACATAAGATGCAACCAAGAAATAATACAATATAAGACACACTAAGCATTAGGATCAATTATGGCTTCCTACCCATGCAGAGATAAATACGGACATTTAAAGGGTGTTACGCTTTGCCGCCTAAATTCCGTAGTAACTTAGCGGACACCACAACACCGACTGCGTTATGTAAAGTATTCATAGAAGTGGCAGCGTTCATATTATGGACACGTAACGCGACAAACTCACAGTACAGACTGAATGAATGAAGCATGATGAGCAGATCATACAGTGAGGTTCCTGTGGAGCTACATTACAACTGTGTAAATGGCCCCTCCACATACACTTAACATCAATACTGAGCTCAGTCACTTGACCGTTAACAGCTGCCAGAATACATTACGAAAATCTCATTAATAAAGCAAGTTATGCAGAAATATGTAGATTTAGGCCTGCCAATCCTCCATGCAGCCTCAGTTAACGACCTGCATCAACTGGAGACAGATTGGATGCAATATAAAAATCTGGGTATCCACAGCAAACAATGAGAGCTACAATGGCTAGCATGTGCATTATTAATCAGATTTTTCTAAAATATACTTAGGCGGAAAACCACTTTTAACTCTCCACTCACCAAACTGTTCGGGAGTAACAGCAGCAAATATCACGCAAATAAATACATCAATGACTCACGTAAAAAAGTTATCGGCCAAGTGCAGTAACATGGATCCCCGCCAGTCACATATCACATAGCACAATGTAGGATTACATCTATCTACACGGTGTTCTACAATAGCTGAGACCCCAGCAAAATACCAATTTAGAATAGAACTGTGATCTCCATTAGTAACAGAAACACGTAACCCACCATAAAAACGGTGCTAAAAATTTAAATATAGTGGTTTGGAAGTTAAAGTGCACACTGCAGTGAAAGGCAGCATCATGGAAGCCATATACAGTGTAATATACACATGGACAAGCAGCCGAAGACATTAATGTATAGAGAACTGGATGGGCGATAATACGACCAATTCTAAAACCGAGACTCGCCTTGAAGTATAACTTAACGGATTTCTCCCCAAAAATATTTTTCCAAAAATCTGATTAATAAGGCAGTAACAGATGGAGAAATGCATGGGTTAGTCGGAGCACGTTTCTTCTCTGCCCCAAGTTCAGAAGTCAATCTGCCTAAGGATATGACCACACATGTCAGTTGCGATGCATTGCAACCACGACATCGTGCGGTTGTACCCTTAAGCGGAAGGCCCAAGGAGTCGGAGACAGATGGCCATTGGCTAAGCACTGCCCGACAACCTCATTGAATTGGGGTTTTAAGGAAGTGCATCTCAATCAACTAGATTGTCAGCAATGACAAAAACGGACAGCAGAGCTTACGGGGGTATTCTCATCTGGACACTACTGGCATATTCATAAGATATGGCATAAATTACTGTTACTCCCAGACGTTGTGGGTCCCTACCTCTCCGACCTGTACCTATCTCGAGGAAGGGGTCCTGTCTGGCACCTTCGGGAATGGAAGGGTGGCCGCGTGTGCCTAGCTCCCTCTATTCACTTCTATGGGAGTTCTGAAAATAGCCTAGCACGCTTACTCTGCCATTTACAGAACTCCCACAGACGTGAGCTGAAACAGCTACACATGCACAGACGCCTCTCCGCTCCTAGTGGCGTGGAGTTGTGATAGTTGCGGGTCCTTGAAGAGGGACACACACCTATTGTGAATTTATGGCATTTCCTGTGGTTATGCATTCTACCCACACTCTCTACACATGGAAACCCTTTTGTCAGTTAAAAAAAAAAAAAAAAGGCTGCAGACTTTAAAAATGAAAAAAAATAAAATTCTGCTAAATTTTCTTCCACCAATGTCATAGTTCAGCAATAATAAACACATTTGTATCCGAATAACACTGGTCAGGAACATGGCTCTAATACAAATAAACAACAAAAAGCACAACAGTCAACATCCTAAGTTTTGTACCAATCCTACTAAATTACACATACAAAGAAGTGTATATTACCACATAACCCATTAACTCTTCCAGTGCCCCAAAAAATGGAAAAAATAAAGAAAAAGATAAATACGTATAATTTAAAGAATAAATAAACTGTGAAGAACCAATAGCAAAAATGAGTGAAACAAAAATTATACATTTTTCAAGTATCAGGCTATTAATGTGCGCAGCAACCCAAACCATAATCTGAAAAGTCACACTCACTGACCTACTTTAAAAAAAATAACTCAATAGCTCTAAAAAAAAAATTCAGCCTTGACTGTTAACGGCAAAATGACAAATAAACATAAAAAATTAAAAAATGACTGGGGTTTTTCAGCTTTTTTCCATAAAATCTATACTCACTCGCTCCCAGTCGTTCCGTTCCGTCTCAGCTCCCTTCACTAGTCTCCATGTCTCCAAGTGCCACTTCCATGCGGAAGTTTACAGAGACCACTGAAGAGACCCAGGTAGTGATAAAGAAGCAGCCGGGAGCAGGCGAGTATGGGTTTTTCCCCACAGGTACTGCAGACTGGGTGGAAATTAAATAAATAAAACACCTGAAAAACCCCTTCAAGAATTTGAACACATAAATACTTCCTGTCCTAATATCACTGCCCTAAATTCTGACAGCAGAAACTAAAAATCCAATGTAAAAGTCTGTCCATTCTTCAGTACCCACTCAAACCTCACTTCTTAAAGGGAACCCGTCATCAACTTTATGCTGCCCACACTAACAACAGCATAATGTAGAGACAGGCAAGTTGATTTCAGAGGTCTGTCATTTATAAGTTAAAAGTAAGTGGTCGCCGAGAACCAACATCACAATCATTGCAGACTGGGCCTGGAAAAGAGTCCCGTCCACCTGAGAAGAGTCCTGGTTATTCATGAATTCCTGCTCTCCCTGCTGATGACTGACAGACTTCTACCTAGTTTTCTCCCTTTCTCTCTAGGAGAGAACTGCCAATCATCAGCAGATGAGCAGGAGATTATAATAACCAGGACTCTTCTCAGGTAGATGTGACTCTTTTCTAGGCCTGGGCTGTAATCATTATAATGCTGGTTCTCAGCAACCACTTACTTGTAGCTCATGAGTGACACCCAGCTGACATCAGCATTTCTGTCACTACTTTATGCTGCCCTCAGTGAAGTCAGCATAACGTTGATGACAGGTTCCCTTTAACATCTCTAACAGGAAATTACAAACACATTCCACCTACAACTCTTATTTAAAAATATGGCAGCCATTAAAAAACAACAACAAAAAACAAACACTGCCAACCCCTGGGGCAGTCATCTGGTTGAGTGAACAAATAATTTGGACCCTTCAGCTAGTCAGTCTCATCAGGAATAATAAT
Source organism: Bufotes viridis (assembly GCA_033119425.1). NCBI lineage: Eukaryota > Metazoa > Chordata > Amphibia > Anura > Bufonidae > Bufotes > Bufotes viridis. The sequence continues at coordinate 418,403,211 of CM065590.1, read as the reverse complement.
AAAAAAATCTAAGGCTACCGACCAACATAACGGTGGCCACGTGACACTAAAAACCTTCCTCACAACCTGCTGTTTACCTGCACAGCTATCAACGCGAAAATTGTGCCCACAGAAAGTGACCATGGTTTTCATTGCAAAACTTAGCAGATTTAGTTAATGTTGGAAGTTTTAATAGCCCTAGCTTTCCAAACTCCCCTACTAGGCAGCACTGTGAAGGTAAGCATACTTACCCGCTTTCTGGTGCGGGCTCCCAGCTCCTTAGTTCCACGGCCCCGGCTTCTCCCCTGGGTGTAAACTTTCTGTTTGACACCGCTGCGGACAGGGATTGAACTGCCCCCTTGCATAACATGACCATTTGACATGATGAAAGGGAAGCAGGGGGATTGGCTATGGAGGGGGCAAACAGGAAGTTTAAATCCAGGGAGCCCAGCGGAACTGCCAAGGCCGTGATGCGAACGAGCAAGCGTATGCTTCACCTCAAAGGTCTCCCTGGAGGGGAGGGGGGGTTACCAAAAACATCCCCCAAAAGATGGACAACCCCTTTAATGCTACGATTTTTAACTGTTTCAATGCATCTAAAATGAAGCAACTTTGCAAATAGATTTATTTAACAAACTCCTACTATTTTGTGTCTATAGCTCCTATACAGACCTGTGTGCGGTCATGGTAAACTACAACCAAACCCCAACCTGTGCTTGCTCCTTCAGCCATATAGTACTCCCTTCTATCTGTGCCCCAATTCTTAGTAACCAACCAAATGTGTACAATAAGAATTAGGGGGCAGCTAGTAGATAAGCATAACTTCAGAATCTGACTACAGAAGGCTTGTTTGTAGTCTGTTGCCATGGAGAAAACACAAGTCAGCATAGGAGCTGTAGAGACAGAATTACAGGTGTTAAATGTGACTATTAGCAAAGTTTCTTCATTTTTAATTTGAGATACACTGTGGCACAAGTGGACCTTCCCTTTAAGATGGACTGCCATATTGTGGAGGTATAATCAGATGATGCTAGGTACAAGCCACGTGACTGGCTGCAAGATCTGCCTACTGGAAATGGACACGACACAATATCACCGCTACTGGTAACAGAATAAAATATCCATATTTTCCCATCCTGCTGACCCCTCAGGGCACAGATGACCAAGGAAACTCCCCCAAAATCTGCATCAGAATTTCAGACTGGACATACAGAAAAGGAAGCCCAAACACTGTCAGCTGACACATGAAAAAACAGTCCAATGGATCTTGACAAAGCAGACTCTTTACGGAGGACACCACATTCGGCAGCCGCCGTGCCAGGGAACAAAGGCTCATGGCTCGCCGCAGGAAGGAACTGCTGGTACCTGGGGTCTTCTCTGCAGCAGTAAGGGGCAATGTGGGGGCTCGTCCAGCTTCTTCAGCATCGGGGGTGTCCTTTGCGGGTCCTTTAAGCTCCTGCAGAGTCAGAAATAGAATTACACCAAATAAGTGTGTATATAGCACATAAACACTTCCTTAGTTTACTGTCTGAGTCAGCCAAAAATCTCAAGCTGAATAGCGATGTATGATCCATACCGACCGTGAAGTGGTGCAGTGTATGGAATGGTGGGAGAAAATAGGAAAAATATGCTATAAGGCTAGGTTCACACGACAACATTTGCAGCGCAACATTTTGTTGCATTAATGTCGTGCGACAATTTTTATAATGGCAGTCTATGGTGTCGTATTGCAACATGCAACACAATAATCGCAAAAAATCCATTCAAGATGGATTTTTCTGCGACTGTCGTGTCGCAGTCGCAGCATGTCGCATGTTGCAATGCGACTCCACAGACTACCATTATAAAAATTGTCGCACGTTATTAAAGCAACAAAATGTTGCGCGACAAATGTTGCAGTGTAGTCGTGCTCTATTTGTCTAACAAATGTCGTCGTGTGAACCCAGCCTAAATGTTAAGATGAACACTTGATAACATAAAACCTGTGGCTATCATCAGTAACAATGCTAAGAATACCTCTATATTTTCCATACAAGTCCAATAGGTAGCAAACTACATGATTGCTGCATAATGACCTAGATTGTGCTGGATCATCAGAATTATAATGGGTCTCCAGCTGTCAGTTAATGATGGGAGTTGTAATTGCACAAAAGCTATATAGCACAACTAGGCATCTGTATAACTCACCTTGCTGACCTGCGCAGGAGCGGCCACTCGTTTCCGCTGGCTATAGCCGGAACGTCTGTAACAGTAGTGAGGTTTGCAATAAAATTTTCCTGTGAAAGAATGTAAAAAAAAACGGTGTAAAAAAAAACAAAAACAAAACAAAACTGAGAAGTTGGATTTCTAGTCAAATTTTAGAACAGCCGATGCAGGGTGTAACTGGAAGGGAAGAGACTTGGAAAAGTGTTGGTACAGCAGCAGTTCCCAAGCTGTGGAAAGGGTACGGGAAGCAGAAAGAGAATGGACTGTCAGCCTTGCGATGTCTGTGGGTAACAATATGCCAGTGTGTGAAGGACAAAGAGTCGTCAATGTCACATGCAGCACAGAGGCGGCAGAGGGGAGAACGGCCGTGGCTTAACCCCCTCAAGGGACACTAAACCTATGTAAAATATAATCTTTTGCTCCTCGTTATCAGCCTTTTCAAGCTGGGGAGAGGCCGATTGTTGCGCCACGACCAAGCACTCACCATCCTCCAGGTCGTAAGCATAGCAGGACAGACGCAGGGTGGTATTGCAGTAGTCACATTTAAAGCAGCTTCGATGGAAGAATTTCCCCTCTGCACTCAGACGCTCCATAACGTAAACTCTTCTGTGGCAGAAGTAACAGACATCACTCCCGCCGAGATTCTGAGGGAACTCCTTCCTGAAGGACCCCTGCATAGCAACATAGGGTAAAAGGGTTAATGAGAAAGACGCACCAGAGACGTGTCTCACACATCAGTGAGTACCCACCTTGAGGACATCACCATATATGTTATTAGGCCTGAGATCACACTTTCAAAAGCATAACGGAGCCAATGAGGATCGTCTGGCCAATCTACACATCTATTCACACAATGTGGTCAAAACTTTTTTTTTATTGTCACAATTATCGCTAAATCATGGCAAGAAGCCACCGTTTTTGAAAAATCTTGGCAAAAAAAAAAAAAGCTGCGATTTGACTACACAGTGTGAATATACCCAAAGGCTGAAGATGGGTAGCACATTGAGGGCAGGAAGAAAACGTCATCCATTGCAGTAAGTGACCTGAGAGTTCAATCTCCTGCAGCAATCAACATTCTGGCATCTGAGCTTGATAGTTATGTGCTGGACTAAGCATTGATGGTGGATCATCAGATGACAGATCATTTTTCAGGGGGAATTAAAAAACAAAACCTGAAAAAGCTAACTTTCCAATCTGTTCTATCACCCACCACCAGGGGGTGCTGAAGATCAACACAAGTAATGCATTTCTATTAAAGGGGTTGTCCAGGCTTTTTCTAACGATGACCTATCCTCTGCTATGTCTATGGTACAGCAGCAGCGGACAGGAATAGAGAAGGGAGACTGCACGACCTCACTGCGTGCGCCGTCTGCTTACAGCTGATCGGAGGGGTTGCAGGGTTTCGGGCCCCTGCCCATCTGATACTGATGACTAGGGATGAGCAAATCGACTTCAGATGAAACATCCGAAGTCAAATTGCATAAAAGTTTGGTTCAATACTGCATGGAGCGAGTGCTCCGTACAGTAATAGAATGTATTGGCTCCGATGAGCCGAAGTTATTACTTTGCGAAGTCTCGCGAGACTTCGCATAATAACTTCAGAAATTGATTTAGACTGTAAAACACCATTTCCCGAACTCAGGTTCGGCTCCAAGGGTTCGGTAAACGGGATAACCTCAGCTTATCGGAGCCAATACATTCTAATACTGCAGGGAGCGCTCGCTCCGTACAGTATTCAAACAAAGTTTTATGCGTATCGACTTTTATTTCCTCCGAAGTCGATTCGCTCATCCCTACTGATGACCTATGCTCAGGGTAGGTCATCAATAGAAAAAGCCTAGACAACCCCTTTAATACGCAATACAAAAATTTTCGACAATCCAAGATTGTGTCTCCCTTGAGGTAGACAGAATATCTGCAAAAAAAACAAACAAAATGGTTACAGCCAACAACATAAGAACTCTTACCACTTTTTTCCCAAACAGAGGCTTTGGGGTCTCCTTCTTTTGAAGCTGATTGGCTATCTGTTCAGCCAATGAGCTCACTCCACCTGTATATATCTTAATGTATTTCTAAGGTACAGAGAGGAAGCCAAAAAAATAAAATAAAATAAAAAAGAATGACAGGTCAGAGGTCGTTCACACCCAGTGTCAGGATGAGTGTAGGGGGTCGCACACACCGTGCTGGGAGGTGATGCCGATTAGTAAATGATATCCCTTCTGCATGGAGATATCTAATCCAATGAGTCACCAAGCTGCTTTCACTCAGTGGTCAAGCAAGAAAACATGGCGCATTCCGATTATAAAAGTCGCGTGATGCGGGCCTGCCGAGGTACAACGTATTTCCCAATATAATCTCCAAGTGGGGGCCCTGGGAGAAACAAGTTCTCATATTCTGTTGATAAACGGCACTCTTACCGCACACCATAAAAGTACTCTGCGGTGCCCCTTCTCCACACTGGTGCAGTGCTTCCCACCAATACCTCTACATAATCCTGTGATGTTTTCATCACTCCCATGAAACAACTGCTATTGGGGTCAAGCAGCACGTGTGCATGTACCTTTAAATTTGCAGCCATTAGTATTCTGTGTCCAGGTACACCCTTCCCCTAAACCTGTGGTGCTAGAAGCCACGCACCTGTGAGAAGGCCCTGCTAGCAGCGGTGCCCTTGGCGAGTGACTACGGCATGCGGTTAGCTATACACACAGGCATGTCACTAGCACACTACCTGACGGATGTCATCGCATGAAGGGGAGGATGGGCGTTCAGACGAGCGCAGGGTGACTGAATTCTGCCAGTAGTCTATTGGGGATCGGCGACTGGGCTCAGAGTCGAGCTGGGAGGTAGAGAAAGGCGTCAGTATCGTAGAGGAAGATACTCAGGGATGCACAATACAGGCAGCACCTAAATCAGCAAGTGTACTCATAGGAACTTTGGGAATGGGCATGCATTTCAAGTGCCAGGATATTACATTTAGGGGCAAATATCGAGAATCCCTTCATATAGCTGCAGAGTAATATGCTGAAATCCTGCCTGCCTAAAGCCGCCAATAGGGGGAGCTCACCAACTACGGATTTATACGGCACCCAATGAACTCAATATTAAAGGGGTTATCCAATAGCAGGGTGCAACAGGAACGAGCCTCCCTAGCATTGCGGGCGACTCTCGTTCGCGTCACGACCTGCTATTGGCCGCTTTCCCCCTGACGCCGGATGTTTCCATCCGCGCAACGAGGAGATGCAGAGGCATCCGTGCTAGCATTAGAAGCCACATGGGTGAAGGGGAGCAAGGCAAGTAAAACCTCTGTGAGGGGTCTGGCCATTTGGGGGGGGGGGGGGGGGGGGGGGTTAAGCTGGCTGCAGGAAAAAAAAATGCAATCCAGCTAAAGGGAAATTCCAGAAATAAGGTTTTTATCATCGTAATCATGTAGAATTCAGGTGGCTACAGGAAGATGGAGACAATGTCCAGGAATATTTTTGTAAGGGCCAGTCAGGTCTATAAAGTTTAACCATTGTAAAATAAACAATTCAATTTCTCACCATTTTCACAATCTCTTCTTTCTATCAGCGAATAGAAACATTATTCCTTGCATCCACAGACTTAAAACTTGTCCTGACCTGATACTTCTTATATATCATCTTACAATGTATCAGTGCAGGGGAGAGCCATCACAGTCCGTGCTCCAGGACAGGAGAAACACAGTTAAAAGGGTTCTCCAGTATTTTTTTTTTAACTGATGACCTATCCTAAGGTCATCAGTATTTGATTGGTGGGGGTCACCCAGGAACCCCACCGATCAGCTGTTTGAGAAGGCACCAGCACTCCTGTGAGCACCACAGTTTTATCGCAGCGCCGTACATTGTATAGCGGCTGTCCTTGGTATCTCAGCTCAGCCCCATATTAGGGCCGGAAAGGTTTTCTGTCTCTGCATGTAAAACAAATGTTGACAGCTAGCAGAGATCTTGAAAATGTGAGAACTCAATCACTAGCAGCTACTAACAGAGCTGTGTTAAGAGGCGCAGCATTCCTCATACCCTAAGGATGAGCGAATCGGCTTCGGATGAAACATCTGAAGTCGATTCGCATAAAACTTAGTTTCAATACTGTTAAAAAAACATATACCAAACTCTGGTTCGGTTCCAAGTGGTACGTTGGAACCAAACCAGAGTTCTGGAAATGTTTTTTTACAGTATAAATCAATTTCTGAAGTTATTATGCGAAGTAATAACTTCGGCTCATCGGAGCCAATACATTCCAATACTGTACGGAGCGCTCGGAGTTGATTCGCTTATCCCTATCATATTAGTCTCTTGTTGCAGCAATGATATTAAAGTTTAACTGCCGTTTAATTTTATTATTTTTTTTTTTTTTCTAATTTGTAGGAACAATGACAGGGAACATTTTTGTAATCTACTTTATTTTATTTAGGGAAAATATTTATTTATGGTAGAAAACTGGGGCTGAAGTGTTCCTTAGCAGCGCTCTCGCAAATGAGCTTCTGCCTGCCCTGCTCCCTCACAGTCTGGTGGGCACATGAGCCTTATATGCTACATATACATAGTGTTATATAGACACTGGCCACTGACCAGCATGGCGAGTGCCATCAGCGAGCCTTCCCCCTGCACTTCCGGCATGCTGACTAATGAACCAGCCGCCGGGAGCGATGCCTGTGTGAGCGGTAAGCGCTAACTACAGGCAGTGCAGGCAGGGGGAAGCTGCTATACAGTATACAAGGACAGTTATGCATAAACATACTGTAGAAGATTATGTATGTATTCAGAGGCCCGCAGCTCTTATGCTAATCGAAGACGGATGTGCCTTAGCAACGCTCATTTGAGAAAGCTCTGCTAAGGGACATTTCAGCCCCAGTTTTCTACCACAAATAAACGTTTTCCCTAAATAAAGTATATTACAAAAATGTTCACTGTCATTGTCCATACACATTAGCAAAAAAATAAAATTATGAAACAGCAGTTACACTTCTAGGCTCACTGTTGATAAAGTCAGCATAAAGTTCTAGAACAAGTAGGAGACGGTCTCAATTCCATCTCCTGCAACAAGGATAGGGCGTAATATGCATTTCTCTCTCGTAGATCTAGTGATCAGTGGGGGTCTTAGCACTCAGATCCCCAAGATCAGAACTTCTGATAGGACGCTATGACATATCAAAAGCTCATTGATTTAAACAAGCAGCCTAATGGTTCAATAAGAGGTTATAATGAGACTAAGGTAACAGGCGCCTCATGGCTCAGGTTGTATGGTGGTGATGGGTTCCTATTACTGTTAATACGCCCTAGTTATTGGGAGTAGGATTGACCCCATTTAACATAAAGCAGTAATGTGTCGCTATCTGAGGTGAGATCACTGCAAAGCAAACCAGTCAAACCCTTGCAGTTACCCTCTCTAGGCTGGAACACCTCTCGCCGAGGAAACTGGACGGCACCGAGCTGCTCTGTGGATAGGACAGAAAGAAATAAAAAGAAAAAAAAACACGACAAAGAACAGAAGTCTGTATATAAAAGATAATAAATGGGTGGCACCGTAAACTCAGCAGCCCACAGGCATGTGCCATAGGGCCTGCCAACCTCCAAATGTGTACTTGCCAAGTGCTGGGAAGCTGCAGGTTGGAGTGTACACAGTGTCCAGTGTTTAAGAGATACCCGCTATGTTGGCGTGGCTTGTGATGAATGCGCAGCCATGGCCAAGGAATAACACACCAAGCATGTGTAAAGCTGCGGCAGTCGGAAAGGCAAGGCACAACCATTCTATACACGCAGACTATCAACTCTGTGTCTGGTCCATCACAGCGCCAAAGACTCCCAACCAAGATCTAGGTTAAAGTGCTGATCTATCTAAGGCCTCTTGCACATGAACAGTTATTTTTTTTTTCTGTTTCCGTTCCGTTTTGCGGATTCCGTTAGCGCTCCGTATGTGGAACCATTCATTTCAATGGTTCTGCAAAAAAAATAATAATTTAATGTACTCCGTATGCATTCCGCTTCTGTATATCCGTTCCGTTGAGAGGTAGAACTTGTCTTATTATTGCCCGCAAATAACGATCCGTGGCTCCATTCAAGTCAATGGGACCGCCAAAAATACGGAATGCATATAGAATACATCCGTAAGTCTTCCGTTTTTTGCGGATCCATGCCCACTTTGACCATGTGTTTACTGTTAAAACACATTACTGTACCTTACATTAATGATTAAAAATTTTGTGTTTCTGTTTGCGATACACAAAAAACAGATGGCATACGGAAACCATACAGAGATTTTTTGTTGAACTACGGAACGGAAACAAAAAAAAAAAAAAAAAGAAAAAAAAGGGACAACGGATCCGTGAAAAACGGACCACAAAACGCACAAAAAACGCCATATGTTTGAGTGCAAGAGGCTTAAGGAAGATCACAAGCTGCATCAGGTCTGTGAATCCTCAAAAACTGCTAGAGCCCAGGGATAAACTGTCCATGTCAACTGGCAAACTATATTCTGTGACTCTCTCCACCTCCGAGCAGTCCGTTGACTTCCCGGATCAAGAAGAGGTTCGAGGGGTTGCCTGCGTCAAATAAACACTGGGGTAGCAGCTGTAAATGAGAATAATTAACAAGAGAATTTTTACTGCTGCTTCTAGTGTCACTATGCGTTCCATGCCACTGATGTCTGCTTTCCAGGCTGCAGTGGGGACGTCATGTACGCCATTGCTTAAGCCAATCACTGGTCTCAGAAGTTAAATCCCATATACCTCTGAAGCCAGTGACTGTCTGCATAAAGAAAACTCAACACTGCAGCCAGAATGATGACATCAGCGCTGCACTGAAAGCGTCAGAGGTGAGAAATGGTGTCACCCCCCTGTTGGCTCAGTGCAAGACCATGTTCATTGAAAGATATGTAATTGTGTCCCCTGCTGCTGTACTGCAGTGTGACACCGAAAACGCTACATCAACTACAATGCAGTACAGCAGGCGTTATAGTACTGCATTGAAAGTGCTTAGAGGCAAAGCAAGAGAGTTGTGACTGCAGCTCCAGATGTGACTGGCATACAAGACAGAATATATAGATTTGAGTCCTGGGTTACACCCAAATTTGCAATTCAGGTCACCCGCCATGAAGAGGTAAAGGAATGTAGCATCCGAAAGGCAGCTCCATTGTGGGGCAAATCATTCAAAGGTCATTGCCCCATCACCCCAGAGCCACGTGCCAGGCAGAAGCAGCGAACCCGACAGAAGGTAATGTGAGTCACCTGCAGGTGTGAGCGAGGCCATGACCCCGTATACAGCCTGATGACCTTTTTAGGACAGGTCCGGGGAAGGTCATTAGTCCTGGGCTTTATGGGATGAGAAAGGATGGAGGGGAGAAAAACGTACAAGAATGTAATAGGAGGAGGCTATAAGGGGAATACAGCATGCTCAGCTACGGTATGGCTGCAAGAGGGTAATTCTCAAAGTGGCAATATGATGTAATACAATTAACTACAGAAGGGGGAACCAGTCCCCCGAAGATCAAATACAAATAGTTTGGCCACATTTTTTACTTAATTAACTCTTTAGACTCCTAAGGGCTAAAAATCCAGCAGATGGATTAACTTTCAGCTTACTATAAGCTATGGAAACTACTATAGAATTGGCAGAAAAACCCTCAACCTGGTCCAAATGAACCTCATGTTGCCCATCCCACAGAATTAAGATGGTCTGCAGAGTCCTTTGAAAAACAGGTTTAAGAAAAATTATTATCGGACTATACCCAAAATATGGTCTGAAAAACCAAAGTAGTTTGTAAGTAAAAGACCCAGACCCAGAAAGCAAAAGGACTCTCGGCAGCTGTGATGCAACACGTCCCAGTATGCCTTGTCGGCAGATATACATGGGCAAAAAGTTTGAGGGCACCTGAAAATTCTTAGCTTGTATAAATGCCTAGGGGGAAAGAAAGCGAGGGTGCACACTTCTATCAGCCTCCTGACCTTTGTTACCTGTTTCCACTTAGGCTCAGTCTGCCTGAGGGCAGCCTGTTCTAGTAAACGCTGCTGATAGGGTAGGATGGGTTTCTGACGGGATCCAGGAAGGAGAGGAGTAGATGATAGAGGATGAGAAAACATGAAAACGGGGGGAGAAAAGAAAAGAAAAGAAGTAAGCAAAATAAACAAAAGTAATAGAGTAGATGTTGCACTATATGGCCACACAGTGGCGCACCTGCAAAGGCGGGTGATCAACATCATCACTGAATCTGACAACAATGCCCCCAATGAAGTGGAAATTACCTGAAATCGAGCCATGGCACGATTTAAAGGGCCAGTAATACTAAAGCTAGTTGTTGTTTCTTTTAGTACCTTTTTTTTTTGCTAGTAATTAATTTATAATTTATATTAAACACCAGACCAGAGCATGCTCCGATATAAAAATATGGAATAAAAAACGGTACTGACACAAAAAAGGAAAGAAATGCATAAAAGGAAAGCATAAAAAAACCAAAAACACAACTACAAAAAACTGTGTTTGTTCTGGTTTTATTTCTCTCATCTGGAAATGGCGGGTTTTTGGGGGCTAAAAAAAAAAAAAGGCAAAAAAAAAGAAAAGAAAAAAACCACTGAAACACCAAAAAACACAGTCAAAACCGTGTGTGAAACCAGTGGCGCATGCAACGCAAATTTTTCGAAGTAGATTGACAGACATCTTAGCAGAAACCTAGAGGAACCCATTAGAGGCTATAGGGTTCGGCAGGCACTGTTTGTGTCCATCACGTAACGAATCCATCAATGCAGTCATTTTTCTGTTCTTAAAACGGGGTAGTAAAAAAGAAAGGCTAACACAAATTGAGCAGAGTAATGCCTGACACTCTAGTGATGTATGAATTATCCCGCAGTACAAGACTGCTTCCTACCTGTTTCCGCAGTCCAGTGTTAGGAGCAGGTGCGTTCTCCTCAAATTTGGCCAAAAGCTGCGTTGCCATCGATTTCACCTTATTTTGGTTTCCAACAGCAGCATCAATTCGCTTATCAGTTAGAGCACTGACTAATGAAGGTCTCTCCTCCCTCAGAGATCGGGAGCCTTCCTCCTGTAAGTAACAGGATTAAGACTGAATATTACTACAGCCAATAGTACTCATTACAAACAGCTCCAAAGGAGACTAATTCTGAAGTCAATGGGGCAGATTTACTCAGACTGACGCTGTCTATGCCAGTCTTAGGCTACTTTCACACTAGGGTTTTCAATTCCGCTATCGAGATCCGTCATAGGATTTCAATAGCGGAAGAAAACGCTTCAGTTTTGTCCCTATTCATTGTCATTGGGGACCAAACTGAACTGAACGATACGGAATGCACCAAAAAGTATTCCGTTCCGTTTGGTTGCGTCCCCATCGCGAACAGAAAAACCGTGCAAGCAGCGTTTTTCTGTCTGCGATGTAAGTCAATCGAGACGGAACCATTTTCTCTGACACAATAGAAAATCGATCCGTTCCCCATTGACTTTCAATGGTGTTCATGACGGATCTGTCATGGCTATAGAAGACATAATACAACCAGATCCGTTCATGACCGATGAATGCGGTTGTATTATTGTAACGGAAGCATCTTTGCAGATCCATGATGATCCGCAAAAAACGCTAATGTAAAAGTAGCCATAACAGTTTTAGAGCCATATTTATTAAAAGGCACAGACCTCATAATAAATTTGGCACATGTTCCAGCTGTCAGTGTGCCAGAAACCTATGAGCTAGTGTAGATTTCAGCTATAATTTACGCCACACCCGTCCCCTCCAAGCTAGTCACAATTTATGGCGCAAATATAGTGCTATATTTGGTGACTTTGTTTACACCACAAAAGTGACATAACAGCTATGATAACTTTGCCCCAGAGTCCCTTTGATGCAAACAGCAGGCTGTCTTTTTGCAGGCTCTGCCTACTGTGCAAGTAGAGCAACATTTTTGCTCCAAACAGATTTTGAGTAAAAGAAAGAGTAAAATCCACAGTGAAAAATCTGCGGCAACCAGCATAAATATAAAGAGGTGCATTTGAAACCCCACTTACATCTTCTGATTGGCTGGTCTTCCGTCTCTTGCCCGAGCTGTCCACGTCTTTTTCTTTCTTGTCCTTTATGAAGGCATGGGGGGAAAAAAAAAAAAAAAAAAAAAGGGAAAAAAATTAGTGTGGGGAAAAATAGTTTTTCAACAGACAGGGTTCTGGGCTTGTTGAATCAACAGCTAATGGAGTTTTCTGGCACTTTGACACATCAGAAAATTATTTTAGGAACCATTTCCACTTTAAAAGTTGTTCTGCTGCATCCCAGGAGGTGGTACCTACCTTGGGGGTACGTTTCCGAGAGATTGTCTGTCCCAGTTTGCTCAGGAAAGAGATGGGCGATTTAGTGCTGGCCAGCAGGCCGGCTTTCTCATCAAGATTCTGATCGGCATCTTCTGTGGATAGCACACAGATAGTTAGAATGTGAAGAGGTGCAATCCAGATTCTATTTCTTACATCTAAAACACCACGACAGAAAGCCATATAACTTACAAAAAGTATACAAGTTCATTAAAATAGTGAAAAATTGTAAGGAAGTCCTATCTGTTTCTGAGAAAGCAGGGTGGCCAACATGTCTGCCATTAGACTTCAGACAGCAGTTGTCACCCAGATTTCTTAGATGTCAAAGTAGCAAATTTGCCAAGGTCTGTAACAATATGGGGACAAATTATGTAGCACCACAACGGTTTAGCTTTCCAATTCAAGACATTGGAAAAGTGGTTGCACCAGCGGGACCAGCTAATATCTCACTATAATGGCCATAAACAGAGGTAACATTTATCCAGCCTGTTTAACCAACCCGGGATCAGCAAAAATGCTTCCGTTAGGATAATACAACCGGCTGCATCCGTTATGAATGGTTCCGGTTGTATTATCTCTAAAATGACCAAGATGGGTCTGGCACTCCATATTCGTTTTGTCCCCATTGACAATGAATGGGGACAAAACGGAAGCGTTTTCCTCTGGTTTTGAGACCCTATGACGGATCTCAATAACGGAAAGGAAAATGCTAATGTAAAAGTAGCCTTAGGCCATGACTATGGAAAGGCCCAATAACCCGCCTACCAGCAAAACACTGAAAATAACAAGCTGCAGTACAGCAGTATTCACAGCGTATTACATGAACAAATCAAAAGGTCGAAGTCAAGTGGAGAAAAAAAATAACAGTTTATTTAAAAAAATAAAATAAAAAAAATGTTTCCCAATAAAAATCCGCATATAGAGTGCAAAAATAAAAAGTCAAATTGATAATGAGGTGTATAATACAATGAAATTTCTATTGCATATTAAACTGCATAAGTTGCATTTACTGTTTTTTCCCATAAAAGGGGTTCTGCAGCATTTTCTTAGGGTACTTTCACATTTGCAGCATAGCTATCCGGCGGGTAAAAAGCCTGCCAGATCCGCCATGCCGCAAATACCCATGAATTGCCGTGCTGACTATAATGGGGCGGAGCTACGGCACAGCACGGCAGAGATCACAGGACTAAAAAGTCAGACCTGCAGTACTTTTAGTCCGGCGATCTCCGGCCGTGCATTGCCGTGCCGTAGCTCCACCCCCACCCCATTATAGTCAATGGGGACGGAGTGGCAGCACGGCAGTGCATGGGTACTGCAGGTCCTCTGTATGGATAATCAGCATCTGATTGGCGGGGGTCCTACCCTGCCAATCAGCTATTTGAGAAGGCAGCGGCGCTTTGGCGCTGTACAAGATTTTTCTGGCAGTACGGTGCTATAGAACCAGCAATAGAAAAATAGGCCGCCAAAATCCAAACTGCACTCCAGTCTTTTGAAGTCTTGCAGCGGGCCCAGGCAGTAGTTAAATTACATAAAAAGCGTCCATTTTCAGGGAATGGTTTTAGAAATGTTTTGTCTTGAAACCTTTTGTAATAGTTAGAAAGGAATTATTTATTTTTTCAGAATTTTCACAGATCCGCAAAACAATTTGCGGAACGGAACGCGGCCCATTGCCTATTCTTGTCCGCAATACGGACAAGAATAGAACATGCTCTATTTTTTTTGTGGGGCCACGGAATGGAGCAACGGATGCGGACAGCACACGGAGTGCTGTCCGCATCTTTTGCAGCCCCATTTAAGTGAATGTGTACGCGCCCAAGCCGCAAAATATGTGGCTCGGACTCGGACCAAAACAACGGCCGTGTGCATGAGGCCTAAAGAGAATTACTGTGTCATGCTCCACCTGCTCAGACATTACATAATTTGAGAAGTTTTTCAGAGCTCCTATGGAAAATAAAATCATCAGATTGGTTGCTATTGGCAACTAAGTCAGTCTTCCTTACTACCAGTTTTGATAAATCCCCCCCAATGTAACAGCCTAGTAATTGGTCCACAGCTCATACCAGAGTTGGCGGTCTCCTTAAACATCTCGTAGAACTGGCTGAGATACACCACCATGGATAACTTATCGGGGTCCCCAACGGACGCCATCTCTTTTCCAGTCATTATAGGGGAGATTCCCAGCTCCCGCTCAGCGATGTCGAACGCTAACTGATTGTTTTTTTCTACATTTCGTTCATCCAGGGAGCCAAAGTCTCTGCAAAAGGAGGCAAAAATCAGTGAGGAGGAGCGCTGGTAACGTCACATGGTCGCTATCAAACAGTGTCCCAGAGAAAACCCATCCTGATCCAGTCCTGCTGGGTTTGTCACTATGCATCAGCACAGTGTGGAGCCAAGCACAGGCGAGAGATTAGTGCTATAGTATTAGTGTATTGTCTACTCCAGGGGTCAGCAACCTTTGACACTCCAGCTGTTGTGAAACTACAATTCCCAGCATGCTCCATTCATTTCTAAGAGAATTCTGAGAAGAGTAGAAGAAGTATGCATGCTGGGAGTTGTAGTTTCACAACAGCTGGAGTGCCGGAGGTTGCCTTCCCCTGGTCTACACTGATACAATGTGATAAAGCAAGTAATCAGAGAAAGTTAAAGAAAAGGTAAAGTCACTGAACATTTTCTATTTAGGGGGATAGGTGTAATAGAAGTGATAACTTGCACATCTGATACTATATCTACAAGCTTGTGCCCCATGTGTTCAGTGGGTCAGGTAGGGGAGTACACAGATCTCATGAGGCCCCATAGTAAAACTTAATATGGTCCCCCCTTGCCCCCCCTAGTTTCCGACTATGCGTGCGCCAGTCACTCCCAGGCAGTGCAGATTTCTGTTGAATTTACACCCATTTTTTAAATAAAAGAACTTTTAAGTAAATAAAAAACTGCAATAAAAATGCCTTTGGCCTAAACCCCTGACTTATGTATTTAGGAGCTTCAAAATTATTGCGCTCATTCTGGACATCATATTTTTAAACATATCTAAACTAGAAGACTGGTAAAATACATTGCTTCCCTTCTATTACAAAGCTGTTTACCTACAGTCACCACTAGGGGGAGCTCAGTGCATAGGAATGTATGCAATTACAATGATAGCTGTAATCACCTCTTTGCATTGAGCTCCACGTAAACAGCGGCTGCTTGATAATGCAGTGTTTTCACATGGGAAAGAGAAGTTTAATGCCAGCCCCCCTTCCCCTTAACCTCCCCAGACCCAGTAGCATTCGAGTGGACTGCCTATATTGCAGGTACGCCACTGGGGTCAGGTCTATGCTGCTATTGATAATATCAACCAACACAGCACATTGCTATTGGAGTGAAGACTCACACTACACTAGCAACAGTTACAGGAAACTGTGGTTTATGCCCTTTGATGTGCACAGGACAGAGGTGGTGAGGCAGACAGGAAGGGGACGATTCAGATTTATAGAAACCGCAACAACAGCAAGGAACCAGAGGAGACATGAGAAAAGTGGCCTAGAGAGCACAACTGTGCCACTCAATGGCCTTCTAAAATATCCTTCTACACTGTTTGACCACAGCCAATCAGTAGAACTGAAAGGGGTCACTTGACATTCCCATGTAGCTTTGCCTCCATACAAACAGGAAGCATCTGTTTCTAAGGAGTCAAGGGGGCGGTACTTATTTACAGAGCCTGGATTTTTAAAGGGTGTCCATCAGCAGTTTTGACCATGCTAATTCCTTGTTTATTGACAGATCAGCGGCTGATTATACCGTCAGATATCAGGAATGAGCGCTCCTATGAACACGTTTCCAGTAATTGCCCTGAAGATCGTGCAGTGCAACAGAAACTTTTCCGATAAAAAATGATTTTTAACACGTGCCTGCAGCACGGCCCTGAAACAGAAGAACATACTGTCCTGCTCCCTGCCATCCGCTGTCTCCATCTTCCAGTCCCGGTGCAGTTTCCATCCGGCTGGCTATGGGCATAGTCACATGTTTCTCTCCAGCCAATGACTGGCTTCAGTGGTGATGTGGCCACAAGCAGCGTGTCACCGCTGAAGCAAGTCATTTGCTGGAGAGGTGCTTCGGGACCGGAAGATGGAGAGAGCGAGAGCAGCACGGAGCAGGAAAGTAGGAATCTTCTGAGTCAGGGACCATGCTACAGGGACTTGGGGGACAGTAAACAATTTTATTTAGCACTTTTTCATTTTTCTTTTACTCATTTGCTAAAGTTTTCTTTTTCAATATATTTTTGCAGCACTGTATGTCCCCCAAGAAGTCTTTAAAAGACCTCTGGGGGACAGGGGACACTGCCTTTTTTTTATTATTATTTTGCACTTTTTTTCTTTTTATTTGTATTTTTTTTTTATTGTGTTTTCAATTTTTTTTACGTTTTTATATATATTTGCCACATAATTTGTCCCCAAAAAGGTCTATGGTCTTTGGGCACACAGACATTTTTTTTTTTTTTTCTACACTATTTCCACTTTAACTGGAGCATCCAAAGGAGCCCTAGTTAAAGGGAAAACCAGCCTGCTGATGGGGGCTTTGTTCAGCGCAGGGTTGATCAGGCTCTGCATTCCTCTGTCCCTGACACCCGGCGATCACGTAATCGCCAGGTCTAAACTGCTAGGCGCGCCGTTCACCTATCTGAGGAGAAGGCAGAAGGGCTGATAAACCTCTTATGCCTTCTCTGACAGCTGAGGACCGTCCTGCTCCTGCTACAGTGCAGGGGCAGGAGCTGTAACCCTGCATTTGTGCAGCGCTCTGGGCAAAAACACAGCTGATTGCGCGATCAGCTGTGTTCCTGCCCAGCAGGACGGGGGCCACAAACCCTGGCTCTGGGGGCCGCATGCGGGGCGCACCCCTGCTTTAAATAGACTACACAATGGCTGTCCCCTTTGCTGAATGACCTGGTCTCTTACATTAGCTCCGGACGGTACCGGTGGATAATGGCACATAAGGCAAGGCCACTTTTCCAGGATATGGTGAGGTCAGTAACGCTGACTCCTGTGTAGCCTTCTGTCTGCTTCTGACACCAGCTCAGCAACTTACTGGTGCGTGCCACCGACTCTGTGCAAAGGGGAAAGAGAAATCATTTACAGGTGAAATAAATTACCAGAATTTCCAGCAGCTCCAGGAGAGAAAGGGGAACAATTTAATTACTTACCATTTCTGCCAAGTTTTGGCGTTCTTTGGGCATTTACCAGATTAGCAATCTCCAGATTGACGTCCTTCATTTCGCCCGTATAGTACAAATGCCGGACCTAAGGAAAGGGGGTTAGAATATTAGTCAGTGCATTAAATCATAACTGTGAGAACTCTGGAACAGTGCTTAGAATGGGTATTGTCACTCGCAGACTACAGGAAGTAGACCCCGTATCATGTAACACACACGGGGCACAAATTATGCAGCAAGGGACTCACCTGGCTTGGTCGCAGGAACTGTAAGTTGACATTGGGGTAACGAGTTGTGGGGTCTATACTGTAGTGACTGAAGTTTTTGTTCACATTTTCTGGTGTTGTCTGAGGAAGTAACCTGTAAATACTCTCTCTGAAAAATAGTAAAAGTAATCATTAATGCTGAATGATCACAGAAAATACTTTAAAGATGTTCACCAGGCTTTTAATATTGATGACCTATCCTCAGGATAGGTCATCAATATCAGACTGGCAGGGTCCGGCACCCCTGCCGTTCAGCTGTATTAAGGGAAGGCACGCGCAGTGCGGGTGTGCCGCTGCCTTCCCTCCTCCTGCTTGCCATAGACATAGCAGCAGCAAGCAGGAAGAGAGAAGGAAGACAGCATGCGCGTGCTTTCTCTAAATACAGCTGATCGACAGGGTTGCCTGGTGTCGGACCCCCGCCGATCTGATATTAATGACCTACCCGAAGGATAGGTCATCAGTATTAAAAGCCCAGGGAACCCCTTCAAACAATGAATGTGTCATGAACAAATGACCTATTGCTTAAAAAAAGTTTATGTTAAGCATTATTAAAGTTTTGTCAAATTTTTTTTGAGATGTTATTTTTCATTTTCCATGTCACTACTTATATAGTTATATTTAAAAAAAAATCCTAAAATCCTGCTGAAGTCGCTGTGGCCACTAAGACTAATAGGCCCAACTTCCTGGTGTACACAGAACAATTTTCAGCAATCACCTCATTATAATTATAGACAGGATCACAAGGATAGACACAACATATATAGGGCATACAGGATGTACTTTTCGCAACAAGTGATTGGATTGTCAAGTTTACATACGGTACTTATCCTGTACTGATCCTGAGTTACATCCTGTATTATACTCCAGAGCTGCACTCACTATTCTGCTGTTGGAGTTACTTTGTATGTATATTACTTATCCTGAGCTACATCTTGTATTGTACTCCAGAGCTGCAATCAATATTCTGCTGGTGGAGTCACTGTGTACATACATTACTTATCTTGTACTGAGTCCCATCCTGTATTATACTGCAGAGCTGCATTCACTGTGCTGCTGGTTAACAGAAACAGTCAGCAGATTTAAGGACATGCAGCTAAGCTTGTTTTTCAGCATCACATTACTGTAGATTGCCTGCTATAAAGAGGACACCTCCCAGAGCAAGCTCCGCACGTACATTGCAGAAGGAAAGTTGGGCGAATAGTGAGTGCAACTCTACAGTATAATACGGACTGCAACTCAGGACAAGTAATGTCATACATTTACATAGTGACTCCATTTCTTACATAGACTAATTCAGTATTTGATTGGTATACTGTTGATTGGAGGTGGGTATGATTAGCAGGATGTAAATGATATAATGTTGATTGGAGGTGGATATGAGCTTTCATTAATGGGCTTTACCTCTCAGCCAGAACTTCTAAAGGGCTTGCTCCATGAGCCCAACTGCGTACCATCCAAGCAGAGTCCATAGCAGCAAGGAAGCCTCGAGCTATGCCGGTTCCCATAGGCCAGAAAGGCTGTTGAAAAAAGTGAGTTACCATACGTTACTGGAAATATAATACATGTAGAAAATGCATGCATAGATCTACATCCATGTATTTTTAATCTATTAAGCCAATGCACACTGACCTCCAGTAGACTGTCACCGACCAGAGCTACCAGCAGCTGGTGGCCATTTCTTTCTCTCACCAAACCGGCATTTTCAGTTGCATACATGCAGGTAAAGTCAAACATGGCTACGTCTGGCTGCCCGTAATGATTGATGGCAAAATCCAGTGAGGGTAGCTGCTGGTGGGTTGAGAACCGTGCAGCCTCCGTGGCATAGTTCTGCAGTGCCTCCTGATCCACATTGGCACGTGACAGTAACATCTCAGTGTCGGCGTAATCCTGCAAGAAAGGAGAAACTAAAGAGGATCAGGCGCAGGAACGGAATCTCCGAGACAACACTGCACCTGGCATGTCATCAGAATCTCTCAGTAGTGCAGTGCCTGGCTTTGGGCCTATAACTTCAAGCAATCAGGTCTCAGTGTAAAAGATATGATATTAAATGAGTTTCCCATTTTGAGAGTACAATTAAGATCCATCCTTATGTCTCTTTTCAAGTCTTTGATATCGTCAAGACAGGAAATTGCGACCATATACTGTTCCCCGTCTACTGCAGCAAACCACAGGGTCAATGACACAACTCCCTATAAACAGCTACTGACCTGTAAGATGACCCCTTTCTCGAGCAGACTCTGCTTCTTGGCAGTCATGACAAAGTAGTGGGTGTCATCCTTGTAGTAGACAATGTTCTCTAGATCGATCCCTGTAAAGACAGATTGTGGGAAGTATCAGGACTTTCACTGGAAACCAGCCATGAAGAAGAATGTTTTGTAGCTAGTGAATGGGGCAGGAAGATGCTCCCTCTAAATCAGGTAGTCCAATATGTCTCCAAATAAATACTCCTCTATAGCTCCAAATATTTAGCAATGCTTAGCTACGATACTTAATGGAATTATGGGGCCAAGGACAGAGAAGGGGTTAATAACAGAATCCTTGGCAGTCTGAGTAAAGAAGGGATCAATGCCAGTAGCCCTGGTGGCCTAGGCTAGTGAAAGGGTTAAAGTATTACTTTCCGGTCTCATCCAAAAATGAGGAACGGGGAGATGCAACTTCAGTGTTTGTATTTGAGTTGCAGCAGCAGCTGTACAACACCAAGTGAGTTTTGGGTGCAGGTCCCATACAAATAAATAGGACCCGTACAACCTGACCATCAAGCATGGAATTGAGTCTTAACTGACTCTCTAGTTCTCTATGACTGAGCAGGGCATTTCATGAACAGAGCCTCCCTGGGAGCAGACTAGGGGGAGTTTTTGCAAGGCCCCTTTCACATCTGCGTTGTGAGGATCCGGCGTGCACTTCCGTCACTGGAAATGCCTGCCGGATCCGTCACAACGCAAGACAACTGAAAGCATTTGAAGACTGATCAGTCTCTAATATGCTTTCAGGTTACCATGGCAGCCAGGACGCTACTAAAGTCCCGGCTGCCATGAAAAAGAAGCGGGGAGCCGGGGGAAAAGCTACTACCTTCCGTGCGGCGGCCGGGGCGCTCCTCGATGACGTCACCGGGTCCCTGCGTCGCATGGATCACATAGCTATGCAAGCAATGCGCCGTACGATCCATACGGCACATTGCTCACATAGCATAGCTATGTGAACCATGCGACGCAGGGACCCGGGCCGCCGCACGGAAGGTAGTAGCTTCTTCCCCGGCTCCCAGATGCTTTTCCATGGCAGCCGGGACTTTAGTGGCGTCCTGGCTGCCATGGTTACCATTCTTAAAAGCCAAACGTCGGATACGGCGATGCGCCGAAATGACGTTTAGCTTAAAGTCGGATCCGGATTAATGCTTTTCAATGGGCATTAATTCCGGATCCGTCCTTGCGGCATGTCTTCAGGATTTTTGGCCGGACAAAAATCCGCAAGAAAACATGTCAGTACTGAACGGAAGACATCCTGATGTATCCTGAATGGATTTCTCTCCATTCAGAATGCATTAGGATAAATCCTGATCAGTATCTTTCCGTCCTAGAGCCCCGAGGACAGAACTTTAGGACGGAAAGCAAAAACGCAGATGTGAAAGGGGCCTAAGCTACATGGCGGCAGTGAAGCACAGCTTAAAGGGAACAGCGCTGCCATCTCAGGTCTAAGGCCAGCCTTAGATATAGATAATATAAACCAGTGACTGCTCATCTGCATAAATCCTCCTCAGACAACTTCAGGCACTGACCTGTTGCCTCTCGAAGCTCCTGGAAAAACTTCTGGTTGAAGATAAAGGCGACGCCGCTGATCTCCTCGACCTTGGCCTCTGCCGTTGTGTTCCGGTTAATAAAATTGGCTGTGATGGCGATGGCCAACTTGCCGCGAAACTCTTTCCTGCGGAAACCTAACAAAGCAAAAAGAATATAAATAAGATCAGCTGACCAGTGGTGCACTGACACTTTCTCCAGCACCCAAACCTCAGGAGAACTCACCAGACAGCGTATTCCTCCGACCATCCGCACCGACAATGACATCAAAGTCATACTCCGATACAGGATGACCTTTGGGGTGAACTTTTGCTCGCCAACCGATGCCTGGAAGACGAGGAATTTGGTGAAATCACCATTATACATGATATACATTACATTGCAGCTCTGCTTTTTTATTAGTTTCTATCTTGTTTTACACTCTAATCACACCCAGAGCTGCACGGACAATTCTGTGTATGTCTCCTGCATAATACGACATGCCCCCTTAAGGCCTACTACTCATCTACAATATCATTACATTATCTGAGAACTCACGCTGGTTTTCCTGATCTTCAGGAGGCTCGACTAATCCCTGGAACTCAACGTTGACGTGGATCTCAATCCCAAGGATGAGGGAGACCTTCAGAAGGATGAGCTGTAGTTGGCGAATACCTAGGTGAGAAACAGTGTTGGTAATAGTGAAAAACTGCCCACAGGGGGAGATGCTCGATGCTTGCAATTCATTATTTCATATAGCCATTTATATGGTGCCTTTGTATTCTTCAAGTGCAACAACTAAAGCACAGAAGCTATAAAAAAAAAAAAAAAAATCACTTCCACAGTCCTCCGTCCCCCAAGAGCGCACAATCTAATTTCCTCATCCCTCACACACTAGGACTGACATAGGCCTCCTCTGTCTGCAATGTGGCAGTGTACTTGGCCCCACATTTTCCCCGCAGGCTGCCAGTATTAGAAAATAACAGGCGCTTGGCTGAGAGTGTGCGCCCCCCCAGATTACTATCCTCAGGGTCTATCAGTCAAAAGCACTGGGGCCCAGGACTGCCTGTGTACCCTGCAGCTTCCAGAACAAGAGGGAGAATATTTGGACTGGCCGGGGTCACATTCGATCTTGCACAAGATTCCTAAGCGCTTGGCATGGATGCAGGCCTGTACTGTGAATATCCGCCAGAGAATGTCAGTGCATCTGAAACCACTGGCGGCCATTAACCCCAAAGAGGAATTTAAATCCACAGTCAGGAACAAAGCAATGAAATGTATACAGCTGGGGTGCAACTAAAAAGGTCACGAGGCTGCATATTCACTGCCAGCAACCCCCCATAAGAATAATAATGGCTTCACTAAACACACATATTCTCAGATTATATAACTTATTAAACAGCATTTTGTGCGGGCCTAGTCTGACTCATGTCAGCAATCCGTTTTTGGCAAAACCAAAAGGACTGCCATTACTGCTTCCACAGGAGGTCATCACCCAGCTTTCCTACACACCAGAAGGATAAATATCGCTAGTTACAGTATATAATTGATATTTCCCCTTCTGACAAATCCTCACATCGATTTACCATTCAAGGTCTGGGAAAGTCGGGAGACAATCCCTGGAGGAGATGTACACAACCAGGACATTTTTTTCTATATTACATATCCCCATTAGGTCATGACTAAGACAAGAGCCAGAAGTCTGAGATCACCGCGACATGTTCAGACACAGCAGATGATATGTTCATGAAACGCGTTTCAGGTACAATACAGGGCACAACCACTAGATGGCGGTATTTAGGATACTTACTGATGTGATCAATTGCTCCAGCACAGAATTTCCCATAGAATTTTTTGGCGCCGAGACTTCGTAAGTCATGGATGGTGAACGGCCACAAGTGCAAGACGTTGTTCCTGGAGAAGGCATCCCTCTTTTCCACCACCACTACCTTGGCCCCGAGGAAGCTTAGTTCTATTGCAGTGCGCAGTCCGCAGGGTCCCGCGCCAATTATTAGACACTACGGAGATGGAAAAGAAAGGACTCATTCAGTGAGAAGAACACAGAAAAACAGTAATGGGGGCTTCAATAAGGATCTGAAAATCAATACATTGGGTAATGCTTGAGTTTTTGGTAATATTGTTTTCTTGGAAAGCTGGGTGACAATCATTGCGGGTCCCAAATGATGAACCTGTGTAATAGTGATTGGGAAGCAGAAGATGCATCTCTGCCAAACAGTCTGTGGTAGTGGTGGCCATATTGTCACCCAGCTTTTCCAAATAAGAAAAAAAACACAGCTGGATGAAACACAGAAGGAGTCTCATAATATCTCAAGGGCTGGTCTACGGCACCCAGACACTTTAGTTGCCCACCTTGGTGTTGCTACAGGCTTTGCCCTTTTTGTAATCCTTGTGACTTCCCCTCTTGTCCAGTTTCGACCACAAGGCTTTGGCTTTCCAATAGCTGAGTTTGGATTTGAGTTTATGGTAGAAGGAGCGGTAGTCCCGCGGCTTCAGCTCCAAGTAGTCACATAATTCCTGGAAGCTCTTCAAGGTCCCCTTGCAGGTTGTGGCCTGGACAAAGCGGTCAAACAGGACGTGGGCTTGATTCGCCTTATCATTTCGACCGTCCTCCATCTCTTTAGGCTGGGTCGGGACCCACCACCTCGTCTCCTTCCTCGGAGGGGCTTACTTCAAAGGCCCGCCATCTTTAACCTGAAATGTGCAGATTTACAGAACATAAGAAAAAAAAGCAAGGAAAATAATCATTTATACAGCAGCAGTCGCTGGCAGGTGAGGCACCCTGCAATTATTATTGTAATTATTCATTAGTCCTTCACACTCTATATGAGTAAGGCCTCTGGCACACAAACGTAGTGTTCCCATGGCCGTATTGCGGCCCGCATAGCGAAATACATGGGCACCACCGGCCCGTGTGCACTCCGCATCACGGATGCGGACCCATTCACTTGAATGGGTCTGCAATCACAGAGATGCGGAACAGAAGTACGGATCGGAACCCCACGGAACTTGTTCTATTCTTTTTGCGGTGCGGACGGATCACGGACCCATTCAAGTTGAATGGGTCTCGATCCGTCCCGGCCACCGCATGGACGTTGCCTGTGCATTGGACAGAACGGCTGCACAACGGCCAACCTGTGGCTCTCCAGCTGTTGCAAAACTACAACTCCCAGCATCCCCAGACAGCCTTCAGTCATCAGCCTACAGCAGGGCATGGTGGGAATTGTAGTTTTACAACAGCTGGAGAGCCGCAGGTTGGCCAGCCCTGACCTATATCTTCTTAACTACTTGGATCCCTCTTGTAATGTTTCTGCTGCATCTTTTCTTAGGACTATGATATGCCATTCCTTTATTATTCCTACTGGAAATTATAAGTGAATTACTAGCAGTTTCAAATAAAGGGTCTGATGGGTGTCCCTGCAAAGTCTGATACTATCCAATCAGTGCTGCCAGTTTCAGACTGTGCAGGGACACGCCCCCAACTGGCAACACCCATGTGGCCCTTTATTGCAAACTGCTAGTAATTCACCCAGTAGAAATAATAAAGGAATGGCATATCAGAGTCATCAGAATAGATGCTACAGAATTATTACAAGGGGAAAGCAAGTAGTTACTAAAGCAGCCATACAGGAGAGGTGAAATGTCTTCTTTAAATAAATAATATCCTCCTACTCCTATAGTGAGCCTTTGGCTGGTAACTATCCTGTGGTCAGATTCTCCCCAGGATGAACTGCCCAAAAACGGGGCGCCAGACTGTAATCCCATGTCCTACATGCCAGGCTGATATTATATATACACCGACATATATTTGCTAAAAATAATTAGAGCCTTGAAACGCGTCGCTGCAACAGCCAAGAACGTTTATTTGTGTCAAAGGTTGTGTGGCGTCTGAGCTGGGGGTCACACAGTTCATTTCCGAGACCAGACATTCACACAGTGTGACCGCCTTCCTGCGCAGTCTCACCTTCCTGTCCGCGTTTCACAAGAATTGTCACAACATGGCACGCCACCACAATGCCAACTCATTACCCAATTTCCAGCCAAGGGGTTAAACAGCAGCGATCGAGCCATTGTTTAAATCTAAGTCATGTGCGTCCCATCAGTTAATGTGGCTGATAAGCCTGTGATGCCATACAGGCGGCTGGATCCGGCAAACAGTTACTCTGGCGCAATATCAGACATCTTGGAAAAACAGAAAGAAAAAGAAAAAGAAAAAAAGTCCTTGCTCTTATTAAAACAAATGATCCCGTCCTCCCTGGAAGCAGCAGTCGTTTCGGTGCATGTGACGGGGTCTGTGAAGTCTATCTGAACACAAAAACTGTATCCGATCATCACAGCCACAAAACGCGTCCAACGAAAACAGGGCATTGCAGAGCGTTCCATACAGCTATTATTTCAACGATAACACAAAGGAACGGAGTAAATTATAAAAAAATGTTTTAGATTACAAAAAGTAATATTTGAAATGCGTCAATACAATAATAAAAAAATAAAAAAAAATCTACTGCAGACAAAAAGTTGTGGTTTTGTTGCCATAGTAACATCAAAACCAACCAGATCACAGCATTTATTTTCCAAGCTAAAATGTCAGCTGGAATCTGATTGGGTAACCCATTCAAATTCACCGTCCAGCGCATTTTAGGGTTCCACACGAGGCATGGAATGAGTGACTACAAAAACGATAATATGAACTTGGGTCAGACCACGTATGTAATGAGACTTCTTCCAGACCAACACGCTCATTCCGTGCCAAGAGGAAGAGATGTCACATTCCCGGAGTAACCCTGGCAACGGTGACAGAAACGCAAGAATCATATCCGGATCCAGACCATACCTGGAAACCAGAGGCGAAGCAAGGAATTCAAGAGTCCTGGCCGACCCTGCAGGAAAGGACATGACACCCTACATATGACCCCCCGAGTCTGACTGCAGGAAGCACCAGGACTTCCACCTTAAAGGGACAGCACTCCAGGCTGATGACTACTTTATGTCTCCAGTGCCCAGAACCTCTCGAGGCAGAACTGGCCCGTCGAAGGACTAGACAGAAGGCCACGCAGGGATTAGACGGCTGATAACAGGGAGCAATAGACTGCATTAGCAGCACAATAGACCGATGGTTGGGGGGGGGGGGGGGCGGATGTCTTGGGGGCACTTGATTTTGGTTGGTTTGGTTTTCTCCATGACCCCCAAGCAGCGAGTAGACTATGCACCTAGATTTGCGTGCGATATGAGCGGGCACGTAGCCTGGGCTTCCACTATAAACATCCACAAGGAGCACAACTCATCAGGAAGAGCCATTTTCCGCTCCTTCTCGGACAGAACTGACCTGACCTACTTTGCACCGTAGCTGCGCTATAGGACGGTACGATTCTCCCTGCTAATAGACAGGCAGTAGCCTCATAAGACTGATTCATGGGTTAAATATGCATATCCAGTCTCCTCAGCATGGAGGCACCTATTGCACGCTTCAGTCCGGTTTATGAATAGCATGACAGGCCTTCAGTGAAGACTGACACAAAAGATGGAAAGTAGAAGAGACAGTGGGGGAGATGGACAGCCTTTGGACAGCTGGGTGGCTGCCATTTATGGGCACTGCAACGTAGGGCATTAGAAGTCGTCGCCCAGCGTCTGTCACACAGACAAGAGCATGACCCAGGGACGCTGCGGCTTGAACAGCAAGACAGACCCCTAGCTGTGCCCCAGATTGAGGGAGGATTAATGTGTGAGATGGCGGCTCATGGAGAACAGGTGTCTGGCATTGCCCCGCGCCAGCTCGTATCATTTCCAAAGCCGGAGATTTGCGGTTCATGAGCTGGTGATGACCCAGGACGCTATGACGAAGGCAGCAAAGGGTTAAAATCACATATAGCACCCCAATCCTTGCTCTTCGGAATCAGTAACTGAGCTGAAGGTGTTCATCCGGCCCTGGAGCACATGGGCAGCCATACGTAAGAGCAGCAACACCGATGAGGCACACTGCGCCTTATGCCTCATGTCACGGTGGGGAATTACAGGCTAGGTGATTCCTACAGATAAAGTGAAGCTTCTCCTTTAATTAACTATGGCTCTGAAGTCACACAACAGTCCAGCACCTTTTCCCACCCAAATGAAAACAGTCAGCAGGTTGCTACCGGCTGTCCTCCGCACAGCCTACAAACTGGACACAGGGCAAGTATTAGTGTTTAAAGAGGACTGGTCACCTCTCCTGACATGTCTGCGACTGCTCGCATTCCCCATGTCATGACAGTCCTGGAGCATTTATACTTATGCCTCCATGATGTGCCATTCCTTTAATATTCCTGCTAGAGGTTATGAAGGAATTGCAGTGAAGGTCCAGATGGGTGTTACCAGTTGGGGATTTGTCCCTGCACTGTCTGACACTATCCAATCAGTTCTGCCCAACCGGTAACACCCACCTGGACCTTCATTGCAGTCAGCTTGCAATTCATTCATCAGTTCTAGTAGGAATAATAAAGAGATTGCACATCATAGAATCATAGGAATAGATGCTCCAGAATTGTTATTACATGGGGAATGCAAGCAGTTACAGACATGTCAACAGAGGTTACAGAGACCTCTTTAAAGGGAACCTGTCACCTCAAACAGCAGTCCTAAACCGCCGGCAGGACCTTCAAGACTACAGCAGTCGGATTCTGAACAAGTATATCTTACTAAATTCCGGTGCGGCAGCAGTAAGAAAATCGATGTTTAATCCACGGCCGGCGCAATTCTCTGCCCAGGCTTGAAGTCAAGGGGGCAGCAGCCTTCTTGCTTCAAGTCGCGGTAACCACGCCCCCTTCGCTTTGATTGACAGCGCTTATCCCCGACAGCCGGCTGGCTTCTCAGAACAGCCAGCTGTCAGTCCCAGCAAAGGGGGCGGGAAGGGGGCGTGGTTACCGCGACCTGAAGCAAGAAGGCTGCTGCCCCCTTGACTTCAAGCCTGGGCAGAGAATCGCGCCAGCCGTGGATTAAACATTGATTTTCTTACTACTGCCGCACCGGAATTTAGTAAGATATACTTGTTCAGAATCCGACTGCTGTAGTCTTGAAGGTCCTGCCGGCGGTTTAGGACCGCTGTTTGAGGTGACAGGTTCCCTTTAAAAGAGTAATTCTGAAAAATGAGGAGAATAACTGCAGGCGATCTACAGGAAGCGTGTGAGCAAGCACGATCCTGATCACCTGACGTTACCCCATCACATAATCTACACACCAGGTAAAGGTTCAGCTTATGGATGTGGCACACACTATTATTACACCTGTGATCCCAGCAGCAGAGACGGCATCGGAAGCAGCATGTGCTATACCTCTAATAAAAGACTATGAAAAGGGACTGTGATATAGGAGGACTGTAGGATGATACAAGGCCTCCAAGCAAATCAATGATGGCAACGGTTCCAGATACATGGACAGTGCAAGATATGAAACTAGGAAAGTATATCTGTATGGCTGGTCTCTTCCAGAAACAGTGCCACACCGGTCTACAGGTTGTGTGTGGTACTGCAGCTCAGTCCCATTCACTACAATGATACAAGATGATACTTCAGACAGGAACTAAAGGCCGTAATGGTACCGTTTCTGGAAGGAGCCACCCATATTTTAGGCCTCATGCACACGGTGGTATCTGTTTTTGTGGTCTGCAAATCGCGGATCTACAAAACATGGATACCGGTTGTGTGCATCCCGAATTTCCCCTTCAGCAGCTCCCGTAGTGCTTCTGTAGGGTTCCATGCATCGTTTTTGCACCTTCCGGAATGGGTCCGCATCTGTGATGCGGTGCGCAAACAGCCAGTGCCCGTATATTACAGACCCCCTGTTTGTGGGATGCCATGCGCATGAGCCCCAATCCTGGACCAGCTTGGGTTAGATCGGATCCTTGCACAGTCTAAAAGGTTTTAAAGTTTGTCTGAACCTGCTGCCACACACAGGAGAGGACAAGACACTGCATTTCCAGATCAGCATAACTCTCTCCTGAAATACTCTGTGCTGCCAGGGCGTTACGAGAAAAAAAATAAAATGTAAAAACTAGCCTTGCACGGGGATTGGAGGCCACAGTGAGACATCTCCTTGCAGTCCTGCATGGTTGATTGACAGTCTCTCCTTATAGGGACAGATCTGTCAAACTGTGCAGAGGGGAGAAGCCGCAAAATGTACTTTTTACCCCATGCCGGACTAAAAACAGTTTTCCCTCATGAGGTACCCATAGTTTGGGCAGCATGAACCTGATGACAGATTGCCTCTATGTAAACTGAAAGCTCCCAACTAACCTCTACATGACATACCTCTCCTGAAATACTCTGTGCAGCTGCAGGATTCTTCTCCTATTTTACTACATAATCCGGTTTATGATCTCTCACAAAGATCAATACACTCCTCTGCTGAAAAGCTCTGTGCTGCTGGGATACTTTTCTTTATCACTTGCTTTCACACTGGCATTTTGGCTTTCTGTTTGTAAGATCCGTTCAGGGCTCTCACAAGCGGTCCAAAACGGATCAGTTTTGCCCTTATGCATTCTGAGCGGATCCCTTTCCATTCTGAATGCATCAGTTTGCCTCCGTTCAGTCACCAAACACAAAAACGCTTACGAAGCGAAGCCAAACGGATCGTTTTCTCTGACATAATCTGGCACAATAGAAAACGGATCTGTCCCCCGTTAACTTTCAGTGGTGTTCAAGACGGATCCGTCATGGTTATAGAAGATATAATACAACCGGATCCTTTCATGACGGATGCATGCGGTTCTATTATTGTAACGGAAGCGTTTGTGCAGACCCGTAAAAACCGCTAGCGTGAAAGTAGCCTTACCCAGGTTTCCGTTTCCTGCCATTATCTGGGGAGGCTGCATTCTCACCTCTCTCCAGGGAAACGCACAACAAACACCAATAAGGCTCTGTTCACATTTCAGGCAAGCTTTTTAGAACAGATAAAAGGAATTTGACAGATGCATTATAAAGTAACCATTAATTTCAATTGTGTAAAATCACCGGCTTGTATCCGTGCTGGCAGGATTCACCATTTTGCCAGAAAAAAATAGGGTGCAGCATGCTGCGCTTTTGACTCCTGGAAAAGGATACCTGATGAAGGGCAGCTGTCCGTTTTACTAATGTATGACAGATAGTGTTGAGCGAACTTGTGTTTTAAGTTCTGCGTCCAAAGTTCGGGTTCGGGTTATCGAAGAATCCCGCTATGGATTCCAAATTCCGTTATGGTCCGTGGTAGCGGAATCCATGACGGGATTCTTCGATGACCCGAACTTTGGACGCAGAACTTAACACACAAGTTCACTCAACATTAATGACGATGCTAACCGAAGGCTTCAGTTTTACAGTCTGGTGCCTTATTTTGAGAAAGAAAGGAAGGAAAAAAAAAAAAAAAAAAGAAAGGAAAGCTTATCACAAATGTGAACAGAGCCTTAAACATGAAACGGACTCTAGAGGTTCAAAGATCTACAAGTCATCTGCCATTCACAGGTCAGAGCAATCATCTCCGAATCTAGAGTGACAAGCCAATCAGCTCACCAGGACTCAGCAGACAAAATGGCGGCTGAGACAATATCAATAGATCAATACAGAAGAAGAGCAGAGCACACACTACAATGCCCCGACCTGACATAACCCCTCATGTCCTGATGGCAAAGCCTGAAATGTTTCTAATTCTTGGAGTAAAGCATGGTGGTCAGCCCCAAATCCTGCCCCGTCTGTGTACTCACATCTCAGCTTCTCAGTTATCGTCCTGGCACTGGCTCTCACCGTGTTTCGCCTTCCTAATATCCTAAAATGGAGCTGGACATCCACGAGATGAAGAGGGCGTCCATTCACACGCCCCTAGTGTGAGGTGATCCTATAAATGTCCTGACTCACATCTCTCACACCTCAGGTGGCCATTATTAGAACATGATTATAATATAAGAGGGAAGGGACGCCCTGAGAGCTCTAATAAGCACAGGAAAAAAAAAAAAATATCTAAGTTGCTATTTTAAGTCACACTTTTACAACAATCCTCATTGCCATTTTATGGTTCGTATCATGTACAAACTATGGACACTGGGCCGTACGAGTGCAAACCCAGCCACATAGGAGTTTTCCTCAGCAACCAATCAGAACACAGGTCTCACATCGTAACCTGCTGTGGAATATATAAAGCTGACATCTGATTGGTTGTATTGGCAACTATTGCACAGGGAAACATGTATAGCAAATACAAGATATGTCTGGTTGCATGTTCGCTGGGAAAGCCAAATAATATATGAAGGGTATAAAGAAATGTGTATAAATGAAACATGAACTGCAAGCTTGGGTATGACAATTACTGCTGCTATGGGCAATATCTTCTACCGGGGCCTATATACAGGAGGTTTGAAGCAGGGGCCATTTTGTTTCTTGGGCAAACAATTTATGTAACCGCACTGCAATTTTGATGCAACGTTCACCTCATGAAATGAAATGTCTCCTGCATATGTACATGCTTTTCATACATCAAAATGTTAGATTACATGGCAGGCAGGTATTAATTGCATCATGACGTGCCATTGAAAACAGAGCTCGCCAAGTAGTCCTGAGTTCTGACCAAATCTCCATAGATCAAGCAAATCAGCTTCATTACCCTCAGTTCACACTTGCGCGTTTTACAGCGCGTTCGAACACGCTGTAAAACGCATAACCGATGCAAACCAATGCTTCCCTATGGGACTGGTTCACATTTTCATAAACAAGTGCTTGAGCTTTTTGGGGGCGTTTGTCGCGCTTTTGGCCCATAGACTTCAATGGAAGCGCACAGCGCTTGTATTTTGCGCGTTTTGACACTGAAAACACGTGTTCGAATGCGCGTTTATGAATTTGCAACATGCTGGAAAGGCCAAACCCCAGGTGCTAGGCACAGTTTGGAGAGAAGCCAACACTGCAGTAAAACGCGTGTTTACTATTGCCAAACGCGCAAAACGTGCGACAAAAAACCGCGCGTCTCAGAAACGCTCAGGTCTGAACCCAGCGTTAGAGATACACCTCATACGTCGCTACTAAATCATTTCATGAGGCACTGCACCCATATCATCCTGCTGGATTTGGTTCACACCTCTTTGCTGGGCGACGCCATGTGCCGGGTCCTGGCAGTAACATATAAGCAAAATGTCTGCCAGAACATGAAGGAACGAATTACATGACCCCCACGTCTCACAGATCCGCAGCGAACAAAGTTGAGTTCACACATTACATTCTGTTGGGGCCAATGCGGAGGATTTTATCAGCATTTTAAGTGAACAGAATAGTTTCATGGGTCGCAGTCATAAAACCCGATTTTCTCTCGGGTTCCCCTCCATTTACAGATTCAGCCATTTTCCATAACTCAGCATTACTAAGAATTCATTTATCCAGACCTCCGTTTTCAGTAATTACAGCCAAGTAAAGAGGACAGTACGTCCTTCACACCCCAGGCCATGCCAAACAAAGATGCCTTTTAAAGCCATGATCGGCCCGGGTCCCTGCACAAACCTTCAATTGACAGTGTCACTGTTCAGGACCACATTTCACAGAGGCGATTACAAAAGACTAGGAATAATACCAATGAGAGGTGACGACTGGCACAATAAAACCCTTCCATTACTCTGCATGTAATATCACATTTAATGCAGATTGACAATCATCGACCGCCAGCACTCTAATGTCAATGAGCAGCATTTACATGTAAATTGCTCTGGAGCGTCACCCCGCCAAAGGAATGAAACCAACACAGAGAGGGGCAGACCAAGGGGAAAAACTAATCCGCTACATCTGTTCTGTCATCTCATCCCAAATCAATACCAGAGAACGGAGCAAAGCGATACCCAAGACCAAAATACAATGACAAGACGGATTAACGGCGCACATCTCCACTACCACCATATAATCTGTGTGCATGAAAAATAAACAGACCAGTAAAACAACAAAGATTAATACAGAAATATACCTATGTTCAGGATATAGCTACTATAATAACTACTACTGCCCCTCTGTACAACAGTACATATACTATATTGCCCCCAGGAAAATAACATAACGATTATTTTACTCACTTATATAGCACTGGCATATTCCACAGCTTTACAGACATTATAACCACTACTACAATCCTGCCTCCTATGTACAAGAATATAACTACTATAATTCTGCCTCCTATGTACAGGAATATAACTACTATAATACTGCTTCCTACGTACAAGAATATAACTACTATAATACTGCCTCCTACGTACAAGAATATAACTACTATAATACTGCCCTCTATGTACAAGAATATAACAACTATAATACTGCCTCCTACGTATAAGAATATAACTACTATAATACTGCCTGCTATGTACAGGAATATAACTACATAACCCCTCATGTCCTGATGGCAAAGCCTGAAATGTTTCTAATTCTTGGAGTAAAGCATGGTGGTCAGCCCCAAATCCTGCCCCGTCTGTGTACTCACATCTCAGCTTCTCAGTTATCGTCCTGGCACTGGCTCTCACCGTGTTTCGCCTTCCTAATATCCTAAAATGGAGCTGGACATCCACGAGATGAAGAGGGCGTCCATTCACACGCCCCTAGTGTGAGGTGATCCTATAAATGTCCTGACTCACATCTCTCACACCTCAGGTGGCCATTATTAGAACATGATTATAAGAGGGAAGGGACGCCCTGAGAGCTCTAATAAGCACAGGAAGAAAAAAAAATCTAAGTTGCTATTTTAAGTCACACTTTTACAACAATCCTCATTGCCATTTTATGGTTCGTATCATGTACAAACTATGGATACTGGGCCGTACGAGTGCAAACCCAGCCACATAGGAGTTTTCCTCAGCAACCAATCAGAACACAGGTCTCATATCGTAACCTGCTGTGGAATATATAAAGCTGACATCTGATTGGTTGTATTGGCAACTATTGCACAGGGAAACATGTATAGCAAATACAAGATATGTCTGGTTGCATGTTCTCTGGGAAAGCCAAATAATATATGACGGGTATAAAGAAACATGTATAAATGAAACATGAACTGCAAGCTTGGGTATGACAATTACTGTTGCTATGGGCAATATCTTCTACCGGGGCCTATATACAGGAGGTTTGAAGCAGGGGCCATTTTGTTTCTTGGGCAAACAATTTATGTAACCGCACTGCAATTTTGATGCAACGTTCACCTCATGAAATGAAATGTCTCCTGCATATGTACATGCTTTTCATACATCAAAATGTTAGATTACATGGCAGGCAGGCATTAATTGCATCATGACGTGCCATTGAAAACAGAGCTCGCCAAGTAGTCCTGAGTTCTGACCAAATCTCCATAGATCAAGCAAATCAGCTTCATTACCCTCAGTTCACACTTGCGCGTTTTACAGCGCGTTCGAACGCGCTGTAAAACGCATAACCGATGCAAACCAATGCTTCCCTATGGGACTGGTTCACATTTTCATAAACAAGTGCTTGAGCTTTTTTGGGGGCGTTTGTCGCGCGTTTTGGCCCATAGACTTCAATGGAAACGCACAGCGCTTGTATTTTGCGCGTTTTTGACACTGAAAACACGTGTTCGAATGCGCGTTTATGAATTTGCAACATGCTGGAAAGGCCAAACCCCAGGTGCTAGGCACAGTTTGGAGAGAAGCCAACACTGCAGTAAAACGCGTGTTTACTATTGCCAAAAACGCGCACAAAAACGTGCGACAAAAAACCGCGCGTCTCAGAAACGCTCAGGTCTGAACCCAGCGTTAGAGATACACCTCATACGTCGCTACTAAATCATTTCATGAGGCACTGCACCCATATCATCCTGCTGGATTTGGTTCACACCTCTTTGCTGGGCGACGCCATGTACCGGGTCCTGGCAGTAACATATAAGCAAAATGTCTGCCAGAACATGAAGGAACGAATTACATGACCCCCACGTCTCACAGATCCGCAGCGAACAAAGTTGAGTTCACACTTACATTCTGTTGGGGCCAATGCGGAGGATTTTATCAGCATTTTAAGTGAACAGAATAGTTTCATGGGTCGCAGTCATAAAACCCGATTTTCTCTCGGGTTCCCCCTCCATTTACAGATTCAGCCATTTTCCATAACTCAGCATTACTAAGAATTCATTTATCCAGACCTCCGTTTTCAGTAATTACAGCCAAGTAAAGAGGACAGTACGTCCTTCACACCCCAGGCCATGCCAAACAAAGATGCCTTTTAAAGCCATGATCGGCCCGGGTCCCTGCACAAACCTTCAATTGACAGTGTCACTGTTCAGGACCACATTTCACAGAGGCGATTACAAAAGACTAGGAATAATACCAATGAGAGGTGACGACTGGCACAATAAAACCCTTCCATTACTCTGCATGTAATATCACATTTAATGCAGATTGACAATCATCGGCCGCCAGCACTCTAATGTCAATGAGCAGCATTTACATGTAAATTGCTCTGGAGCGTCACCCCGCCAAAGGAATGAAACCAACACAGAGAGAGGGGCAGACCAAGGGGAAAAAACTAATCCGCTACATCTGTTCTGTCATCTCATCCCAAATCAATACCAGAGAACGGAGCAAAGCGATACCCAAGACCAAAATACAATGACAAGACGGAT
Organism: Bufotes viridis; assembly: GCA_033119425.1. NCBI lineage: Eukaryota > Metazoa > Chordata > Amphibia > Anura > Bufonidae > Bufotes > Bufotes viridis. The sequence continues at coordinate 418,366,886 of CM065590.1, read as the reverse complement.
TAACGGCGCACATCTCCACTACCACCATATAATCTGTGTGCATGAAAAATAAACAGACCAGTAAAACAACAAAGATTAATACAGAAATATACCTATGTTCAGGATATAGCTACTACAATAACTACTACTGCCCCTCTGTACAACAGTACATATACTATATTGCCCCCAGGAAAATAACATAACGATTATTTTACTCACTTATATAGCACTGGCATATTCCACAGCTTTACAGACATTATAACCACTACTACAATCCTGCCTCCTATGTACAAGAATATAACTACTATAATACTGCCTCCTATGTACAGGAATATAACTACTATAATACTGCTTCCTACGTACAAGAATATAACTACTATAATACTGCCTCCTACGTACAAGAATATAACTACTATAATACTGCCCTCTATGTACAAGAATATAACTACTATAATACTGCCTCCTACGTACAAGAATATAACTACTATAATGCTGCCCTCTATGTACAAGAATGTAACTACTATAATCCTGCCTCCTATTTACAAGAATATAACTACTATAATACTGCCTGCTATGTATATGAATATAACTACTATAATACTGCCTGCTATGTATATCAACATAACTACTATAATACTGTCCTCTATGTACAAGAATATAACTACTATATTACTGTCCTCTATGCACAAGAATATAGCTACTATAATACTGCCTCCTATGCACAAAAATATAGCTACTATAATACTGCCTCCTATGTACAAAAATATAACTACTAAACTACTGCTTCTATGTACAACAATATAACTACTATAATACTGTCCCTATGTACAAGAATATAACTGCTATAATACTGTCTCCTATGTACAAGAACATAACTACTATAATACTGTCCATATGTACAAGAATAAAACTACTATAATACTGCCCCGTATGTAAAAGAACATAATTGGTATAATATTGCCTCCTACATACAAGAATATAACTAGTAGAATACTGCTTCCTAGCAGCTCCCAATACTAAAACAACCACTGCTCTGCGCAGACAATATATTGCACCATCACATCATAGCAGCACTATAGATCTAAGATCCCACATTATTGCAGGGTGTAGTGTGCCTGGCAGCAAACGATTGAAGTGCCTTGTGCAGGGCATAGCCACATCAACATGTGATACACGTGTAAGCTGGCACAGGTCTGAGATGAGCTTGGCCCATGTTCTCCATCCTTTCTGCCCCATAGCAGGGTTTATTTTAAGGCGATGCTGTAATGCGGGGGCCGCCATTCCTGTGTTTGTAAACAGCCGCGGCATTGTTTCCTCACAGCCCTCCTTTTGACCCACTGAGTCTCACTGGAGGCTTCACCTCGGGCCCCTGGCTTAGCTCAGCACTGTGCAGGCTGTGGGCAGCAAGGACAACGCGTATGTGTGAAAGTGGAGCAGTGTGGAGTACAAGCGTCCCTTTATTGGACCGGGGCCCCAGGAATTGACTGTAAGCTTCTTGTATCGGGCTCCAGTAACCTGCACTGTATATGCAGTGTTGTAGTGCTGTGAAAAAGTGCTTCCCAATTTATTTTATTTTTGCATATATATGTCACACTTGAAAGTTTTGAGATAAAATACTTTTTAATATTTTTTTCTCCTGTTTTTATGTAAATGTTTTAAAGGGGTATTCCCATCGCAGACATTGGGGGCATATTGCTAGGATATGCCCCCACTGTCTGATGGCTGCAGGTCCCACCATTAAATATACAGCTGTAGTATTATAGTAGTTATATTCCTGTACATAGGAGGCCGTATTATAGTAGTTATATTCTAGCACAGAGAGGTAGTTGAGCAGAAGCTGCTGCCTTCTCCGTTTGTGCGCTGATCTTCTGCTGAAGATAGAGCAGTGGGAGGATCCAGGAAGGGGCAGGGAAGGGGCATTTATTTTAAAACATGATTTTCCTAGTAGAATTCACAGTCATGTTTAAAATTTAAGCTAACAATCTGAGTTTACATGTTTTATAGCCTTAGCTGAATGATAGCAGTTTTTTCAAATGGTTTACAGCTTCAGTCTTGAACTATTGACTATCCATTCCCTTCACTTATACAAGTGTCTCCAGTCCTTAATCAGTTATCTAGTGAGAGGCTAGGATAACCATGGGTCCCTGGAACAGCAGACCACAAGACAATGGAAAGTGTAAGTATTGCCGCTCCTTAAAGGGACACTGACAGGCTGATTTTCCAGCTAAAGATATATATACGCTGGTATTCATCAGAGAATTAGGAATAAAACTATACTAATGTTACTCCCAGTTAAGCTGTACTTTGTGCTTAAGAAACATTTTCAATCTGTATGCAATTACTATCTTTGTGCCCAATGGGGCATGGTCTCCTGCGGCTTTGTGCCCAGCCGCCCGGCACAGCTTCCCAGCGCTGTTCCCTCGGTATTATTCACTGCACTGGCCTTTTTCTCAGGCTAGCCGAACGCTGAATTCCTGCGCAGGCGCACGTGCAGAGTGCTGGCAGCTAGCCTCATCTAGCTAGTGCTGAGGCTGTGCCAGCTTTCTCTTCACTCCTCGCTACCTAGTCCTGTCTAGTGCTGCCAGTACTCTACATGTGTGCCTGCCTCTTGGGCACAAAGGTAGAGAATTTGCATATTGATTAAAACGTTTTTAAACACAAGTAAACCTCAACTGGGGGTAACAGTCGTCTAGTTGTATTCCTAATCCTCTGATGAATACCAGCAGATATATTAGCCTGTCAGTGTCCCTTTAACTGCATAGTAAAGCATATGAAAAGCGTGCTTCTTCACGGTCACTTAACGTCTTTGTTTAGCGGTAACGTGACGCACTGCGTGCATTGGCCTTTATTCTTACAGTAGAGAAGTAATTAATTATAACTTTATCTGAATTGGGACATTTAAACTTGCTTTTTTTTATTCTAATTTTTTTTTATTCCAATTTAAATCTAGTCGGAGTCGGTCCATTTTTTGCCGACTCCGACTCCAGGTACCCAAAATTGCCTCCGACTCCTCGACTCCGACTCCACAGCCCTGGCGAGCAGGCAACAACTTTGAATGATGTGTCGGAGACAGTATTATAGCAGGTATATACTTGTACACTGGGGTCGGTATTACAGCTTAGACTAGGCCTGCACAATATATCACAGAAGCAATCGCAATCTGCTGACCCAAAAATGCTGCAATTATATTACCGTATTTTTCGCTTTATAAGACACTTTTTTTCCCCCAAGAGTGGGGGAATGGCAGTGTGTCTTATAAAGCGATGGTTGACTTACTACGTGACACTGACACTGTATCTCCAGCCACTATGCTGCACAGCACGGCCAGCGATACATCAGTTACAGTGTGGGAGGAGGGGCTGGAGGAAAGTCGTTATTTTAATGAACACATGTTCTTATATCTATTTTATTTATCTGTTCTGTGCAGGGATGTTAAAAAAATGGCAAGTTTTGTATTTTGTACTTTTGCAGTAATGCAAATATGTATTTTATTTTGAAAAACACTGCGCATTTCAGTTCTTGAGTTCAGCATAACTACTTTTCACATTATGAGTAGAGTTGGGCGAACTTCTATTTTTAGCTCGGCGTCCAAAGTTCGGGTTATCGTAGCATCCCGTTATGGATTCCATAACGGCATTTGGAATCCATAAGGGGCTACTTCATTGAACCCGAACCTTGGACAACACGAAGGACCTGGGGTGACGTCACCGTCATGTGATCAGTGCAGGGGGCGTGGCTCAGCACTGGATTGGATAAGAGGTGATCCAGTCCTGAGCCACGCCCCCTGCACTTATCACATGACGGTGACGTCACCCCAGGTCCTTCGTGTTGTCCAAGGTTCGGGATCACTGAAGAATCCCCTTATGGATTCCAAATGCCGTTATGGTCCGCGGTAGCGGAATCCATAACGGGATGCTACGATAACCGGACCAGAACTTTGGACGTCGAACTACAAATAGAAGTTCGCTCAACTCTAATTAGGAGTCATCTGTGTGTGCTTTTACCTTGAAAATCCTAGCACATAGACCTCTAGCACAATTCCCTTAAAATATCGCATCGCATATCGTTATCGCAATCGCACAAAATTCCCATATCATGCAGCCCTAGTTTAGACTGTCAGAGCAAGGCCTGAATAGCCTTGTAAAGCAGCAACTATCTCACAGCAGTTATCACTTGTCCTCATCACTCCTCTGGGCAGCTCATACACAGAAAATTACTCAATAGGGGGCGAGACTGAGCTCAGGATAAAGTCTCTCCAGGGAAAAAAAAAAAAAAAAAAAAAAAGAGCGTTTAATCTAAAGCTTTATGGGACATTTGGGGTACAAATGGTTTTCATGAGTCAGGAATAATCCGGTGTTATTATCGGTGGTGGAGCTGTGCTTTTGTTCTCCTTTATAGATCTAGGATGCCTCCTCTAGGGATCGGTGCCTGATGACTTCCGCTTTGTGATCGTCTCTTGGGCTCTTTTCTCCGCTCTGAACACACTTGATACTTTTCCTGTTTTAGGAGTGGGCAGAAGCCGCCTCTTTGTTGTAGCCGGCAGAACATGGTGTCACTGGATACATGTCACAGCACGGGGAGACACTTCAAACGGCAGCTTTCTTTATGCGCTGAAAGCTTTAAAAATCAACGTTTGATGAAACATCCGGTTATTTCATAAGTCAGTGAATGGCACCTCATCACCACACATTCTCCCCTGCCACCAGCACACACTTATGGAGGAACCTTTAAATACAATGAGTGGCAAGATCACAGAGACCAGCCCTTCTTACTGACATCACTGAATAGAATATAATAGTAATATAATTACATTGTGATCAGACATGAGATCCACACACCTTATACTACAGTAACAGCTATTCCATCTATTACTGCTGACAACCGGCCACTATATCATGTCTGAGAGGTTGTCACAGCTCCGCCCCCTGTTACTGACATCACTGAGTATAATAGTAATATAATTACACTGTGATCAGACATGAGATCCACACACCTTATACTACAGTAACAGCTATTCCATCTATTACTGCTGACAACCAGCCTCTATATCATGTCTGAGAGGTTGTCACAGCCCCGCCCCCTGTTACTGATATCACTGAGAATAATAGTAATATAATTACACTGTGATCAGACAGGAGATCCACACACCCTATACTACAGTAACAGCTATGCCATCTATTACTGCTGACAACCAGTCTCTATACCATGTCTGAGAGGTTGTCACAGCCCCGCCCCCTGTTACTGACATCACTGAATATAATAGTAATATAATTACACTGTGATCAGACATGAGATCCACACACTTTATACTACAGTAACAGCTATTCTATCTATTACTGCTGACAACCAGCCTCTATATCATGTCTGAGAGGTTGTCACAGTCCCGCCCCCTGTTACTGACATCACTGAATATAATAGTAATATAATTACACTGTGATCAGACATGAGATCCACACACCTTATACTACAGTAACAGCTATTCCATCTATTACTGCTGACAACCAGCCTCTATATCATGTCTGAGAGGTTGTCACAGCCCCGCCCCCTGTTACTGACATCACTGTATATAATAGTAATATAATTACACTGTGATCAGACATGAGATCCACACACCTTATACTACAGTAACAGCTATTCCATCTATTACTGCCGACAACCAGCCTCTATACCATGTCTGAGAGGTTGTCACAGCCCCGCCCAGCTGTACTATTTATTACTGCTGACAACCAGCCTCTATACCATGTCTGAGGGGTTGTCACAGCCCCGCCTCCTGTTACTGATATCACTGAGTATAATAGTAATATAATTACATTGTGATCAGACATGAGATCCACACACCTTATACTACAGTAACAGCTATTCCATCTATTACTGCTGACAACCAGCCTCTATATCATGTCTGAGAGGTTGTCACAGCCCCGCCCTTCTTACTGACATCACTGAATAGAATATAATAGTAATATAATTACATTGTGATCAGACATGAGGTCCACACACCTTATACTACAGTAACAGCTATTCCGTCTATTACTGCTGACAACCAGCCTCTATATCATGTCTGAGAGGTTGTCACAGCCCCGCCCCCTGTTACTGACATCACTGAGTATAATAGTAATATAATTACACTGTGATCAGACATGGGATCCACACACCTTATACTACAGTAACTGCTATTCCATCTATTACTGCTGACAACCAGCCTCTATATCATGTCATAGAGGTTGTCACAGCCCCGCCCCCTGTTACTGACATCACTGAGTATAATAGTAATATAATTACACTGTGATCAGACATGAGATCCACACACCTTATACTACAGTAACAGCTATTCCATCTATTACTGCTGACAACCAGCCTCTATACTATGTCTGAGAGGTTGTCACAGCCCCGCCCCCTATTACTGACATCACTGAATATAATAGTAATATAATTACACTGTGATCAGACATGAGATCCACACACCTTATACTACAGTAACAGCTATTCCATCTATTACTGCTGACAACCAGCCTCTATATCATGTCTGAGAGGTTGTCACAGCCCCGCCCCTGTTACTGACATCACTGAGTATAATAGTAATATAATTACATTGTGATCAGACATGAGATTCACACACCTTATACTACAGTAACAGCTATTCCATCTATTACTGCTGACAACCAGCCTCTATATCATCTCTGAGAGGTTGTCACAGCCCCGCCCCTGTTACTGACATCACTGAATATAATAGTAATATAATTACACTGTGATCAGACATGAGATCCACACACCTTATACTACAGTAACAGCTATTACATCTATTACTGCTGACAACCAGCCTCTATATCATGTCATGAGAGGTTGTCACAGCCCCGCCCCCTGTTACTGACATCACTGAGTATAATAGTAATATAATTACACTGTGATCAGACATGAGATCCACACACCTTATACTACAGTAACAGCTATTCCATCTATTACTGCTGACAACCAGCCTCTATATCATGTCTGAGAGGTTGTCACAGCCCCGCCCCCGTTACTGACATCACTGAATATAATATTCATTTCTATACACTTTACCCTACTATGTGATACTGATATGATGTGGTATAAAGCTCTGACCTTTATTTTTATTGTAGTACAGCTCAAGATGCAGATTACAACTCACGTCGCATCAGTATCAGCCACAAATAACCTCAGCGCAAACAAGAATTCATCCGACACCATCCCAAAATCACTGGATAATATCCAGATTAAGCAAGAATTGTTAAAAAAATAAAATAAAAAAAAGATTGAAGCGCGGTTTAACAGGCACCACAACTCAGATGCAGTGCAGAACAGCTGAGAACTCAACGCTCAGATGTCCTCTTAAAGGGCATGTACACCGAAAATCCTCATAAACATCTCAGTAAATGCCGAGTGGTGTTTTATATAAAAATGTCTTCTCTTTAGATGTCAGCCATATTTCTGGTGCCACTACAGCACCCATTTGGTTGTCACCCTGTCAAACCTGTCTAATTTTGCAGGTACAGCTTCCTAGAAACAAATGTAACGCGATTTGAATGGAGTAAAATGATCATTTACTGGGAAAGATTTACCGTTACCGCTTCTACATGACTGAGCAGACCCGTCAGGGATCTGAGAGAGCTGGGGGGTTTCATACCCGCCTAAGGCACAGCTGAGAAGGGCGTTTCACCTAAGACGTGTGAAATGTGACAGGCATGTAACACCCTGTACACAGGAGAAGCGGAGGTGACATTTATGAGTCTTCAGCCATCACGCATATCACATGAAGACATTTACAGATCTCCTCAAACATCATCGGCGGAGCAATAAAAAGACCATATAATAATAAAGAATGTCGCCTGTGTGTGAAGAACCTCACACAAACAGTACTGAGGTGTTCATGAACCAGAAGGCTCTGGATGATCAGAGCTAATGGCAATTAGAGGGAGTGCAGCCTAGCATGGAATTATGGGAATACAGGGATATCTGCAGCCATGTAACACAGGACGAGCGGCTCAAATAAAGCTTCAGGCCGCTGACTAGTAAATTCTTGAGCCTGACGCCCCCCCCCCCCCAACGTCTTAGATGTGTGTTGACAGTATAACATGGCCACTATCCTGATGGCATGGGAACATATCCAGGGTGCTACAATGTCAGAACTACAGTGCTGACTGACACAAAGGTGGAGAAACGGGCATTTAACGCCATATAATACCAATGTACATGGCATTCAGGGTCACTAGAAAGCTGGGTGACAAGGCAGTAGAAGAGGAGAAAAGTTCTGTTCACATCTCCCCTATTATTTCCATGGTTCTGTTCCATTTAAGGAGTAGAAAAATGAACATAAGGAAAGTGGCGTTTCCATCAAATGACGGAAAGTAATGGCGCCCAAAGGACATCAGAGACTATACCAGGGAAAGTTGTATGGCGATATATGTGCGACTCTACACCGCGTCCACAAGAATTACGAGTGTAATCCACAGTAATTATAACCTGTTCAGTCATATCATCAAATAACTACATCTATAAAGACTGCTCCACAAGTGTCATGGGGACAGGATCACTTGAGAGGCTAAGGGTACTTTGACACTTGCGATAGTGTGATCCGGCAGGCAGATCCGTTGTCTGAGCTGCCAGCCGGATCCGCCGTTCAGTGTGACAACTGACAGCATTTGTAGACAGATCCGGATGTGGATCCGTCTACAAATGCATTGCAAGAACGGATCCGTCTCTCCGCTTGTCATGCGGGTGGACAGATCCGTCCTGCACTCTTTTCACAGTTCTCCCGGTCTGCGCATGCGCAGACCGGAAGGACGGATCCGTCCTTCAGTTGTTTCGCAATGCCGGATCCGGCACTAATGCAAGTCAATGTAAATTAATGCCGTCATTTCGGCGACTGATAAGGCATTTTGGACGGACATAATACCGCAGCATGCTGCGGTATTATGTCCTGCCAAAACGCCTGACAGTGACTGAACTGAAGGCATACTGATGCAAACTGAACGGATTTCTATCCATTCAGATTGCATGGGGATATAACTGATCTGTTCTTTTCCGGCATAGAGCCCTTTTGACGGAACTCTATGCCGGAAAAGAATAACGCAAGTGTGAATGTACCCTTAGATACATCACTGGATGGTATCACCCATGATTAGCATAGATACAGCAACTCAGCAGTATCACATAGGATACAATTAGATACAGTGGCTCAGCAGAGAGCATCACACATGATAGATTCACACAAGACAGGATTAAGCCTATTGCACGCGATCGTATGGCTTTTTCAGTGATTTGCGGTCCGCCAAAAATGGATCCGCAAACAATACGGATGACGTCCATGTGCATTCCGTTTTATGCGGAACTGGCCCCTGACAGAACAGTACTATCCTTGTCCGTTATGCAGATGATAATAGGACATGTTCTATATTTGAACGGAAAAACGGAAGGCATACGGAGTACCTTCCGTTTTTTTGCCAACTCGTTGAAGTGAATGGTTCTGTATACGGAACTCAAAAAACGGAACGTAAACTGATAAAATAAACATTTGTGTGCATGAGGCCTTAGATACACAGCTCAGCAGTCAGTATCACACACAATAGGCTTAGATACAGCAGGTTAGGCAACAGTATCACACGGATAGAACAAGATACAGTGGATAGGTACATGCTTAGATACAGCAGGTCATGAAAGTATCACACAGGATAGCTACTAGGGCTAAGTAGACAATAGTACACATGAAAACCTTAGGTCTCATGCACACGAACGTATTTTCTTGCCATGTCCGTTCCAATTTTTTAGCGGAACCATTCATTTCAATGGGTCTGCAAATAAAAAAAAAACTGAAGTTACTCCACGTGCATTCCGTAAAAAACAGAACATGTCCTATTATTGTCCGCATTATAGAAAATGATAGGACTGTTCTATTGGGTGCCAACTGTGCTGTTCCTCAAAATATGGAATGCACAAGTACGTGATGCGTAAACTTTTACGGACCGTAAAATACATACGGTCGTCAGCCCTCAGATATAGGATAGGCTTAGATACAGCAGTCTACTTTCCACGTGTTTCTACCATTAGGGGCCCCTAAATCCTGCGTACATCTGGTGACAGCAGTAAATGTGTCAGCTTGCATACATATCACAGGAAATGACCGCAGATCTGGGGCTCATGTCACATTTTCTACATTTTTTTGAAGCCTCAGTCCAGAAACATATTGCAAACTCAACACCCTGGACATTCGCAGAGGAGGCGAGAGGGCGAGGACGCTGTAGTGCAATCCAGACCGGGAGAACATTCCACGGCTGGGATGGGAGAATATGCCAAACTACAGGAGGGAATTACAAATGGTCCGACAGCGAGAAGACGATTCCATCATCGTTGATCTTACATACGATGAAAGGGTGACAGGGCGACTCGCCAGTCTGGGGCTCAGTTATTAGACACCGACATATTACAGTCAATTGGCAACTGACAGGGTTAATGCTCAACTGACATGATTAGTGTGGCCTCCAACCTGTTTAAACGCTGGGGACCGATTGTCGCAATATTTTGGCCGCTGCATGTCACCTCCCTGGCAGCAGCACAAGAAAGGTACATTACCTGAGCGAGCTGACAATACGCAGCAGGGCACACTTATACAGCAGCAGGCCACTGACAAATGGGGCAAAAAATGGGGGGAAGGGGGTCCAGTGCGGGGATCATCATCCTGCCAGGAGGCCGCAGATCTGCATACATGTGAATAAATCCAGCATCGTGACACAGCACCACAGAATGAAAGCTACATATGGACCACCCGGGACCAGTGCACGCCTAAGGAGATGCTCCCAGCAACGGCCACAGGAAATTCCAGATCCCAGTGCAAAAAAATCCTTACATATGTAAGACAACGCAAAAATCAGCACAGCATAGATAGAGCACATCTCATAGCACCAGGCCATTCAGATATATAGTGGGCAGCGAGTGGTGTATCTAAGCCTACCATGTGTGATTCTGTCTGCTGAGCCAGCGTATCTAATCCTATCAGATGGGATAGAGTCTGCCGAGTTATGTATCTAAGGCTACTTTCACACTGGCGTTTTGGATTCCGTTTGTGAGATCCGTTTCAGGGCTCTCACAAACGGTCCAAAACGGATCAGTTAAGCCCCAATGCATTCTGAATGGATAAGAATCCGTTCAGAATGCATCAGTTAGGCTCCGTTCCGCCTCTATTCCGTTTTGGAGGCGGACACCAAAACGCAGCATGCAGCATTTTGGTGTCCGTCTGAAGAGGCAGCGCCTAACGGATCCGTTTTGAATTACAATGTAAGTCAATGGGGACGGATCCGTTTTCAATGACACAATATGGTGCATTTGAAAACTGATCCGTTCCCCATTGACTTTCAATGTAATTCAAAACAAATCCGTTTTGGACTTTGTCATTTTGTTTTAACCTAATGCAAACGGATCTGTTCTGAACGGAAAACAAGCATTTGCATTATAGGTGCGGATCCGTCTGTGCAAACAAACAGACGGATCCGCACGAACGCAAGTGTGAAAGTACCCTAAGCCAAATCATGTGTGATCTTGTCTGCTGAGATGATGTATCTAAGCCCATCATAAGGAATACTGTCTGCTGTGCATCTGTATCTGCGCCTTTCGTGCAGGATTCTATTTGGCGAGTTGATGTATCTAAGCCTACCGTGAATAATCCTGTCTGTTGAGCCACAGTATCTAAAGCCTGTATTACACCAACAGATTAGCTGACCACTATCTGTCCAATCAGACCAATAGTTGTAGTGTATAACAAAAGATCTATGGAGGAGATTTATCAAAAGTGCTACAGAAGAAAACTGCCTTTGGGCTCTTTCACACTAGCGTTTTTGTTTTCCGGCATAGAGATCCGTCGTCGGGGCTCTATGCCGGAAAAATCCTGATCAGGATTATCCCAATGCATTCTGAATGGAGAGAAATCCGTTCAGGATGCATCAGGACCGGAACGTTGTTTGGCCGGAGAAAAAATACCGCAGCATTCTGTGCTTTTTGCTCCGGCCAAAAATCCTGAACAATTGACGCAAGACCGGATCCGGAATTAATGCCCATTGAAAGGTATTAATCCGGATCCGGCCTTAAGCTAAACGTCGTTTCGGCGCATCGCCGGATCCGACGTTTAGCTTTTTCTCAATGGTTACCATGGCAGCTAGGACACTAAAGTCCCGGCTGCCATGGTAAAGTGTAGTGGGGAGCGGGAGCGGTATACTTACAGTCCGTGCGGCTCCCGGGCGCTCCAGAGTGACGTCAGGGCGCCCTACACGCATGGATCACGTGATCCATGCGCAGGGGGCGCTCTGACGTGATTCTGGTGTGCCCCGGGAGCCGCACGGACTGTAAGTATACCGCTCCCCACTACTACTATGGCAACCAGGACTTTAATAGCGTATCATGATCAGTCTTCTAATGCTTTCAGGCGACTTGCGTTCTGACGGATCCGGCGGGACAGAAGTGCCTGCCGGATCCTCAGAACGCAAGTGTGAAAGAGGCCTAAGCCTACCATGTGGCATAGTGTTTTCTGAGTCACTGGGAGAGATTTATCAAACTGGTGTAAAGAAAAACTGGTTTAGTCGCCCATAGCAACCAATCAGATCCCACCTTTCATTTTCCAAAAGGAGCTCTAAAAAATGAAAGGTGGAATCTGACTGGTTGCTATGGGCAACTAAACCAGTTTTGCTTTAGGGCTGTATTACACCAACAGATTATCGGACGCATTTTCTAACCAATTTTTGGTCAGATGGCCATTTACACACAGATCTTTTGTTATACACACCGCCTATTGGTCCGATTGAACAGAAATTGGTCAGACACTGTTGGTGTTAGCCCTTACACCAGTTTTGATAACTCTAACCCACTGTATCTAAGCCAATCATGTGGGATACTGTCTGCTGAGCCATATAACAAAGCCAATCAAGTGTGATACTGTGTGCCGAGACAGCGTATCCAAGCCTGTCAGGTGTGATACTGTATGCTCCTCTGTATCTAGGTGGTGTGTGAAATGCACATCTAGGTGGCAGTTACTTGTCGGAGGCCTTGACATTATCTTAGAGCTGCAGCCACGTAGGACTCTTCCTTAGTGCCATGTGGCAGTGTAGCGCCCGCCTGTGACAAATGACAGGTTTCACATAGCAGGGATACATTGCGGGGGAGGGGGTGCCACATAGCTCTGTGTAACCACCATCAGACACTCAGGGCTCCTCTCCTATACAAACAAGCATGGACATTGTAAAAACCAGGCCGAGCCCTCATGCCGGGACTGCAGAGAACATCCACTCCGTAACAAGAGAAAACTACTTCTCATAAATCAGCGCCTGGAGATGCAGTCTCTCCAGAAATCATTACAATATTCTATTCAAAAATTACGTATCTTTTTCTGGGAAAGTTGGGTGGAAAGCACCCCTCTCTAGTTATGTAATGAAGGCAATGATACATCAGCTATATAGTCGATGATAAGGCAGGTTTGCCATTCATGGCTCTTGAAAAGCTGGGTAACTTGCCTTTTGGAAGCCGCCATATTGTTGGCACCCAAAAAAAAAAAAAGGCTCATTTATAGTGAAGATTGGGCGGAACCTGAAATCAACATAATTATAATTAAGACATTTTCCCCAGCACACGACATGTTACAACGAGCAGAAGCAATCTCCAGCGATAACAGGAGAACAGCGCAGTAACTATCACACCTAGACAGGCCACGACAGCCCCCAACTGTGTCAGTGACGTCAAGAATATGACGAGACAGGAAAACTATGCAGTTGGCGCTGCACAGAAGCCGTAGGAAAGCCGATACCACATCTCGGTTTTCTACATAAAACTGGTGGCTCCGCCTTAATTATTCACACCGGGCACCACACCAGTCAGTCATTCAGTCAGTCAGTCATTCTCATGTTCCCATCATTCATTCACGCAACCTGATCTTTGACACACAGTCCACCCCCCTCAATCATTCCCACCCCTGGTCATTTATATACAGCCCCATTATTCATTAAAGGGGTTGTCCCACTAAAAACATTCTGCAGTTTTCAAACCAGCACCTGGATCTGAATTCTTTTGTAATTACATGTAATTAATAATTTAGCATAGCCACCGAGTTATTCAATAAAATGCATCTGTACAGCGCCACCTGCTGGTTGCACTTTTACTTATTTCTTTGTCCGGTTCACAGATTTAGCCGCACATGCTCAGTTTCATCCTTCAACTGCCTCCTGAGCTGTAATAGGTTGAGAATGGCCACGCCCCCTAAGCTATAGCAGAACAGACACTCCCCTTGAGCTGTCAGCTGATATAAATCTAGCAGAGGAGCAATGAATGGGGATATCCATGTGAGGTACAGCGCTGGTTCTAGCTTTGTTAGAAAGAGGTTGTCTTGGACTAGATGTCCGATCTTCATTTTCTACATTAATCGTGGGATAACCCTTTTAACATGCCACGTCCCATCATTCGTTCATACACTGTCATCTTTCCCCTATAGCCCCCCAACATACATTCAAGCCCTTGGTCATTTAGACATCACCCCATGATTCAGTCACATACCCTCTATTCCCATCCACCATGCATTCAAAACCCTGGTCAATTAGACATTAGTCATAATCCGCCATTTTTTACACATAGCCCCCCCCATCATTCATTCACATATCGTTTGACACATAACCACCATCATTCATTAAAAGCCTTTGTGATTACCGCATTCATAAGCCCTGGTCAATTATATATAAATTCCCCCCCCCCCCCAATCATTTATTAACTCATTGCCCATCATTAATTCATATCAACTGGTCATTCACACCCAGATAGCCTTTAAAGAGGATCTTTCATGGGCCCGCTGTGCCCCTGTTAAAATTCTCCCGCCTGGTATGCTAATGAATAGCATCGGTAAAGGGAGGGGACTGCCCTGTTTCTCAGGGAGAGCGTCACAGCCAGGGAGGAAGAAATTTTTTAAAAAAAAATAAAATAAAAATGTACCTTCTCCCTTTGTCAAAGAGGGCAGTCCCCTCCCTGCACTGATGCTATTCATTAGCATACCAGGCAGGAGAATTCAATAGGGGCACAGCGGGGAACGGAGCGGC
Source organism: Bufotes viridis (assembly GCA_033119425.1). Classification (NCBI taxonomy): domain Eukaryota; kingdom Metazoa; phylum Chordata; class Amphibia; order Anura; family Bufonidae; genus Bufotes; species Bufotes viridis. The sequence goes on along the minus strand of CM065590.1, from coordinate 418,351,833 downwards.
GCCCAGAAAAGATAGTAAGCGCTCTTAGATCCCTGCTATATGCCCTACATAACCTGCTACTTATAGACATAGTTGCCAGCTCCTGACAGTCCTGAATTTGCAGTGACTGCCCCTAATTTTCAGAGACAGTCCCTGCAAATGTCGGCTGCTGGGGTCAAAAATGTACAGGCTTATGTAGGCTCCACCATGAATTGGCGGTCCAGCACTTTTTTTTTTTTTTTTTTTTTTTTAAAGGCACTCCCGTAGCAGTGTCTACTTCGTCTCTAATTTACCAACTGCAAAAGGTAACTATGTATCCTGGAGGCTTAAGGAAAAAAGGGGGACCTCCTAGAGTTGTGGAAGAGTTCACAAATATCCTGGGTGCTGAGAAAGCCTCCTGGAGAAATGCTATAGGGGGCAGAGCAGCGGAAGTAAAAAGGAGTGGGGGTTTAGGGTAAAAGGGGCTTAAAGAGGGCAAGCTCTACTGTAAAAGTGGTGGGGGAGGTTTGTAAAGGGCCTTGTCTTCAGCCTAAAAATAATTAAATAGTAAACTCTATCCTCCCCTACCGGGTCACCGGTCTGGAAAGTTGTCAAGTAGAGCATCTGTCACCATGACCAACCCAGTTAGACCAGGCCTACTACCTGGCAGGTTGATCATCATGACTAATATGAGCCCTTTATATCTGCAATCAGCATTACAGATGCAGAAGAATTCTTACTTTTAGTTATGAAAATTAGATGATCAGAGCACCAAGGGGTTGGCATAGCCCCTTAGAGCACCACTTCACCTTCGCCTATCACCTTCCCAGTGGGACTAACAGGGCCACCCATCCTCACTGCTCTGATGCCTGGCCTAGAAATTTCACGCATGTGCAAAGAAGATCTTAGCGCATGGACGACCACTCATAATTCATCCATATAATATCTATACATAACGCTGGTGCTTACTAGGACTTCTGTTAATGTTGCATTACATCTGCAGGCCCTGTAGAGCGCTCTATTGTTCATATCGCGCCAGTTGTCGACATTTTATCTTGACATGGCGGATAGAGACACACTCAACACAATCATTTCATTTGGCTATCGGCATCTAGAGTTTTGTTTTGGGCAACTTTACTGTCAATAAATCTCTGGAGGATACAAGCGGCATAAATATAGGAACAGAGGATACGAGTTAATCCTGAATCACAAGAGGAGCGGTGTATTCTGGGAAAGCAATTAGGAATCTGTCTACTAAGTGCAACGGCTAATTGGTTCAGTGTCAGCAGCGGCAATGCCGTCAGCTCCAAGGTCCCAGACATTACACGATCTAATCATCTGCTGATGTACAGGATAGTCTCCATGACTCAACATAAAGCCATTATCTTCACGTCCAAACAATTGTCACCGTAAAGGCAACCTGAACTCCTGGAAGGCGGTAACATCGGGCGGTTGTCTGTAATGGGATTATCGTGTACTTACTGCTCTGCCAAGTCATGTCATCATTAAAGGGGATTTCCGGGAGTTCACTACTGATGGCGCATCATCAGGATAGGTAATTAATATCTGATCAGTTGCGGGGGGTGGGGGGGGGAACCCCGCTAATCAGCTGCACTGGCGAGAGCCGTGGCCTCTTCCTAGGCCAGCGACACCACGTTCAGTCCCATAGAAGTGAATAGGCATAAACTGTAATACCAAGCACAGCCGCTATACAATGGATTGTGTTGTGCTCGGTAAGCTGCGAGAGACTGTATCCTCTTCAATCAGCTGATTGGCGGGGTGCCGGAAGTCAGACTCCCACTAATCCGATATTAATCACCTATCGATAGGCCATGAATACTAAACTCCCTTTAAAAGATCATTTGGTTAATAAATATCAACATCTAATGTGGAGTAAAAAAAAAGTTGCAAATTATGGTGTGCGCCGTAATTTGCGAATTTTTGATCTTTTCACTGCTTTTCTAGAGTAGCGAGAAAAGGGGTGGAGCTTAACGTGAGGGACGGGGATTTGTGCAGCCCGTCAGACTTACAATAACTTACGCAAGAAACTGGTGTCTAAACCAGCCCCCGTCCAGGAGTGATTAGGCCCACTGGACTCCTAAATCCAGAAAGAGCAAGAATAAAAAAAAAAATCTGACGAATTATAATCTGGACAGTGACATTTCGGGTTGCACATCCCATGACCTCTGACTGGGATTGCTCAACCAGAATTCATGTCTAAGCCTGTTCTAGTTAGTATACAATGTTACAGAACTCCTTTAACCACTTGCCGCCACGCTAACGCCGATGGGCGTCAGCGCAGCGGCTCTCTCAGGTCTCACTGCCGCCTATCGGCGTCATCTCGTGAGACCCGAGATTTCACATGAACGCGCGCGCGGCGTGCGTTCATGTGATCGGAGCCGGGACAACTGAAACTACAGCCTGCCAGCGCTGATCATGCGCTGGCAGGCTGTAGATGCGGAAAAAAACGCATTTAAATCGCATATCAGACGCTGTTTTGTAAACAGCGTCTGATATGCCTGCTGTATGCTCGTCTGGTGGTCCCTTTGTTTGGGACCACCAGAGGAAACAAAGGTAAAGTGCACCAATCACTACACACACCCCCACCCCCATCACTGATTAACCCCTGATCACCCATGTCACCCCCTGATCACCAATGTCACCCCCTGTCACTAATCACCCCCTACAGGCTCATTCAGACGTCCGTATGTGTTTTGCGGATCCATGGATCTGCGGATCCATGGATCCGCAAAATACGGACACCGGCAATGTGCTTTCCGCATTTTGCAGATCCGCACAGAACTATATAGAAAATGCTTTTTCTTGTCCGCAATTGCGGACAAGAATAGGACATGTTCTATATTTTTGCGGAACGGAAGTGCAGACCCGGAAGCGCGGATCCGTAATTCCGGATCCGAGCGGGACAAAGTCTGTCCCCATAGAAATGAATGGGTCCGCAATTCCGTTCCGCAAACAGAATTGCGGACGTGTGAATGGGGCATAAGGGTCCCTTATCACCGTCAGTTAGCTAGCTACTTGTTAGGTAGTTAGCGCCCAGCCCACCGCACCGCAGTCACTGATTTTGGCAGAGATTTTTTCATCCACATTAGGGCTGCAGTAAACGATTATTTTAGAAATCGAGTATTCTATCGATTATTTTTTACGATTAATCGAGTAATCTAATAAGAATGTTACCATGGCAACCAGGGCTTTAGTAGCGTCCTGGTTGCCATGGTAACCGATAGGAGCCCAGTTATAACACTGCTGGGGCTCCAATCAGAACTTCCACCAATGAGGGGGGGAGGGGACTCTGCTCTGTGGCCACTGCCACCAATGAGGGGGAAGGGGACTCTGCTCTGTGGCCACTGCCACCAATGAGGGGGAAGGGGACTCTGCTCTGTGGCCACTGCCACCAATGAGGGGGAAGGGGACTCTGCTCTGTGGCCACTGCCACCAATGAGGGGGAAGGGGACTCTGCTCTGTGGCCACTGCCACCAACGATTTTAATACTGGGGGTGGGGGAGGGCACACTGCGCCACCAATGAAAATTAACCTTTAATACAGGCGGCAGGCAGCAGATCAGCGGCAGTTAACCCCTCAGGTGCAGCACCTGAGGGGTTAACTGCCGCTGATCGCAGCTCCCTGCCTCCTGTATTAAAGACTACAAAGGACCTTTCATGGTCCGGCCTTACTAACTAGCAGCTACAAGGAGCGGCGCCCAGGATGTCCCCGCACTTACAGTTATCCCTGGGCGCGCGGCTCTCCCCATTGTGGGCCAGTTACAGTGTCCTGCTCCATATGCTAATTACTAATATCGGCGCAATAGGGAGGAGACATCAGCTCTGTGGGCGTTCCTTCTCCCTGCACTGTGACGTTCTCTGCTGCGATTGGACAGCGCAGGAGAAGAAACGCCCACAGAGAAGGTGATGTCTCCTCCCTATTGGTCCGATATTAGTAATTGGCACATGGAGCACGAAACTGTAACTGGCCCACAGTGGGAGAACGGAGCGGCGCCCGGGGATAATTGTAAGTGCGGGACATCCCAGGCGCCGCTAGCTGCTAGTTAGTAAGGCCAGACCATGTAAGGTCCTGTCATTGGTGGCGCAGTGCGCCCGCCCCTCCTTCGCCCCCCGTCTCTCCTCACTGGCAGCACAGCACAGGGGGAGGGAGAGAGCGCCTCCTTCTCCCCCTGTGCGCCCCGCCTCCTCCGCTGCCAGCCGCTCTGCACAGTGTCGGGTCATAGGGCCCGCTTACGTGCACTATGACCTGACGGGTGACCACGGAGCGGGGAGTAATAGCAAGTGCTGCCCTCCCGCTCCGTGGTCACATGACACAAACGAATCCTCGATGCAAAAAAATTGCATCGAGGATTTTTTTGTGTCGAATTACTCGATTAAATCGAGTAATCGTTTCAGCCCTAATCCACATTGATCGATGCGAATGAAAAAATCTGCGCTGTTCATTTATTTTTATTTTTTTTCAGCCCAGAGGCTGAACGGAAAAAAAAAATCTCATTACCCGTATGCTCAATATAAGGAGAATCGCAGAAACTCCTAATGCTGGTCATACATGTAATGATTGCGAAGACCCTCAAATGCCAGGGCAGTACAAACACCTCACCTGTGACCCCATTTTAGAAAGAAGACACCCCAAGGTATTCCGTGAGGGGTATGGTGAGTTCATGTAAAATTTTATTTTTTGTCACAAGTTAGTGGAATATGAGACTTTGTAAAAAAAATATATATATATCAATTTCCGCTAACTTGTGCCAAAAAATTTTTTTCTGTGAACTCGCCATGCCCCTCACGGAATACCTTGGGGTGTCTTCTTTCCAAAATGGGGTCACATGTGGGGTATTTATACTCACCTGGCATTTTAGGGGTCCTAAAGCGTGAGAAGAAAAATGCGGAAAAATGGCCTGTGAAATCCTAAAGGTACTCATTGGTTTTAGGGCCCCTTTGCGCATCTTGGCTGCAAAAAAGTGTCACACATGTGGTATCGCCGTACTCAGGAGAAGTAGGGCAATGTGTTTTGGGGTGTATTTTTACATATACCCATACTTTGTGTGAGAAATATCGCTGTAAACGACAACTTTTTAATTTTTTTAATACAAAGTTGTCAATTTACAGAGATATTACTCTCACCCAACATGGGTACATGAGTGACACTTTTTTGCAGCCTGGGTGCGCAAAGGGGCCCAAATTCCAACGAGTACCTTTAGCTTTTACATGGCTGCTCACAATTTAGCCCCGCCCAAAATGCCAGAACAGTACAAACACCCCACAAATGACCCCATTTTGGAAAGAAGACACCCCAAGGTATTCGCTGAGGGGTATGGTGAGTCCATGAAAAATTTAACTTTTTGTCAAAAGTTAGCGGAAAGGGAGACTTTGCGAGAAAAAACAATAAAAAAATCAATTTCCGCTAACTTGTGCCAAAATCTTCTGTGAACGCGTGAGAAGAAAAATGCATAAAATGCCCTCCTAAAGGTACTCATTAGAATTAGGGCCCTTTGCACCCAGGCAGCAAAAAGTGTCACTCATGTGATGTCGCCGTACTCAGGAGAAGTAGGGCAATGTGTTTTAGGGTGTATTTTTACATATACCTCTGCTGGGTGAGAGAAATATCTCTGTAAACTGACAACTTTGTATAAATTTGTTTTAAAAGTTGTCATTTACAGAGATATTTCTCTCACCCAGCATGGGTATATGTAAAAATACACCCCAAAACACATTGCCCTACTTCTCCTGAGTACGGCGATACCACATGAGTGACACTTTTTGCAGCCAAGATGCGCAAAGGGGCCCAAATTCCAATGAGTACCTTTAGGATTTCACAGGGCATTTTTACGCATTTTTCTTCTCACGCTTTAGGGCCCCTAAAATGCCAGGGCAGTACAAATACCTCACCTGTGACCCCATTTTGGAAGACACCCCAAGGTATTCCGTGAGGGTCATGGTGAGTTCATGTAAAATTTTATTTTTGTGCACAAGTTAGTGGAATATGAGACTTTGTAAAATTATATATATATAGTCTCATATTCCACTAACTTGTGACAAAAATAATTTTTTCTATGAACTCACCATGCCCCTCACGGAATACCTTGGGGTGTCTTCTTTCTAAAATGGGGTCACATGTGGGTATTTATACTCACCTGGCATTTTAGGGGTCCTAAAGCGTGAGAAGAATCAAATGCGGAAAAATGGCCTGTGAAATCCTAAAGGTACTCATTGGTTTTAGGACCCCTTTGCGCATCTTGGCTGCAAAAAGTGTCACACATGTGGTATCGCCGTACTCAGGAGAAGTAGGGCAATGTGTTTTGGGGTGTATTTTTACATATACCCATACTTTGTGTGAGAAATATCACTGTAAACGACAACTTTTTAAATTTTTTAATACAAAGTATGTCAAATACTACCCAGAAGATATTACTCTCACTCCTGAACATGGCGTACATGAGTGACACTTTTTGCAGCCTGGGTGCGCAAAGGGGCCCAAATTCCAACGAGTACCTTTAGCTTTTACATGGCTGCTCACAATTTAGCCCCGCCCAAAATGCCAGAACAGTACAAACACCCCACAAATGACCCCATTTTGGAAAGAAGACACCCCAAGGTATTCGCTGAGGGGTATGGTGAGTCCATGAAAAATTTAACTTTTTGTCAAAAGTTAGCGGAAAGGGAGACTTTGCGAGAAAAAACAATAAAAAAATCAATTTCCGCTAACTTGTGCCAAAATCTTCTGTGAACGCGTGAGAAGAAAAATGCATAAAAATGCCCTCCTAAAAGGTACTCATTAGAATTAGGGCCCCTTTGCGCACCCAGGCAGCAAAAAAGTGTCACTCATGTGGTATCGCCGTACTCAGGAGAAGTAGGGCAATGTGTTTTGGGGTGTATTTTTACATATACCCCTGCTGGGTGAGAGAAATATCTCTGTAAACTGACAACTTTGTATAAATTTGTTTTAAAAGTTGTCATTTACAGAGATATTTCTCTCACCCAGCATGGGTATATGTAAAAATACACCCCAAAACACATTGCCCTACTTCTCCTGAGTGCGGCGATACCACATGAGTGACACTTTTTGCAGCCAAGATGCGCAAAGGGGCCCAAATTCCAATGAGTACCTTTAGGATTTCACAGGGCATTTTTACGCATTTTTCTTCTCACGCTTTAGGGCCCCTAAAATGCCAGGGCAGTAGAAATACCCCACAAGTGACCCCATTTTGGACACCCCAAGGTATTCCGTGAGGGTCATGGCGAGTTCACATAAATTTTTTTTTTTTGGCACAAGTTAGCGGAAATTGATATTTTTTTTTTTTTTTACAAAGTCTCATATTCCACTAACTTGTGACAAAAATAAAATTTACATGAACTCACCATACCCCTCACGGAATACCTTGAGGTGTCTTCTTTCTAAAATGGGGTCACATGTGAGGTATTTATACTGTCCTGGCATTTTAGGGCCCCTAAAGCATGAGAAGAAGTCTGGAATCCAAATGCGTAAAAATGCCCTGTGAAATCCTAAAGGTACTCATTGGTTTTAGGGCCCTTTGCGCACCAGGCTGCAAAAGTGTCACTCATGTGGTATCGCCGTACTCAGGAGAAGTAGGGCAATGTGTTTTGGGGTGTATTTTTATATATACCCAAACTTTGTGTGAGAAATATCTCTGTAAGCGACAACTTTTTAAATTTTTTATATGGTATATGTAAAAATACACCCCAAAACACATTGCCCTACTTCTCCTGAGTACGGCGATACCACATGAGTGACACTTTTTGCAGCCTGGGTGCGCAAAGGGCCCAAATTCCAACGAGTACCTTTAGGTTTTACATGGCTGCTCACAATTTAGCCCGCCCAAAATGCCAGAGCAGTAAACACACCCTACAAATGACCCCATTTCGGAAAGTAGACACCCCAAGGTATTCACTGAGGGGCATAGTGAGTCCGTCTGAGATTTTTTTTTTGCCAGAAGTTAGCAGAAATGGAAACTTTATTATTATTTTTTCCTCAGAAAGTGTCATTTTCCGCTAACTTGTGAAAAAAATGAAATGATACATGAACTCACCATGCCCCTCCGTGAATACTTTGGGGTGTCTTCTTTCTAAAATGGTGTGATTTGGGGAGTATTCATACTATCCTGGCATTCTAGCACCTGAAGAAACATGACAGGTGCTCAGAAAGTCAGAGCTGCTTCAAGATGCAGAAATTTACTTTTTTGCACCATAGTTTGTAAACGCTATAACTTTTACCCAAACCAATAAATATACACTTATTGGATTTTTTTTTTATCAAAGACATGTAGAACAACAAATTTTGTGAAAAATTTATATAGAAATGTAGTTTTTTTTTGAAAAATTTTACAACAGAAAGTGAAAAATGTCATTTTTTTGCAAAAATGTCGTTACATTTTTATTAATAGCAAAAAAAGTAAAAATGTCAGCAGCAATGAAATACCACCAAATGAAAGCTCTATTAGTGAGAAGAAAAGGAGGTAAAATTCATTTGGGTGGTAAGTTGTATGACCGAGCAATAAACGGTGAAAGTAGTGTAGTGCGGATTTGTAAAAAAGGGCCTGGTCACTAGGGGGGTGTAAACCTGTGGTCTTCAAGTGGTTAATCCAGAAACCAACAGTCTGGAAACCTGGAATCACAAGGCTCAGGATGAGCGTCCAAATTCTCAGAATCCTTTGCATTCAATAATTCAGAAAGTCTGATAATCCAGCACTTGCATGCTGCTCGGTGTTCCAAAGGCCCCTTTCACACGGGCGAGTTTTCCGCACGGGTGCAATGCGTGAGGAGGACGCATTGCACCCGCACTGAATCCGGACCCATTCATTTCTATGGGGCTGTGCACATGAGCGGTGATTTTCACGCATCACTTCTGCGTTGCGTGAAAAATCGCAGCATGCTCTATATTGTGCGTTTTTCACGCAACGCAGGCCCCATAGAAGTGAATGGGGCTGCGGGAAAATCGCAAGCATCCGCAAGCAAGTGCGGATGCGTTGCGATTTTCCCGCATGGTTGCTTAGAAACGGGACCCGATCTTTATTATTTTCCCTTATAACATGGTTATAAGGGGAAATAATAGCATTCTTAATAAAGAATGCATAGTAAAATGAAGTGGAAGGGGTTAAAAATAATAAAAGTTAACTTACCTTAGCCACTTGATCGCGTAGTTGCGATAAGATGGACCATGTGATGTGACGTCATCACAGGTCCTGTAGTTCTTAGCTGATGCAGGGAAAGAGAGAAGAGATTGCAACTACGCGATCAAGTGGCTAAGGTAAGTTAACTTTTATTATTTTTAACCCCTTCATCTTCATTTTACTATGCATTCTTTATTAAGAATGCCATTATTTCTCCTTATAACCATGTTATAAGGGAAAATAATAAATTCTCCAGAAGACCCGAAACCGGACTTCAGTGATGAAGTCCGGCTTCGGGTCTGGGTACCAAACATGGCGATTTTTCTCACGCGCGTGCAAAACGCATTACAAACGTTTGCACCCGCGGGGAAAAACACGCATATTCCCGCAACGCACCCGCCTCTTATCCGGGCGTCAAACATGAAGCCCGTGTGAAAGAGGCCTAAGGGTTTTGCAGCAATGAAGATGTTAATAGCACGGCAGGGAAGGTGTGATGTAATAATCTCAGGCTCAGTCATCACCTCCACAGCTATAGACTCTGTGTCTATCTGACACAGATTACCTGCTACTGAGTCACATAGTCAAGAGCCAGGGATTATGGGCGAGATTGGGCTCAGGGTTGGAAGATTAGGATCATAAAACCAATGGATTCCATGTAGGACACTGGAGGCAAGGACAGCGCAACGCACACCTGTAATACTGACCTTTGGCTACAGTCACAGAATACAGCAAGCAGTTTCTACAGACCCCTCCAATGACTTGTACAACCAATATTTAGATATTGGCAAATCAAGTGTTAAATCCTGACTACGTAATATTTCACTTATAGCTTAATTTATACTCTAGAGCTGCATTCACTATTCTGCTGGTGGAGTCACTATGTAAATACATAACATTACTTATCCCGTACTGATCCTGAGTTACATCCTGTATTATACTCCAGAGCTGCATTCACTATTCTGCTGGTGGAGTCACTGTGTACATACATTACTGATCCTGAGTTACATCCTGTATTGTACTCCAGAGCTGCACTCACTATTCTGCTGGTGGAGTCACTGTGTACATACATTACTTATCCTCTACTGATCCCGAGTTACATCCTTTTTTATCCTCCAGAGCTGCATTCTCTAATATATTATGGAGCCACTGTGTACATATATTACTTGTGCTGTACTGATCCTCCAGAGCTGCACTAAATTCACTTAAAAAAACAAAACAAAAAAAAAAAAAAAAAAACACTCGGGTGTGCTCCTCCAAAACTGTAGAAGGCATTTAGTTTCTCCCACCTAAAATGGCCGTCCAGTATGTGATGTAAAGGCAACACTTCCCAAAACTAGGCAGATTTGATATTAACGACTACAGGAGAGTTGGGTGACAACTCCTCGCAGAGCCACAAATACCATACTGGTTGTCAGTTTTGCAGTTGATGCACCCAAGAAACAGGTAGGAGGTCACTGCAAATGACGGCGATCGCCGCTATGCAATAAAATCATCTACTCAAATGAAGGAGGGAGTATGGTCACAGAAAGGGTTAATGATCCAGCCAAGGGCTGTGAATGGGGTGAGCACAGAATTCCAGGGTGGGACGTTCCACTCCATGAACTGAGGTCACTGTGACACTGGGGTGTGAACATAAGGCATCCGCACAGAGGCAACTCTGTCCAAAAAGAAGCGGTGCACTGTAACGGCTGCAGTACCTCCCTCTGCCTGCCCTGATGGGGGAGCTGTGAGCTGATGCACTGACAAATTGCTCGTTCTCAATACACATAACTAGACAGAAGGGGCATACAGGAACCCTGCATCACTGAGTGACAACCCCCTGCATAAACTGAGTGACAACCCCCTGCATAAACTGAGTGACAACCCCCTGCATAAACTGAGTGACAACCCCCTGCATAAACTGAGTGACAACCCCCTGCATAAACTGAGTGACAACCCCCTGCATAAACTGAGTGACAACCCCTGCATAAACTGAGTGACAACCCCCTGCATAAACTGAGTGACAACCCCTGCATAAACTGAGTGACAACCCCTGCATAAAACTGAGTGACAACCCCTGCATAAACTGAGTGACAACCCCTGCATAAACTGAGTGACAACCCCTGCATAAACTGAGTGACAACCCCTGCATAAACTGAGTGACAACCCCTGCATAAACTGAGTGACAACCCCTGCATAAACTGAGTGACAACCCCTGCATAAACTGAGTGACAACCCCTGCATAAACTGAGTGACAACCCCCTGCATCACTGAGTGACAACCCCCTGCATAAACTGAGTGACAACCCCCTGCATAAACTGAGTGACAACCCCCTGCATAAACTGAGTGACAACCCCCTGCATCACTGAGTGACAACCCCCTGCATCACTGAGTGACAACCCCCTGCATCACTGAGTGACAACCCCCTGCATCACTGAGTGACAACCCCCTGCATCACTGAGTGACAACCCCTGCAGAAACTGTAATTACGCCCATATTGGTTGTCATTAGGGTTCTGAGTGGTATATGTTTCCAGTTATGTAGTAATACGCTTCCACACTACAAGGTAGGTGTCACATTCAGGAGTCTGGGAAAGCTGGGTGGCAACCCCTTTGGGCAGCTATACTGGCCGTCACCCAGCTTTCCCAGTAATGGTTGTACATTCACATGGTTCTGAGTAACGCACAGGCCCGACATGAACACCCTCTGGGAGCCTTCACACCCATTCCCAGCACCTCTTATAATGAAGGGGGGGGGTGAGGATTCAGAGCCATGAATATTCATCATCACGGAAGCGGCAATTATCTCTGCAGAAACGTCTCACGATCCTCCCTGAGCCTCCTTCCATTTAAGTCATTTTTAGCCCATCGTCACTCGGTGCGTGTCGCTGCCTGACTATAATAAACATAGAGCGGGGGAGGGACCGAGCCATTATCCGTCTCCTCAACAACACGGAGAACGCTGCCAAACCCACAATCCTCTGCAGGGACCGCGCAATGGACGCCGCACATCTGAGAATACGCACTGCTGGCAAGCTCCGTCACCAGGACAGACATCAAAAGGTTAACATTTTCAGGCTACTGAAACGCAGCAGCAAAACCGTAAACCTGGTGCAGAAATCTTATATACCGTGACACAGGCCATTCCATCTATACAGCACTGTCCTCCAGTCAAAACCAATAGGACGAGGGAAACCGTAAGAACTGTGATCTGATGCAACTGCGGCAAGACGAAGGGTTTGGTATATATATATATATATATATATATATATAGCGCCATATGGTTTGAGTTCTTCCTTAAATAAAAGCTTCTTCACTATTACATGGGGTGGGGGAGACTTGAGGCCGTGTTTCATACAGGTGAGACTCAAAGCATTTTATGAGAGTGCTATCCCAGCGCCACTCATTCCTATAGAAGCCGCAACATGTCGACGCACTTATAAGCTGCCATTCTGCGGCCTCCGATATGAAGGTGACCGACCTGATTAGAAATAGGCGGAGATTGCTGCACCATTCAAATATCTATCAGGATTAGCAGGACGACAAGAAAGGAAAACTGAAATCCTTTAAGTCACAAAGATTACGTTTTTGGAAGACGCGGAGAAATGTGGTTTTTCTATTTATTCAGTGATTAAGAGGTTTTAATCATCAATTTCCATTCCCTGATGTGTGTAGACAGAGCAGGAGTGTGGATACAAATAGACAGAGGCTTAGAAGACATTGATATCTGGGATGATATTCACCCTCCTGCGACTTTTACCTTCTTGATTCGTCACTCTGTGCTCTCCAGCAATGTCTGGCAGGGCTGATGATCGCCGCTCCATAGCAATCGCTGCAGAGAGAGCTGAGAAACTTCACAGCTCAGAGTGGGATACTAAGCATTGGTCAGATAACATAAAAAAGTGGTGGAAGAGCGGACACAAAAATCAGAGAGAGCGCTGTGGGGGAACTAAAATTGTCCTCCCACAATTCCATGCACCTCAGCACTGCTCAATTTGGCAGGAAACTTCATTCTGAGCCTCCTGGTTCACAAATAAAATTCACATACTACAGTAAAGACTGGTCCGCGGATCGAAAACATGTTAACTTAACTGTGCCATTCAGGCTCTGTGGAAAGCTGGGTGACAAAATTTACAGGCACTACAACAGCAACTAACGTCATAACGCCAAACAAAACCCCTGCAAAATGTAGAGCGCCGACGTATTTCACTCTGTAGATAAAGCGGCATCTCAATACCGACAGAATGGTACAAGACAGGAAAAGAGTTGCATTTAGCGGAATCAATTATTTATGGAATCTTTTCATTCTTGCAGTCATTTAATCAGATTCCGTGTGAATTAATGAGCACAGCCAGCAGCGAGGATGTGACTAGAGAAGAAGGAGGGGGGCACTGACGCACTTCTCCAAGCCCTAAAAATTAGACTATGAGGCGAATCCAGGCTACTTTTCCAACAATTCCCTTAATGCGAAAGCGTCTAACCCATTTAATAATATTTCATTATAATAATGTGCCACTAGGTGGCGCCATTCTATTGCTTCCAATGAGAAATGAGTTAAATTCAAGACGTTGCTTTTGGTCTTGCCAAGCAGTATGTGTTCTCAAGTTGACAGTGCCACTTTCAAGTAGCGAACGTGAACTCACGGCTTTAATCCAGCGAGATAGCAGAAGGCAAACAACCCCCCTCCCCCCTCCTACAACTTTGTTCTTAATATCACGTGATCTACAAAATAATGGAATCTGTGTATATGACCTACAACTCTGTTCCTCAAGACACGGGTCACCCATGACTGGAAGAGAAGTATTGTCCGCAGCAACTCGAATGTCGCAGGATGGCGAATTGTGGGAATGTTCACAGTCTCTTCATTTTAAGAGTCAGAACAGAAACCCGGACATGTGTCGACCCAGTACGGTTCCTTCAATTGTATATGATGATTTTTTTTCTAGTCTCAATCAAATCCTTGATGAAATGGAAAATAGGCCAACCAATAGGAGTCAAAAACTGAACTCAAGCCCCTCCCCCGAGGAAGCATCATGTGATCTAATCGGTTCAGAGGGCGCATTTGACAAACTATTTTCCAGCCAGCTGACGGTTTCTTTTATAGGTCATATAGTGGTATATTGAGAGCATTATCAAAAAATAATAATCAATCATGCCAAATGGGCGTGTCCTGTGATGCGATATTAATCTAAAACGGGATATGTAATATCAGTGTACTGGTTATAAAATATCAACATAAGTCATAAAGATACGGCACAGCCAACAAATAGCTCAGGCATCCCGCGTCCAGCCAGCAGAGAAACTGCAAAAAGTCCAACTACATCATTTATAACGATAAGAAGAAAAAACAAAATGTAAGAGGCGGTCGCTGCACCAGAAACCCGAGATTTATAGTAAATACCTAATGAGACATTTACGGCAATACTTCACGCACAGACTCAAACACGAGCATGGCGGGAGATGAAAACCTCATCACAGGTCCTACAGGGGATGTCACTCAGCTTTCCCGAATTCCTGAATGGAAAGCCCTTCCAATTATACAGCAGTACATCCTTTGACACTACGTGACTGGGCAGGGGTCTGGGAAAGCTGGAGGAGCTGTAGTGAAGGCCTCACGGTTGTCACCCAGATTGTCTAGACTACTGAACGGCAAATCTGCAAGCTAGCATTTATCCAAATACACCACAGCTGCTTAGGAATCTGGGAAAGTTGGGTGACAACCCAAGCATGAGTTGTAATGGCTTAAAGGGGTTATCCAAACTATAAAACATGCTCCCCCAATGCCTGGGCCCCTGATATAGATTATACTTTCCCTGTTCTCTACGTCGCTCCTGATCCCCGACCGGGGGGGATGGGAGCAACCAATAGCAGGCCGCTAGAGAGGCTCGCCCCGTCATGGCCTACTATTGTCTGTCCCCCCTCGCCCGATGTTTTGATCCACGAGATGGGGAGATGCAGCGGTGGCCGCGTGGGAATCAGGAGCGACGCGGGTGCCGGGAAGCGGGGCAAGTATAACCTGTATGGGGTGACCGGGCATTGGGGGGAATTTTTTATAGTTTGGATAACCCCTTTAAGGCTAGGTCTACACGACGACATTTGTCGCGCGACATTTTGTTGCATTAATGTTGCGCAAAAGTTTTTTTTATAATGGCAGTGTATGGTGTCGCATTGCGATATGCTGCGACTGTTGCAATGCGACACCATAGACTACCATTATAAAAATGGTCACATGACATCATTGCATGTCGTGTAGACCTAGCCTGATGGTTGTCACCCAGCTTTGCCAGACTTCTGAAGAGAAAAATCTCAGTGTAACAATCTCTGATTATTGGTAGGTGCAACAGTGGGTGTACATGGTGTCACCCAGCTTTCCCAGGAAGAGATATGACAAATTATCTCACTATGTCCTATCTGTACCTGAGAAAGATGGGTGACCACTAATATGACTTCTGTACGGGCTGCCATCTTGCTTTCCAGGCTAATTCTGTAACAAGGCAATTACAGAATAGTAAGTGCCCATCAGGAGTCCAGAAAGGCAGAGTGACAACTCCAGCAGCAGATGGACCCTGTCACTGTATCCTCTGGGGGTGTGGGCCGATAAGCCCCCAGCACCACCCTACCCCACAGCGGGGTCAGGGAGATAAGGTTACCGGGTGTCACAGATCCTAAAGCCTGCCACTCACATTCCTGCAGACTCATTACACACCCGTCCAGTAGTAACCCAGATCTGGGAGCTGCAGGGTGCTGGTGTCACCCTAACCATGTATGGGGCCGTGACCGTTCTTGAGCTGTCGATTCATTGGGTCAGAGAAAGTTTTAGCACAGTGGACTCTTCAAATGATCGGGTGTCGCTCATTTTAGATCTCATGGGGCCTGCTTATCACTGTGACAGAGAAGGGTTTTCGATACCAGGCATAATGCAAAGCATCACAGTAATCTTCCAACTAAGCAGGCCAGGGGAAGGGGGGCTATTTTTGGACTCCTGCTCCGCAGAAGGACGGCGGCGTATGACTAACTTCTTCCAAAAGTTTGGGAGGAGCCATCTAAAAACAGCACCGAGCATCCCTACAAATGCAACACTTTTGGAAACAAGTAAAAATGAAGTTCCCCTTTAAATACGTAAACTGTGAAAGGTCAGGGCCTTAAAGGAATTGTTCACCGATGCGGACCTTTTCTGCAGACCCCCCACTGGACCCAGGATGGGAATCATATTTACCTGATCCTTGTGGCTAGGATCCGGCTCCAAAGTTCCCCCTCGGACACTGCAGGTCTCGGGTCTTCCCGTGTCAGTATTCAGTTTCATGAGGGTCACGTGGCCGTAGTGGTGACGTGTCACTCATGTGTCATGCGACCCAGTGACACGTCACCACTGCAGCGACCACATGACCTCTATCAAACCAGATGTTGACGCAGAAAGACCTGAGACCCGTGACACCCAAGTGGGAGAGATAGAGCCAGAAGCAAGGATCAGGTAAGTGCGATTCCAACCCTGGGGCAGGCCACGCTGCAGAAAAGGTTCCCCGCAATGAACAACCCCTTTAAAGGGCCATATAAGATGTATGGCTGATCAGCCACATTTATGATGTAAATGTCCGTGGAGGTCAATATTTGACAAAGTAGTAATCATGGGGGACAGGGTCGTTTCTACACTTCTTGTCACTCATCCCATTATAGAACACTACTGACAGGCTACAGATGGTATTCCCCTGTCCTACAGTCAAACGAAAATGGATGATAGCCTGCGGGGTTATACTACATGAAGTAGATTGGGGGCGGGGCCGTGACAACTGTTCATTTATTTCTAAGGAAAAGCCTGGTGTGTGAGGGACATGAACCGCTGTTCAAAATCTATAAAACAGGGATAAAACTAGCTCTGACAACTGCATGTGAATGAAGCACAGATATTCTAGAAACAAAGTGTCAGGGCGACACGTCCTATATTACACACCATGAAGAGAATTACATAAATCCCATATAATCTGCCGTCATCTGTTCACTGCTTTTCAGCCACGTCTGTGTTATGTCAACCTCTGGCAAAGCTGGGTGACCACTGACAAGTCAATATGGCTGCCACGCTGCATTCTTAGGATGGTCTCCTAGCCTTTTCTCCAATAATCATAGTTGCTATTCTGGAGTCAGGAAAAGCTGGGTGACACCTGCAGCTGAAACAAGGGAAACTCAGCTTTCCTGGAAAAAGAAAGATCTGCAGAGCTTGATGGATAAGGACAACTCAAGGACAGATTTTTACTGGGAAGATTTATCATTTTGGGGGGGGGGGGGGGTTTGTCCTTAGTAATGCGCCTTATTCGGAATCGGTGCTGCGCTCTGCCGGTACACAGAGGGTCACGTGGCAGCGCAGAACATCTCATTACGGCCCAAGATTGTTCAACCATAAAACCACAAAGAGCTTTTTAAAGAACAAACAGGAGAAAGCAGAATAAATGGCGGAGGATCGGGGGGCGTGAAATTCCAGCTCTTGGCTCCGACAATAACGAGGGGAAGCAAACAGTACTGAACACAAGTGGAGGGAAAAGGTGAGGGACAACTAAATGTACACGTCCCACTCTGCCCCTCACCCAGCTCTCCCGTGCTCCTGAATGACAACGCTGCCTGGATTCTAGAACGGGCCTGTAATGACAGAACTTTAGGATGGCTCAATGATAAATTATAAGGATCAGGAAAACATGGCTTCTGTCTTCCAAAAACAGCACCACCCTTCTACAAAGGTCGTGTGCGGTACTGCAGCGCTGCTTGGCTCCAATGAAGCTGAGCTGAAATACCAGACATAACCCATAGACAGAGAAGTTGCTATTTTTGGAGGGCAACCCCTTTAAATACAGGAGAGATCACCCTTCTTTCCCAGACACCTGAATGACAACTCTACCCCCTTATCACCACATAACAGCAGGGCTACAAGCGCTGAGGAACCTGTAAGGTCATCGGTATTCGCGGTCTTCACCAGAATTAGAATTTTTAACCATGTCACAACATTTTTTTGAACGAACTTATTTTCTTTCTGTGTCTGTTCTGTTTTGCTTTTTTTGCAGACAGTATACGGAACCATTCGTTTCAACGGATCCGCAAAAAAACGGAAGTTACTCCGTGTCCTTCCGTTTCCATATGTCCATTCTGAAAAAAAAATAGAACATGTCCTATTATTGTCTGCATTACGGACAAGGATAGAAGTGTTCTATTAGGGACCTCATCCGTATTTTTTGAGGACCGCAAAATACATACGGTCGTGTGCATGAGCCCCTACGTGCAACTTTGTTTTTCTCCCTATTAAAGTCGTATGAGGGGGCAGCTCTTACTCTACTGAGGTCAACGCTCTGCCAGCTTCTTGCATCACAATGCCAGCGAATAGGTCACCTATGGCTGCCGCAACCTACCTGTTGACGCGGCCCCCGGACCTCCCTGGATTCTTGGGCCTCCCCAGGGCGACTCCTGCGAGCGCAGGTGTACATTCACGGGTTCAATAGGCCTCTGTGTGCTCTTTATCCTGGCATTGTACCACACACAAAGCCGGTTACGGTGTCTTATAATGAGAGAATGACGACCGTTCCCAGAGCAAAGCAGAACTCCGCTGGTAAACAGAGACAGCTCTCCTTCCCTGAACTGCCGCCAAGGTACCGGGTGCATGGTGGGGTTAAAAATAGCCCGGTGACAGGAGGAATCTGCCACTCCAAGGCCAAGTGCCACCCGAGTGCCAGAGCAGGAAGAGCCATGAATCACAGACCCCGGCGGACCATAAGTGCTGCAGCCGATGGTCCAAGGAAGAGACATGAATAATATATGACGAGCTGCACTTACAAATCACATCGTCCAAGACCACAGACTGCCCATTAGTCAGACTCAAGACGTCTGATGAACCGTCAGCTCTTCAGCCCAGAGACTTGGAGGGGGGGCACCTTGTTTGTTCTAGTGCTGGGAACCTTGCCCTATAATACAGATGTATCCCACCATGAGTCATGGAAGGAGAATAATGACCCTATGGAGGAGGATGTACACATGACAGAGCACGGCGTCCCCCACCAACATGGACACTGTTACCGGTTCCTCGTTACCAGATTTGGGAGCCGCTAACGAATCGTTCCTCAGCGGTGAGCTCCGCAGATCCCATGACGGCTGTCAAGCCCTACATGAGCAGGTGTCACAAGCAGAAGCACCGCATGTGATCGCAAGAGCTGACACTCCACAGCGCTCTAAAATTACACAACCAATCTGGTAGAACCCCAACTGTCAGCTGGCAAGGTATGCTGGGAGTTGTTGTCCTACAGCAGAGAGGTGAACACTGAGCCCCTCCATCCCAAGGTCACCATGGAGCAGAGGTGGAGGGAGAGTGCCCACCGCAGACCAGCACATTCCATCACACACAGCCCTCTGTTAAAGGGGCCGCCACCCCTCAAGTGTAACCCCCGGGGATTAACCCCTGCAGTGCCAGAGCTGAAGCAACGACCTCTGGGACACTGGTGAGAGAAGGGGGGGGGGGGGGCAGAAACAGCAATACCGTTGCCAGGCAACAGTCAGAAGGAACGTGGCCGGTCGGAGCTGCAAGGGTTAAACATCCCCCTTATGGGAGAGAAGGGGTTAAACATGATGTCACAGCCAGAAATTCGTTATCAGGTGAGCAATGCGGCCACAACGAGGTGTCTTACCTCTGAGCCGCATCCCCGGGAAGTGTCGGCCCCGCCCGGCAGTGTGCGCTCACAGAGCTACGGCCGCTCCACGAGTTCTCCGGACAATTCCCCGCTGCAACATCGTACCAGCAGCAGAGCCCGCAGAACTGAGCGCTAACCCCGCCCACCGGAGCCAACCACTTAGCGGGGAAGAGGGGACGGACGGCGCCTGAAATAAAAAAGAACACTGCCTGGAGAAACGCATCCTTCTAAATGTAGCGTTTAAAATAGCGAATGCGGCGCATTAGTTGTTATCCTAATGCACTTGGGTTGCGTAGCTTAGCCAAACAAAAGAAACACAGACCTCCCCGACGAGTTGCTTAGATGGTACGCTCCACACCGTAAAGCAATTGGTTGAAATGGAGTGTGAAAAATATAATAGAGCTAATGGGGCGGGCACCTGACCGAGGTTGAAAGGACCAATGGGAGAGCAAGAGTTATAGCCGGGCTCCGCCCACAGGTGTGCGGTTAGCTGTTTGAAAGAGAAAGGACGCCTTTATTATTATTATTATTATTATTATTAATAATAATATTATTATTATATCGATCCCCCTTATATTATAAGCAGAAGCAGGTCCATTGCTATTACATTATTTATAATTAAGTGATCAGTGTGACACAAGGATAACAAACATTGTTCCGTTTTATATTAAAGACAAGTAGATTCAATGAGAGAAAATGTTTAGCATCTACCAGCACCATCCATGTCAAGAAGGTGCATACCTTATACAGGTTGGCCCACGAAAAAGTAGCCCACCTCCAATATTTCCAGATCAAACTGATAGTAAATCTTCATAGTTGTCCATAGCAACCAATCAGAGCTCAGCTTTGATGTTTTCATCTCCCTGTAGGAACTGAAAGCTGAATTCTGATTGGTTGCTATGGGTTATTATGGGCTATTCAGTTTGATAAAAGTGGCCTATTGTGTCAGAAAGATGGTGTTCTCCCTGGAACAGCGAGTAGTGATTGTGGAAGGCTATGTGCGCACAGATCGATAAGGAGACCTTTGTCGACAAGTACCCAGGAACAAAACCCCCAGCCAAACGTATTCAGAGTCGGGTTTGGAAATAGCATGAATCTGGCTCTGCTGCAAACATGAAGAAACCGAGGCCTCCGTCGATCAGGACGGCTGAAGTTGTGCATGAAGTTCAGCAGCGGATTGCAAGTATCCCCCAAAACTCAACTGGAAGACTATCTCAGCAAGTTGGTGTATGACGGAGGACATGTCAGCGAGTCCTGAAGTCTCTGAACCTGAAACCGCACCGAATAACGTGTGTGCAGGAACTGACAAAGCGAAACGTGGAAATTACAGGACTTAGTGTTGACTATGATTACTGACAAACATCTGGGCTCATTGCTGTATTTCGTGATGGACGAAGCTTGTTTTCATGTAAATTCCCAGAATACGAGGTACTGGTCTGCTAAAAAACCTCATTTGACTCGGGAAACTCCACTTCACGAGCAGAAAATTGTGTTTGGTGTTCAGTGTCAGGAACATGAATAGTGGGCCCAATTTTCTTCAAATCACATGTGAATACCACAATTTACCTGGACATCTTTGAACAGTTTTAAAACCAACTGACACCAGAAGAAATATGTCCTGCTTTTTCCGCCAAGATGGGGCAAAATGCCGCCTCTCACAGAACTCACAAGCACGGGGTCATGAACTGTTTACGGAGGAGCGAACTGTGAGCGAGGGGTTATGGCCACCACGTTCCCCAGACTTGTCCACGTAATATTGTTATTTGTGGGGAAATATAAAACTGAAAATGTCCGCTAACAATCCATATCTTAGGGATGAACTCAAGGAGAACATCAAAAACACCATCTGCAGCATCACAATCAGTACCTGCCAACGTAATCCAACCAAAGGAGCAGAGACCTGAACGGGCACCACTGCCAGTATCTTCTGTCACTTGTGGGTCATTAACTCCTTGCCGAACGCAGGATTGCGTCCTGACGGCAGTCGGTTTGTCCTCTTGGACGCGCCGAGGCGTCATCTCGCGAGACGCGAGATTTCCTGTGAACGCGCGCACGCGTGTATGCTGGGTGAGAGAAATATCTCTGTAAATTGACAACTTTGTATAAAATTTTTTAAAAAGTTGTCATTTACAGAAATATTTCTCACACCCAGCATGGGTATATGTAAAAATACACCCCAAAACACATTGCCCTACTTCTCCTGAGTACGGCGATACCACATGTGTGACACTTTTTTGCAGCCAAGATGCGCAAAGGGGCCCTAAAACCAATGAGTACCTTTAGGATTTCACAGGACATTTTTACGCATTTTGGATTCTCACGCTTTAGGGCCCCTAAAATGCCAGGGCAGTATAAATACCCCACATGTGACCCCATTTTGGAAAGAAGACACTCCAAGGTATTCCGTGAGGGGCATGGCGAGTTCACAGAATTTATTTTTTTTTGGCACAAGTTAGCGGAAATTGATATATATATTTTTTTTTTTACAAAGTCTCATATTTCACTAACTTGTGACAAAAAATAAAATTTTACATGAACTCACCATACCCCTAACGGAATACCTTGGGGTGTCTTCTTTCTAAAATGGGGTCACTTGTGGGGTATTTTTACTGCCCTGGCATTTTAGGGGCCCCTAAAGTGTGAGAAGAAGTCTGGAATCCAAATGCATAAATATGCCCTGTGAAATCCTAAGGCCCCTTTCACACGGGCGAGTTTTCCGCGCGGGTGCAATGCATGAGGAGGACGCATTGCACCCGCACTGAATCCGGACCCATTCATTTCTATGGGGCTGTGCACATGAGCGGTGATTTTCACGCATCACTTCTGCGTTGCGTGAAAATCGCAGCATGTTCTATATTCTGCGTTTTTCATGCAACGCAGGCCCCATAGAAGTGAATGGGGCTGCAGGAAAATCGCAAGCATCCGCAACCAAGTGCGGATGCGTTGCGATTTTCCCGCATTGTTGCTTAGCAACGGGACCCAATCTCTATTATTTCCCCTTATAACATGGTTATAAGGGGAAATAATAGCATTCTTAATAAAGAATGCATTGTTAAATGAAGAAGGAGGGGTTAAAAAAATTAAAAGTTAACTTACCTTAGCCACTTGATCGCGTAGTCGCGATCTGTCCTCTCTTTCCCTGCAGCATCTATGATCTAAAGGACCTGTGATGACGTCACATCACATGGTCCAATCACATGGTCCATCTTACCATGGTGATGGACCATGTGATGTGACGTCATCACAGGTCCTTTAGATCATAGATGCTGCAGGAAAGAGAGGACAGATCGCGACTACGCGATCAAGTGGCTAAGGTAAGTTAACTTTATTATTTTTAACCCTTCCTCTTCATTTAACAATGCATTCTTTATTAAGAATGCTATTATTTCCCTTATAACCATGTTATAAGGGAAATAATCAATTCTCCAGCAGACCCGAAACCGGACTTCAGTGATGAAGTCCGGCTTGGGTTGGGTACCAAACATGGCGTTTTTCTCACGCGCGTGCAAAGCGTGTTGCAAGCGTTTGCACCTGCGTGGAAAACGCACATATTCCATAGCGCACCGCCTCTTATCCGGGCGTCAAACATGACGCCCGTGTGAAGAGGCCTAAAGGTACTCATTGGAATTTGGGCCCTTTGCTGCAAAAGTGTCACACATGTGGTATCGCCGTACTCAGGAGAAGTAGGGCAATGTGTTTTAGGGTGTATTTTTACATATACCCATGCTGGAGTGTGAGAAATATCTCTGTAAACGACAACTTTTTAAAAATTTTTATACAAAGTTGTCAGTTTACAGAGATATTTCTCTCACCCAACATGGTTATATGTAAAAATACACCCCAAAACTCATTGCCCTACTTCTCCTGAGTACGGCGATACCACATGAGTGACACTTTTGCAGCCTGGGTGCGCAAAGGGCCCAAATTCCAACGAGTACCTTTAGGTTTTACATGGCTGCTCACAATTTAGCCCCGCCCAAAATGCCAGAACAGTAAACACACCCCACACATGACCCCATTTCCGAAAGTAGACACCCCAAGGTATTCGCTGAGGGGCATAGTGAGTCCGTGGGAGATTTTATTTTTTTTTGCCAGAAGTTAGCAGAAATGGAAAGTTTATTATTTTTATTTTTTCCTTAGAAAGTGTCATTTTCCGCTAACTTGTGAAAAAAAATGAAATGATACATGAACTCACCATGCCCCTCCGCGAATACTTTGGGGTGTCTTCTTTCTAAAATGGTGTCATTTGGGGGGTATTTATACTTTCCTGACATTCTAGCACCTGAAGAAACATGACAGGTGCTCAGAAAGTCAGAGCTGCTTCAAAATGCACCATAGTTTGTAAACGCTATAACTTTTACCCAAACCAATAAATATACACTTATTGGATTTTTTTTTATCAAAGACATGTAGAACAATACATTTTGCGAAAAATTTATATAGAAATGTAGTTTTTAAAAAAAAATTACAACAGAAAGTGAAAAATGTCATTTTTTTGCAAAAATTTCGGTCATTTTTGATTAATAGCAAAAAAAGTAAAAATGTCAGCAGCAATGAAATACCACCAAATGAAAGCTCTATTAGTGAGAAGAAAAGGAGGTAAAATTCATTTGGGTGGTAAGTTGTATGACGGAGCAATAAACGGTGAAAGTAGTGTAGTGCGGAATTGTAAAAAGTGGCCTGGTCATTAAGGGTGTTTAAGCTAGGGGGGCTGAAGTGGTTAAAAAAACAATCCACTTGCTCATTCATCTTGTCATACTATCGCTGGAGGCGGGCTAGTTTTTCGTGGGCCACCCTGTACTAGCTGTATATAAGGAAATATATACCAGGCAGGGGAGGACATACCATATATGCAAACTGTACAACTGCACAGGGGCCCTGTAGGTAATGCCCAGGATATACCAGCATGGTCCATATCATGTATACAAGAAGATGTATAACTAATACCAGCTGTACATATAATAATATACAGTATGTAGAGCATGCTGGTATAACCTGGGCATCTCCTGTATATAATTATATATGTATAGCTGGTATAAGTTATACATTATCTTGTATATAGTGATATGGACCATGCTGGTATAACCTGGGTATCTTCTGTATATTATAATATATGTACAGCTGGTATTAGTTATACATCTTCTTGTATATAGTGATATGTAGCATGCTGGTATAACCTGGGCATCATCTGTATATAATTATATATGTACAGCTAGTATAAGTTATACATCTTCTTGTATATAGTGATATGGAGCATGCTGGTATAACCTGGGTATATTCTGTATATAATTATATATGTACAGCTGGTATAAGTTATACATCTTCTTGTATATAGTGATATGGAGCATGCTGGTATAACCTGGGTATATCCTGTATATAATTATATATGTACAGCTGGTATAAGTTATACATCTTCTTGTATATAGTGACATGGACCATGCTGGTATAACCTGGGCATCTCCTGTATATAATTATATATGTACAGCTGGTATTAGTTATACATCTTCTTGTACAGTATATAGTGATATGGACCATGCTGGTATAACCTGGGTATCTCCTGTATATAATTATATATGTACAGCTGGTATAAGTTATACATCTTCTTGTACAGTATATAGTGATATGGACCATGCTGGTATAACCTGGGTATCTCCTGTATATAATTATATATGTACAGCTGGTATAAGTTATACATCTTCTTGTATATAGTGATATGGACCATGCTGGTATAACCTGGGTATCTCCTGTATATAATTATATATGTACAGCTGGTATAAGTTATACATCTTCTTGTATATAGTGATATGGAACATGCTGGTATAACCTGGGTATCTTCTGTATATAATGATATATGTACAGCTGGTATAAGTTATACATCTTCTTGTATATAGTGATATGGAGCATGCTGGTATAACCTGGGTATCTCCTGTATATAATTATATATGTACAGCTAGTATAAGTTATACATCTTCTTGTATATAGTGATATGGAGCATGCTGGTATAACCTGGGTATCTCCTGTATATAATTATATATGTACAGCTGGTATAAGTTATACATCTTCTTGTATATAGTGATATGGAGCATGCTGGTATAACCTGGGTATCTCCTGTATATAATTATATATGTACAGCTGGTATAAGTTATACATCTTCTTGTATATAGTGATATGGAGCATGCTGGTATAACCTGGGTATCTCCTGTATATAATTATATATGTACAGCTGGTATAAGTTATACATCTTCTTGTATATAGTGATATGGAGCATGCTGGTATAACCTGGGTATCTCCTGTATATAATTATATATGTACAGCTGGTATAAGTTATACATCTTCTTGTATATAGTGATATGGAGCATGCTGGTATAACCTGGGTATCTCCTGTATATAATTATATATGTACAGCTGGTATAAGTTATACATCTTCTTGTATATAGTGATATGGAGCATGCTGGTATAACCTGGGCATCTCCTGTATATAATTATATATGTACAGCTGGTATAAGTTATACATCTTCTTGTATATAGTGATATGGAGCATGCTGGTATAACCTGGGTATCTCCTGTATATAATTATATATGTACAGCTGGTATAAGTTATACATCTTCTTGTATATAGTGATATGGAGCATGCTGGTATAACCTGGGCATCTCCTGTATATAATTATATATGTACAGCTGGTATAAGTTATACATCTTCTTGTATATAGTGATATGGAGCATGCTGGTATAACCTGGGTATCTCCTGTATATAATTATATATGTACAGCTGGTATAAGTTATACATCTTCTTGTATATAGTGATATGGAGCATGCTGGTATAACCTGGGTATCTCCTGTATATAATTATATATGTACAGCTGGTATAAGTTATACATCTTCTTGTATATAGTGATATGGAGCATGCTGGTATAACCTGGGTATCTCCTGTATATAATTATATATGTACAGCTGGTATAAGTTATACATCTTCTTGTATATAGTGATATGGACCATGCTGGTATAACCTGGGTATCTCCTGTATATAATTATATATGTACAGCTGGTATAAGTTATACATCTTCTTGTATATAGTGATATGGACCATGCTGGTATAACCTGGGTATCTCCTGTATATAATTATATATGTACAGCTGGTATAAGTTATACATCTTCTTGTATATAGTGATATGGAGCATGCTGGTATAACCTGGGTATCTCCTGTATATAATTATATATGTACAGCTGGTATAAGTTATACATCTTCTTGTATATAGTGATATGGAGCATGCTGGTATAACCTGGGCATCTCCTGTATATAATTATATATGTACAGCTGGTATAAGTTATACATCTTCTTGTATATAGTGATATGGAGCATGCTGGTATAACCTGGGTATCTCCTGTATATAATTATATATGTACAGCTGGTATAAGTTATACATCTTCTTGTATATAGTGATATGGAGCATGCTGATATAACCTGGGTATCTTCTGTATATAATTATATATGTACAGCTGGTATTAGTTATACATCTTCTTGTATATAGTGATATGGACCATGCTGGTATAACCTGGGCATCTCCTGTATATAATTATATATGTACAGCTGGTATAAGTAATACATCTTCTTGTATATAGTGATATGGGGCATGCTGGTATAACCTGGGTATCTCCTGTATATAATTATATATATCATTGTATATAGGCCCATCCTGGTTTGCAGTGATGACATTCCTGTGCACCCTGCCTGCAGCCCTCTAGGAAAGGCTGAAGTGATCTTGTATGTCTGTCGGCCAAGGGCAATCATCGGCTCTTAGACCTAATGAGATTAACGAAACAGAAAGAGACCATCTGACGCCTTCACCTAAACTGTAAATCCTATCCTAGATCAGAAAAATAAGATTTGCTTTATGCCCAATGCGGCCCTTACAGGCGCTCGCTTCTCATATCTGTACACGTCCTCTCTCATGAATAATAAAATTATACTTGTGCATCATTTATGTATTCCTCTCAATATATGAAATATCCAAAACATTAAGCGTGTCATAGCATATCCAAGGCTTCTTACCTTCAGTTTGCATAATCAGCCACAAGGGGCAGTATTCAAGTATCAATGATCACTTCTATGAGGCTTGCTAATAAGGCTACTTTCACACTTGCGGTAGCCTTTTCTGGCAGGATGTTCCGGCAGGGGAACAGCCTGCTGGATCTGTGGTACCGCAAGTCCACCGTGCCGCTGGAAGTCCGCTCCAGCCTCATTCACTATAATGGTGGCGGGATGGAGGTCTGGCCCCAGCACGGTAAACATGCCGATAGGCGAGCGGACAAAAACCGCAGCGTGCTATAGTTTTATTCCCGCTGCCTCTCGGCATGTTTGTAGTGCTGCGGCCGGACCTCCGACCCGCCCCCATTATAGAGAATGGCGGCACAGCGGACTTGCGGTAGCACAGATGCGGCAGGCTGTTCCCCCGCCAGAACAGCCTGTTGGAAAAGGCCACTGCATGTGTAAAAGTAGCGTAAAGTAAGAGATAAACAAGGAAGTGGCATAGTTATAGGGGTGCAGACACTGCAGTCTCACCCAGGTCCTAGAGTATCAGGGGCCCAAAGCCCTATGCCAGCAGTACTGTAAATGGCATGGTAGGGGGCACTGGTAGATTGGGACCCAGGAGATTAAAAGAGTTTTCTAAGACTTTTCTACTGATGACCTATCCCCTGGATCAGTACGGTTGAGCGAATTTTAGGGAAAATTAAATTTCCTGCAAAGCCAAATTTCCTTGCGCTTCGTGGTAGGGAATAGATTTTCCCTGAATGGCGGTAAAAAACGAAATAAATCTTACCTCATCTATTTGATCGTGACGGGCCAGCTGACGCCATCTTGATTGACGCAAGCTGACGTAATGACGTCATCATGGCCATGCAAGATTTCTGTCTAGATCTGTAATCAAGATAGTGGGCGCCGGCTCTTCACGAGCAAAGAAATGCGCTTTGTGGCAAAGTTTTGAATACTTCGCTCATCTCTAGTCATCAGTATCTGTTCGGTGGGGGTCCGATACCCAGGAACCCCTGCCAAACAGCTGTTTGAGAAGGCACCAACGCTCAAAGTAGCGCCGCAGCCTTCTCTTTGCTCACCAAGCACGCCTCCGTCCATATGAGAGCGGCTGTGCTTGGTATCGCAGCTCAGCCCCATTCACTTCAATGGGACCGCTCTGCGCCTAGGTCATGTGACCGATGAACGCGTCGTCACATGGCCTAGACTAAGCTGAGAGAAAGCCGTGGCGCTACTGAGAGCACCAGTGTCTTCTCAAACAGCTGATCAGCACTGTAGATAGCTAATAGGAAGGTTTTACAGCATAACATTATGACATGCAAAACGTGGGTCACTTTAAATTTAAAGAGGAACTCCACTTTTTATAAGTGTATGTCTTGTGATATACATATGTCAGAAAATGACATCAGTGTGGGGGTGATTGAGCACAGACGTATGGCGATGTCTTGCCTGCCTTTCAAAATTGTCCTCTTTTTCATGGTGGCACTTGTGTCCTCTGGGCCTCTGCCATGTAGTGGATTTTATATGATATGGTCCTGGGTAAAACAGTGGAGACGGACACTGGATGTTATTACTGGGTACAGACAGTCGGCCCTTTGTCTCATCCCGGCCATTTAATATGCTGTTACTATCAGGGATCCGAACGAGACAAAAAACATCTTGTGTTTTATTCCTTGTGACTAATGAGAAGCGGTCGGCTAGTTATGTCACGCTGGTCGCAGGGAACAATGGAAGACGAAAACACTAAAAACCTAGTTTACTTTTCATGAGACATCATCTCTTCATACAGAACAAAATCATTGTTTTCAACCCAACGAAAACGGACGTCAAAGGTGACCAATCACCTAGCATTCTTAGGGCTTATGCACACGACCATATGTATTTTGCGGTCTGCAAAAAACGGATCCGTAAAAAATACGGGTGACGTCCGTGTGCATTCCGTATTTTGCGGAACGGAACAGCTGGCCCCTGATAGAACAGTCCTACCCTTGTCCGTAACGCGGACAATAATAGGACATGTTCTATTTTTTGGGGGAACGGAAATACAGAAAGGAATGCACACAGAGTAACTTCACAAAAAAAAAGGAACGGACACAGAATGAAAAGACGTTCGTGTGCATGAGGCCTTACTCCGTGTGCATTCCGTTTTCGTATGTCCATATTTCCGTTCTGCAAAAAAATAGAACATGTCCTATTATTGTCCGCATTACAGACGAGGATAGCACTGTTCTATGAAGGGCCAGCTGTTCCGCAAAATACGGAATGCACACAGATGTCATTCGTATTTTTTGCAGATCCGTTTTTTGCGCACTGCAAAATACATACGGTCGTGTACATGAGCCCTTAGCCTGCTTTTCCACAGTCAGTGTTTGATCAGTGATTTCCATCAGTGAGGCCTCGTTCACCTTTTCATGTCCGTGAAAAAATCAGTCTGTATTTCACCTGTGAGGATGTCCGTGTTTGGTCCTTGTGTCCTCTGGGTGTCATCTGCATTCCACGAATAATGCTCTGCTGAAAATTGATCTCCTATCAATGGTCAGTGAAAAAACAGACCAAACACAGACGTAACACGGATACCATCTGTGTTGCGTCCATGTTTTTTCACGGACCCATAGACTATAATGCACATGTTTGGTCCACATCACAGACCACAATAGTGCATGTCTCTAATAGGTGAAAGGACCAATTAAAATCAACGGGTACGTGTGCCGTCCATGGAATATGTGTACAAATTAGTGAAAAACGGATATGTGAACGAGGCCTGATTCGGAGCCAAAACCAGGAATAGAGTCTACACAGAGATAAGGTATAATAGAAAGATTTGTACCTGTTCTGTGTATTTGTGCACCTGGTTTTGGCTCGTAATCTCTGATGGAAATCACTGATCAAACACTGACCAAACACTGACTGTGTGAAAGCGGCTTTACAGTCCTGAATGAGAACTGTAGTAATGAATTACTGCATAACTTAATAGAGGTATTGTCTGAGAAGCTGGGTGACAGCCCTCTCACAAATGACATCTAGGAAAAGTACTGGGAATTTTTCCCAAACAATAATAATCAGACAACTAACGTAGAAAGCTTTGTGAGTTTTCTATTTTTTTCAGACTCAAAAACTGAAACAATTTCTAGCAGGAGGGTCGTGAACACCTTTCTGAATCATTTGTCACAATTTAAAAAAATTGTTTTGCAAAATGTCATTGTCCCTTTAAATATTCAAACTGTGCTCAGCTGTTAATTTGCATTAATTTGCATGTTAATACAAAGCTCTGTAAGAATGTACAGTAGGAGCCTCCCGTGTATTTACAGTCTAGTTTATTACAGGATGATTATGTCAGCATCAAATGTAGGAAGACAAAAGCAATTATTCAAAAATATTCTAAATAATTTGAGGAGGGGGGGGGGTCAAGGAATTTTTTACTTTATCTCACACAACAACGAGATCTAAGTAGTTTCAAAAGCTGACAGTTTACTAACCCAGAACATTTCTACATAGACCAGAGAGTGATATCAAAATTCTACTACATGTTGACATCCATGTTTCCACTAGGTGGCACTATAATAGAAGATATATTTCTCTCCATAGAGGGCAGTGTTATAGTAGTTACCATATACAGTGCTCCCACAATGGCCTCAGGATACAATATTTTCAACATATAATGGTCTTTTCTGACCCATCGTAAGTAGAGTTGAGCGAACTTGTATTTTAAGTTCGGCGTCCAAAGTTCGGGTTGGGGTTATCGAAGCATCCCGTTATGGATTCCGCTACCACGGACCATAACGGCATTTGGAACACGGGGTGAAGGACCTGGGGTGACGTCACCGTCATGTGATCAGTGCAGGGGGCGTGGCTCAGTCTTGGATTGGATAAGAGGTCGTAGGCTACCACCTCTTATCTAATCCAGTACTGAGCCACGCCCCCTGCACCAATCACATGACGTTGACGTCACCCCAGGTCCTTCGTGTTGTCCAAGGTTCGGGTTCATTGAAGAATCCGCTTATGGATTCCAAATGCCGTTATGGTCCGTGGTAGCGGAATCCATAACGGGATGCTTCGATAACCCGAACCCGAACTTTGGACGCCGAACTTTAAACACAAGTTCGCTCAACTCTAATCGTAAGTTGAAACTAGACTGAACATACAATGCCCCAGACTCAGATCCAACTAATCAAGGCCACTTCTCTGATAAAATAGCTAGTTACTAGTTAGCAGCCGTTCCTGACTGTTATATGCAAGGGCTTGTTTTAGGCTACTTTCACACTGGCGTTTGGTGCGGATCCGTCATGTATCTGCACAGATGGATCCGCACTGATAATACAACCGCAAGCATCCGTTCAGAACGGATCCGAAAACTGATCCGTCTTGAACACCATTGAAAGTCAATGGGGGACGGATCCGTTTTCTATTGTGCCATATTGTGTCAATGAAAACGGATCCGTCCCCATTGACTTACATTGTAAGCCTCCAGAGCAGAATGGAGGCGGAATGGAGCCAAACTGATGCATTCTGAACGGATCCTTATCCGTTCAGAATGCATTGGGGCTAAACTGATCCGTTTGGGGCCGCTTGTGAGAGCCTTGAAACGGATCTCACAAGCGGATCCCCAAATGCCAGTGTGAAAGGAGCCTTATCTGTTGAAGTTTTAGGCCCCTTTCACATCAGCGTTTTTACTTTCCGTCCTAGAGTTCCGTCCTCAGGGCTCTAGGACGGAAAGATACTGATCAGGATTAGGCTACATTCACACGACCGTGAATGTGTCCGCGTCCGTTCCGCAATTCTGCGGAACGGGTGCGGACCCATTCACTGTCTATGGGGCCGGACGAGGTGCGGAGAGCACACTAGGTGCTCTCCGCTTCCGCATTTGCGGAGCGCGGCCCCGAACTTCCGGTCCGCGGCTCCGCAAAAGATAGAACATGTCCTATTCTTGTCCACAGCCTGCGGACAAGAATAGGCATTTCTATGGGGGGTGCGGCTGGGTGTATTGCGGATCCGCAATTTGCGGATCCGTAATACACTACGGTCTTGTGAATGTAGCCTTATGCCAATGCATTCTGAATGGAGAGAAATCCGTTCAGGATGCATCAGGATGTCTTCAGTTCAGTATGTGAACGTTTTTTGGACATTGACAAAACCGCAGCATACTGCAGATTTGTCTCTGTCCAAAAATCCGGAAGACATGCCGCAAGGACGGATCCGGAATTAATGCCCATTGAAAAGCATTAAATCGGATCCGACTTTAAGCTAAACGTTGTTTCTGCGCATCGCCGGATCCGACGTTTAGCTTTAAATAATGGAAACCATGCCAGCCAGGATGCTACTAAAGTCCCGGCTGCCATGGAAAAGCAGCGGGCAGCCGGGGGAGATCCATGCGACGCAGGGACCCGGTGACGTCATGGAGGAGCGCCCTGGCCGCCGCACGGAAGGTAAGTAGCTTCTCCCCCGGCTCCCCGCTTCTTTTCCATGGCAGCCGGGACTTTAGTAGCGTTCTGGCTGCCATGGTTACTTGAAAGCATATTGAAGACTGATCAGTCTTCAGTATGCTTTTAGTTGTCTTGCGTTGTGACGGATCCGGCGGGCATTTCCAGTGACGGAAGTGCACGCCAGATCCTCACAACGCAAGTGTGAAAGAGGCCTTTGGCCCTATTCACACATCCGCAATGTAGTCCGCATGTATTCCGCAATTTTGCGGAATACATGCGGACCCATTGACTGTGAATCGGGCCGGGAACGATGCGGAGAGCACACACTGTGCTCTCCGCATCCGATTTTGCGAAGCGCGCCGTCGATCTTCCGGTCCGCGGCTCCGCAAAAAAATAGAGCATGTCCTATTCTTGTCCGCAATTGCGGACAAGAAGAGGCATTTTCTATGGAGTTCGGGCAATGTGCGGTCCGCAAAAATGCGGAATGCACATTGCCGGTGTGTCCGTGTTTTGCGGATCCGCGGCTCCGTGGATCCGCAAAACACTTGCGGATGTGTGAATAAGGCCTTTGTGTGAAAGAGGCCTTTTCTGCTTATTTTTCTTAATTCTTTATTTCCTCTCATCTTGGATGACCTTTTGGGGCTTAGGAACCGATTACTCAAGTTACAATGGTTTCAACATACAATGGTCGTCCTGGAACCAATTAATATAGTATTAAAGTAGTTATATTCTAGTACCTAGGAGGCAGTATTATAGTAGTTATATTCTTTGCCAATTTTCTTTTTATTAAGCAAATGAGCATATAAGAAACGACCATGAAGCATACCAAATGCATGTCGGCAGTTACAAGCAAAGAAGAATAATAACACATATGTTGGGAACATAAGACATGAAATCTATAGCATTCTCAAATAAAGGTAACATCGTCGTACCGGAGGTGTCTCAGACTCATCATCAAAAAGGTGTTGCTCAAATCAGCGACCAAGGCCGCACAGTACAGAGAACCGCGGGTATACGCATATAAACATAGTACACATATTATTGATAGAACGGGTCTAAAGTTATAACATCAAACCAAAAGACAGATAAGGACAGAACAATACAGGGGTGACAATGTAGAAGAAGACAGCGAGGACACAGAAGGGGGGAAGGAGGGGGAGGGAGAGGGTGGCACTTCATAGCGCTTAGACGAATCCTCGATATGACATCCATGGCCTCCAGATAGTCAGAAATCGGGCTCTACAATTGGCTTCCCATGCAGATAGCTCCTCTAGCCTCATAAGGTGGTCTACCTTAGCCTTCCATTCTTCTATCGTAGGTGCTACATCTGATTTCCATTTAAGTGGTATAAGCAGCCGAGCCGCTGCCAACAAAATGGAGGGTAGGTTATGTTTCGACGGAGTAAAAGTGGGGTTTGGACACCACAACAGAACCAGTTTTGGGTCCAAACTTAAGACCCTGTCCTGGCCCCCATTCTATTGATAACACCCTCGATCTGGGCCCAGAAAGGTTTGATAGCAGGGCAATGCCACCAGATGTGGGACAAGGTTCCCAGGTCTCCTCCACACCTCCAGCACTCAGCTGGTACTGACGGATTGAGTCTATGCAAAAAGCTGGCGTCTTGTACCATCGAGTGGTTAATTTGAATGAATTTTCCTGCAATAAAACACACCTGGAAAATCCATGTGAGTTAGACATAATCGCCATTTTCTCTGGTTCCGAGAACTCAACCCCGAGCTCAGATTCCCAGGCAGATAAGTACTGTGTATTAGGAGGCATAGAGGAGAGGAGAAGCCTGTACATTTTCGAGAGGGCTTTACCCCCTGTTAATGGTTTGCCAATCATACTGCTTAGCCAAGTAGTGGAAGAAAAGTTAGGGTCTAGAGAAGAGGTAAGCTGCTTGATGTCTCGTCGAAAGCTATGAAGGTGAAGAAAATGGGCACCGTGTAATAGAGGCGAGTCTAGAATTATCGCCCACGACATTTCACCATTAGAAGGGCACACATCAGATAAAGTCATACCATCGAGCTTCCTCCAAATCCAGCTCGGTGTCGCAATAGTTTTATGCAGAAACGCTTGCAGCATGGGTAGAGGGAGGAGTGAGTGTGGGAAGACCGCGCCTCCAGTTTTGTAGATCTTGCTCCATTCCACCAACATACCTCTCCACAAGAGGCCTACATCTGCTGAATTATGCATGCAAGGGCGTACACCCCACAGGACCTGACGGTTCCTAAAGGAAAGGACATTCCTTTCAAGCTCATCACATACAGAAGAAGGGTTAGGGGCAAGCAAGGTTAAACCACGATTGATCTGGGTTGCAGTATAGTAAAAGCCCAGGTGTGGAAGGCCAAAGCCGCCCAGTCGCTTCTCTCTGGTCAGGATAGCATAGGACACTCGTGCCTTTTTGCCTCCCCATATAAATCTCGAGAAGACCCTTCTTACGTCTGTGAAATATGAATTAGGAATCCATATGGGAAGGGTCATATAGTAGTTATATTCTTGTACATAGGAGGCAGTATTATAGTAGTTATATTCTTGTACATAGGAGGCAGTATTATAGTAGTTATATTCTTGTACATAGGAGGAAGTATTATAGTAGTTATATTCTTGTACATAGGAGGCAGTATTATAGTAGTAATATTCTTGTACATAGGAGGCAGTATTATAGTAGTTATATTCTTGTACATAGGAGGCAGTATTATAGTAGTTATATTCTTGTACATAGGAGGCAGTATTATAGTAGTTATATTCTTGTACATAGGAGGAAGTATTATAGTAGTTATATTCTTGTACATAGAGGGCAGTATTATAGTAGTTATATTCTTGTACATAGGAGGCAGTATTATAGTAGTTATATTCTTGTACATAGGAGGAAGTATTATAGTAGTTATATTCTTGTACATAGGAGGCAGTAGAATAGTAGTTATGTTCTTCTACACAGGAGACAGTATTAAAGTAGCTATATTCTTGTATATAGGAGGCAGTATTAAAGTAGCTATATTCTTGTATATAGGAGTCATTATTATAGTAGTTATATTCTTGTATATGGGAGGCAGTATTATAATGTCATATTCTTGTACACAGAAGGCAGTGTTATAGTAGTTATTTTCTTGTATATAGTGGCAGTAGAATAGTAGTTATGTTCTTCTACACAGGAGACAGTATTATAGTAGCTATATTCTTGTATATAGGAGTCATTATTGTAGTAGTTATATTCTTGTACATAGAGGAGCGGTATAATAATAGTCAGTACAGGTGGAGTAACCATATTCAGTACAAGCAATGTCACTTGTCATCCACCACACCGTACTATTCAGAAGGGATCGACAGTAAGTACAGCTGAGAAAGCTGCCACCAAGGTAAAGGGAATCTGCAATCAGTTCTCACCCTGATGCGTGATGAGATGGACTTTTAGCATAAAATAAAAAGAATGTGCTACAGCCTATCATATCAAATATCTCCACCATGTGACTAGAGGATAATTCGGGTTTCCGTCACGTTACTATCATTTAACTCTTTCCTCATTCTGTGATATCAGGATTTGGCTGCCGGCATATGGTTCTTCCCTCCCTGTTATCCCATTATGGAAGACTCATGGCTGTCACATCCCTGTATGACACACGTTCATGTTTTGACTGCCAAGAAAGCAAAATTATCCCATGGGACAACCTTTTCTGTGAGGCGCAGATACAGTAGCCCCCCCCCCCTTTCCAGATCCCGCTCGATGATCTTAGATCTCGTCATCGTTGCCATGGCGATGGAGATCAAGTTCTCCCTCCTCTCTACTCCACCCTTCAGGATACCCTTATCTTATTCATCCGGACGGCTGGTTGCCTGCTGGTTCACGGCCTGTTTGTATCTCACCTGCCAGTGGATCATTGCATAATCCTAGGCTTCTCTATTTAATCCTAGATGAAGGCCTCATGCACAAGAACTTATTTTTTTTCCGTGTCCTTTCCATTTTTTTTGCATATTGTATACGAGACCATTCATTTTAATGGGTATTTTCCGTTCCGCAAAAAGATAGAACATGTCCTATTATTGTCCGCATTACGGACAAGGATAGTACTGTTCTATTAGGGGCCAGCTGTTCCGTTCCACAAAATACAGAAT
Source organism: Bufotes viridis (assembly GCA_033119425.1). Classification (NCBI taxonomy): domain Eukaryota; kingdom Metazoa; phylum Chordata; class Amphibia; order Anura; family Bufonidae; genus Bufotes; species Bufotes viridis. The sequence continues at coordinate 418,314,529 of CM065590.1, read as the reverse complement.
GCACACTGACGTCATCCGTATTTTTTGTGGATCCATTTTTTGAGGACGGCAAAATACATACAGTCATGTGTATAAGGCCTAATAGAGAGAGGGACGAGACAGTGACAACCCAGCTTTCCCAGACCCTGCATGGCAAATGCGACTATTTATATAAAGCACAAAAAAACAAAGCATGTCATCAGTCAATGAAGCATAGCACTGACAGAACAACACACACAAAAGATTATACCAACCAGACAAGAAAAGGAAGAAAAAAGAAAAAACTATTATGTGAATCCGTATTTACACAAAGCAAATAAAAACATTAAAAAACACCAACATGGTGATACAGATCTGCAAAAGAGCATCATCAATGATAGGCCTCTTGCACACAAACGTATTTTCATTCTGTGTCCGTTCCGTTTTTTTTGCAGACCGTATACTGAACCATTAATTTTAATGGGTCCGCAAAAAAAACGGAAGTTACTCCGTGTGCATTCCTTTCCGTATGTCCGTATTTCCGTTCCGCCAAAAAATAGAATATGTCCTATTATTGTCCGCATTACGGACAAGGATAGGACTGTTCTATTAGCCCTGGATGTAATCTATTAGCACATGGATGTAATCCGTATTTTTTGCAGATGCGTTTTTTTTTTTGCGGACCGCAAAATACATACGGTCGTGTGCATGAGGCCATAAGCTGATACAGACAAACCCTGAAGCCTGCCATACATAAGAGATAATGATCCGCTGCACTGCGGTCAAACGTCCCCACCAGTAACATGCCAGAACAGGGGCATATACAGATTTCATAGGGCAACATCTCAAAATTTTGTATTTTTTATTAAGTGAAGAATTAAAAAAAAAAAGAAAGTTGCAGTTGCATAATGTAACTCCACCCATACAACTCTCAAAATCCATTAGTACATACAAACAGCTGGGAATGCAGCAAAACACAGTAAAAATATTACAAAACCTTCTTAACTATGTTGCACGTCCCACCCCACAGAAAATGCTAAAAACACTCTACTCTCTTCTGGCACAAAGCCCTTCTTACATGACTCCCAATGTCTCCTGCTCCTCTTCAGTACATGATAAAACTGGCTGCCTGCAGCCACAAGGGGTAACTCAATGCATATGAATTCATACAGTTACTATTGAAGGCAATGGAGGCTGTAACAATCTCTTTGCACTGAGCTCCCCCTAGTGGCGGCTGCTAGAAAACGTTGGATTGATTTATGTCAGGAACAGACAAGAGAGTTCAGTGTCTAGGCCCAATAGCTGTCTAGTGGTCTGCCTGCATGTTAAAGGGGTTGTGCAGTGGCATAATATCGATGACCTATCTTCAGGATAGATCATCAATATTAGATTGGCAGTGGTCTGATTGCACCCCTGCTTATCAGCTGTTTGTTGGGGTCGAATCGCTTGTAGTTACAACTGCTCGTCCGATTCAAACACAGCCACTATACGGTGTACTGCACTGTGCCTGGTATACAATGAAGAGACTGCAGTGTTTGTCCAAGCGCCGTGACCCCTTCAAACAGGTAATAGGTGACAGGGTGCCAGGAATTGAACTCCCTATCTGATATTAATGACCAATATTGGAATCCCGGACAATCCTTTTAAAGGGATTGTCCATCAGAAATGAAAAATTAATTTACAGGAGGGCTGTGTGTATATAAAAAAAGGTTCTGGTTCCCCTACTGGATCAGAAGCGATGGTGTTTTATTCTCATTCACGTGACTGCTGCAGCCAATCACTGGACTTAGTGGTCACAAGTGCAAGAGATAAAATCATGACAGAGTACGGCAATCAGTTATCTCTGACAGTCCCACAGAGTTGAATGCGGACCACAGCTCCGTTCAAAAGATGGAACATAGGACCCCCTCTACCATGATCTGTGGGGTTCAAGGCAGATGGACGCCACCGATCAGAAACTAAAGGTGGATTTAGATCTGCGTCCAAAGTTCGGGGAATCGAAGAGCCTGTTATGGATTCCGCTACCACGGACCATAACGGAATTTGGAATCCATAAGGGGAGCCTTCGATAACCCGAACCCGAACTTTGGATGCAGAAATTAAAAAACAAGTTCGCTCAACGCTAGACAGGACGATTCTGCAGCTGCTTGAAGGGAAGAAGGCGTACTTTCCCCGCGGTCGGCTACTCGTTCAGTGAAGGAGACCGCGCATTTACATGCAGGGATCTCCTCCACTATATTGTGATCCCTCATCGCTGTTTAGACCACACTATCTGCTGCCCAGAAACTATGATCGCTGGTTCCTGCATGAACGGCAGGATCACCCAATGAACGAGTGTTTCGCTCATTCATCGGGTGATTGGTGGCACATTTACATGGCCAGATCGTCGGGAATAACCGTTCAGAGGATCTGCGCATTCATTATTACAATTGCTCTTCTACATTCTCTTCAGGCTGGGAGCTTGGAAGGTGTGTCTTTTTTCAGAGGGCGTATCCTTTCTGCTGTAGCTCTTCCCCTGTAACTGACACAGCTCCTTTTAGTTTTTAGTGATGTTTTCATAGAAAATTACAGAAAAAAATAGATTAACTCTGGGGTAGTCAATCAACAGGCAGTTTAAGATTTGAACTAAGCACGTGCGACCATCTGAGTGAGGTGGACAAGAAAAAGGACAAGAACAAACAGCAGGTGGCGCTATACAGATACATTTTATTGAATAATTCAGTGGCTATGCTACATTTTTAATTGCATGCAATAACAAGAGTATTCAATTCAGGTACTGGCTTGAAAAATGTAGAATATGTTTTGTGGTACCACCCCTTTAATGTTATCACTTTCAAACAGGATGTGGTGTTCAGGAGACCATATGATGCACAAATCTTCCACTGTTCCTGTAAATGCTGCAAAGTGATCGCTCAGGTATCGCTGGAGACTCCTCCCTATCATACTGTATACGGTAATTCAATGCGCTACAGAGAACTAGTTTATATAGACTATCATACCGCAGCCACTTCCTCTCTCACTTCCCTTCTTGCAGCCACAAACAGCAGTCATCAGTCGCTTTACTTAACCCTTTGTGGCACTGGCCACATCCAGTAACCATCTACTTGATGTTAGTACCCAACATAATACTGCTCGCAGCTGAGGGTTTGTTACAGTTAAATTCCTCTGTGAGTTAGGCCACTTTCACACGAGCATGACGGATTAGGTCCGGATGCGTTCAGGGTGCGTTCAGTGAAGTACACGTTTTGTTTGTGATCGCGTTCAGTTGTGCAGTTTTTATCGCGCGGGTGCAGTGCGATTTATTGTGTTTTGCACGCACGTGATAAACAAACTGAATATTTACAAACAACATTTCTTAGCAACCATCCGTGAAAATCGCATCCCATCCGCACTTGCTTGTGGACGCAATGCGTTTTTCACGCAGCCCCATTCACATCTATGGGGCCAGCGTTGCGGGAAAATCACAGAATATAGAACATCCTGCGATTTTCACGCAACGCAAAAGTGATCCCTGAAAAACATTGCTCATGTACACAGCCCCATTGAAATGAATGGGTCTGCGTTGCACCTGCGCGGAATACTCACTCGTCTGCAAGGGGCCTTAAGCACATCAGCAGCTCAAATCTCTCTCCTGTTCTGACAGTTTGTTACAATGTATCAGTGCAGGCTAAATGTGTCAATCTGGAGACTAAACTGTTAGATCGCACACAGATTATAGACTAGAGACTATTGTAGCAAACCTTCAGCTGGGGGAAGTTTTAGGTCCAGATCGGTTTTACATCTCCCGATATAAACAAGAATGTTCCCATTCACTATCAGCAAGCAGAGATATTGAGAGAATGATAACAAATTGAAACACAAAGGGGCAGATTTACTAATCCTGTAGATGGGGTAAGTTTAGACCGGCTGTCACAGGGGCTCAGACAGTGACTTTTGTCTGACTCTATACCAACTATTGATTAGGTTATATTGAGACAGAATTTAACACCAGCGTGTGCTCGTTGATCGGCAGTCGGCGGCAGTATTAAGTTACATTCACACGACCGTAGTGTATTACGGATCTGCAATACACCCAGCCGACCCCATAGAAATGCCTATTCTTGTCCGCAGGCTGTGGACAAGAATAGGATATGTTCTATCTTTTGCAGAGTCGTGGACCGGAAGTTCGGGGCCGCGTTCTGCAAATGCGGAAGCGGATAGCACATAGTGTGCTCTCCGCACCTCGTCCGGCCCCATAGACAGTGAATGCGTCCGCACCCGTTCCGCAGAATTGCGGAACAGATGTGGACACATTCATGGTCTTGTGAATGTAGCCTTAGGCCTCTTGTACACGAACGTATTTTTTTGTCAGTGTTTTGTGGTCCGTTTTTATCAGATCCTTGGTTCAGTTTTTTGTTTCCGTTGTGTTTCCGTTTTGGTTCCGTTTTTCCGTATGGCATATACAGTATACAGTAATAACATAGAAAAATTGCGCTGGTCTTAAAATTTTCAATAGATGGTTCCGCAAAAAACGGAACGGATACGGAAGACATACGGATGCACCGTTTTTTTTCCGGACCCATTGACTTGAATGGAGCCACTGAACGTGATTTGCGGACAAGAATAGGACATGGTCTATATTTAAACGGAACAGAAAAAACGGAAAAACGGAAACGGAAGGCATACGGAGACACTTAAGTATTTTTTGCAGACCCATTGAAGTGAATGGTTCAGTATACTGTCAGTATACTGAACTGAAAAAACTGCCAGTATACGGTCCGCAAAATAATGTCGTGTGCAAGGGGCCTTACACTGCAAGATGATCGCTAATGAGCTTTCATGGGAACACTCGTTAGTGATTATCAGCCGAAATATCGGCCGGTGTAATGCAGCCCTAAGTCTGGATGCAGCACATGATGAGTCCAGCGGTGCGACTGCTCTGTGTCCCTACGCCTGACTGCCCTTTGTCTCCTCGCCTCCTGATTTATTGCTATCACTGATGAGACTGTTCATTACAAGACAACACAACATTAACTGCTGACAGTTTCATATCCTGCACTGATGACAGATGTCACCCGAGTAGGAATATTGCATGTAGATATAGAATGCATACTGGAGTGTTACATTAAGGGCTCATGCTCCGGGGTGCGCCTAGCCTTTCTGCTACCTTAGGCGAAAAGTGAAACAGCACCACCCCTGTCCACGTGTTGTGTGTGGTATTGCAGCCCTGCTCCACTGAAGTCATTGGGATAGAGCTGCAATACTGCATACAACCAGTGAACAGGGACGTAGATATTGAATACCTATCCACGGAATAGGTCCTCAGTACCAGAGCGTGGGGGGGGGGGGTTGGGGATCCTCGCCGAACTGCTGCTTCAGGCAGCCACCGGCACAGAAAACTATACAGTGGACAGAAGGATTCATCCACTGTGTAGTTTCCAGCGCTGGCATTCTTCTGCAGACTCCATCCACTGCACAAAACATCTGATCGGTGGGGGTGTTGGATGGTGTTGGATGTTGGACCCCCACAATCCGGATATTGATGACCTGTCCTGCGGATAGGCCATTAAAGGGGTTGTTTCCCTTCAGAAAATGGCATTTATAATGTACAGAAAGTTAATACAAGGCACTTACTAATGTATGATGTTTGACCATATTGCCTCCTTTGCTGGCTGGATTCATTTTTCCATCGCATTGTACACTAATTGTATCCAAGGGTGACGACCACCCTGCAATCCAGCAATGGTGGTCGTGCTTGCACAATATAGGAAAGAGGCGCTTTTCCTTATAATGTGCAAGCATGGCCACTACTGCTGGATTGCAGGATGGTTGCAACCATGTGGTGGAAAAATGAATCCAGTCAGCAAATGAGGCCATGTGGACAATCACATAAATCACGGAAAAAAAAGTGCACCACAAGGATAAGCACCTGACAACACTGGCTAATCCCTCAAGCTGATGTTAAAAGCTGAGCCATTCGCCAACATCTACCAGTCAGGAACACATAGAGCCCCTCATGCACCACGTCAAGGTTTCTCAGCATGGCATGGGGTCCTACCACTAGACTACCTATGGTGTGTGAACAGGGTCTGAAAGGTGCAGATATCCAGCTCACAGTCCCAATCCCACTCACCTGCACTGCAGGACCCACAATGCAATGGGAGACACTTAAGGCCGCAAGCCGCACCCACAACAGACCATGTGACACAGGCTACCAGGTGCAGCAGAATGGTACCAGCCATACGCAATGGAACATTCAATACATATAAAGCAAAAATCACAGAAATAAACGTGGCCTAACCCTGGGTTCAGACCTGAGCGTTCTTGAAACGCGCGTTTTAGTCGCGCGTATTACAGAGCGTTTTTGCAAATAGGAAACGCGCGTCGTATGCGCATTCTTGTGATTGACTACTGTGGTGTCAATCACAATACGCACGACAAACGCCCCAAAAAAAGCTCAAGTACTTGTTTATGCCTAGGGCGTTTTACAGCGCGTTCGAACGCGCTGTAAAACGCGAAAATGTGAACCAGTCCCTTAGGGAAGCATTGGTTTACATGTAGTAAAGGGTCTGAAACCGCGCTGCTTCTAAATCCGTCGTACGAAGCACAGGTGAAAATATAAAGGGTATTAGCCTTTGTCCTCCTCTCTCAAAGGGTTCGATCCTCCTCAGACCGTCTCCTCTGTAAGATTAAACGACCGGCATATAGTGAAGTACCCTCTTAATAGTTGGTAAAAAATGGTTTTATTTTACTCACAAACACAGGTGGTTTTCAGGCATATCACAAAGATAAAATACATCAGGTTCCTGCCCGACCCGGGTTTCGCTCTCTGGCTTCCTCAGGGGCGATCACTGCGCATGTCCATAGCATGGCCCTTTAAATAGCCCAGTTTCCTGTTCCCGAACTCTGGGAGTCATTACCCAATCAGCATATATTAAACATTACTCATATAAAAATACAAACTTAACCAGGGGACTGGTTTCTCATCGCTAAAATCATATTTAACCACCATACATCCAAAGTATCCCACCAGATTAGTTACATAGTAAAAACCTTTAGTTTAACAGTTTGTGCATCCGCTCTCACGTCACCGCAATCCTATAACATACATAGGTCTCCTTAATACATTTAAGTATTCTCTTCCTCCGGACAATACCAATATCCTACTTATATCTTTCACTTATATATCCATCATACCACATTATTACAGTTCTTCTTAAACTCATGCATCACACGTAACTCATAACCCCTCCATTCATTTTCACTACTGGTCACGTCATCTCGATGTTCTTGAAACCCGCCTCCTTCCCATTCATAAACTTGGTGTCACATGATTCAAGTATCCAATCACCATCATATAGTTCAAAAGGTCCTCAACACAGGATAAAACTCATCCCGGAGATCTTACAAACCCGCCTCTTCCCCATTCATCAGATTGGTGTCACATGATCCAAATGTCCAATCACCATCGCGTTTTTCAAAGGTCCTCGACACAAGGTAAGACTTCATAAATACTTACACAAAGGTAGTACAATGTATCTACATTAAATCAAACAAGGTTTCAGATCGAATTCTATATTCAAGCCGCTGGGTTGCAGCGTCCCTAATTGGTAGATCCATTGTACTTCCTTTCGATTTATCCGCGCCAGCGAGTCACCTCCTCGCCAGTGTGGTTTAACCACTTCTACGCCAGCAAACCTCAAGCCCCGTGGATTCTTACTATGCATCAGCTTGAAGTGAGCCGACACACTATGGCTCATCAGTCCCTTCTTGATATTCCCTATATGTTCCTGAATCCTCACCTTCAACTTTCTCACTGTCCTGCCAACATATTGGAGTCCACACGGGCACTCCAACACGTATATAACACCCTCATTTTCACAGGAACAGTTTCCTTTTATTCGAACTCTCCTCCGTTCTTCTTAGAAACAATGCAATCAAGTGTTCTCATTCTCTCTTTTGTGTTGCGATTTTTACAACCGGTGCAGAATCCACACCACGTGAATTTGTCCCCCTCCCTACTCGCCTTTACCCCTGCTGGAGGGATGGCGCTATGCACCAGCTTGGTCCTGATATTTGGAGCCTTCCTAAAAATAAAGGTAGGGTTCTTCGGTATGGCCTTCCCTAAAATCGGGTCATTTTTAAGGTTCCCAATTTTTCCTGACAGCTTTTTTAATAGTATCCGACATGGAACAGTATCCGGTTGTAAAGGAGAATCTATAATCCTTCTCATCCTTTTTATTTTTCGTTATACCTCCTACTCTGGTTCTCTCCTCCTCAACAGTTTTGATAGTGGCTTCAAGGTGGTCTCCTTCGTATCCTCTTTCAAGGAAGCGGTCCTTCAACACCTCACACTGTGACCTATAGTCTTCCACCGTAGTACAGTTACGAGACATTCTCTTAAACTGCCCTTTGGGTATATTTTTTGAGCCATGGTTTATAGTGACAGCTTTTCACGTCAATATACGAGTTCACATCCGTATCCTTAAAAAGGAACTAGTCTTAAAGTTCCCATCTTCTATCTTAATGCACAGGTCTAAAAATTTATGGACACATCACTAATCTCCCCCACAAACCGCAGGTTCCATTCATTATCGTTAAGCTGATGGATAAAATTCTCCAATCCTTCCTTCTCTCCTTCCCACATTAGGAGGCAGTCGTCGATGTATCTCTTCCAGAGGATTAGTCTGCCTCTGGAAGTGACTACCCCCAATGCGGGGAGGATGGTGACCTCTTCCCATGCCCCCATAAAAATATTAGCGAAACTGGGGCGAATTTCGCCCCATCGCCGTACCAATTCGCTGGACATAATGGGAGTCCTTAAACCAAAAATAATTATGTTCAAGGCAATAATCCAAAATTTTCAAAATAAAATCCCCCTGCAAGTCACCTATTTTGGGGTCTTCTATAATTCTGTTTTCTACCGCTTTTAAACCCAATTGCTTGGGAATTACTGTATACAAAGATGCTACGTCAACTGTAGCCATCCATGTATTTGATGTGGGTGGATTCAGATTTTTTATTATCTGTATCACTGTTTCTGTGTCCTTTAAGTGGGAACGATTTTGTGTTGCATATCCCTGTAAATAAAAATCTATATATTCTGTGACCTTGCATGTCAGGGAATTTAACCACACTACATTGGAACCAGCAGCGCAAGTAACTGTCCGTGTTTTTGGGATACAAGACTGACACTTTCTTTTTATTTCATATTGGTTTACATGTGTTGAGCGTTTTACAGCGCGTTCGAACGCGCTGTAAAACGCGCAAGTGTGAACTTAGGGTAAATGGGAAGAAGCTCCTCCAAATGTGGTTCGCAGCGAGCAGCCAATGTGGACAATCACCATACATAAGTGCCTTGTAATAACTTTACATGATAAATGCCATTTGCTGAAGTGAGTCATCCCCTTTAATATCTAAGTATTGGAAACCCCCTTTAAGGTTCAGAGCTGAACCCGGACATAACCTCTACTTCACTCATTCAAGCGCCAATGCTCCCCATTGCCCTGTGCCCCACTGCACAGGGCAAGGGCTTTTTCTTTAAATCCAGTGATGTACCGGGTCTCAGCATGGGTATGATAGGCGGAGGCTTTGGTCTAGCAGTGAGCCCAGGGCAGCGCTATAGACCACCCATTAGTGCGGGTGACATCACTGCTAGGTGGAAGCCTCCGCCTAGCAGTATGACAACGTAAACAAAATAGCTCTGAACCCGGACAACCCCTTTAAATATAGCATATCTGATCTTACGCCAGCTAATTTTAGATTGTGCCGGTAGCAGAGGCTGTTTACACGGCACAATCTGCTGCTGGCGGGAGATGATTTAGGTGACTACATGAACGATTTTATTACCCGATGAACGAGCATTTACGACCACCCTGTATTCCAGCAGTGGTGGTCGCACTTGCACAATATAGGAGAAAGTGCTGGCCTCTCTGGTGGCCGGGACGTGGGCTTGCACATAGGTGCGCATACGCAGCAGTTCCCATTCCAGCCACCTCGTATCTGCCCTGGAGCGGTGGTCGTCGATCCCTGGATACAAGCACTATATAATGTGATGGAAAAATGAATCAAGCCAGCAAGGGAAGCAATATGGATAATCACAATACATTAGTAAGTGTCTTGTATTAACTTTCTCTACATGATAAATGCCTTTTACTGAAGTGAGAAAACCCTTTAATAACTATAAGTAAAATATAAAACACACTACAAAGTATTTTGTTTTGTGGAATTTTTGTAACAGTTTTTAGGTGGTGTTTTTTTTTTTTTTTTCATAGAGCATGCTCTATGGCATTTTTTTTCCTAGCATTTTGCCCATAGTCTTCTTTGGAGCGGAGACAAAAGTCCTGCATGCACTACTTTTGTCTCCGCTCCAAAATCATCTTCTGAGCGGACACCTAACGGACCCCATTATAGTCTATGGGGTCTTTAGGCTCCGTTTGGCTCAGTTAGGGCTCAGTTATGTGCCAAATCCGTCCTCTCCGTTCTCCTGCTCCGTTTAGGCTGAATGGTGATGTGAACGAAGCCTAAGAGACAGAGTCATCCTTCAATAATGATAATTAAAGGGTTTATATAATTAAGGGGTTTATATACAGTATTTAGTGCAGGCAGCAATTACTGTGAAGGTCAAACTGGATAGCCTCATCAACTGCAGATGACATTCACCTATAAGGCTAGGGCTACACTGTGACATGCGTCGCGCAACTTTTTGCCGCAGAGAAGACGCACAAATATTTTTATATATAATGATGCAACGTACAAGTTGGATTTTTGTGAGACTGTCGCCTGTCGCAGTGTGACACTATAGACCATCATTACAATAAATGTCACGTGACACTTGTCACAATGTAGTTGTACCCTTTTTGTAGCCCTAGCCTAATTCCTCTGCTGAAATACTCTGTGCAGCTGGGGACCTTTCTCCATCCTCTATGCAACTCTGACTATGACCTTCCACAAGATCGGTACATTTCACTTCTGAAATACTCTGCGCAGCTGAAGGACCCTGCTCCTCCTCCTGTGTAAAGTCTAAGACTACATGGCAAGTTCGGCCGTTGCGCAAACAAAGATTAATATGTAGCACTGCGCCTCGCAACATAATGGAAGTGAATGGGGTGGCCACACTAACTCTGTGCTGCTGGTGGGGACCCTGCCCCATTGACCATGAAACTGACAGCCTACTGACATCTTCAAGATCAGCACACTACTCTCCTAAAATACTCTGTGCTGCAGGGATCCATCACAATACAATAACGTTTTCCCTGACTGGGTTTTCATAACTAGAACATCTTCCTGTAGAGAAAGCTGTTGTGAAGGGGTTAAATAGTTATCTCCATTTTTTTCAGATTTTCACAACACATGGTGCTAATTAACATCCTTTTGAAATGATAGCTGAGCTGGCCAATCAGAAGCCTCCGTGGTGATGTCATCCTCGGTGCATGGGGTATCCCAGAGGGAGATGATGAAATCCAGAGCCCTACATGTCCTGGTCATTGTGAACCAGATACAAAGCAACGGCGCCTGTTACCATGACGTCTGGCGAATCACAAATATTTAACAGATGGACAGTTATATCCGTATTCCAACAGACGGCGTCATGCAAGGAGAGATCATGAAGAGTATCCAACAGCATCTGCATGTCAGATGTGCCCGGCTGTCACCCACAGCACCCCCGGATGACATGTCGGGGACTAAATCCATGACAGGTGCAATGCTTTGTGCACTGATATTACGTCTGACTCCTGTGCGTGTGCCCCTTGAACATAAAGTTTATAGAGAGTACATTACGTCACCTATCCTGCATTGATTCTGAGTAATAGCTGTCCTGTGTGGACATACTCTTATGCTCCAGAGCGACGCTCACTATTCTGCTACTGGAGTCACTGTGTGCATTCGTTATATTACTTACCCTGTACTGATCCTGAGTTATATTGTGTATTATACTCCAGAGCTGTACTCACTATTCTGCTGGTGGAGTCACTGTGTACATACATTACTTATCCTGTACTGATTCTGAGTTACATCCTGTATTATACTACAGAGCTGCACTCACTATTCTGCTGGTGGAGTCACTGTGTACATACATTACTTATCTTGTACTGATTCTGCAGGGCTGTACTCACTAATCTGCTGGTGGAATCACTGTGTACATACATTACATTACTTATTCTGTACTTATCTTGAGTTACATCCTGTATTATACTCCAGAGCTGCTGCACTTACTATTCTGCTAGTGGAGTCACTGTGTACATACATTACATTGCTTATCCTGTACTGATCCTGAGTTACATCCTGTATTATACTCCAGAGCTGCACTCACTATACTGCTGGTGGAGTCCCTGTGTACATACATTAATTATCCTGTACTGATCCTGAGTTACAGCCTGTATTATACTCCAGAGCTGCACTCACTATTCTGCTGGTGGAGTCACTGTGTACATACATTACATTACTTATCCTGTACTTATCCTGAGTTACATCCTGTATTATACTCCAGAGCTACACTCACTATTCTGCTGGTGGAGTCACTGTGTACATACATTACATTACTTATCCTGTAACTGATCCTGAGTTACATCCTGTATTATACTCCAGAGCTGCACTCACTAGTCTGCTGGTGGAGTCATTGTGTACATACATGACATTACTTATCCTGTACTGATCCTGGAGTTACATCCTGTATTATACTCCAGAGCTGCACTCACTATTCTGCTGGTGGAGTCACTGTGTACATACATTACTTATCCTGTACTGATCCTGAGTTACATCCTGTATTATACTCCAGAGCTGCACTCACTATACTGCTGGTGGAGTCCCTGTGTACATACATTACTTATCCTGTACTGATCCTGAGTTCAATCCTGTATTATTTTTCAGAGCTGCACTCACTATTCTGCTGGTGAAATCACTGTGTACATACATTACATTACTTATCCTGTACTTATCCTGAGTTACATCCTGTATTATACTCCAGAGCTACACTCACTATTCTGCTGGTGGAGTCACTGTGTACATACATTACATTACTTATCCTGTACCTATCCTGAGTTACATCCTGTATTATACTCCAGAGCTGCACTCACTAGTCTGCTGGTGGAGTCATTGTGTACATACATAACATTACTTATCCTGTACTGATCCTGAGTTACATCCTGTATTATACTCCAGAGCTGCACTCACTATACTGCTTGTGGAGTCCCTGTGTACATACATTACTTATCCTGTACTGATCCTGAGTTACATCCTGTATTATACTCCAGAGCTGCACTCACTATACTGCTGGTGGAGTCCCTGTGTACATACATTACTTATCCTGTACTGATCCTGAGTTCAATCCTGTATTATTTTTCAGAGCTGCACTCACTATTCTGCTGGTGAAATCACTGGTACCATACATTACATTGACTTATCACTGCACTGATACTGAGTTACATCCTGTATTATACTCCAGACTACACTCACTATTCTGCTGATGGAGTCACTGGTACAGACATTACATTACTTATCCTGTACCATCTGAGTTAATCCTGTATTATACTCAGAGCTGCACTCACTAGTCTGCCGGTGGAGTCACTGTGTACATACATAACATTACTTATCCTGTACTGATCCTGAGTTACATCCTGTATTATACTCCAGAGCTGCACTCACTATTCTGCTGGTGGAGTCACTGTGTACATACATTACATTACTCATCCTGTACTGATCCTGAGTTACATCCTGTATTATACTCCAGAGCTACACTCACTATTCTGCTGGTGGAGTCACTGTGTACAAACATTACATTACTTATTCTGTACCTATCCTGAGTTACATCCTGTATTATACTCCAGAGCTGCACTCACTAGTCTGCTGGTGAAATCACTGTGTACATACATTACTTATCCTGTACTGATCCTGAGTTACATCCTGTATTATACTCCAGAGCTGCATCACTATACTGCTTGTGGAGTCACTGTGTACATACATTACTTATCCTGTACTGATCCTGAGTTACATCCTAGTATTGTACTCCAGAGCTGTACACACTAGTCTGCTGGTGGAGTCACTGTGTACATACATTACTTATCCTGTACTGATCCTGAGTTACATCCTGTATTATACTCCAGAGCTGCACTCACTATACTGCTGGTGGAGTCCCTGTGTACATACATTACTTATCCTGTACTGATCCTGAGTTCAATCCTGTATTATTTTTCAGAGCTTCACTCACAATTCTGCAGCATTAGGCTACATTCACACGAACTTGGTGTTTTGTGGATCCCCAAATTGAGGATCTGCAAAACACGGATACCGGCCCATGTGCGTTCCGCAATTTGCAGACTGCACATGCCGCCGCTTATCATAGAAAATGCCTATTCCTGTCTGCAATTGTGGACAAAAATAGGACATTTTCTACTTTTTTTGCTGAGCGAGGCACGAAGCAACGGATGCGGACAGCACACGGTGTGCTGTCCGCATCTTTTGCGGCCCCATAGAAATGAATGGAAACGGAACAGATGCGGACTCGTTCGTATGATCGTGTGAATGTAGCCTTTAGCTAAAATCTTATCTGATCTTACCCCAGCTAATTTTAGATGGTGCCTAGATGAAGATACCCACAGAAGAGCGTTGCACTTATCAATGTAAAGTCCCCTTTACATGGCCTGATGTGACAAGTGATTGTCAGAAAGGAAGCGTTTCTTCCCGACAATAACCTGCTCGTTAGTGAAAGAGACTGCCGCGTTTACATGCAGCAATCTCCTCCACAGTATGGGGAGGAGCGATCGCTAATGCCATCGCTCAGCCCCATACACAATCATTGTGTGCCGGCAGCAGAGGCTGTTTACACGGCACAATCTGCTGCTGGCGGGAGATGATTTAGGTGACTACATGAACGATTTTATTACCCGATGAACGAGCATTTACGACCACCCTGTATTCCAGCAGTGGTGGTCGCGCTTGCACACTATAGGAGAAAGTGCTGGCCTCTCTGGTGGCCGGGACGTGGGCTTGCACATAGGCATGCATACACAGCAGTTTCCCACCCCAGCTCATATCTGCCCTGGAGCGGTGGTCGTCGTAATCCCTGGATACGAGCACTATATAATGTGATGGAAAAATGAATCCAGCCAGCAAAGAAGGCAATATAGACAATCACAATACATTAGTAAGTGCCTTGTATTAACTTTCTCTACATGATAAATGCCATTTGCTGAAGTGAGTCAACCCTTTTAATAACTATAAGGCCTCATGCACACGGCCGTTGGTGTTTTGCGGTCCGCAAAACACGGAAGCTGCTCCACGTTCCGTTCCGCAATTTACGGAACGCGGCCCATTATAGAGATGCCTATTCTTGTCCGCATAACGGACAAGAATAGGACATGCTCTATTTTTTTGCGGGGCACGGAACGGAGCAACAGATGCGGACAGCACACGGAGTGCTGTCCGCATCTTTGCGGCCCCATTGAGTAAATGGGTCCGCGGCCGAGCCGCGAAATATGCGGCTCGGACGCTGACCCGAACAACGGCCGTGTGCATGAGGCCTAAGTAAAATATAAAACACATTACAAATTATTATTATTTTTTTTTAGCATTTTGCCCATATGCCGCCGCTGTCATAGAAAATGCCTATTCTTGTCCGCAATTGCACTTATTTGTAATAGGACATGTTCTATTTTTTTGCGGGGCCGCAGCGCGAAGCAACGGATGCAGAAGCACATGGTGTGCTGTCCGCATCTTTTGCAGCACCATAGAAATGACTGGGTCCGCACCAATTCCGCAAAATTGCGGAACGGATGTGGACTCATTCATACGGTCGTGTGAATGTAGCCTTTAGCTAAAATCTCCCTTTTTACACCAGCGTCTGTAAATTAGTGGCAACCATGAAGTGGTGGGTGGCTTACATAATTTGGCCAAAATATAAACTAATGCCTCATCTAACATCCAGCATAGTGGCAGGACAAAGCTCTAGCTGCAGTGTGCCATTGCACCTTTGTTTTTACGTTTGTATGTGTATTTCACCATAGCAACGTGCACCTGCGTATTGGGTTGTGCTGACTGCAATCTCCATTTTTTTTCCTTTGTAGCATATATGGGAGGCGTGGTGACCTCCATGCAGTCATGCACACCTGACTAGTGAATCCGCCCTGTAGGCTGGTTTTAAAGTCAGTATAAAACTGAGTCTGCTTTATTGAACTTACCAGAAGCCATTTGGTTCCAGGAGAAGTACTAGTGGGCTCAGCATGCATGTTGGTATTTGCATCCCTTGATCTGATGAGCGCTGTATGGCACCAGACGGGGTTACAAGCAGAGTGTATCTGGCATGCATGCTGCACCTGCACTCCCTGGGTTTTGTGTGGCTGATATGGCCCATAAAAGGTAAGAATTAATGTTAGGGACCACTCGAGAGGCAACCGTGAAGTGGTGGGTGGCTTACATAATTTGGCCAAAATATAAACTAATGCCTCATCTAACATCCAGCATAGTGGCAGGACGGAGCTCTAGCTGCAGTGTGCCATTGCACCTTTGTTTTTACGTTTGTATGTGTATTTCACCATAGCAACGTGCACCTGCGTATTGGGTTGTGCTGACTGCAATCTCCATTTTTTTCCTTTGTAGCATATATGGGAGGCGTGGTGACCTCCATGCAGTCATGCACACCTGACTAGTGAATCCGCCCTGTAGGCTGGTTTTAAAGTCAGTATAAAACTGAGTCTGCTTTATTGAACTTACCAGAAGCCATTTGGTTCCAGGAGAAGTACTAGTGGGCTCAGCATGCATGTTGGTATTTGCATCCCTTGATCTGATGAACGCTGTATGGCACCAGACGGGGTTACAAGCAGAGTGTATCTGGCATGCATGCTGCACCTGCACTCCCTGGGTTTTGTGTGGCTGATATGGCCCATAAAGGTAAGAATTAATGTTAGGGACCACTCGAGAGGCAACCGTGAAGTGGTGGGTGGCTTACATAATTTGGCCAAAATATAAACTAATGCCTCATCTAACATCCAGCATAGTGGCAGGACGGAGCTCTAGCTGCAGTGTGCCATTGCACCTTTGTTTTTACGTTTGTATGTGTATTTCACCATAGCAACGTGCACCTGCGTATTGGGTTGTGCTGACTGCAATCTCCATTTTTTTCCTTTGTAGCATATATGGGAGGCGTGGTGACCTCCATGCAGTCATGCACACCTGACTAGTGAATCCGCCCTGTAGGCTGGTTTTAAAGTCAGTATAAAACATACCCACAGAAGAGCGTTGCACTTATCAATGTAAAGTCCCCTTTACATGGCCTGATGTGACAAGTGATTGTCAGAAAGGAAGCGTTTCTTCCCGACAATAACCTGCTCGTTAGTGAAAGAGACTGCCGCGTTTACATGCAGCAATCTCCTCCACAGTACGGGGAGGAGCGATCGCTAACACCATCGCTCAGCCCCATACACAATCATTGTTTGCCGGTAGCAGAGGCTGTTTACACGGCACAATCTGCTGCTGGCGGGAGATGATTTAGGTGACTACATGAACGATTTTATTACCCGATGAACGAGCATTTACGACCACCCTGTATTCCAGCAGTGGTGGTCGCGCTTGCACACTATAGGAGAAAGTGCTGGCCTCTCTGGTGGCCGGGACGTGGGCTTGCACATAGGCATGCATACACAGCAGTTCCCACCCCAGCCACCTCATATCTGCCCTGGAGCGGTGGTTGTAATCCCTGGATACGAGCACTATATATTGTGATGGAAAAATGAATCCAGCAAAGAAGGCAATATAGACAATCACAATACATTAGTAAGTGCCTTGTATTAACTTTCTCTACATGATAAATGCCATTTGCTGAAGTGAGTCAACCCTTTTAATAACTATAAGGCCTCATGCACACGGCCGTTGGTGTTTTGCGGTCCGCAAACCGCGGATCTGCAAAACACGGAAGCTGCTCCACGTTCCGTTCCGCAATTTGCGGAACGGAACGCGGCCCATTATAGAGATGCCTATTCTTGTCCGCATAACGGACAAGAATAGTACATGCTCTATTTTTTTTGCGGGGGCACGGAACGGAGCAACAGATGCGGACAGCACACGGAGTGCTGTCCGCATCTTTTGCGGCCCCATTGAAGTAAATGGGTCCGCGGCCGAGCCGCGAAATATGCGGCTCGGACGCGGACCCGAACAACGGCCGTGTGCATGAGGCCTAAGTAAAATATAAAACACACTACAAATTATTTTGTTTTGTGGCAGTTTTTAGGTGGTCTTTTTTTCACAAGCATTTTTTTTTTTTAGCATTTTGCCCATATGCCGCCGCTGTCATAGAAAATGCCTATTCTTGTCCGCAATTGCACTTATTTGTAATAGGACATGTTCTATTTTTTTGCGGGGCCGCAGCGCGAAGCAACGGATGCAGAAGCACACGGTGTGCTGTCCGCATCTTTTGCAGCACCATAGAAATGACTGGGTCCGCACCAATTCCGCAAAATTGCGGAACGGATGTGGACTCATTCATACGGTCGTGTGAATGTAGCCTTTAGCTAAAATCTCCCTTTTTAAACCAGCGTCTGTAAATTAATCGTAAGTTGGAAAACCTAACTGCCCCATCAGGTGCATTTTAGGTGTCTTTCCACAACCTTTCTGACTGTTTCCATAGTAATCAACAGAATTCAGATTTATGTAGGTCATCAATAGTTCAATAGCACCTCGATACATTCATACACAGTGAGCTCCCCCTAGTGGTGGCTGTAAACAGAATTTTATTTAGCACTGTAAAAAAGCAGACGATTTGGAGCGCTAGGTCAGAAAAAACGTCCAACTGCTATAAAAAGCAGAATTAAAAAAAGGTTCTAGTTTATGAAAACAAGAAAAGAAAATATAGCTTTCAATGTAAGAAAGAAAACAATCTGCTGGAAAGTCATTCTTTAATAATTCCTCCTAGTAGTAATGGCAAATGATGAATTTTTATCGGGCTCTTCATTGCTCTTAGGCCTCTTGCACACGACCGTATGGATTTTTCAGTATTTTGCGGTCCGCAAAAAACGGATCCGCAAAGAATACTAGTGACGTCCGTGTGCATTCCGTTTTTTGTGGAGTGGAACAGCTGGCCTCTGATATACCAGTACTATCCTTGTCCGCTATGCAAACAATAATAGGACATGTTCGATCTTTGAACGGAACGGAAATACGGAAAGGGAATGCATACGGAGTACCTTCCGTTTTTTTTGCAGATCCATTGAAATGAATGGTCCTGTATAAGGTCAGTATATGGAACGCAAAAAAACGGAGCGTAAACGGAAAAAAAATGTTTTGTCTTTAATTCCCCCCTAAATTTTGTCCCTAATTATTTACAGATGACGCATTATACTGGACTGCAGCACACCTTAACCCTCTAATAGCCAGATCACTTTGTGGCCCCTCAGTCTATATGCTGCAAGGATCAGGTTGTACCACTGGTTATTATGTTATTATGTTATTATGTTATCTATTTACACCGTGTTATGTACAAAATGTATGAATTGCTGCTGTCCCTATACCCCCCTCACTCATCTTCTACCTCACGTTCTGCTGATTTATACTTTCAGTTAACTGTACTAACACAGGCCATGATCAGAAACAAACCGTCCAGAGAAGAGGACAGTACTATAGTAGTTATATTCTTGTACATAGGAGGTGGTATTATAGTAGTTATATTCTTGTACATAGAGGCAGTATTATAGTAGTTATATTCTTGTACATAGGAGGCAGTATTATAGTAGTTATATTCTTGTACATACATGACAGTATTATAGTAGTTATATTCTTGTACATAGGAGGCAGTATTATAGTAATTACATTCTTGTACATAGGAGGCAGTATTATAGTAGTTATATTCTTGTACATAGGATGACAGTATTATAGTAGTTATATTCTTGTACATAGGATGGCAGTATTATAGTAGTTATATTCTTGTACATAGGAGGTGGTATTATAGTAGTTATATTCTTGTACATAGGAGGCAGTATTATAGTAGTTATATTCTTGTACATAGATGACAGTATTATAGTAGTTATATTCTTGTACATTGGAGGCAGTATTATAGTAGTTATGTTCTTGTACCTATGAGGCAGTATTATAGTAGTTATATTCTTGTACGTAGGAGACAGTATTATAGTAGTTATATTCTTGTACCTAGGAGGCAGTATTATAGTAGTTATATTCTTGTACATCATAGGCAGTATTATAGCAGTTATATTCTTGTATGTAGGAGACAGTATTATGGTAGTTATATTCTTGCACATCAGAGGCAGTATTATAGTAGTTATATTGTTGTACATTGGAGGCACGATTATAGTGGTTATATTCTTGTACATAGGAGGCAGTATTATAGTAGTTATATTCTTGTATGTAGGAGACAGTATTATGGTAGTTATATTCTTACACATCAGAGGCAGTATTATAGTAGTTATATTGTTGTACATTGGAGGCACGTATTATAGTAGTTATGTTCTTGTACCTATGAGGCAGTATTATAGTAGTTATATTCTTGTATGTAGGAGACAGTATTATGGTAGTTATATTCTTACACATCAGAGGCAGTATTATAGTAGTTATATTGTTGTACATTGGAGGCACGATTATAGTAGTTATATTCTTGTACATAGGAGGCAGTATTATAGCAGTTATATTCTTGTATGTAGGAGACAGTATTATGGTAGTTATATTCTTGCACATCAGAGGCAGTATTATAGTAGTTATATTGTTGTACATTGGAGGCACGATTATAGTGGTTATATTCTTGTATGTAATCTTGAAATGAGTGTTTCTTGTCGGGCTCCACTTTGCTGTATATACACTGATAATTGCTATTTATAGACACAGGATGAGTGTTTTGTGTGCTGCTGATAGCACTGCACTTCAAATATGGATTCAGTACAAAAGAAACACTTGCCTTCCATGCAACAAAGTAATCACAAATTTAACCCCCTCCTGCCAATGCTGTGTAGACTCCAACAGAATATCTGATCTGCGCATACATCTGGTTTGATTTAACTGCAAGTACCGCAATTCTGATAAGAGGCATATCTGAGTACCAGTGTATCTGGTCAGCAGACTCCATAATATCTTGCTAATGTTGGTAGATAGAGTGGAAAACCTGACATTTGTAATGTAGTTCTGTGTGGACCTCTGAGGCAATATGACACATGACAGACTTAGATACACCACCTCTCCAGATAGCATCACTATACATACCAACGTTTCAGTTGGTAAAATCGAGGCATATAAGCCCTGCCCCTGTCTATGCCCAGGAACAGCCACTTATGGGTGGGGTTTGTGCTAGCCCCTCCAATTTTGATTCTGATTGCACAAGTTTGCCGGGACTGTGCCTGAAAATCACAAATATGCATCACATATTACAGGTGCCTCTCAATAAATTACAATATCATCGAAAAGTTTATTCCAGTAATTTAATTCAAAATGTAAACTCATAGGCCTCATGCACACGACCGTTGTTTTTCACGGATAGGATGCTTCCCCATTCATTTCAATGGGTCCGTCAAAAAATGCGGATGGTCAACCGTTTTTGTTCCGCATCCGTGGTCCGTGTTTACATTCCGTCAAAAAAATAGAGCATGTCCTATTTTTTTCACGTTTGCGGACAAGGATAGGCATTATTACAATGGATCTGCTATAAAAAAGGATCCATAAAAACGGTCCATTATCCGTTTTTTTGGGCGGACGAAAAATTTGCGGACAGAACGGACGCGGAATCAAACAACGGTCGTGTGCATGAGGCCATATAGTGTGAAGCTATTGCTATCTACAGGGCATTGTGGGAATACATGATGATCAGCATGACAGCTGAGGAATGGTCTAGTCCTACTTACAGCATAGGGGTCTATTCACACGTCCGCAGTGTTTTGCGGATCTGCAAAAGAATAGGACATATAACAAGAATAGGACATGTTCAATTTTTTTGCGGAGCCGCGGACCAGAAGTTCGGGACCGTGGACTGGAAATACAGATGCGGACTGCACACTGTGTGCTGTCCACATCTTTTCCATCCCCATTGAAAATGAATGGGTCCGCACCCGTTCCGTATAATTGCGGAATGGATCCGGACCCAAAGTGCGGATGTCTGAATGGAGCCTAAACTGTAGTTTCCAAGTCCTCCACTGGATGGTGCAATCCATAATTTTTAGGGGTAATATATTAAGAACCAATTACACCCACTGGTGGAGAAAGCAGAAACCACTGAGAACAGACCAATCAGAAATAGGGGGTAACAGGAGATATTACACACATATGGTCAATGTCTGTAGATGGGAAGTTTGCAGTATATTATCACATACATTTATAATTCCTGCTCTGGTCAGCAGGTCCCAGGTGTTACATACAGTTCTTATTGGGACTATATTTTTGGGTCTTTTTGATTGCTTGTTTAATCTGATTGTCGACTTGAGAAAAATGACTGAATATAAATCTTTATTCACTTTTTAATGACAAATATCAAGAAACATAAATGCAATGAAAACACTTCTTATATTTCACATGCTGTAATACCCCATACACATCATCAGTAATACCCCATAGTAATCATCCGCTGCGGCAGCTCTCAGATGGGCCAAATATAAGGCGAAATGCTGATTTTGTTTTCTTTTTACTATGCTATAGTGCATGACTCCCATCTGCAGGTAAAGCACCAGTAATGCAGCAATATAAGTATGTCATAGTAAATCCTGGCCAGTGCCATCACTGCAACAGAATTGAACGCTATCATTGGAACCACTCAGTGGCAATGGCGGAACACTAAAAACCCTGTATCACCCGCCTTAAGGCTCATGCACAAGGCTGTTGTACGGCCGTTCTATGCATTGAGGACCACAAATTGCGGTCCCCAATGCACGGGCAACATCAGTGCGGCGGCCGGATGGATCGAGACCCATTCAACTTGAATGGGTCTATGATCCATCCGCACCTTAAAAAAATAGAATGTTCTATTTTTTTCCGGTGCAGAGGCACGGACAGAAACACCATCGAAGCACTCCATAGTGCTTCCGATCCGTGCTTCCGTTCTGCATCTCGCTGATTGCAGACCCATTCAAGTGAATGGGCCCGCATCTGTGATGCGGGGTGCACATGGCCGGTGCCCGTGTATTGCGGACCCGCCGTACGCACGCCGCAACGGCCGTGTGCATGAGCCCTTAGTCTGAAAACACACATAGGTATTTTGTGGCATTTTTCAGAACTTTTGCAGTTTTAAAGTTCTTATGCACATGCAGGTATTTTGCATTTTTGTTTTGGCAAACAAAACCAAACACTATTCAAACATTGATTTTGCAAAACAAAAAAAAAAAAGGAACACTGAAAAACTGCCATAAAAAACATGGAGGTAAAACAACCAGTTTCTAAGGCCTCTTTTCTGTTTACGTTCTGTTTTTTGCGTTCCGTATACTGAACCATTAATTTTAATGGATCCGCAAAAAAAAACGGAAGGTACTCCGTATGCCTTCCGTTTCGTATTTCCGTTCCGTTCAGAGATAGAACATGTCCTATTATTGTCCGCATAACGGACAAGGATAGTACTGTTCTATCAAGGGCCAGCTGTTCCGTTCAGCAAAAATGGAATGCACATGGATGTCATCCGTGTTTTTTGCGGATCCGTTTTTTGCAGCCCGCAAAATACTGAAAAAGCCATACGGTCGTGTGCAAGAGGCCTAAGAATTGTTGTTGATTTTTGCACACTGATTTTTCCGCAGTGTTTTCCACTGTTGAATCAGTTTCTCGTTGAATTGAATGGAAAGACTCTCTCCATTCAATACAATGAGAAACTGATTCTGCAATGGAAAACGCTGCAGAAAAATCTGTGTGGCTTTTTAGACCAGTCTTAGATTACCCCCTGTGCTGCCATAAGATTCGGCTAATTTATGAGAAGGTGAAATTAGGTGAATCTAAGGCAGTCCGTGCCTACTCCAGCCCCATCTCTCCCAACTGCCAAACACGGCATGAAACGGGCCGTGCAACTAAATATTGTCACATGGCCGGTTGATCATAAATCACATATTCTTAGCATAGAACGTCTTTCAATAAACATGGAGGCTCACATAGGGATATAGATGAGCAGTAAAGCCAGACAGACACCCCAGCCTCTCCAGTGTTTTAGGCCCCTTTCACACAAGTGAGTTTCACGTACTGGACTCGCAGCACTGACGGGGTCGCATAGCATTATATTGATTTATGTAACCCTTAGAGGTCTGGAATACATTTCAGAACTGTACAATACATTCCAGAATTGTGCTGCAATCAGCGACTTTTCCCGCTCATCCCAGGTCTAAAAAAGTGAGAGGGGCGTGGGAGGGTAAGAAGATGGGCTGGTAGGTCTCATTCATCATTTTCTATGCCTGATTTAGGCATAGAAAGTGGTCTAAATTTAAGCCAGGAAGGAAGCTGGCTTACATTTAGACCGGCGGTGGATACGCCGAAGTTATGTAAAGGCCGGCGCCTCTACAAAACTTTGGATCCACTGTGAGCAAAATGGGCTATTAAAAGCAGCATCTAAAACGCTGGTCTTAATAAATGACCCCCTAAGTACTGTCTTGTACCCAGACATTGTAACAAACACTCAGCTGTGAGCAGGCTTAGGTCAGGACAGCCTCTAGATATAAACAAACACTGACAGCAAGCAGAGATCTTGAAAAACAAAGCCAATAAGAGAAAGTCGCAGTACTTCCAACTATACCATAATGAAGCTTTATAGCCATAAAATTGGACAACACATGTGCCATTTGCTTGACATTTATAAAGTGCTGAAGTTGCATTACTAGGGTTTGGTGCCATGTACTGGAGCCACAAATCATTTCTCACATCCCATGAATGGTGACAGCTATGTTTGCCATCATGAGTGTGCCCTGTATAAGTACTGTAGAAATGACCAGCTACACTGGCACCTAGTGGCCATATAGATACATCTCAATCATGCTCTTGAATTGTCCCAGTCATTTTGCTAAAAATCGGTACTGAGCGCCTTCAGCACGAGTGCTGGAGTCCGTTCAATACACTGTGATCTTGGGCATGACAGGTGTCGTGCAACCAAAGCTCTCAGTGTAGCAATGCAGCCAGGTTGCTGCAACCCCACACTGAAAAAGTCCAACCTTGCTGGATATTTAGTGATTCTGTGGTCACCGCAACCTGCAAGTTGGCTGCGACCCCATTTATTTCAGGGGCTGCACTGTGATGCTTGACACGCCCAAGATCGCCGTGTAGCCCCAGCCTTATTCATGAGCTGCTGGCTCTCCCCGCCTCCTGCCAATTAAATCTATAGGAAGAGAACTGTCAGTTCAGCAGCAGGGGCAGTTCACACCTATAAATCCTTCACAAATACTGGACTTTCTTTTTTTAATCATTTAACATGGACCTTGTTCTTTCCTCCACCTGTAGATCTTCTCTCGCGCTCTCCCTATTCCTCGAACGTCCTTCCTCACTGCCGCAGACACTCACCGGGCTCATGTATCAGAACGATCTATATAGCCCCTTAGTGACTCCATGACTCAATGCCGATGCCCTCATCTATGAAGTGGAACTGGAGGCAGAACTTGTATGACGGGTAAAACCTGCTGTATGTGATGGTACATTTGATGCAGTATGGTGGCTGCATGGTTCCCATGGTTCTACATCTGTCTGAAAATGGGTGCAATGCAGCTGAGATGCTGTATTGATATCATCAGTAGACAATGGGCCAGACCCACAGCTGTTACAGTAGCACCAGACACCGGCCATGCTGCTGCGCCATTGCTTACCGTTGTCTTATTACTGCTTGTCCGCAAAACATGATCCTTAAGAAATGACAATGGATCTTGCAGACAGGGGCATTGCTATAGGGAATGCTGAAGTAACAGGGCCCAGGAGCCTGAGGGGGCTCAAATATCCCTCTGCTACATAAGAAGACACCAGTATTATAGAAAGTACATGGTAGGTGAAGGCTCTGTCACAGATTTTACACTGGGACCCAGGATCCTCAAGTTATGTCTCTGCTTGTATATTTATTGAACAAAAAAATAAAAACACTGAATAACATAGAAATAATAAAATAATAATAATCATATAATAATAACTATAATAATATTAGATTACATGGATCTAATGAGTTATCAATAAATGTTCCAGTCCTTACATCTATAGGATTTATAGAGCAGGTACTGGCATTTAGGAATCTTAACCCTGGGTTCACACCTGAGCGTTTTACAGCGCGTTCAAGCGCGCTGTAAAACGCTCAAGACATGAAAGCCAATGGTTTCCTATGGCCCTGGTTCTCACTTGAGCGTTTTACAGCGCGTTTGAACGCGCTGTAAAACGCCCAACGCATAAACAAGTACTTGAGCTTTTTTGGGGGCGCTTGTCGCGCATTTTGTGATTGACACCACAGTAGTCAATCACAAGAACGCGCGTACGAACGCGCGTTTCGTATTTGCAAAAAAACGCGCTGAAATACGCTCAGGTCTGAACCCAGGGTTAGAATCAGCCAGTCCTGGTCCTGGCCACATGCTCTCTTCTGCTGAATATTATGGATGATTTCCTATTTTAAAAAAATCTACAAGGTTACTTTCACACTTCTCCAGCAGGCTGTTCACTCGCCGGATCCGTGCTGCCGCTAGTGCTCGCGTGCCGCTGGAGGTCCACTCCGGCCCTATTGACTATAATGGGGGGGGGGGGGGCGGAATTCCAGTGGCAGCATGGCAAACATGCTAAGTGAAGGCCAGAATAAATTAGATTGCCTTATATATCAGTTTAGGTTCTTC
The DNA here is from genome assembly GCA_033119425.1 of Bufotes viridis. Lineage (NCBI taxonomy): Eukaryota > Metazoa > Chordata > Amphibia > Anura > Bufonidae > Bufotes > Bufotes viridis. The sequence continues at coordinate 418,287,857 of CM065590.1, read as the reverse complement.
AAGTATGTGTTGCCAGAAAAATGGCAATTAAGTGTAACTGCACTATAAAAGAACATGGAACACAACAAAAGTCACAAACAATTGTGCAAAACCAGACTCTACAGCACACTGTTATACTCTAGTCACTAACAAAGCTGTATACACAAGTCTGATGTTTTCCTGTAAGGTCTCAGGATGCTCAATGCTGATGTAGCGCCCACACCAGTAGCAAATAAACCTACGCACAATGCAGTGCAGCAGGTACCATCTTGTTTGCTATGTACGGTAGTAGTTTGATTGGAGTAAATGCACTCTAGTTTATCAGATCCCACATATGACATGGGATGCGTAACATGTGACTGCGCAATGAGCCGCTGATGTGCTATGTCCGTGTGTATCGGACATACATTCATAGATCATACAGTAAATAATTCACATTACAGTGGGGACTTGGAATCCGATGTCACAGAGTTCAGCTCCACATCTGAATGGACATAGATGAGCAGGCTGGCAGTAGCCCCCCTAGAACACAATTAGGATAATTCATCATTAGTTTTAGTTTCCCCATTCAGTTTTCTGTCTTCCTGAAGAACAGAAAACAACAAAAAAATGAACCTTGTATTTTAAGGATTCGTTATACCCAGTTATACATTTTGCATTTGTTTTAGCCATTTCCGTCTGAGATACGTTATTTCTAAAATAAGGCATCTCAGACAGAAATGGCTAAATGGATGCATAATGTTCATAATTGAGCATAACGGATGGATAAAATACAGGATCAGGTTTTTTTTGCATTTTTCTGTTCTTCTGACGGATCAGTACTACAGAAAACGAAATGGTGATGTGAACATGGCCATAGATAAATATATAGCGAGATAGAAAGATAGATAGATAAGCTCATAGATAGATAGAAAAGCTAATAGATAGATAGAAAAGCTAATAGATAGATAGATAAGCTGATAGATAGATAAGCTAATAGATAGATAGATAGATAAGCTAATAGATAGATAGATATGAGCTAATAGATAGATAGATAAGCTAATAGATAGATAGATAAGCTGATAGATAGATAGATAGATAGATAGATAGATAGATAGATAGATAGATAGATAGATAAAGCTAATAGATAGATAGATAGGCTAATAGATAGATAGATAAGCTAATAGATAGATAGATAGATAGATAGGATAGATAGATAGATAGATAGATAGATAGATAGATAGATAGATAGATAGATAGATAGATAGATAGATAAGCTAATAGATAGATAACAACAAAAATAAGGCAGCAGCACTCCTAGACACTGGCAAGGTACCGTAGATATATCCACAAATTCAAATGATAGGGCAGCTCTCCAATTCAAGTGAGAAGGGTGGCGGACCCGTTTATTCCCCTAGCAACGTTTCAGCCCAGCACAATGAAGCTTGACAAAGGCCTCATTGTGCTGGGCTGAAACGTAACTAGGGGAATAAATGGGTCCACCACCCTTCTCACTTGAATTGGAGAGCTGCCTTATCATTTGAATTTGTAGATAGATAGCTAGAATATAGATAGATAGATAGATAGATAGATAGATAGGTATGAGATTGACACATAGATATAAAATAGATATGAGATAGATAGATAGATAGATAGATAGATAGATAGATAGATATTAGATAGAAAGATAGATTTAGCGAATGAGACAGTGGAAAAAATGGCCCAAGGATCATTTAAAGGGTTTTAGGCGTAAACCCTTCTGTCCTATGTGGAGGGCCTGGTTTGATCCTCGCTATGGGGCCCTGACTTCTCTATGTACGCCACTGATAGATAGATAGATAGATAGATATGAGATAGATGGAAACACAGTTGTGGCAGAACCTCTTTATGAAGAAGCTTTACATCAGTCACCCATTGCCCTTAATACTCACCAGTTAAAGGCCATGTTTCCGTATGTACATTTCACATCATCCCAGGACACCTAGAACACGCATATGAGATATATATATATAATATCACATAGTGCACATATACCGCACGCCGATAACAGACGACAAAGGAGAGGACAGAGCAGTCTCACCTTACATACACAAGAGTCATTGAAGAAATACCATCTACCGTCCTTGCAGCTGTTGATGTATGAACTAAAGTGACCGAAAGTCGCCGTACCGGAATGTGCAATAACCGCGAAGAGGCGATACTTATAGTGTGTCTGAAAGAGAGGAGAACCAGATTTATCAAACATCACAGTCTTAGGGCTCATTCACACTGCCGTTGTTCGTCCGTTCCATGCATTGGGGACTGCAATTTGCGGTCCCCAATGCACGGGCACCATCCGTGCGGTTGCCGCAATGGATCCAGACCCATTTAAATTAAATGGGTCTGTGATCCGTCCGCACCACAAAAAAAATAGAACATGTTCTATTATTTTGCAGTGCGGAGGCACAGATAGAAATCCCCGTAGCACTCTGTAGTGTTTCCATGGTGTTCCGTGCCTTCGTTGGGCACCATTCTTTCCGAATTGCGCACCCATTCAAACTGTTCGCGGGCCACAATATGGGCACGCCTGAACAGCCGCGTGCATGAGCCCTTAGAAAGTTTAGCAGACAAGATCACAGATGCTAGGATTAGATACAAAGACTTAAAGGGGTATTCCGGTTATATTTAGTTATCCCCTATCCACAGGATGGGGATAACTATTAGAGCATTGGGGGTCCAATTTCGTGACATCTCGTACTTGATGTTAGGGATAAATTTGGGTTGATAACTCTTACCTTTATATTATAAAAAAATCTAAAATTTACTGAAAATTTGGAAAAAAAATAGTAATTTCTACGCATTAAAGGCAGATAATGATACCTCATTAGTAAGTTTTTACTTATGATTCCCTATATATCTACTTTATGTCGGCATCATTAAAAAAATTACATTTTGGACACACAGGCTCTCCCAATTTTATACTGCTTGGTCCCCTTGGCTCGCTAAATTTCCCATACCTTCTTTATAGGGGTTTTGACACCTCTAATGAGGTTTTAAATGTTGGCAAACTTTTGATACTCTTCTGATCTACAATTGCTTTTATCTCAGTGGTTCTTTTATAACTCCAAAAGGCTGGATCTGTATTTATGTTTATGTTTTTGTCTGTTGTTTTGTGTTTTATTTTTATTACACTACTGTTGTTTTTGTTTTTCTTTTTTCTAACTCCTCCTATTGGTTCTACGTAGGCAGTGTCCATGCGGACACCATAGAACTGTTGCTATGAAGATGCGTTATGATTGATGTTGTTGGGTGGCTGCGTCCACTATCATACTTAATATATACCTTTGCTTTACTATAGGTGGCTGTGCCCACCCATGTGTCTTGCTTTGTTATATTTAGAAACTCTTAATAAAAAAATTTTGAGAGAAAAAAAAAATAATTTAAATTTTATTTTTTTAGGACATTAAAGGGCTTAGAATTTAAGAAACTATTTTTCTAATTTTCTATAAAATTTTCAAAACCGACTTTTTTGAGGATCAGTTCAGTTTACTTTGAGGTCCTTACATCATAGAAACCACCTATGAATGATCCCATTTTAGAAATTACGCCCCTCAAATTTCTCAAAACTGGTTTTACAAACTACAGTAACCCTTTAGGTGTTCCACAAGAATTAAAGGAAAATGGAGGTGAAATTTACAATTTTCAGTTTTTGCGCAGATTTTTAATTTTAATCCAATTTTTCCTATAACATAGCAAGGGTTAACAGCAAAACGAACCTCAATATTTATTACCCTAATTCTGCAGTTTACAGAAACACCCCATATGTGGTCGTAACCTGCTGTATTGGCACACGACAGGGCACAGAAAGCAAGAAGCAACATATGGTTTTTGGAGAGCAGATTTTGCTGGAATGGCTTTTGGATGTCCTACAGTAGAACCCCCCTCCAAAAAAAGTAACTTCATTTTGGAAACTACACCCCTCAAAGAATTTGTTGAGGAGTTTACTGACCACTTTTACCTCAGAGGCATTTCATAATATTTAGAAATACATGGCTCTGAAAATAAAAAATCGGAGCCACGGGCCGGCACGTGCACGGCCAGCAAAGTTAAAGCCACTGAGCATAAATTGTGCAGAGAGCACAGATGGCGGAGGCAGGAGCTATTTGGGGGCACAGATTGGGGCAGGGGGCACAGGTGAGGGGCATATATTGGGGGCACAGATCAGCTAATGCCTGATATCAGGCTCTGATCTGCAGATCAGAGCCTGAAACTGGCACTTTTACACGGCCGCGATCCGAATGGAGCGATCGTCGACAAGGGACCACTCTGATTGGTCCCTTGTCGGCATTACTGAACTGTATGCTGTCCCTGACAGTGGCAGTGCAGGGGCAGAAGCTTTGCAGCGATTGGATTAAAGAGCTGCCATAACGTTTATATACGTGTTATCCCCACATTCCAATAGCCATAACTTTTTTATTTTTCCATTCACATAGCCATATAAAGGCTTATTTTTTACAGGACAAGCATCGTTTTATGCCACCATTTCATTTATTATGTCTTGTATTGGAAAACAGGAAAAAAATTCTTTAAAAAAACAAACAAAAAAAAACACAATTCCACCAAGGATTTTGGGGCTTTGACATCGTTCACTGTGCACTAAAAATGACATGATATCCTTAATCTGCGGCTCAACATGATTGCAGCGATACCATGTATAGTTTTTATTTTGTTTAATTACTTTTCAAAAAATAAAAAACTTTGAAAAAAAATCTACATTTTCTTTGCATCGCCATAACTTTTTTATATTTCGGTCTACAGAGCTGTATGAGGGCTCGTTTGTGGTATGTAAGACTTTTAGATCACTGTTTTTCATTTTTTTTGGGGGGGGGAGACAAGATAACTAAAAAATGGTGATACCTAATATGTTTTTTTTTATTGTTTATATATTTTTATTTGTAAAATTGGGAAAGGAGGGTTAATTAAACCTAACATTTTGGTGTGGGGCGGGGGGGGGGGGGGTTGTACTGTTTATTGACTATTAGCCCCCTTAGGGGGCTAGAACCTGAGATCTTTTGATCACTTGACCTATTCACCCTAATAGAGATCTATTACGTGAATAGGATTTTTACATTGTCCATGCTGAGCTGTACCTCAAGCATAGTTCAGCAGGCAGATTACCATGACAGACCTGGCTTCAGCAGCATTTAGGCTGCCATACTAACCAATCGAAGCCCCATGATTTCACTGATCGGAATGGCAGAAGGAGCCTTATTCCTCTGCCTAACTCCATGGGGTCGCAGGATCGCTGTTCGCCGTCATAGTTACTATGTGCCTGCCGACACCCGCCGCATATGGAGTGGGCATCAATACAGAAGCCCGCTCCATACAAATGCGGGCGCATAATGCAATAGGGGTTAAGGTGGCAATACATATTAGATTAGATTAGAAGTTGGTTTGTGATTGAACAGCAGTACAGCAAATAATCATCTGCTGAACCTTCCTTTCACAGACATGGCAATGCATATATTAGTCCATATTGGATGTTACAGTTGTTCAAATTGTTCATACATGTTTAGTGACACCGGGCGATGGACCAAAGATCTTTCTATAAATGTTCTTTCAAAGAAATATATTTTGTCATCCAACCATTTGGTGGAAATGTGAAACATGCCCAAATTTATTTTCAAACACTGAGGTTAATCGGTTACCAGTTGGCCAAAACGAAGTGAATGACCATTCTGGTTGAAACTGTCTGTTTTTATAAATTTTAGACTAAAGGCGGGTTTACACGGTCCAAGCTAAAGCCGATTTTCAGGAAGGAGACCGCTGCATGTATATATTTTCCTTGTATAATTTCCCCCTTTTTTCCCATATTGTTATGCTCTATTTGATAACGCACAGTTGTTACATATAGGTCCCAGAACCAGTAATGTGATCTTGTTACCACCTTTTTTGTAAGTTAATTATAATATTTTTTAAACAGTTGAAGCAAAATGGGCGTCTTGCTGCAACCAGTACAAGAAGCATCTCCAGGAAAGCGGCTGTAGTGGTGACGCCCCTAGCAAGAAGAGGCCGTACACTTATGCACAGCAGTTGCAATTTTTAAACCTCATGACAGATAAACATCTTTAAAGAGGATCTTTCATCACTTCTAAAGATATTAACTAACGATGCTCACATGTAGAGCGGCGCCCAGGGATCTCCCTGCACTTACTATTATCCCTGGGTGCCGCTCCGTTCTCCTGGTATAGGCTCCGGTATCTTTGGGGACTTGGTTATAGTGGGCGGAGCCTGCCCTTCATTCCCTTCTCCCAGGCTGTAGCACTGGCCAATCGCAACGCAGAGCTCATAGCCTGGGAGTTAAAGGGCAGGCTCCGCCTACTATAACCAAGTCCCCGCCTACTATAACTTTGTGAGCACAGAGACCGGAGCCTATACCGGGAGAACGGAGTGGCACCCAGGGATAATAGTAAGTGCAGGGAGATCCCTGGGCGCCGCTGTACATGTGAGCATCGCTAGTTAATATCTTTAGAAGTGATGAAAGGTCCTCTTTAAGTATATTCATTCATATATTTTTTTAATAGGCTTTAAGGCACCACCAAAGGCCCCTTTAGTATGTACCATAGCGGCAGTGTCCTCAGGTAAATGCAGTGTAGTAAACAAGCATTATGGAAGGACGCAGTCTGGCCCAAACGGTGGTAATGACAATATTGGAAGCATTTGTTCTACCAAATGGTCCATACTTCATACTGTTGAGGCTACAACAGCAGGACGAGGCGCTCTTTCCATTTGCCTTACCAGCTCCACACATGCAGTATTGGGGGATGAAATCGGCCCATCTCGATCTGCCCCAAGGCCATATATTCTGCTAGACCTGCTACTGGACATTATAGATGTAGAGGGAAGCCAGGTAAGACTCACGCCTATTTATGAATATTAATTATTGATATTTTCCCAAAATATTAATGATTAATATTTCTTTAACATTGGCGAGCCAGGCCCACTGCTAAGAATTTGTTTTCTGTGTTTGGTTTTGGTGAGGACAATTGTCCCGGGCCTGATAGTTCGGACGGGTAAAGCAATTTTTCCAATCAGAACTAAACATAGGGCAATCTCTACAGCAGAGAACCTAAAATCTTTAGATTTTTGTATTTTTAACGATTTTCCGTTGCTTTTCACGAATCTCAAACATGTGCAAACATTCTGAGAAGGAGTCGTCGTCACTGTAGAGAGAAACATCACCGTTGGAGCTGAAAAAAAGTCCGGCTGGTCGGGAGAAGGCGTTCCAGATACTACAGGACCTTCCCCGCTCGGCAACTAAGGACCAGAAAGTACAGCACCACAGAAGATGGCCTCTCATCAAAAAGTGAGTATGGATTTCTCCACACTACAACACCTAGGCAAACACAGTACAGTCAACCCCATCATCCCCACCACTTACAAGTCAGCTGGTTCCCTCTGTAACTGGGGCTCCTATGGATGCCCCAGTTACAGTGGAAATAGTGCAAAAAAAAAAGTCTGTATCCCCAAAGGTCTCTTAGTGACCCTTTGGGACAAATTATGTGGAAAAAAATATATATAAAAAATATTTAAAAAATTGAAAACAAAATATAATAAAACACAAAATATGATGTGGCAAATAAAATAGAAAATTAAAAAAAAAACTAATAAAATAAAATTGTTCACTGTCTTTTTGTGATCCCTTGAGGGACACATTAGGTGGCAAAATATATTAAAAAAAAATAATAGAAAATTAAAAATTAAAAAAATAATAAAATACAAATAAAAAGGAAAAAAAGTGCAAAATAGTAGTGTTCATTGTACCCCAACAGTCTTTTTATGACCCCTTGTGGGACATATTATATGGCAAAAATATAGTTAAATAATAAGTACTAACCCCCCCCCAAAAAAAAAAGAAATAAAATATTAATAAAATACAAATAAAAGTAAAAAAATAAGGCCTAATGCACCCGAGCGTATTTTCTTTCCGTCTCCGTTCCATTTTTTTCGGGATCATATACAAAACCATTAATTTCAATGGGTCCGCAAAAAAAAATGGAAGTTACTTTGTGTCCATTCCATTTCCGCATGTCCGAATTTCCGTTCTGCAAAAAAATAGAACATCATCTATTATTGTTCGCATTACGGACAAGGATAGGGCTGTTCTATTAGGAGCCAGCTATTCTGTTCTGCAAAATACAAAATGCACATGGATGTCATCTGTATTTTTTGCGGACTGCAAAATACATACGGTCGTGTGCATGAGGTCTAAAAAGGAAAAAGTTTAAAATTAACAAAAAGTGTCAGTGTCCCCCAAAGGTCTTTTTATGACCTCTTGGGGGATATTATTTGTAGCAGAAATATATAGAAAAATGACCATATTTTTCACCCCATAAGATGCAGTTTTCCCCCCCAAAGATGGGGTAAAAAGTCCCTGGGTCTTATGGGGTGAATACTAATGAGCGCTTCCATTATGGAAGCGCTCATTAGTACCAGAGGGACGGAAAGTGGTGAAGGCTCTCTACTCACCGCTTCCTGAGCCTTCGGCTGTCAGCTGTGCAGGCTGCGCACAGCGTGAGGGCGCTCTTTGACCTCACGCTGTGCACGTCAGATCACAGCACAGCCAATGGAGGATGTGGAGGAAGAGGATTGCGATGTAGGTGAGGAGCGGCGGCGTCTGGAGAATTGCTGTGAGGGAGGGTGCTCATCTGCTGGGGCTGATGTGAGGCAGGGGGCTGATCTGAACTAGAGGGGTGATCTGAGGCATTGGGGGGTGATCTGTGGCATTGGGGGTCATTTACATTGGGTTTTGAGCTGAGTTCTGATTTATGGTCTTATTAACATTGGGGGTCTGATTGGTTGTCTGATCTGATCTGTGTGTCCTATGGGGCTAAAAATACGGTAAGTTAAAAAAGAAAAAAATAATAATAAAATGCATAAAAGAAAAAACACCCACACCAACCAAAATTGTCACCATTATCGCCCCATTCACGTGAAACTATTATATAATAAAATGACCGACACAAAATAGGGAACTAATTATAATTATTTATTTTGGTGGCAGTTTGCATATTTAAAGAATAAGGAGCTATAGTTTGAAAAAAAAAAACTTTTTAAAAATGTTTTGTACAGTTTTCCCCAAATAAAACAAAAAAATAAATTATAAGGCCCTATGTCTCAAGTGAAAATTTATTGCAAAAATTATTTTGACAGTCCCAACACATAAAAAAGTTACAATCATTTGAACCACCACGTGCGCTAAATCACAAAAAAAGTGTCTGTTCAGGCCTGGTTATTAAAGTGTTAGGCCTAATTCACACGTCCGCAATCTTCGCAAATTTACGGAACAGGTGCGGACCCATTGATTTTGAATGGGGACGTGATGGATGCGGAGAGCACACGCTGTGCTCTCCGCATCCGCGGAGTGCGTCGCCGATCTTCCGGACGGCGGCTCCACAAAAATATAGAGCATGTCCTATTCTTGCCCGCAATTGCGGACAAGTACAGGCATCTCTATAGGGCTGGTGGCAAGGTGTGTTGCGGATCTGCAAAACACTACGGACGTGTGAATAAGGCCTTAACCAATAAGCACTTTCTCCACTAGAAAGTGCTTACTGGTTTTTACATGGCGCCTGTAACTGGGGGGCAGGAGGTGGTAACAATCAATGAGCGCCAACCTCTGCAGTGGAGGAAAACGCTCATTTATGAATAGGAGGCAGGAAGGAAATGTCGCCACGTTTCCTGTATAAATAACTTTTAACACATTCCCGCAGCATGGCCACTGAAACAGAGGATTTATACTTACCTTCTTCAGGCCGCCCTGGCCCCCTCTGCCTCCATCTTCTGGTTCCTGCACTTTTACACCTGTCAGCGCATGGCCATGGTCACATACACGACTCCAGTCAATGACTGGCTTCAGCAGTGACATGCTGCTAGTGGCCACATCACCGCTGAAGCCAGTGACTGGCTGGAGAGGCACATGTGACTATGGCCATGCACTGCCAAGTAAAAACAGGGTAGGGAGCAGGTAAGTATAAGGCCACTTTGCAGACGAGCATTTGTCAAAGAGCGAGTCTGCAACGCAGCACCCGGCCTGAACTTCCAGCACTGCCGGGGTCACATAGCATTATATTGATTTATGATGCTATGTAACCCTTACCGTTCTGGAATGTATTGGATAACACTGGCAGCATTATGCCAGTGTTATCCAATACATTCCTGAACTGTAAGGGTTACATAGCATCATAAATCAATATAATGCTATGTGATCCCTGTCAGTGCAGGAAGGTCGGGCCGGGAGCTCCATTGCGGACTCGCTCCGGGGGGAACGTTCGTCTGCAAGGGGCCAATCTGAAGAAGAAATGACTGTGATAGCGATCATTCCTCCCCAGTCACTTTACATTGGCCTGTGTAATAGGCTGATGCAAATAAGCACCAATCAACAATTTTTTTTTGCGAGCCTTGAAATAAAGCGTTGTGACAATGCGGCCCTCAGAGCAAAAAAGGTTGTGTACCCCTGCCCTAGACAGTGTGGCCCAAGCCTCTTCCACCTATCCAGGCTATCCCCAGGCTTGGCACATCCAGCCAGATGCTTTCAGAGGGGAGTTTGGAGATTACTCTTTCTGCCAATTACTGGATCTGTAAGTGTTGTTTAATAATATATTTTACTGGGCACCATGTTAGTGCTTCTTTTGTCACCATGTTGGTGACTATTTACTTTCATTATATAAAAATTAACTTTTAAAAACCGATCTTGTGTTTCTTTGGCTGAAGATTCCCCTCCAAGGCGACAGCATGGATCCTGGATAACTTTTTAATATTTCCGTTCATATAGCTGTATAAGGGCTTATTTTTTGCGGGACAAGTTGTACTTTCTTTTGCCACCATTTATTATGGCATACAATGTTGTTGGAAGCGGTAAAAAAAATTCCAAATGGAGTGGAATTGGAAAAAAATGCAACTCCTCCACCTTGCCCTTCATTCTCTGGGTCAGTGTTATTACAGTGATACCCCATATGCATAGTTTTTTTTAATGTCTAAATAGTGTAAAAATAAACTTTGAAAAAATATAACTTTTTTATAGTTATATTTACTGAGCTGTATACAGGCTCATTTTTTGGGGGACAATCTTTAGTTTTTATTGATACCATTTTAGAGTGTGTGTGACTTTTTTATCACATTTTATTACATTTTTGGGGTAAGAGAAGCGATGAAAAAATGGCAAATCGGCCATTTTGACCTTTTTTTCCATTACGCCATTCGCCGTATTGGAAAACTATTTTTATATTTTAATAGTACGGGCGTTTTTGGTCACGATGATACCTATGATGTTTATATTTTTTGTTATTTACGTATTTATTTTTATTATATGGAAAGGGGGTGATTTAAAATGTAATATTTTTTTACTTTTTTATATATTTTTTAGCAGTTTTTTTTTTAATTTTATGTTATCTCACTTGATCATGGCATCTAAAGGCTTTAATTACCACGATCGGCATTATTGCCGGTCGAGGTAATTAGCCGCGGATCTATGCTGTTTAAGACTGCAGAGACCTGCCAGCCATGACGCCCGCTGCACGTGCGAGTGGGTGCCATGTTTGCCCATCGCTCCAGCACCGTACATGTACGGCACTGGTAGCGAAAGGGTTAAGGTTCGCTTTTAACAGCCGTTAAAAGGATGCAAAAAGGACACTAAAGATGGATGTAAAATGGATATTGATAGATGAATAGAACATGGATGCACACACTGAGGTAAAATGGCCATGAAACACTGACAATTTATCCATTTTTAACTGCTTTTTTTCCCCCCCGCTGTCTGTGAATGCACCATGATGTGAATAGATACCTTTAGAAGCACCCTATCCCTTATGGCAGTTTTTTTAAAGATTTTATCTCACTGGCTGCATTTAGCGCCACCTTTCTTACCGTTTTCTGCTCGTTTTCTGGAAAGTGTTCTGAGCTCAGGACCTCAAGCAGATCTAGAACTGGAGGGAAGGACAATGTTCTGTTTATCTTCTCTAACTGTGGACTCGTTTTACAGAGACGTTTCAGGTGAATGGTTAATGTTCGTGGCAGGGAACGGAAGTGGGTGACCTGTGGAGCAATCAGGAAATCAGTGTCCAACATAGATGAAATTGTTGCACCTTAATATAAAAGACTGACCTATGATGAAATGTTATGCATCTTTCTCATACCAAGATATCTACTTGCTGTCAGGGATATGCTCCTAGGACTAATTTGAAAGGGCTTAACACCTACATCAGGCCATACATAGGTCATACAAAGGTCCACTCTTATTTTTCCCAAATGTGGGACACTGATTGTTAAAGGGCCATACACTGTAAAATATCCATGATCAGAATGATTCTGTCTGTGGGATATGGTTCTGATTGAAGCAACTATGCAGGAGAGACAGAGGTGGCAATTAGTTCCTACCACAGTGGGCTCCAACCTGCAGCTCTCCAACTGTTGCAAAACTGCAACCCACCAATGTGTCCTGACAGCTGTAGATCCTTGCCCTAGAGCTTGCAAAGGTTACCAATAGGGACGGGCCTAGGATATTGCACCGCAGTTACCTTACTTGCTCGGCTATTTTTTCCACAAGTTGGGCAGAAATTCTCATCTTCAAATAGCTCCTGGGAGCGGAAGTACCTCCAAAGCATTCGCTCCTGACAAACACATGGAGGCAACATTCAGGTTCACATGGTAAAATTGTCATGCTCATATAGTGGTGGCAGCACAGCAAAAAAACAAAGTTGATTCACTTCCTATAGGCGTAATAAGTTATTGTGCACAGTGACAGTGAAAAGTGCCAACTCCAGGGGCGGATTGGCCATAGACCTTACCGGGAAATTCCCTGGTAGGCCGATGCCCAGCGGGCCTCCTGGACCCTCCTCACGGCTGTACAGTGGAAGTTTTTGGGTATGTATTTTGTGCTGCTGGCAGTATTTTGTGATGGACTGTGGTATTTGGCACTGTTGTGGTGGTGTCACAGATGTTCCCGCGACAGGTGGCAGAAGATTGGTAAAACTGGCAACACATGGTTTGATCTGACATATTTTCTGTTTGGATCAAATGACGTCTGTGTTGTTTTTGGTGCTGGCCACACCATCTTTCCCTAGGTGAGGCTATTATGGTCATTTAACCTTCTCTATTTATTGTTGTTTCTCCCACTATGCTATGCGGTTTATCGCTTCAGTTTGAGTTGTGGTGTGTGGATCTCGGCTGAGTTCCTGGTGCTGCAATAGCCACTTGAAGTTAAGTGTTTTCTTTCCATTTTGTATTTTGTTTGGGTTATTTTGTGTGTTTCATTTCCCTGTCATTTGTATTAAGGCCTGAGGGAGACTCCTGTTTGTCCTTCCTTTTGGAGGAACAGGTTGTCTCAGTCCTGACATTAGTACCAGGGTCCTATAGGGTGAGTTAGGACATTAGGTATTCTTGTGTATGAACTCACCTACCTCTGGGGTCTGTTCATACGGTAGTTAGTCAGGACTTTGATTAGGGTTTTACTAGGAGGTGTCCATCTCCTTTCCCTAGTTTCCAGGCCTTATTCTCTCACCCCTTTCCCTCCTATGTTCGGTGTGGTGTTTCCCTCCCACACCCGAACGTGACAGGTGGTATAATGTGCCACATTATGGTATTGCTGGCCCTGCCTTCCATCAGCTTAGACCCAACTACAAAATGGGGCTACTTTTAGTACTTTTTCCAGGGCCACTTTAAGTTGCCGGTCTGCCTCTGGCCAACTCTATAGTTGAGTAACCAATAAATGGATATATCAGGAGAGATTTATCAAAAATGGTGGAGCAGTTACCATAGTGACCAGTCACATTTCAGGCCACATTTATTAGAGGTACTGTGAAAAATGACAGCATTGATCTCACTGATTGCTATGGGAAACTGCTCCAATTTTTCCTTTTGCAAAATTCCCCTTTCCTGCCCTTCAGGCCCTAATTGTGTCCTGAAGTGGACTCATGGAGGATCTATTGGTGGTCAGAATGTGGAGCCTAAATCACAGGCTTTATGTTTAACTCACCAGAGTCAATTTTCTGTGATATTTGGAGCGAGAAACTCTGAGGGGTAGGATCAAACGGTCGCAGTGGGCAGAGCGCTGGTGAAGACATTTTTGGCATGTGAGACGTTCCTCCAGAGGGATATTATACAGTGATCTCAGCTTTTCTTCCTGGACCAAAATGGAAATTACAGATATTAATTGCATGTGGATTGGATAACTTGAGGTCTCTACTAATCTTGGGAAACAATTGTAGTCAGAAGATGCTTTGTAAAGGCAGAGGGATTCAAATGGAGTATAGGGATCTTCTGGGTAGTTCAGTCAGGAAGTTATAAAGTATCTCGCTGTTTTGTGTGTTAGTATGGTACAAGTTTAACTGCTAATTCATTTTATATTTATATATATAGTAATATACTCTATTAGGGAAATATATTAGTTTAAATTAGAAAACTGTATGTAAAGTCAACTCTCAGCAACTCTCTAGCTGAGGGTTGCTAATATGATTCCATCTTTAGTGTTCTACTGAAGACACCAGATAACTGTATGATGCAGAGGCAGACTTCTCAGCCTGCTTCTACCCTCCCTGCCCCAGCCAATGCCTGAATAATGTGACATCCTTCCTGTAAACAGTTAATCTGCTGTCAGCACTGATTACTGCAGCCCTTCTCCCCTCTGTCTTCACAGGGCCTCTGCTTAGAGCTGGGAAGATAGGGAACAGAACTACAGCATTCAGCAATGTCAGGAAGTGCACTATGTTCCTGTATACTTACTGTCAGTGTTGATCACCCTGCTTCATACCTTACCAGCACTAACCAAAGACACACTGATAAGATAGCGGGAGGAGCGGGACTGCATTAATCAATGCTAGCAGAAAGTGTACTATGTTCCTGTATTCTTACCATGAGTGTTGATTGCTTTGATTGCTACAGCCCTGCTCCTATCCCTATCTTCTCAGCACTAACCAGAGACATGCTGAGAAGGTAGAGAGGAGCAGGGCTGAAGCATTCAGTGCTGTCAAAGATGAACTGTCTTCAAGGAAGCATGTCAAATCATTTTTAATAATGTACCGTACATTACATACATATATATAAAGGCAGGGCTGGGGCAAGGAAACCAGAGGCAGGCTGAGAAGCCTTGGCATCTTACATTTATCTGGCATCTTCAGTGTTCAGTAGAAGACTTTACATGGCTTTCAAATATAAAATTAACATGTTTCCCCAAAAGAGTATATCACAAAAACATACTTATTGCCCCTGCACAAAAAGTATTAAATGACAGTTAAACGTTAAGCTGCCAATAATTATTTTACCATCTTGTGACCTAATTAATATGGTTCAGAGGGGTTTTCTGAAGGTTTTGGTAGCCAGTCTAGTAATATCGGGCATATAATCCAATGCTTAAAATGTCAGTTCTGGTGTGTCTGGGAATTTGTGGGTCCATTATGGATGACATGGATTCAAAGGGGTGCCTGGTAACATTCAGGAGTGGCTAGATACAAATTGGATGTCTGGTAGGTTTGTGGAGTTAGTAAACTTAAAAGGAGGTGTCTGGCGGAACACACAAATCATTCTGCGTTTGAATTTATACACTGAGATACAATGGCAATCTTTTTTCTCAGTGAACATGATATTATAGCACACTCCCCATGACAGAAGTATTTACCAGGTCAGAATCCGGAATGTTCTGGAGAAGATGATTCCAGAAGGAGGAGAAGACATCTGCCACATCGACCTGAACAAATGCTGTGAAATGACACAACCACAATATATAATCTACTATACTGTTGTGAACCCCTCTATCATACTGTGAATTCCACTATAATATTGCAAACCTTCTTCTTATCCCATGTGTTATATCTATTCCCTTATTTTCCTCTGAACTGTACTTTGACTTCCTCACTTTTTCATGTTCCCCAAAAACTCACACATCACTTTGAGCATCTGGAGACAGCGCAGGACCCGGTATGGGGGTACAGCATCTTCTTCACTATCTTGCATTGCCTCAAACAGGGCAAATAGTTCATAAGGCAGCCTCTTCTCTGCGGGTACATTGTCATCTGGTTTCCCAACTCTGCAAAAAACATGATGACATTGTCAGTGTATCATTGTCCTTCAAAAGAAGTGTCCGTATATCATTGTCCTGCCACAAAGTATCAGTGTTATCATTGTCCTGCCACACAAATGTCAGTGTATCATTGTCCTACCACACAAGTGTACGTATATCATTGTCCTACCACACAAGTGTACGTATACCATTGTCCTACCACACAAGTGTACGTATACCATTGTCCTTCCACACAAGTGTACGTATATCATTGTCCTTCCACACAAGTGTCCATGGTATCATTGTCCTGACACACGAGTGTCTGTGTTATCATTGCCCTGCCTCACAAGTGTCCGTGTTATCATTGTCCTGCCTCACAAGTGTTCGTGTTATCATTGTCCTGCCTCACAAGTGTTCGTGTTATCATTGTCCTGCCTCACAAGTGTTCGTGTTATCATTGTCCTGCCTCACAAGTGTCCGTGTTATCATTGTCCTGCCTCACAAGTGTTCGTGTTATCATTGTCCTGCCTCACAAGTGTCCGTGTTATCATTGTCCTGCCTCACAAGTGTCCGTGTTATCATTGTCCTGCCTCACAAGTGTCCGTGTTATCATTGTCCTGCCTCACAAGTGTCCGTGTTATCATTGTCCTGCCTCACAAGTGTCCGTGTTATCATTGTCCTGCCTCACAAGTGTCCGTGTTATCATTGTCCTGCCTCACAAGTGTCCGTGTTATCATTGTCCTGTCTCACAAGTGTTCTTGTTATTATTGTCCTGTCAAACAAGTGTCAATGTTATCATTGTCCAGCCATACAACTGTCCAGATATCATTGTCCTGCCACACAAGTGTCAGTGTATCATCATCCTTCCACACAAGTGTCAGTGTTTCATTCTCCTGGCAAACAAGTGTCAGTTTTATCACTGTCCTGCCACACTATTGTCAGGCTATTATTGTCCTTCTACGCAAGTGTCCATATATCATTGTCCTTCCACACAAATGTCTGTGTTATCACTATCATGCACACAAGCATTATAGTGATGAGTGTATGTTTGTCCTGTCACACAGGTGTCCATATCATAACTGTCTTGCCACACAATTGTCAGTGTATCGTTGTCTTTCCACACAAGTGTTAGTGTATCATTGCCCTGCCAAACAAGTGTCCATATACCATTGTTTTTCCATAAAAGTGTCAGTGTAATCATTGTTCTGCCACACAAGTGTCTATGTATCATTGTCCTCCTGCCACAAAAGTGTCTGTATATTATTATCCGCCCCTTCTATATAGACCCTTCCAGTTTTGTGACACGTCATTTCTCTTTTCATAATGCATCATCTTCTTTCAGAGCACGTGTGGGCACTGGGACTGATGCAGCATCCCGGTGCCACATAAGCTTCTGTTCATGAAGCGCTGCTTTCCAAAAGAAGGCAGTCTTCCATGTGTTGGGCAGGAGCTTTATAAACTGGTAATCCAGGAGGTCTCCCCTTTTCCAAAATGCAATAATGTGCCTCCATTACTTTGCTGCCACCTAGTGTCTGTGAGACACAAAGAGAACAGGGCCAGTATTGGGGCTCATGCACACAGCCGCATGTATTTTGCGGTCCGCAAAAAAAAAAAAGGTTCCGCACGGAGTAACTTCCGTTTTCTTTGCGGACCTATTGAAATGAATAGTTCCGTCTACGGGGGCCCGGAAAGAAAATACATTTGTGTGCATGAGCCCTAAAAGCAGGGTAATGTCTAGAATGTATGGGCTCCTGACAGGTTTAGGTCACATGACAAGTGGTGGTGAAAAGCAAGTGTTCTGTTTATGGGGGCTATAGGTATTCTGTGTGGTCTAGTGTGTGATAGGATTAAAGTGATTGTGCCAAGTATTAACATTATTCCCTATCCACAGAATAAGGGATACCTAACTGATCTCTGGGGGTACACCTGTTGGGACCCCACCAATCCTGAGAACAGGGGTCCCGTGTTCCATTCCTGATGGAGTGGCAGGCCCATTTATTGTCTACAAGTCTGAGGGGGTTTGGCCCATACATTCTAGGCAGAACTATAAAAGCAGGGTAATGCCTAAAGCTAGCAGACCAC
Source organism: Bufotes viridis (assembly GCA_033119425.1). Lineage (NCBI taxonomy): Eukaryota > Metazoa > Chordata > Amphibia > Anura > Bufonidae > Bufotes > Bufotes viridis. Next base: position 418,269,787 of record CM065590.1, on the reverse strand, counting down.
ACTTGCCAGTAGGGTGGCCGGTGGGTGTGCCCTCATAACCAGACATTGTAGGCCATGCCAGCTCCCGCTAGCCCCAGCTCGGCTAAGCCACGCCCCTGCTGCCGGCAAAAGAGGTGGAAAGCAACTGGAAGACTGTCAGATGAGCTTGGGGGGGTGGGGGTGCTTTTTTCCCCTCAGTATATCACAGAAAGCCATGTCCGCTGGCTCTAGGGATTGACTGGGGGTGAGGGAAGCCTCAGTCAGTCAGTTTGTAGCTGCAGCTCACTCTCAGATATCATAGCACAATGCTGCTGTCTGAGCGTGATGCTACAGAAAAGCGTGATGCTACAGAAAAGGAGGAAATCCCTGCGTCCGTCCAGGCCCTGCCCTGGCTGAAAGACAGGGAGCCAGAAAACCAGACTGTCCGGTCTAAAACCCCTGTATGTCCCGCCTTCGACTGTATGTGCATCCTCAGGATGCAGATACAGTTAAAGTGTTTCTGTCATCACGTTTTGACATTATAAGCTGTCTGACATTAGCTATGTGCTAATGTCAGAGCAGCTTGATAATGTCTTTTTTATAAAAATCCGATTTATATTCAGGCTAAAAAACGTACTTTTATAATATGTAAATTAGCCTCTAGGAGCAGGGCGTTGCCCTGCTCCTAGACTCAGTGCGGTAACCTGCTGGCACGCCTTCTTACTTTGAGTGACAGTGCGGGCAGCGATCCTCCGGCACTGTCTCCTATGAATCCGCGCCTGCACGGCCGCTCTGTATTCGGCGCAGGCGCGGTGAGCAGAGGACAGCAGGCACCAGCGTCCTCTGCTCACCGCGCCTGCGCCGAATACAGAGCGCCGTGCAGGCGCGGGATTTACAAGGAGACAGTGCCGAGGATCGCTGCCCGGCACTGTCACTCAAAGTAAGAAGGGGCGTGCCAGCAGGTTGCCGCACGGAGCCTCTAGGAGCAGGGCAACGCCCCCCCTGCTCCTAGAGGCTAATTTACATATTATAAAAGTACGTTTTTTAGCCTGAATATAAATCAGATTTTTATAAAAAAGACATTATCAAGCTGCTCTGACATTAGCACATAGCTAATGTCAGACAGCTTATAATGTCAAAACTTGATGACAGAAACCCTTTAAATACAATGGTGAAGCAGGGAACTGTCCACTCCCTGCTTCACCAGTCCCCTGCTGTTTGTAGTTCCGTGCTGGCAAGTGCAATGTAGTGACATCTTTGCACTTGCTGCAGTGATCCACAGACAGCAGAGCACAGAGCAGAGTAGATGAGCTCCGTTCTGTTTGTGGGAGAAATGTGGGGTGGGTGATTATTATTAAGTGGAGGCACTTATAAGTCTGTAAGCGGAAGTGCCATCTAAGGGGGTATAACTGTCTGAGGGGGCCACCAAAGGGGGCATAACTGTCTGTAGGGGGCACATAACTATGATGCGGCATCACTGTGTGGGTGCCATCTAAGGTGATATAAATGGGGGGGGGGGGTCCACTAAAGGAGGCATAACTATGACATACCTCCAAACTTTTGAAAATCGCAAAGAAGGACAATATGTGCGCATCACAGCAATTATTTTCATACTAGGCCACGCCTCTAACTCCGCCCAAAGCATTATTACTGACTCCTTCACAATTGCAGCAGCTGGGAATCAGTTACGTTAGTATATATTCCTTTATGTTTTTTACAGTATGTGGAGCCCTTGGGACAATTAGTTTCTTGTTCTTCAATATCCATATAAATATTAGCCCATAAATCATCAGATTATAGATATTTTAAGGTCCAAATTGCACCAAATAATGGATTCTGGTCTAATATACAGGTAGAAACCATACAGACACTTTAGTAAAGGTACTTTCACACTTGCGGCAGGACGGACATGCAGTACTTTTAGTCCGGCGGCCTCTCGCTGTGCACTGCCGTGCTGCACCGTAGCTCCGCCCCCGCTATAGTCAATGGGGACGGAGCGGCAGTCCGGTAGCACGGCAAAATAGCGGCAGGACGGATCCGACAGGGTGAACAGCCTGTCGGATCCGTCCTGCCGCAAGTGTGAAAGTACCCTAAGGAGCAATTTAGTAAATTTATTAATTCACATTTATGCATTAATTCCCCAAGTAAAAACAGGGACATCAAAGAGGGACAGAGAGACTTGGGTCAAAAAGAGAGATTGTCCCTTCAAAAGAGGGACACTTGGGAGGCATGCTATGATGTGGGGGGGTTATGTGGCATCATTGAGTGGGGGTGTGATCTAAGGGGACATAACTCTGTGAGGGGGTTACCAAAAGGGCAATCTAAGAGGGCATAACTCAATGAGGGAGCATAACTGTGCAGTTGGTCCATCACTCTGTGTGGGGACACTTGAGGAGGCATCACTGTGTGGGGGTCACTTAATGGCACATCATAATGTGTGGGGGGCACTTAGAGGTCATCACTTTGTATGGGGGGTGGCCACTTAAATGGATATCATACTGTGTGGAAGCCACTTCAGGTGGCATCACTCTGTTAGGGGGCATTATTCTGTGAGGGGGAATTTAAGGGAACATCATACTGTGTAAGGGAGCACTTAGAGGATATTGCCTTATGTTGGGGGCACTTAAAGAGGACCTGTCACCATAAAATGCAATGTGATCTGAAAGCGCCATGTTATAGAGCAAGAGGAGCTGAGCGGATTGATATAAACCTGTAATTTATACATTTTTATCTTTACTTTTTTCACCTCCAGTGAATCAGTACAGGGAGGAGGTGTTATCAATAATTGATAGCATTGTGTGTACAAGTGTGCATAAGGCCAGGTTCAAATCCGGGGGAGGAACAGACTGCTGAAGCTTAAAGTAACAACAAAAAAGGAAAAAATATATAGCAATATAGAAACGATGACGTAGGTGTCCCATAAACATATATATACCACTTGCTAAAGAAACGAGGACCCTTAAAAACTTATACTTTATTCCTAATGATTAAAACCTAAAAAAGGCTAACTTCAGTAGGTACAAGATGTCAATATAAATCAATATCAATAAAGGAAAAAACAAGCCAAACCATACTCGCAGGACGGACCGGGTAACAGTAACAGAGGGTACCGGTATACCAGGGGGGAGACTATCCCTAAAAACCCTGGTCTACCCTTAGCCCAGGGATAACCCCTAAAGGTGGAGTGAACTTTAAAGTATCCTGCCGAGCCAGATTCCACCGTGCACCACTGATCCTCATTCACTTTAATGCGATCCGGTGGGATCCAGCGGATTTCCTGCATATATGTCGGCTTTCGGCCAGACAAAAAATTCTACGTGTAGTATTTTTTGTCTGGCCGAAAGCCGGCATACATGCCAGATGCAGTGACTGGAACTGAATCAGTGGCGTAACTAGAAATGACTGCAAATTTTTGAATGGGGCCCCCTCCCCCAGTAATTTTTTCACAACCCCTTCCTTTCATGCCGCCCACTTTCCTGTGGCTAGTAAAGATCGCTCTCTCAGACCAGGCCCAGCAGCTGTTCCATCCGTTTTCTACACTGTCTATACTGCCACTGTATATAATTTCATTGTGTAATACTGATGAGCAGCCCTGACGAAATCTTTTAGTACTTCTCCTCCTTCTCTTGGATGGGCCCCTTCTGGGTCAGGGCCCCAAAGCAGCCGCTTCCCCTGCTTCCCCTATAGTTACGCCCCTGAACCGAATGTCAGAGTTCACAACACAGGTGTGAACCCAGTCTAAGAGATAGCTGCTCCCAGTACAGATAGTTGTTCACAGGAGGTGGGAAAATCAAAGATATAAATGTATAAATTACAGGTTTTAATAAATCTATACCAAATAAAAATATAAAGCATGGTGCTTTCAGGTAGCATTGCATTTTGTAGTAACAGGTCCTCTTTAAAGCGATCATCCTACTGTGAGGAGGCACTTAGGGGTATCATATTGTATAAGGAGGCATCAAACTGTGTCAGGAGCATTAAAGATACATCATACTGTGTGGTGGCACCAAGTGATCATCCTGCTGTATGAGTATAAGAACTCACTGAAGGACCATACCATTGTGAGGGGGGCACTAATGGGGCATCACACTGTCCGAGGGGCACTATTACTGTGTGGTCATCAGAATAAGGAATACATACGTCCTCACTTTATGGGGACACATGATTAGTAGAGTGTAAGATCCATTTTTCTTACATATTTATAAACTTCAATAATTTTCTCTTACGAAATAACGCAAAAATTCTGAATATAAAATTTTTTAAAATTCTAATTGCATCAATCAATAAAATAATATACAAAGTGGGCTTTAATATACAGAGAGGAACCAGTGAAACACCTTCTTGATCCATACTGTGAATGCAATAATGAAAATCTATACCACAGATCAAAAAGAGGGACATTTATGGAGAAAAGAGCGAGAGGGGGACTTGGGTGAAAAAGAGGGACACTTGGGAGGTCTGGGAATAGGTAGGCTTAGAGGTGTGGCTCACTTGGCACCAGTGTTGTGCATTCTTACATTTTTTTTTTTAGCGGCTTGGACCTTGACCTGACGGTAGACCTAGGTATGTAGACCTTTACAAACATTACTACAGTATTCCTGGCCTACAGTGTATGAGCTGCATGTGCCGGAACTGGAGCCTGGCATGTGTGATGGAGCAGCCCCTGCAGAACTCCAGGAGCAGTACCAGAGTAGTGTCTCAGTGGGAGATGGTCACACATCGAGTGATGATACAAGAGTGGAACCAGCCAAGTTAGCAGCAGCAACCCAGGAGGCTTAATGGCCTTATACTGGAGGTCTCATAAGTAAGAGCTTATGAGTCCAGAATGAGAACAGAGAAGCAGTGGAGAGTGTTCTAGACACAATCAGTAACCTGATATACCGAACTGTTCATTCCAAATAGGTACAGTAGTCTGTGGTCGTAATTCTCAGGACTGCCAGTATATGCAGTATGTGGTATGTGGAGAGACTGTGTGGTCAGTTACATGTCTAGATTTAGTGCTTGCTGAGCTCTTGTTTCCTGTGTGCAGTACAGAAACAGTTGACCGCAACCACTGCCTCGGTCTTATTGCTGGCTGTCCTCCTCTACATCTTACAATTCCACCGCTCTCCCTCCGCTCTGTTCCATAAATGATATGTACAAGTAATAAGGGTGGTGCTTCTGCCTCTGGTGTGGATGAGGGATCTGGGGGCGCATTACAATGATTCACTTATTGCTGGAACAGGGGCCACTGTGTAAGCTGGGGTGTATGGAATGTGAATGAGACATTCCTCAACATAACATCACAAGAAATCATCCTCCTATAACGCAGAGTTACTTGCTCCTACGTCAAATTTCTGTACAGAGTCTGGGGTAAAGATGATAGATACTTGCTAGAATGCAGATCACCAGCAAGCTCTGTGGAGACACTGAACAAGCAGGTCAAAAGGAGAGAAATTCAACATTGTTCTCACCGGCACAGTACATCAGTAAATTCTTTGTACATATACAGCATCTGTAGCAGTGGGTTTAGACAATTTGTCACACCGATATTACAGAGTCCAACTGCTCCTGAATAACAGAAAAAAGAGTAAATGAGTAAAGTGATAGATCTGCCAGTTCCTCTGGATGAGAAGATCCTTCTTAACACTCTAACATATGAAATCTGACATCTAGATAATGAAACTTATTGCTTGTTTTTCTGTTTGTATCTAAAGGGGTTGTACCATGAAAAATATTCTATGGTTTTCAAACCAGCACCTGGATTTGAATGTTTGTAATTGCACGTAATTTTTGTATAGAGTTTTTCACTAAAATGTATCTGTATAGCGCAACCTGCAGTTTTTTTTTTTATTTCTTTGTCCAACTCACTGAAAAGGCCATACATGCTCCCTTTAACTGCTAATTTACATATGGATTGTATTTTTCCCAGAATGAAGCAATGGATCACTAAGTGAAAGGTATCATTACATCCAACTTAGCTAGGCGTGGTGCCTCCTTTGTTACTCCCTTTAATGAGTGGAATTGTCATAGACATACAGACACGGCATAAGCAAAATATTTTCAATGTATTTTTACTATCTACATTAGATGTAGAGATAGACTGTGACATGGTAATTATAGGATTACTTAAAATTATATAAAGCCCAGAATATGTTAGAGTTAAACTTACCATTTTTAAATTTCCCTGTGGAATAGGATAAATATTTTTTGGTTGGCTGAGCTTCGCAGACATCTTGCTGAGACTCTTCACTTTCTACCAGTTGAACATCTACATAACCATCCTCGTACATCCTGCCCCAAAAATCATTGTAGAAGCAGCCTGCAACACACAACATGACTGTAATACCAGCCATTATAGACAAGAAAATAACTACTATAATACTGACTCCGATGTACAAGAATATACTGTAACTACTATAATACTGCCTCCTATGTACAAGAATATAACTACTATAATACTGCCCCCTATGTACAAGAATATAACTACTATAATACTGCCTCCTATAAACAAGAATATAACTGCTATAATACTGCCTCCTATGTACAAGAATATAACTACTATAATACTGCCTCCTATGTACAAGAATATAACTACTATAATACTGCCTCCTATGAACAAGAATATAACTACTATAATACTGCCTCCTATGAACAAGAATATAACTGCTATAATACTCTCTCCAATGTACAATAATATAACTACTATAATACTGCCTCCTATGTACAAGAATATAACTACTATAATACTGCCCCCTATGTACAAGAATATAACTACTATAATACTGCCTCCTATAAACAAGAATATAACTGCTATAATACTGCCCTTCTGTACAAAAATATAAATACTATAATACTGTCTTCTATATACAAGAATATAACTACTATAACACTGCCTCCTATGTACGGGAATATAACTTCTATAATGCAGATTTCCCCTGGATTTCCTAGCTGGCTTCTGCAGAAAAAGGGAGTGATTGTAATAAGAATGTGTTAGGGAATTTTTGTTGTTGTTCTATGTAATAGAACTAGCTGCCTGTTTGTCCTCTTCAGTTTGTCTAGTTATGTCTTGCTTTCTTAAACTCCTGAATTTTGTCATTCGGCAGATTTGGAAAGCTAGCTGACAACTCCTGACTCCTGTGGAAGTTTTTTAGTGCAATAAAGCCAAAAATAGGTTTTATAAGGCTACCTTAGGGATCCTATTATAACCCTGGACATGAGCATATGTTTAGCTCACAGGGGTGCATCTCGGTGTTACCAGTCAGTGCTGCAAATATGAGACTGTGCAGGGACACATACCCAACTGGTAACACCCAGTTGCAGATTCATTAATAAACGTCTAGTAGCAATAATTGTGGAACATAAAGACAACATTTTGTCATAAGAATAGATGCTCTAGGATACATGAAGACTGCAAGCAGTTACTGCAGTAGCTGGGTTTGGGGTGGCCCCAACGCTACGCTGGGCACCGTCAAGGTGTCACCATGTGTTGCTGCTCTCCAGAAGGGATGGTAAGGCGTGGTGCACCCCAATGGGAAATAAGTCCAGAGAGTTCGGGTTCTGCAGTTAGCCAGGGTGCTTATTTACTGGAGGAATTCAGGAACAAAACAATACTGGTGAGGCATAGGGCTGGCTTTTCCAGTCTCTTCCCTGACAGAAGAAGGGTTTGATGCTGAGGAAATGCCTGAGCTAGCTGTCTCTTTCTCTCTTCAGAAGGCTGGTACCCTGGTCCAGGGCTGGTGATCCAGGGTCTGTGGCAGCATATCCCCGTCTTCTTCTGGTCGCTTAGTAGTCTGGCAGAGTCTCCTCCCTGGCAGAAGAAGGGTTTGATGCTGAGGAAAGGCCTGAGCTAGCTTTCCCTCTCCCCGGTCTGTAGCTCAGTAGTCCAGGTGGCTCCTTGGTCACAGGGCTAGTGACCCATGGTCTGTGGCTCAGCGTCCCCATCTCAGCGTCTTCTTCTGGTCACGGCCCCTAACTGCAGCACACTAGGGATTTTGACTGCTCTTCTTATATACAGTTTCTAGCTAGACTAGAACCTTCTAGTGGGAGAGGTGGAGTGAAGAAACTCAGCACAAATAAATACATTGTTTCAACTCCCGTCTGGTATAGACTTATATTAGAGCTTCAATGATACTCCATGGCAATTACAGAGCAGTTTTTCCAGACAAAAACAGGTTTCCAGACATAACAACATAGCTAAAACCAGACATTTAACACCTTAAGGACCCTGACATTTTTCACCATTTTTAGCAAATCTGACGTGTCACTTTATGTGGTGATTTCTTTAAAATGCTTTTACTTATCCAGGCCACTCTGAGATTGTTTTCTCGTCACATATTGTACTTCATGACAGTGGTAACATTGAGTCAAAAAAATTTCAATTTCTCTACTTTTATAATAGATAGTAATAACTCCAAAAACAGTTATTACTTTTCATTCCCCATATGTCTACTTCATGTTTGGATCATTTTGTGAATGCCATTTCATTTTTTTGGGGGACGTTAGAAGGATTAGAAGCAAATCTTGACATTTTTCCGAAAATTTCCAAAACCCACTTTTTAAGGACCAGTTCAGATCTGAAGTTACTAGAAACCACCTAAAAATGACCCCATTTTAGAAACAAAGTTTGCAGACAAGGATAGGCATTATTACAATGGATCCGCAAAAATAACGGATCCGCAAAAAAAAAAAACGGATGCCATACAGATGTCATCCATTTTTTTGCAGATCTGCAATTTGCAGACCGCAAAACACATACGGTCGTGTGTATGAGGCCTTAATCAATTTTTTCAAAGCAAGGGTTAACAGCCAAACAAACTCAATATTTATTGTCCTGATTTTGTAGTTTATAGACCCCATTTGTGGTCGTAAACTGCTGTACGGGCACACGGCAGGGCGCAGAAGGAAAGGAACGCCATATGGTTTTTTGAAGGCAGATTTCACTGGGATAATTTTAAAGGGCTTCTGTCACCCCCCAAAAGTCATTTTTCTTTTTTGTGCTTACTAAAATCCTTATAGGGCGATTATTCTATATATACTGTTTTTACCTTTTTCTGTCCGTTATTTTAGCTAAAAAACGCACTTTTTAAATATGTAAATTACCTTGCTACCAGCAAGTAGGGCGGTTACTTGCTGGTAGCCGCCGCATCCTCCTTTCCAAAAAACGCCCCCTCCTCCTGTTGAGTGACAGGGCCAGCGAGCGCTCTCCTCCTCTGGCTGGCCCTGTCTCAGTTCCAAATCGCGCGCCTGCGCCGTCCCAGTCTTCAGTTCGCTGAGAGGAGGATGCTGCTCGGCCGCTCCTTCCTCAGTGCGCCTGCGCCGATGACGTTACATCTACACCCGGAAGAGAAGTCGCCGATGACGTCACATCTACACCCGGAAGAGAAGCTGGTAGCAAGGTAATTTACATATTTAAAAAGTGCGTTTTTTAGCTAAAATAACGGACAGAAAAAGGTAAAAACAGTATATATAGAATAATCGCCCTATAAGGATTTTAGTAAGCACAAAAAAGAAAAATGACTTTTGGGGGGGTGACAGAAGCCCTTTAAGCTGCCATGTCACATTTGAAGACCCCCCTGATGCACCCCTAGAGTAGAAACTCCTAAAAAATTACCCCATTTTGCAAACTACGGGATAAGGTGGCAGTTTGGTTGGTACTATTTTAGTGTACATATGATTTTTGGTTGCTCTATATTACACTTTTTGTGAGGCAAAGCAACAAAAAATAGCTGTTTTGGCACAGTTTTTATTTTTTGCTATTTACAATATTCATCTGACAAGTTAGATCATGTGGTATTTTTATAGAGCAGGTTGTTATGGAGGCAACAATATAAAAAATGTTGTTGTTTTTTAGTGTCTCCATAGTTTTTTATTTTTTGGACGATTGTCTTAGGTAGTGTATTTTTGCAGGATGAGATGACGATTTGATTGACAGTATTTTGGGGTGTGTATGACTTTTTGATCGCTTGCTATTACAACTTTTGTGATGTAAGGTGACAAAAAAAATTGCTTTTTTGACACTTTTTTTTTTTTTTACGGTGTTCATCTGAGGGGTTAGGTAATGTGATATTTTTATACAGCAGGTTCTTATGGACGCGGCGGTATCTAATATGTATACTTTTTTAATTTATTTACGTTTTACACAATAACAGCATTTTTTAAACAAAAAACATTATGTTTTAGTGTCTCAATATTCTGAGTGCCATCGTTTTTTTTTTGAGCGATTGTCTTAGTTACAGTCTCATTTTTTGCGGAATAAGATGACGGTTTAATTGGTACAATTTTGGGGTGCTTATGACTTTTTGATTGCTTGCTATTACACATTTTGTGATGTAAGGTGACAAAAAAAATGGCTTTTTTGACATTGTGTTTACCTGAGGGGTTAAGTCATGTGATATTTTTATAGAAAAGGTCATAACGGACGTGGCGATACCTAATAAGTATACTTTTTTTAAATTTATTTAAGTTTTACACAATGATATCATTTTTTAAACAAAAAAAAAATCATGTTTTTTTGTCTCAATAGTCTGAGAGCCATAGTTTTTTTTTATTTTTTGGGCGATTGTCTTAGGTAGGGAATAATTTTTGTGGGATGAGATGATGGTTTGATTGACGGTATTTTGGGGTGCGTATGACTTTTTGATCGCTTGCTATTACAACTTTTGTGATGTAAGGTGACAAAAAATGGCTTTTTTGACACCGTTTTTATTTTTTATTTTTTACGGTGTTAACCTGAGGGGTTAGGTCATGTGGTATTTTTATAGAACAGGTTGTTACAGATGCGGAAATACCTAATATGTCTTTTTTTTACATTTAACACAATAAAAGCATTTTTGAAACAAAACAAAATCATATTTTAGTGTCTCCATAGTCTGAGAGCCATTGGGCGATTGTCTTAGGTAGGGGCTCATTTTTTGTGGGATGAGGTGACGGTTAGATTGGTACTATTGTTGGGGGGGGGCATACACCTTTTTAATCACATGGTGTTGCACTTTTAGTGATGTAAGGATGTAAGGTGACAAAAAAGTGTTTTTTTCAGCACAATTTTTATTTTATTTTTTTGATGGTATTCGTCTGAGGGGTTAGGTCATGTGATATTTTTATAAAGCCGGTCGATATGGATGCGGCGACACCTAATATGTCTACTTTTCTTTTTTTCACTAATTTTTTACAATTTTTTTTTACTTTATTTTGGTAGAGTAGAGTAGGCTCACCCTGTCTACTCAAAAAGGTACCAAATAGAAGAGAAAGAACTGGGCACCTCGCATGGTCCCTAGTTGCTCCAGTGCGCCACACCACCATTATTCCTATTTATTTGAATCACCCTTGTGACTGCACGGGTCACCTAGGACCATGAATATTTGGGACCATATCGAATCCAAAAGACAAAAAGTTGAAAATTTTCATTTTGAGGCTGCTGATACTGTTACTGAAGATGATCTTTGTGCAGGCAATGTCTTTAAATAATTGGAAACATTACTAATTCGTCAATTAAGGCAGAGATGGGAGATCAAGACCCTTAAAAGATGTATAGAGATGGATAAGATCCCAAAAGGTTTAACATTGACTAAAATCCCGGCCCAAGATCTCTGTAATTCCGATTTTAATAAAGAATGGGATGATTTACTACATCAACAATCTGTGGCTCTGATTAATCTAGTAATTAAAAGACGTTCTGAAATACTTGAGGAAACCACAGGAAAATTGCTGAAATGAAAACAGTAGTTTATAGATTTCCCAAAAATGATGAATTGAATACTCTACAATCTAGATTATGTAATCATTTAGATAAAGTAGAGCGGGAAATAATACATAAGAAGGTGAAAAAATGAAACTACAATAAAAGGGGGATCAGAGAAAGGAAGAAAGATGGGGAAAATGGAGAGGGAGCAAAAAGCATCACACCTTATTATGGAGTAGTTAGTTTCAGGGAAAATGACACCAATGACAAAGAGACACAAAAAGGCACACTAATTTTAATATACCTGTTCAGAACAGATTTGAAGTTTTAGAAGAGAGTGAGCATTTTTTAGATCGACCACACCACAGGACACGCACGAAACAGAGATCACCCCAAATGAGATCACAGACACTGCACTTATACATGCCCACAGACCATCACTACAATCTGAGGAACAAATCACAGATTCCACAAGACTTCAGGACACAAACAATAGGGAGATTGCAAACGATACAACGACCATCACAATCACAATTATCAGCCCAGGGCGAGACAACACAAGGAAGAAAGGGGAAGACAAGAAGTGGAGGAAGGAAGAAGATGTCACTACCACAGATAAATGAATCCCCTGTTAATAATGAATCCATCATTAATTTAAGTTCTGTCATACTATCATATATTTAAAGTGAACTACTAAACAAAGGCTTGAAATTCGCTGAAGCATTTATCGGAATCAAGACATTTATGAGACGCCTCTGTCTAAAAAAATATTTTCTAAAAAATCCCATTAGTGGGGAAATAAGTCCCATCGATCAACAAGAACAGTACACACACACAATTTTAAAGAATTTGTCTAAAAAATACGCCAGGAATTAAATGAGTAAAGAAATGATGTGTTGAGCGCGAATATTCGAATAGCGAATTTTTATTGCGAATATTGCAAATTTAATAATTCGTGAATATTGCGAATATAGCGCTATATATTCGCAATTTCGAATATTCGTTTTTTTGTTTTTTTTTAGTTGTTAATCCTTGTTGCTCTCTGGTTGTCTTCCCACTTCCCAAAAGCTGTTCTTACCTGTCCGGAGGATTCCTGGCTCCCTGCCCGCTCCAGTCAATGCCCGTTGCTGCTTCTGCCGACTTCCTGTGTGCATGGGAACGCCTCCATGCTAAAATGTACTGAGTTGTACATAAGTTGTAATCGCAATGCAATTAATATAACCTGTATTATTCGCATTGCGATATTCGTTATATTCTAGCAATACAACCATTAGGAACCCAGCTTTAAGTTAAATTCGCAATGCGAGCAATACAGGTTATATTAATAGCATTGCGAATTCAACTTAGAGCTGCGTTCCTAATAGTTGTTGCTAGAATATAACGAAGATTGAGAATATAGTGCAATATTCGTGAATTTGTGATATTCGTCATCTTCGTTATATTCTAGCAATACAACCATTAGGAACCTAGCTCTAAGATAAATTCGCAATGCGAGTATATGTTCGCTTCGCAAATGAAACTTTGAGCTGAGTTCCTAATGGTCGTTGCTAGAATATAACGAAGATTGAGAATATAGTGCTATATTAGTGATATTCGTTATATTCTAGCAGGGCTGCCATCAGGGGTGTACAGCCAATACGCCAGTAAGGGGCCCGGCCGCCGGTCCCGAGCTTTTTCTTTTTTTTTTTTTGTCACCAGGCAGTCCGTCTAGTGCTGTACCTTTAAGAAAAAAAAAATCTTTCTTCAGCAGACACCACGCTCTGCACGTCTGCTAAGCCCATCCCCTGACATCCAGCCTCCTGTCTCTCTGATGCCTCGTCCTTGGCCCCGCCTCCCCACAGAGCCCGGGAAGAGAGTGCTGGGGAGTGGGGAGCACTGAGAGACTTACAGAAGGACTGCCGGGTCCCAGGAAAATGACCCGATCATTGCCTCCTGCAGTCCTCCTTCTCCTGACATGTGAGTTCTTGTGTGACACTCAGTGCCTCCTGCTGTCCTCCCCTCCCCCCCTGCAGAATTGGTCTTTAAACTAGTAAGGTGCTTTTTTTTTTTCTCCAGTTGTTTAAAGTTTAACCCCTTCAGGCTTAGACATGTCACAGTGACTGAGCTTCTTCAATTTGCCAAGTAGTGAGTCTCAGCCAGCACCACCATGATGTCCCATTTACTTATAATTAGGACAAGCTGTATGATTTAGGGCTCTTTCACACTTTCGCTTTCCGTCCTAGAGTTCCGTCCTCGGGGCTTTAGGACAGAAAGATACTGATCAGGATTATCCTAATGCATTCTGAATGGAGAGAAATCCGTTCAGGATGCATCAGGACGTCTTCCATTCAGTATGTGAACGTTTTTTGGACGTTGACAGAACCGTAACATGCTGCGGATTTGTCTCCGTCCAAAAATCCGGAAGACATGCGGTAACGCCGGATCCGGAATTAATGCCCATTGAAGTGCATTAATCCGGATCCGGCATTAAGCTAAACGTCGTTTCGGCGCATCGCTAAAGTCCCGGCTGCCATGGTAAAGTGTAGTGGGGAGGTAGGGGAGAAGTATTCTTATCGTCCGTGTGGCTCCCGAGTCCCGGGGCGCTCCACAATGACGTCACAGCGCCCCATGAGCATGGATCACGTGATCCATGTGCGTGGGGCGCTCTGACGTCATTCTGGAGCGCCCCGGGAGCCGCACGGGCGGTAAGTATACTGCTCCCCCGCTCCCCACTACTACTATGGCAAACAGGACTTTACTAGCATCCTGGCTGCCATAGTAACACTGAAAGCATTTTGAAGACTGATCAGTCTTCAAATGCTTTCAGTTGTCTTGCGTTGTGACGGATCCAGCGGGCATTTCCGTCGACGGAAGTGCACGCCGGATCCTAACAACGCAAGTGTAAAAGAGGCCTTAGAATGGAGAAGTCATACTCGTCCATTCTAAATCCTTAGAGCCTGTCCTTAGTAGGTGGTGTCAGTAGCTACTGTCACTCAGCGCTTCTGTCACCACCAAGTGTCACTGATGACCCACCTTTAGGGTCTAGTCACACGACTAAGGCCTCTTGCGCACGAATGTGTGTTGCCCGTGCCTGTATTGTGGCCCGCAAACAGCGCTTCCGTAATACACTGGCAGCAGCCTGTGTGCACTCTGCATGAGGGATGTGAACCCATTCACTTGAATGGGTCCGCAATCACGGAGATGCGGAATGGAAGCACAAATAGGAACTCCACATAACCACTACGGAGCGCTTCCATGGAGTTTCTGTCCGTGCCTCTGTTCCGCAAAAATATAGAACATGTTCTATTTTTTGCAGAACAGATGGATCATGGACCCATTCAAGTTTAATGCATCTGGATCCGTCCTGGCTGCTGCACAGACGTTTACCATGCATTGGGGACCACAAATTGTGGAACAGAACCAAAACATTCATGTGCAAGAGGCCTAATTCTGAGTCCGTTCCGCAATTTTGCAGAATGTATTTGCGGATCCATTAATTTCAATTGGGCTGCAAAAGATGCGGACCGCAACAGTTGTCAGTGTTTCCTGCACAGAGAGAGAAAAAAGGCCCGTATAGAAAGGATCAATAGGAGCTGTCACTGGGCCAGGGCCGGCGCGTCCTATACGCAGAATAGGCAGCCGCGTAGAGCGCCCCTTGGGTGCGCACTTCATGTCAGTCCCCTCGGGTACAGGAAACGAAAGCTCCTGTACCCGTGGAGCATAAAGAGCTCGGCCGCGCTACACTAGAGGCAGGGGAGGGAGGGGAGGGGGGAGAAAGAGAATGACAAGGGAGGGGGAGAATGACAAGGGAGGGGGAGAATGAAAAGAGGGGAAAGAGAATGACAAAGGAGGGGGAGAGAGAGAATGACAAGGGGGAAAAGTGAATGACAAGGGGAGAAAGAGTGACAAGGGGGAGAATGACAAGAGGGGAAAGGGAATGACAAGAGGGGAAAGGGAATGACAAAAGGGGGAGTGTGAAGAATGAAAAGGGGGTGAAGAATGACAAGAGGGGAGAGAGAATGACAAGGGGGGTGAAGAATGACAAGAGGGGGAGAGAATGACAAGGGGGGGGAGTGTGAAGAATGACAAGAGGGGGGAGAGAATGACAAGAGGGGGAGAGAATGACAAGGGGGGGGGGAGAGAGAACTGGCGTTAGTTAAAGGGGTTCTGTCCTCTGGATAGATCATCAGTATCTGATCGGCCGGGGTCTGACACCCGGGACCCCCGCCGATCAGCTGTTTGAGAAGGCAGCGGCGCTGCAGGAGCGCCTCGGCCTTCTCTCTGTTTACCGCAGGCGCAGTGACGTCACGACTAGTATCACTGGCCTTGGCGGGGTTAAGCTCTGTTCACTTGAATGAAGCTTAGCCCCACCCAGGCCAATGATACTAATCGTAACATCACTGCGAGAAGGCTGAGGCGCTACTGCCAGCGCTGCTGCCTTCTCAAACAGCTGATTGGCGGGGGTCCCGGGTGTCGGACCCCTGCCGATCAGTTTAAATAAACTGCAGAACCCCTTTAATATGGCAGATCATATGGGTGGGGCATTGTGATGTCACATGGGGGGGGCGGCAAACCTTTCTTTTGCCTAGGGCGGCAAAAATCCTTGCACCGGCCCTGCACTGGGCTTTCCCCATGTCCCGCTGCTGGCATGGCCCAGCTTATGATAAGCCGTGCAGGCAGTGCTGGGCCCCACTCACTATGCAGTGCGGAGACAATGGATGGAGCGGACTGCGGCAGACACCCGACTGGAATGATGGGGAACGATGATGACACTAAACCTTGTCATTGCAGTCGGGTGTCTGGTGATGGAAAGGCACTGGGGGGCTGATGGAGAGGCACTGGGGGGCTGATGGAGAGGCACTGGGGGGCTGATGGAGAGGCACTAGGGGGCTGATGGAGAGGCACTGGGGGGCTGATGGAGAGGCACTGGGGGCTGATAGAGAGGCACTGGGGGCTGATAGAGAGGCACTGGGGGCTGATGGAGAGGCACTTGGGGCTGATGGAGAGGCACTTGGGGCTGATGGAGAGGCACTGGGGGGCTGATGGAGAGGCACTGGGGGGCTGATGGAGAGGCACTGGGGGGCTGATGGAGAGGCACTAGGGGCTGATAGAGAGGCACTGGGGGCAGATGAGAAGCATGGGGCTCTTATCTGAGGTCTGATTGGGGGTCATTCATATTGTGGTCTGATCTGAGGTCTTATTGGGGTCTTATTTTGGGCTGTTAGCTGAGGTCTGATTAACATTAGGGGTCTGACCAGAGGTATAATGAAAAATATTATTTTCTTAATGTCCCCCTCTAAAACCTAGGTGCGTCTATGGTCCGGTGCGTCTTATGGGGAGAAAAATATGGTACTTGCTTGCCCCTCCTCCCGATCTCCCCTGCTATTTCGCTGTGCCCCCGGACTGCCGCTCCATCCCTATTGACTATAATAGGGACGGAGTTATGGCGCAGCGTGGCAGGGCACAGAAAGAGGACACCGGACTAAAACTATAACATGCACTGCCGTGCACTGCCACGTGGCGCCGTAGTCCTGCCCCGGAGGGGGGGGGGGGCCCAGGTATTGAGCTGTGTAAGGGGCCCCAAAATTTCTGATGGCAGCCCTGTATTCTAGCAATACAGCCATTAGGAACCCAGCTCTAAGTTGAATTCGCAATGCGAGTAATTCAGGTTATATTAATCGCATGGCGAATTTAACTTAGAGCTGAGTTCCTAATGGTTGACAACCATTAGGAACCCAGCTCTAAGTTTAATTCGCGATGCGAATATAAATTTGCGTAACATTCGCAATATATAGAATAATGACGAATATTCGATTTCGACGAATATATGATGAATATTCAATCGAATATTCGCGAAATATCGCGAAATCGAATATGGCACCTCCCGCTCATCACTAATGATCACTTTTAGAGAATGTGTAGAAAACGATTTGCAAAAGGTTAAAGATAAAATTAAATACAAACACCACAGTTTAACAAGAGAAGAAACTGCAGCTCTAAAGACACTTCAAAAAGAGAACAATATTATAATCCCCCCCCCCCCCCCCACGCAGACAAGGGGGTATCGATAGTAATACAAGATGTGGGGAAATATAATTCAGAATGTTTAAGACAATTGTCAGATGCTGAAACATACCTAAAATTGGCAAAAGATCCAACTCATCAGTTTGATTCGGACTTGGTATTTAGTGGTATTTTAAATGAAGATGAGTATAATTTTATATTAAATAAACATCCATGTATACCAGTGTTTTATTGTATACCTAAAATCCATAAGGATAGGAATAACCCACCGGAGCGCCCCATCGTTTCAGGGATTGATTCCCTGACTTCTAATCTTTCCCAATACATTGATGTATTACTGCAACCAAGAGTTAAAAATACTCCTTCATATACAAAGGATACAACGCAAATTATCAAGACAATAGAAAATGTAGAATTTGGAGACAATTGGATAATGGGCTTGTTAGATGTGCAATCATCATACACTATCATTAACCATGAACAGGGCAAACGGGCAGTTATTACTCAGTTGCAACAAGAAGGTAGGTTGGCCCCCAGACAGATAGAATTTTTAATTGATGGCATCGATTTTATATTGTCCCACAATTATTTCAATTTTAACGGTGATTTTTGGGCACTACAAGTAGTGAGAGTTTAGAATTCTTAGACTTGAAAATGTACGTGGAGGATAAAAAAATAAAAAGTTGCACTTACATCAAACCATCAGCAAGAAACAGCTATATTTTATATAGTAGCTGTCATCTTCCTAGCTGGCTCATTAATATTCCTCAGGGCAAGTTCCGCAGAATAAAACGTAACTGCACATCAAATAAGCAATTTGAACTAGAAGCAGAAAAAATGAAAAGTGAGTTTTTAGAAAAAGACTATCCTGTGGAGCTTTTAGATGGAGCATTTAATAGAGTGAGAAATATTTAACGAGCCAATTTTTTGGGAGAAAAGGAAAAATCCCGAAAGGAACAGAAGGGAGAACAGTTACGGTTAGTGTTACCATACAATGATGAATATAAAAAGATCAAAAACATCATACAGAAACATTGGCATCTGGTGAAGAAAGATAAAATAATAGGTCCCATCATCTCTACAAATCCCCTCGTCTCATTTACTAAGGCCCCGAATTAAGGGAACAAAGTGGCCACAACAATTAAAAATGACATAAAACACACTGCATCGATCCAATATATGGTCGAATATATGTGGGTTTTTAGATGTGGGCAATGTAGTAATTGCAAGATTACTTATTTCCCACGGAGAACTAGTGAAATTATTTCAACCACAAACAATAAAATAATTTTTGTCTTGCAATTCGGAAGACGTTATTTAGACTATGGAGTGTCCGTGTAAACGGCAATATGTTGGGAGGACAAAAAGGTCCTTGAAGAAACGTATTTCGGAACATGTTGCCAACATTAGAAAAGGCCTTGAAACACACTCACTGTCCAACCATTTTAAAGTAACCCACAACAAAAATCCATCGCGGCTATTGATAAGGTTAAAAAAGATTGGAGGGGCGGGAACCATGTTAGTAAGATGTCTAGGTTGGAAACCCAACGGATTTTTTAATTTAATACTCTGCTCCCAGGTGGACTAAACGCAGAGTTTGAACTTTTTGGTTTCCTTTAGATGGTCGGTGTGCGCCCTTTGCCGATGGTCAACCTTGACAAGTTTTTGTTCTTCTTGGCTGGTTCTCCCTTGACAATGGGCTCCCACTCTATTCTCCGTTCCTTAGCTACAACATATAGATGAGTGTTCAAATAGTAACTCATGATGAGATATATACAAAAGTGGTTAATGCTATTAATCTTGGGGTTGGAAATATAATTAATCAAAGTAACATAACATATTCCCCATTTAAAGAGAGCAGAATTGAAATTCATCTTATTTAGCACTTTATACAAAAAACCGCATCAATACCGCATCGGTACCGCATGGGTCCCAATGCGTTTTTTAAAATGGAAGCAGCAGCCAAGAGTGCTTAACTATGTGTCGTGGTTTCAATCCACATCATTGATTTTACCTTTTTTTATTGTTTTTTACAATTTTTAATTTTTAATATATGGGCCAATATCTTGTGAACGTGTATTTATAAACATCTACAGACAGCAACACATGGTAAAAACGTTCTAAAATATATGCCGGCAAGAGAAAGAGTACTGTGAAAGCACGCGGTGCACTGCGCTTCAGCGGGACGCCGCTGACACTTCACCATAGCGGGATGCCGCTGCATATGGTATTTATGGTGCAGAAATGAAAAGCACGAGTACTCTAGCATGTTTCTGGTTGTTATGAGCTCATATTTCAATGAGCGCTTATTCGAATGACTGCTCTTAGAAGGACTATGTATTGGAGCAAGAGTTAGAGAAAGAGACATTGTGTCTATTGGTGATTAGACCAAGACAACACAGGCAGTATATGCACTAGGTGCACTTTATATCTATATTTGCTGGGACTCCAATTTGCTATTTTGCTGCTGCATACAAGATTTTTGGTGTATGGCAGAAGTTATGGCCATTTATTCATGATTTAACTATTTAATTGCTCATTGTGATTTTATGTATTTACTCCATGCATGGGCAGGAATAGGTGTTGTTTATCTATTGGTTTTATTAATAAATTAATTGTTGGTTTCAGTATCTGAGAGTGCCCAGTTCTTTCTGTTCTATACAATACATTTGACGCTAACAGTTGCCTAGGAGACCCAGCCCTGGGGCTGGATCTTCTGGGTTTCCGTTGTTGGCAGTACTGATGCCTGTTCAAGGCTTGGGGCTGCCATAGCAACCATCGGGTCCCTGTCACCGCAGGGGATGTACAAGCTGCCACAAACCCCCTGCTGACTGTGGCATACAGGGGGTTAATCCACCGACATCGGTGTTTTCACCAATGCTGGCAGATACAGCAGGGGCCCGGCTGTCAGTATCAGCCGGTTAACCGTAGCACTAGAATGCTAGAGTGTGTTAAGTACTGGCCAGTTACTCGTCCTAGGTCGACAATGTGTTAAAACGTCAGGCTGTCTGCTTTTGGTGGTAAACAAGTCTGGGTTATTCCCTCCAAAACAAGGTCTTCTTTAAACCATATGGCATTTGAGGAAAACTACCAGCTTTTCAATCAAAGTCCTAACAGTCTCTCAGCATTTATTAACCCTTTCCACAGAGCTATGTAAATACAGTGATAATGAACAGGATATATATCACAACATATATGTAAAATGCAGTAACGCAGAAATAAACAGTATAAGTTAACCCTTTCAAGACAAATAAAGTAAGAAGTTTTAACTTTGCATAGGAGATATAGGCAAATGTGCTAAGCTGTCAAAATATCAATGTACCCCTGCTCCAGGGAACTACATTACGAATAGAGGTGACAGGTGCTCTTTAAATCTTCAGTGTTAGGGCTCATGCACATGATTGTAGTTTTGGTCCGCATCCGATCTTCATTTTTTGCAAATTGGATGCGGACCCATTCATTTCAATGGGGCTACAAACGATATAGACAGCACACCGTCCTGCGGCCCTGCAAAAAAATATAACTTGTCCTATTCTAACTTGTCCTGTTCGTTTTTCAGACAAGAATAAGCAGTTTTTTGCATATAGTATTTTGCATATCCGCAATCTGCGTAGCGCAAATATGGCTACGGATGTGTGCATGAGCCCTTTTGTCTGTTAGTTGTCTGCCTGAGTCATTTTTTACTGCAGCTCTAGCATTCAATTAATTTAACAAGCGAAAGACACAATCCAGTCCCATTATTATGACCTTTTTTTTACTTTTGTCAGTGTGTAGCTCATGAAGGAAGTCACGTGTGGTGAGCTGGCTTGGTGGGTATATAAGGGGTGGGATTGGCTGTCTGCACACATATTCGTTGTTGCTGTCATAGGTAAAAGGGAAGATTTATCAGAGTTGCAAAAAGGTATGATTATTGGCTTTTTCAGCCCAAGTGTGGCGGCATTTCTTAAACTGTGCAGTTCCTGATCTCTCCATGTGTGGCTGTGGTGAAAGTGAAAGTGAATAAGTGACATGGAAACTGCGGAGCATCACGTGCCACTAATGTGAGAGGGCAGACCGACACTCTACAGTGGAGCAGCTTTCTGCAAAAATAAACCAGGGGCTACCAGACATGTGTCTAATACAACAGTTCAGCAAACCCTTCTTAGTATGGGGCTCTGAAGCAGACGGATGGTCACTCACTGCACCTTTGCTACGAAGGCTTCAATTTTCACTGCAGTATCAGAATTGGAACTCTGCTGATTGGCAAAGGGTTGTCTTTTCCGATGAGTCACATTTTCTTCTTCATGGAACGGGTGGACATTGGGATTTCAGATGAGAAACATCAGAGAACAAACACCCTGCAACCACTGCTGGAAGAACACAAGCTGGTGGTGGCACTTTATGGTCTGGGGAATGTTTTTGTGGCATTCTCTGGACCACTCATCCATGTGGGAGGCACTCAGCCGATTTGGGTATGAATCCACCCTTGCAGATCATGTACATCCATACATGCTGATTGTCTTCCCTGGGGAGGATGGGATCTTCCAGCAAAACAATTCAACATGTCACACGGCTAAAAATGCCTGACATTGGTTGGAAGAGCATGACCAAGATTTCTGAGTACTACTCTGACCTCTAATTCTCCAGACTTTATCCCAACTGAGCATCTGTGGGACCTCCTCGATCATTGTGTTTGCTATATGGATCCTCCCCCATGCACCCTCCAGCTAGGGTTGTCCCGATACCAACATTTTGATTTGATTTCGATACCACAAAAAAGTATTGCGATACTTAATACTATTCGATACCATGAATAAAAAATAAAACACCAAAAAAGCCGCATGCACTCCGCATTTTATGGAACGTCTGGCCCATAGTAGAACAGTCCTATCCTATTTTTTTAGGGGGACAAGGTGACAAAAAAAAAAGGCAAATAGAGCGTTTTCTTATTTTTTTTTTCTGTTACGGCGTTCACCGCATAGGAGATATATTTTTAATATTTTATTAGTTTGGACTTTTTCGGACATGGCGATATGTAATATGTTTTATATTTTTATTGTTTATATATGTAAAATTGGAAAAGGTGGGTGATTTAACCCCTTCCCGACATGTGACGTACTATTACATCATGGAAGTCAGTGACTTCCCACATTTTGACGTAATAGTATGTCATGGTGATCGTGGCAGCACCAGAGCGGTGCGTGCCCAATCACTGCAGGGGTCCGGCAGTCCCTGATAGCTGGGCCCTTGCCGTGTCATCCGCCGGCATCGCTGTTTACAGCGATGTCGGCGGATTAATCCCTTCTCACTTTCAATACTTTTTTATTGAATTTTTTTTTTAAATGACAAGAACAACATCAGATCCTTGGTGACACAAATCATAGTGAACAAATCAGAGTGAACACAATAGTGGTACTGTGCGTGCGAGGAGATACAAAAGTACATCAAGTAATTGACATCTAGGATACCAGCTGACAAGGTACAGGCCAAACATATATAATCCACGTCTGTCTGGACATTACATAATACAGTGCGGCAATGGGGTCGCGTAATTACTAGATAACCACTGCAGCCACTGATTGTGAGATTTGATTCGTGCTGCTAAAGTGGGTGCAGATACCATCTCACAATGCATATGTGAATTAACTGACTGTACCAGTTCAGATAGCGGGGGACGGACCGGCAGTTTCCATCTGCGTGCTATTATATTTCTCGCTGCACAAAGAATATGTGCCGTTATCCACTTATGTGTATCAGGGAGATCTCCTGAGTCGATCCCCAAGATAGCCAATTCTGGAGAAACCGGTAGACTCTGCATAGTAACTTCCCTTATGAGATTAAACACTGTATCCCAGAAGGGGCGAACTACTGGGCATGACCACCACATATGAAATGGAGTGCCCACATCTCCACATTTTCTCCAGCAAAGGGGCGAGTAGTGCGGAGCCATATGGGCTATTCTATTCGGCGTTAGATACCACCTTAACTGCACTTTCCTTGCCTGCTCTACATGATTGATACATTTAGAACTCTTAGGCCTTATTCACACGTCCGTAGTGTTTATGGATCCGCAAATTGCGGATCCATAAACACACCCGGCCGGCAGCCCCATAGAAATGTCTATTCTTGTCTGCAATTGCGGACAAGAATAGGACATGCTCTACTTTTTTGCGGAGCTGCGGCCGTAAGATCGGCGGCGCGCTCCGCAAAAACTGATGCGGAGCGCACAGTGTGTGCTCTCCGCATCGTTCCGTGCCCCATTCACAGTCAATGGGTCCGCATGTATTCCGCAGAATTGCGGAATACATGCGGACGACATTGCAGACGTGTGAATGGAGCCTTAGGCTGGAGTTCACACGGCGTGTCCGGATTAGGTGCGGATGCGTTGCGGATGCGTTCAGTGAAAACTGTGCGATTTCACAGGCAAAGCCATTCAGTTTTGCCTGCGATTGCGTTCAGTTGTTCAGTTTTTCCAGCGTTTTGATGCGTTTTTCACGCGCGTGATAAAAAACTGAAGGTTTACAAACAACATCTCCTAGCAACCATCAGTGAAAAACGCATCGCACCCGCACTTGCTTGCGGATGCAATGCGTTTTTCACGCAGCCCCATTCACTTCTATGGGGCTGCGGATGCGTTTATAACGCATAAGATAGAGCATGCTGCGATTTACACGCGTTGCAGAAGTGATGCGTGAAAAAAAACGCTCATGTACACAGCCCCATAGAAATGAATGGGTCAGGATTCAGTGCGGGTGCAATGCGTTCACATCACGCATTGCACCCGCGCGGAAATCACGCTCGTGTGAATGCAGCCTTAAAGGACCAGAACAAGGCCTTCTGCCATTGAGAGACAGAGAAAACCTTTTCCCATATCTCTCTCCCATTGATTCATGAAACTTAGTTTGATCTCCATGCCTCCACCCCTAACTTGAAGATAAAAGTTGGAGACTAGGTCTCTTCCCTGCATATGGTATTCCAGGGCCAGAAGAGGTAGCCTTGCAAGAGGAACCCGCGACAGCTTTCCCGAGTCTACCATCAAGGACCATATATAGACTGTGGCCTGCGTAGTCAATAAAGTTGTGCTATCCCAACATTTCGCTAGACTATGGGCCGCTAAGAGACTTTTCAGCGATTTGCCCCTGACATAAGATTCCTCCATCGATAGCCATTGTTGGAAGGCAGACGGCTGCCAGCACTCCAATGCTTGTTCCGCTAGATTAGCTAGATAGTAGTGATAAATATCGGGGACCCCTAAACCTCCAGATTTCAAAGGCAAATTTAATGTTGCTTTAGCCACCCGGGGTCTTCGACGATTCCAGATAAACTATAGCATATCAGACTGAAGCCTGGCTATCTGTTCCCTCGCCATCCGAACTGGTAGACATCTAAAAAGGTACAGAATTTTTTGGGGGGCGTAACTAGCGGCGCATGGAGGCAGACGGCTGAGTCCTGAGCTCCTGAGCCATCGGCACTAAAACCGGCAACAAACAGCCCTGCAAACCCGTGCACATCATTGCTGCCTGCACCGGAGGACTGCTTAAGCACCCTGCTACAAGCGACGCCAGTTTCAGCCATGCCGAGGGGTAAGAGACGCCGCAACCTGGCGAAACTCACCAGCTTCTTCCATGCTGTGAGCTCGATCCAAGATGGCGACTGCCGCGTCTCAGCAGCAGACAAAGCAGCGGGCAAAGTGGCACTATCCCCATCCTCAGCGCAGCCTGTGTCTCCTCAGGCTTCAGGAAGCTCCCCATCCTCCTCCTCAGCATCGATGTCCCCTGCACAGGTTATGAACTCTCCTCTGCATGACCCTTCTATGCAGCAGGATCCTCCATTACTCCAGAACCACAGTGCCTCACATAAAAAAGTTAAGCAGCTCTCCTCAGCTGCCTTGCTTGGGATGGCAGGAAGGGATGCAGATCCTGCTCCAATAACTGAGGCAGTGATGAAGGGGATGAGGGTTCTCATGGCAGATTTGCAAAAACATGATATCTCAGCTTTGGGGTCTCAACCGCACATGTGGAATCTAAAATGGCGGAACTGACCTCTGCGCATAACGAAATTGTGGACATTACTACTTCTCACGAAGAAGAAATAGCAGCGTTGAAACTTAAAATTGCAGACATGGAGGACCGTTCACGCAGGAACAACCTGCGTTTCCGCGGAATTCCGGAAACCGTGAAGGGCGAAGATCTTGCAGCCTTCCTGAAGGATTTCTTCACATGCCTGTTATCTCAAGCTCCAACTGCAGATTTGCTCATAGATAGGGCGCATAGGCTTCCTAAGCCCAAATCCCTGCCTACCTCTATACCGCACGACAATATTGCGCACATCCGCTTTTTCATGCTAAAGAACTGATCCTGAAAGCAGCGAGAAGCTCCCCTGCTTTACCCGAGCGGTTTCAGGACATCTCCATCTTCGCTGACTTATCAGCGGCTACCTTGGCGAAACGCCGGGAATTTGCTTCCAGCACTGCTTTACTGCGTAAGCATGGAATCCCTTACAGATGGGGGTTCCCCGTTAAGCTACTCATTACCCACAACGGCGCATTGCAAGTGGCCTCCACTCCCTCCTCTGCACTGAAATTTTGTCAAGAATGGGGCTTGTCCGATCCTGAACCCCATGGTGACCGTCTTCACCATTCGCCGGCATCACGCATCGAAGAGGAATGGACCACCGTGGAACGTCGCAAGCGAAAAACTGTGTGATCCTTGGATGGGGCACTACTTCGGCTGGTTTAGGCCGATCTTAGCTCGTGAATGTGACTAGTATTCTTGTATACTGCCCCTATGTTGCAATTATCCTTCTTACTGAAGTTATGTATGTTATTCCTACTTCTCTGTACTCAAGCGGTTACCGCCGTCATCTGTTCTCTTAGTTATGTTATTGTTTTGATTCATTTATCTGTTTACAGCGCCACATTTTCCTCTTCTCAGGTATATTCTGCCTCTCCTATGGCTGATCCCGTACCTCTACGAGATGGGGTCCTCCCATATGAGATACTGCGGCTAAAGACATCCTCGATTGCTTCTCGCCATGGTATTTAAGATTGTCTCACTTAATGCTAAAGGGCTGAACTCCCCCTTTAAACGGTCTTTACTATGGAAAGAAACTAAGCACCTTCAAGCTGACATACTCTGTGTACAAGAAACACACTTATTGCCCGTCGACGTACCCAGATTAAAGCATAAAAATTTCATATATTCTCAGCACCCGCAGTTGGGAGGAAAAAAAGGGGAGTATCCATTGCGTTTAAAGACTCTATTGCATTTCAAATGGAGAAGGTTGAGGTGGATAGCGGTGGGAGATTTGTTATTGTGATCGGCCTCATTAACAATGTCCGACACACAATCGTCTCTTTATATGCGCCCAATTGGCGCCCCTCTGCTTTCTGTAATTCTCTTCTGTGCAAGGTGTCTAAAGTACAGAGGGGACGTCTCATTGTGTTGGGAGACTTTAATACGGTAATGTGGCCTTCTATGGACTCTTCTTCCTTAACTGAGGCCAGGGAACCATCGGTGATGGCTAAGCTTGCCCACTCACATGATCTGTATGATGCCTGGCGGATTCAACACCCAACTGAGCGTGATTACACCTTTTTTTCTGCTGCCCATAAGGTGTATACCAGGATTGATTACTTTTTGGTCGACAGGCAATTACTGCCCTGTGTGGCCTCTTCAAATGTCTATACCATTACTTGGTCTGATCATGCGCCTATTGCAATTGCAATAACAGAACAGTATGCTACTGCACATAACTCCATATGAAGGCTTAATAACTTTATACTGCAGAGACCGCGTTACTCACCTCAAACCATCGAATGTTTGCACAATTATTTTAAGGAGAACGATACTGGTGACATCTCTGATGGTATTTTGTGGTGTGCAATAAAAGCGACTTTCAGAGGTCATTTTATTAAGCAATCTTCCTATGATAAAAAATGCAGAACTCGGTTGTTACTCCAGTTGCAATCCAGGCTGGCTGATCTGCATCGCTTAAATAAATCTTCCTATTTGCCCCAAAGGGCAGCAGAAATAACGTTAATTCAATCCCGCTTGCATGAACTAAATTCTTATCAGTACGACTTGATGCTGAGGAAGCTTAAGCTCCAACATTACTGGCAAGGTAATAAAGGGGGGGCATTACTCGCTAAACAATTGAAGTCGCGCAGTACCAAAACTAGAATTTCTTATCTATCCTGCTCTGATGGATCCAGGGTGTTTGATCCGCAAGGCATTGCTGATGAGTTTGCTAAATACTATGCTCCACTGTACAACCTTTCAGTTGATGCATCCACACCTTCAACCTTCTTTGCCCTCTATACAATCATTCTTAAGCCATCTCAATTTGCCCTCACTGTCAGATAGTCAGAAACTAGAAGTATCCTCTGTTTTCTCTCCGGAAGAAGTCTCTGCAGCAATTAAAACCCTAAAAGTTGGCAAATCACCCGGACCGGACGGTCTCACCAATGAATTTTACAAAGCCCATAAAGACCTACTGGTTCCTTACTTAACTAGGTAATTAAAGTTGCTGCATCTTCAGGTTCTCTACCTGAAGAAATGCTAAATGCACTGATACTCACCCTGCCAAAACCTGGGAAGTCCACAGATGTTCCCTCTAATTTTAGGCCAATATCACTCCTCAACGTGGACCTAAAAATCTACGCTAAGGTGATTGCGACCCGCTTGACAGATGTTCTCCCAACGTTAATTGACGCTGATCATGTTGGATTTGTCAAGGACCGGCAAACGGTAGATGGTACACACAGATTCTTGAATATTATGTCAGTGGTGGCTGAGGGTCGAGCGCCTTCCCTGCTCCTATCACTGGACGTCGAGAAGGCGTTCGACCGGATTCACTGGGGCTATCTTGAAGCGGTGCTGGGCAAATTTGGTTTCCCCCCGAGGCTTCTGTCTGCCATTTTAGTGTTATTCTCCAAACCCTCGGCCAGAGTATATTCCTCAGGAGCCCTCTCCTCGCCCTTGGTGATTACTAATGGCACAAGGCAGGGGTGCCCCCTTTCTCCCCTCCTATTTGCTCTATTGATGGAACCTCTAGCTCATCATATCAGGTTATCCCCGAATATTAAAGGTATCTCTATTGGTGAAACGGAGCACAAAATAGGTCTTTTCGCGGACGACGTTATTATTTCAGTTACGGACCCCTTATCCTCCTTAATAGCTGTTTCAGATATCATCGACCAGTTTAGTCGGGTGAGCTACTATAAAATGAATTCTCACAAATCGCTTATGCTAGGAATGTGGCTTTTGTCAGATACCAAAGGTGCCATTTCAGCTGAATTCCCTTTCAAATGGGCAGAAGGAAGTATTCCTTACTTAGGTATTACTCTCACGTTCCCCCTTAGTAACCTTCAGTCTGTTAACTATAATGCTATCACCACACAAATCAAAAATGACATTTCGGCCTACTCGCAATACCCTCTCTCTTGGATGGGCCGAATTGCAGCGGCCAAAATGTTTCTTTTGCCTAAGATTCAGTACTTATTTAGGAACTTGCCTGTCATTGTTCCCCGAAGATATATTGCCTCGCTTCAAACCGTTATCTTACAATTTATATGGAAAAAGCAGAGGGCGAGAGTGGCGGCAGATATCCTATATAAGCCTGTGAAACTGGGGGGGCTGGGATGTCCGTGCCTTCTTACCTATTACCAAGCTACTGTGCTCGACCAACTCAAAAGCTGGTGGATTAATGACACCGCGAAAAAATGGGTAGAAATGGAAACTAGCTTAACCCGTGCACCCTCATTGCAGCATTTACTTGCAAGGAATACTCTCCAAAACACCTCCTCGATCTCCATCGGTCACCATCGGTCTTCAATTGTCCCCTTATCCCAAAAATCCTTCCGTTCAGAATTATAGATGCTCCATTGTCAGCTTTCAGGGCCTGTCTACCGGATACTGATTTCTCACAATGGGAATCTAAAGGGATTCTTTCAGTTTCCCGGATCTTATCTAATGGGGCCCTTATATCCTTCACGGATTTGAGAAAGCGGTATCAAGTCCCATGGTCTGATTTTTATAAATACCTCCAATTACGTCACATTCTAGCCTCTAAGAGCATTACGCATTCTACACAATCCTCTGCGTATGCTGTGTTTTTCCAGAACTCTTTAATACGGAAAGGAGGTATTTCTGGGGCCTATAGGGGGTTACAACTCTCGGTTACTATATCAAAATTCCCGTTCTAGATTAGGTGGGAAACAGACCTAAATAAAACTTTCACGCCAGCAAATTGGGCCTTTGTATTCTCTCTCAGTTCTAAAACTTCGAGATGTGTCAACCATCTAGAGGCCTCGAGGAAGCTCCTTTATAGGTGGTATTATACCCCTTATCATCTATCCATTATATACCCAACCACCTTGAATATTTGTTGGCAGTGCATGTCAGCCATTGGCAACTTAATGCACATTTGGTGGACCTGTCCTACTGTTCACAGTTTCTGGACCAACATATTGTCACTTGTGAATGCTGTAATTGGGGTGGCACTCCCACTCTCCCCGGAAATAGCGTTGTTCTCCTTGGGGCTGGAATGTTTGAGTATAGCAGACCTAACTGTTGCTTTTCATATACTAACCATAACGAGAGTTGCAATAGCTAAAAGGTGGAAGAGCAGGGATCTCCCAGCCATACCAGAAATCGTTGCTAAAGTCTACTATAACTACGGCATGGAACTACTGATTGCGAAAAAATGATGCCGATTGTCTTGTGTCAGCGTCAGGTGGCAAAAATGGGCATCTTACATATCCAAAAATTATCCTTCTTTACCTGATCTCCAATTGTAGGAGATAAATATCTCATCTCTGTTAATTGATTTTGAATGTGGCGCAGTTTTATTTACTGTTTGTTGGCCGTTTCTCAGCGGCCTTGTTCTTTCTTATATAAATGTAAACTTCACATCCACCGTCGTGTTAAAAGTTTGTACTGCAATGTGCAATTTATATTGTATTCATTGTACTGTGACGCTATGGAAGATGTTGTATGCTCTGATTTTCTAATAAATAATTTGTAAGTAAAAAAGGTACAGAATTTTTGGTAAAGTCAACATTTTAGCCGCATTAATGCGGGCTACCCATGAAAGATTCACCTGAGCCATCTTGGCATGATCTTTGCTCAGTAGTTCGCAATCTGGACATGTTAATTTTTACCGTGTCATAGATAGAGCCTGCCAACTCTATCCCCAAATAAGTGATAGAAGTGTCAGCCCATGTAAACATATGTTTCCTTTGGAGCCTGTCTCTCAAGTCCCGAGGTACATAAAAGGACAGAACATTTGTTTTTTTGGCGTTCAGTTTATAATAAGAGCAGTGAGAATAGGCTTCCAAGATCTGAGACACAGCCTCCAAGGACTTCTCTGGCTCCGTCAACAACACCAATATTACGTCATCAGCATAGAGCCCAATAACATGCGCCGACTCACCGACATTGATGCCAGCTACTTGGGGGCAGCTTCCAATCATAGTAGCAAGGGGTTCTATAACCATTGTGAAAATAAGGGGGGACAGGGGGCACCCCTGCCTCGTCCCTTTAGTAATCTTAAAAGATTTAGAGAGATACCCCGAGGCTAGAACTGATGCAGATGGACAAGAATATAATCCCATGATCGCGGTATGAATGGGTCCCACTAATCCAAATTTACGAAGAACTAGATCCAGGAATCCCCAGTGAACGCTGTCAAATGCTTTTTCAGCATCAAGAGAGGCGAACACCGTGGGATTCCTGGATCTCTCAGCGAGCTGGACCAGGTTGAGCATGTGCCTAGCGCCGTCCCTACATTGTCGCTCTTCAACAAACCCCACCTGGTCAGAATTAATCAGGAGGGGTAGAAAAGACTTAAGCCTGTTGTCTAGCACCTTGGCATACAACTTCAAATCGACATTCAACAATGATATAGGACAGAAGTTGGCGGGCTCATGTGGGGGTTTGCCCGGTTTAGGCAATGTAACCACAGTGGCCTGCAGCATTTTTTGGGGAATAGTTCCTGACGTCATAAAATTATTATACAGCGTGGCTAATTTGGGGGCTAAGAGATTTTGAAAGGTCTTGTAGTAACCTGTCACAAACCCGTCAGGTCCCGGAGCTTTACCCACGGGGGTGGCCTTAATAGCCGCTAGTACCTCAGACTCGGAAATTGGTGTATTTAATGTAGCAAGCTGGGTAGAGTTAAGAGAAGGGAGAATCATAGGGCCCAGAAAGGCCTTAATGTCTGGTAGAGAAGGTTGCGAGTGGTCACATCGTCCTTTAGATTATAAAGGGACGCATAATAAGAGGCCACGCGTCGGCAATAGCCTGTGGATGTGTAATTTTTTTAGAATCTGCGGCCCTGCGCCTAAGTCTTCTTGCTAGTAGAGCCCCGGCTCTATCCCCCATGTGATAAAAGGATGATTTCAACCTAGTAAGCGTCTTCTCATGCTTATATAATAGTAGACAGCGAAGTAGACGCCTGATATTAACCAGATCAAGATCAGTCAGTGAGCGCTGGGATTTATATAACACGTTAGCAGCCTCAAGGTGTTTTAAGGCTTGCGTGATTTCTTGTTCACGTAATCATTTTAGCCTTGCTGCAGACTTTAATAAGATCCCCCTCATATAGGCCTTATGGGCCAACCAAAGGGAGGAAATAGATACCTTGTCAGAGTCGTTAAAGTACAAATATTCCTCCAATTTAGCCTTATATTCCAGTACCCTAGCAGTATCTTTAAGCAGGAAGGGATTGAGTCTCCACTGAGGGGGGAGGCGGAGCTGGAAGGCCATTATACACCACAAGCGAAATAGGAGCATGATCCGACCATGTTGCACAACCAATATCTGTTTTGGCCACCTTATGTATCAGATCCCTAGACACCAAAAAGTAGTCTATCCGGGATTGGGACAGGTGAACAGAAGAGATATGGGTGTAATCCCGTTCACCACCGTGCTGATATCCCCATATGTCATGAAGCGAGGCATACCTTAAAGACTTCTGGAGATCTTCCCTTTTGCTTTGTGAGGAAGAATGGCAATCCAGAGCAGCACCAAAGGGATATTGAAGTCCCCCCCAATGATAATATCCCCCCTCGCCACTTTCTGAATCTTCTTGAAGACCCTATTAAGAAATGATATTTGACGGGTATTGGGAGCATAGACAGAAACAATAGTATATTGCACTCCATCTAATAAACACAATAATATAACATATCTTCCCGCTGTATCTGTGATACACTGTTGAAGCGTAAGGCCTCTTGCACACGGGCGTCATGTTTGACGCCCGGATAAGATGCGGGTGCGTTGCGGGAATCGCCGCGATTTTTCCGCGCGTGTGCTAACGTTTGTAGTGCGTTGAGCACGCGCGTGAAAAAATCCGCATGCTTGGTACCCAGACCCGAAGTCAGACTTCATCACTGAAGTCTGGTTTCGGGATGAGTATTCTGTATGTGTAATTATTTTCCTTTATAACATAGTTATAAGGGAAAATAATCGCATTCTAATTACAGAATGCAATGTTCCCCGGGCTTTAAAGGGTTAAAAATAATAAAGAGTTAACTTACCTTCTCCCATTGTAGCGCAGAGCCCCAGAGCGTCTTCTCTCTTGATAGTTTCGATGCATGAGGACCTGTGGTGACGTCACAGGGTCACATGGTCCAATCATAGAAGCATTTGAGTGGACCATGTGACCCATGTGATCCTGTGACATCACGGCAGGTCCTTCATCCAACAGATCCTTGGATGAAGGACCTGCCGTGATGTCACAGGATCACATGGGTCACATGGTCCACTCAAATTCTTCTATGATTGGACCATGTGACCCTGTGACGTCACCACAGGTCCTCATGCATCGAAACTATCAGAGAGAAGACGTTCTGAGGCTCTGCGCTACAATGGGAGAAGGTAAGTTAACTCTTTATTATTTTTAACCCTTTAAAGCCCGGGAACATTGCATTCTGTAATTAGAATGCGATTATTTTCCCTTATAACTATGTTATAAAGGAAAATAATTACGATCGAGTCCCCATCCCGATCGTATCCCTAGCAACCATGCGGGAAAATCGCAACGCATCCGCACATGATTGCGGATGCTTGCGATTTTCCGCATCCCCATTCACTTCTATGGGGCCTGCGTTGCGTGAAAATCGCAGAATATAGAACATGCTGCGATTTTCACGCAACGCAAAAGTGATGCGTGAAAATCACCGCTCATGTGCACAGCCCCATAGAACTGAATGGGTCAGGATTCAGTGCGGGTGCAATGCGTCCTCCTCACGCATTGCACCCGCGCGGAAAACTCGCCCGTGTGAAAGGGGCCTAAATGCGGATTAATCCCTTCTATGCTGCGGTCAGCGCTGACCGTGACATAGAAGGGGTTTGCTGCGGGTGAGGGAGCCCATCGAGTCCCTGTGCTGCTGTGGCGGGGACCCGATGGGTGACAAGGCAGCCCAATGCCATGCAGAGGCTGCCCAATGCCTTGCACGGCATCGGGACCTGCCTTCTACGGGTTCCGAAGAGATTCATCCTCAGGTTGGATCTCCTAGGCAACCTGTTAGTGTATTACTCTGTGTAATATGCTAACAGACAATGCATTACAATACAGATGTATTGTAATGCATTGCAGAGGGGATCAGACCCCCAAAAGTTGAAGTACCAGAGTGGTATAGAAATAAAGTTTAAAAAAAAGAAAAAACGCTCCTTTCCCCAGATTTTATAATAAAAAATAGAAAAAACGGAGGAAAAACACACATATTATGTATCGCCGCGTCCGAAACGACCGGCTCTATAAATATATCACATGATCCACCCCGTCCGATAAATACCATAAATAAAACTAATAAAAACTGTGTCAAAAAAAGCCATTTTTGTCACCTTACATCACAAAAAGTGCAACACCAAGCGATCAAAAAGGCGTATGTCCCACAAAATGGTACCAATAAAACCTTCACCTCATTTCGCAAAAAATTAGACCCTACTTGAAACAATTAGAAAAAAAAAATCAATTAAAAAAATTATAATTTGTGGAAACACTAAAATATGATCTGTTTGCTTCAAAACTGCTATTATTGTGTTAAAGCTAAATACATTTTAAAAAGTAGACATATTATGTATTGCCACGTCCATAACAACCTGCTCTATAAAATTATCACATGACCTAACCCATGAGGTGAACACCGTAAATAAAATAAAATAAAAACAGTGCCAAAAAAGCAATTTTTTGTCACTTTGCATCACAAAAATTGCAACACCAAGCAATCAAAATAGTACCAATCAAACCGACATCTTATCCCGCAAAAAATGAAATCCTACCTAAGACGATTGGTCAAAAAATAAAAAAGCTATAGCTCTCAGACTATAGAGACACTAAAACATAATTTTTGTGTTTCAAAAATGCTATTATTGTGTAAAACTTAAATAAATAAGAAAAAGTATACATATTAGGTATTGCCGCATCCATAACGATCTGCTCTATACAAATATCACATGACCTAACCCCTCAGGTGAACGCTGTAAAAATAAATAACTGAAAACTGTTCCAAAACAGCAAATTTTTTGGTATAATAATGAATGATCAAAAAATCATATGTACCCAAAAATTGTACCAATAAAAACGACAACTCTTCCTGCAAAAAACGAGCCCCTGCACAAGATGATCGGCAGAAAAATAAAAAAAATATGGCATTCAGAAAATGGAGACACAAAAACATATTTTTTTTCCAAAAATGCTTTATTATGCAAAACTGAAACAAACAAACAAACAAAGAAAGTGGACATATTTGATATCATTGCGTCCGTAACAACCTGCTCTATAAAAATAGCACAGATGAATGTTATAAAAAATAAAATATAAAAACAGTGCCAAAGCAGCTGTTTTTTTGTTAACTTGCCTCACAAAAAACGTAATATAGAGCAATTAAAAATCATATGTACCCCAAAATAGTACCAATAAAACTGTCACCTTATCCCCTAGTTTTCAAAATGGGGTCACTTTTTGGGAGTTTCTACGGTCATGGTGCATCAGGGGGGCTTCAAATGGGACATGGCATCTAAAAACCAATCCAGCAAAATCTGCCTTCCAAATACCATATGGCGTTCCTTTCCTTCTGCGCCCTGCTGCGTGTCCTTAAATCAGTTTAAGACCACATGTGGGGTGTTTATGTAAACCGCAGAATCAGGGTAATAAGAAGTTATTAATTTACAAAGCTTAGAAGTTTAGAAGCAAATCTTGAAAATTTCTGAAATTTTCAAAAACCCACTTTTTAGGGACCAGTTCAGGTCTCAAGTCACTTTATGAGGCTTACATAATGGAAACCACCCAAAAATGACCCCATTCTAGAAATGACACCCCTCAAGGTATTCAAAACTGATTTTACAAACTTTGTTAACCCTTTAGGTGTTCCACAAGAGTTTATGGCAAATGGAGATAAAATTTCATATATTTTTTTTTTGGGGGGGGGGGAATTTCCCATTTTAATCAATTTTTTCCAGTAACTAAGCAAGGGTTAACAGCCAAACAAAACTCTATATTTATTGCCCTGATTCTGTAGTTTTCAGAAACACCCCATATGTAGTCGTAAACTACTGCATGGCCACGTGGCAGGGCGTAGAGGGAAAGGAGCACCGTGTGGTTTTTGAAAGGCAGATTTTGCTGGACTGGTTTATCTACACCATCTCCCATTTGAAGCCCCCTTGATGCCCCCCTGGGGTAGAAACTCCAAAAAGTGACCCCATCTAAGAAACTACTCCCCTCAAGGTATTCAAAATTGATTTTACAAATGTCATTAACCCTTTAGGTGTTTAACAAGAGTTATTGGCAAATAACTACATAGAAACTTCATAATAGTGACCCCATTTTAACTACACATGTTCCTAATACTCGAGAATGGTACCAAAAAATGTTACATATCGCTAGAATGGAGGAGATTCCCGCAGAGGTTTCTGGCCAATCAACCAAACATCACAAGATATGGTCACAATGGATTGACTTTCAGGACTCCTCAGATCTCTTATCAGTGCTCACAGCACGAGTAGCTAATCTTACTGCCATTTATTTCCTTCATCCCCCCCTCGCTTTTTTTTTTCTCCCCATTCACCTTCCCCACCCTCGTCTTTTATCCTCTCACTCAATTTTTTTTCATCTTTCTATCCTTTTTCTTCTTCTCAACTCCTTAAATATTCACTCTTACCTAGGCAACTTAGTAGTTCATGTTCATTTGAGTCTCAGTATCTGAATACTGAAGAAACAAACAGAGGCCACACCCCACGCAATACAGAATTTATTGCACTATAGAAGTATTTAAATACTGTGTAAGCATGTTACATATACAAACATTTAAATAAAAACAGTTTAAACATAATAGTGACCCCATTTTGGAAACTACGGGATAAGGAGGCAGTTTTGTTGGGACTATTTTTAGGGTACATATGATTTTTGGTTACTCTATATTACATTCTTATGAGGCAAGATTACCAAAAATAGAAATTCGGAAAATGTTATCTCCATTTGCTATAAACTCTTGAGGAACACCTAAAGGGTTAAAACAGTTTGTAAAATAAGTTTTGAATACCTTGAGGGGTGCAGTTTATTAGATGGGGTCACTTTTATGGAGTTTATACTCTAGGGGTACATCAGGGGTTCTTCAAATGGGTCATGGTGTAAAAAAAAAAAGACCATGAAAATCTGCCTTCTAGAAACCATATGGCGTTCCTTTCCTTCTGTGCCCTGCCATGTGCGTACAGCAGTTTACCACCACATAAGGGGTGTTTCTGTAAACTGCAGAATCAGGGAAATAAATTTTAAGTTTTATTTGGATGTTAACCTTTGCTTTGTTAGTAGAAAAAAATGGATTAAAATGGAAAATTTGCCAAAAAAATAGCTGTTTTGGCACCGTTTTTATTTTATTATTTTGTCCATGTTAATCTGGGGGGTTAGGTCATGGGGTATTTTTATAGAGCAGATTATTACGGACACGGCGATACATAATTTGTCTACTTTTTTCAAATTTATTCAGGTTTAACACTATATTATCCTATTTGAAACAAAATAAAAAAAATTTAGTATCTACACAGTCTAAGAGTCAGTTTTTTTAAAGTTTTTATCCTATTGTCTTACCTAGGGACTCATTTTTTGCGGGATGAGAGGATGGTTTTATTGGCACTATTTTGGGGGGCACACAACTTTTTGATCGCTTGCTATTAAACTTTTTTTTACCGAGTTAATCTAAGGGGTTAGGTCATGGGATATTTTTGTAGAGCAGATTATTACGGACGCAGCGATAAATAATTTGTCTACTTTTTAAATTATTTTAGTTTTACAAACTATCATTTTTGAAAAAAAATTTTTTGGGGGTGTCTCAAGTCTAAGAACCATTGTTTTTATTTGATTGTCAGTGGCTAAATGGAATTACAATTGGGGAAGGGGATTATAAATTTAGTACTCCATGGAAGTGTGGTACTCCCTGAAGCAACCAATAACGCAGAGGCCCGGAAGATCGGGGAATGTGTCACACTGAGTGGTGGTGTCCTTCCGTATCCCCCTCCTGTGACACACTCTGCACTTTTTTCGGTCTGTCCCTTCCTTCCACTATGGGGGACCACACTTGGAAAATGTTGGCCAGGGACGATCCGGGCGCCTCCAGTTCCCGAGGTACTCCGGCCTGCTCTTTCCCGGTCAGAAAAGATCAGGTCCTTGAGGACTGCCTCATAGAACTGGAAGAATTTCCCTGTGTTGCCAGTGCTCCAGGACAGCACAAAAGAGTTGTACAAGGCAACTTATACCAAGTAGACCTCAACTTTTTTGTACCATGCCCGGGTTTTGCACATGACGTTATATGGCTTGAGGACTTGATCAGAGAGATCAACTCCTCCCATATACCGATTGTAGTCGACAATACAATCGGGCTTGAGGACCGTTGCCGTGGTACCTCGTACAGGGACAGGGGTGATGCCGTGAATTGTGGACAGCATAGGGACATCCCTCTTGTCCTTATATCTGACCAGCAACAGGTTTCCACTGGTAAGGGCACGGGTCTCACCCCTGGAGATAGGTACCTGGAGGGGGTAGGTAGGGAGGCAGCGTTGATTTTTCCGCACAGTCCCACGGATACTAGTATAAAAGTTATCCACATACAGGTGGTAACCCTTATCAAGCAGTGGGTGCATAAGGTCCCACACAACTTTCCCACCAACACCCAGAGTGGGGGGACATTCTGGGGGAATCTCGCCCCTCATACACACGAAACTTGTAAGTGTACCCTGAGGTACTCTCACAAAGTTTGTTCAGCTTCACGCCATACCTCGCCCGCTTTGAGGGATCATACTGGTGAAAAATGAGTCTCCCCTTGAAAGCAATGAGACTCATCAACCGCGACCTCCCTTCCAGGTACACAGGCCTCCAAAAATTTGTCCCCGAATTGGTCGATGACGGCTTGATTTTGCACAGGCGATCATGGGCAGGATCACCTCGGGCATAATGCAGGCATTTCCAAATGGCCTCAAACCGGGAGTGTGTCATGGCCGTACTGTAAAGTGGGGTCTGGTAGAGGACGTCCCCACTCCAGTACAGCGTGACACTGGGTTTTTTGACTAGGCCCATGTGCAGCACGAGGCCCCAAGACGTCCTCATCTCGGCTGCACTGACCAGCGTCCAGCCACCGGACCTAGCCAGAAAAGAGCCCGGGTGTCGAGCAATGAACTGTTGGGCGTACAGATTCGTTCCGACCGTCAGATTCAAGTGGTCGCTGAAAAAAAGACTAAAATAGTCGTATTCAGTGAAGCGCACTGTGGGAATCTGGATTCCTGGTTAACCAACAAAATCTGGAATCATGGGCTGAAAATTCTCTGGGTACACCATCCCAGTTCACCGGTAGGGGGCTCAGGTGAACTTATCTGGTGGGCCAGAAAACTAGTACGAGCCCCAGAGCTGCTAATACTAGGGTGGGCCACAGAGTCCCTAGCATGGAGGTCCCCTTGCTCCGCCTGGCGGAGCCTCCGCCTCCTTGGGGGCTCATGATCATCTCTAGATATTGAGGAGGACGCGGATGACAAAAAGAAAATTGGGGTCATCCTCGTCCTTACTGGGGCTCTTGGATTCGAAGACAAGCTGGGCATATACCTCCTCGGCCGAGAACGTCCGGTGGGCCATAGGGGAGTGTGTGTGTGTGCGTGCGTGGAAAACTTTATTTAGTGTGCGTGTGTGTGGGGGCACGGGTGTTCCCGGACTTTTCCCTAAACCTAACAGAAAAAAAAAACAGCTAAAAAAAAACCACTGAAAAAATAAATAAATAATTCAAACTCGCTGATAAGCCGTCCGAAGCTGATCAGTGGTGGGGTGGGTGGTCGGCCACTGTCAGCGTATGCAAAAAAAACAAAACGCTTGCACCCCAAAAAATGTGTGTGTGTGTGGAGGGAGGGGGGGGGGCAAGGGGGCAAGCTGCAGCACCCCTAGGGGGGTCTAGGGTCACACAGCTGTGCTGTGAACCCCAGACACCCGATCAGGGTTATGCAACAGTTGAAAAAAGAAAAAGCCTCTAACCTGCTAGTGCCAGATGGCACTTTGGAGGGCCACAGGGGAGTGTTGGGTGAACGCTGGGGTGCTGCGCTCAGAAGATGGCCGACAACAGGCTGCTCCTCTCTCCACGGCTCCCGGATGAAGTATGGAGGTGGAGAGGAGAGCAGGAGGAGTTAACCCCCGCCCTCCCGTGCAGATTCAGATCTAATCTAATCAGATTCAATTCGATCACCTCACAGGATCACCTCACAAGATCTAAGGATGGTGATTGGTTGTGTATTATCACACCACCAATCACCATCCTATTCCGGGTTATCGGGTCCCCAGTGACCCGAATAACCCGGAAACGCAGCAAACCGCAGGTCTGAATTGACCTGCAGTTTGCTGCGATCGCCGATACAAGGGGTTCACGGAACCCCCCTCGGCATTGTCATAAAGTGCCTGCCGAATGATTTCGGCAGGCACTCTGTTCCGAAAATCATTCATGGTACGTCCTATGTCCGTAAGAGGTTAATAACTATTAGCCCCCTTAGGGAGCTAGAACCTGGGATCTTTTAATCCCTTGTCCTATTCACCCTAATAGAGATCTATTAGTCCCTGTGTATATGGTACATGTATGACTGTATATGTGTTACGGTGCTCTGTATGTGCCCCTGTGTATATGGTACATGTAGAACTACATATATGAGTTAGGCTTATATTACAAGCCAAGATCAGCCAGGCGATTGTCGGGAGGGAAGCGTTCCTTCCCGGCAGTCGCCTTCTAGTCAGCGGAGGAGAGCGCTGCTATTATTTGCTGATCTCCTCCTTGGTGTGTGGAGGAGTGATCACTAATGCCATGGCTCGTCCCCATACTGAATCATTGTTTGCTGGCAGCAGATCAGGATTAGACAGCACAATCTGACACCGGCAAGCGATGATTTGTAAACCTGCTGAAAGACTGCGATTGCTGGATGAACGAGCAGCATATTACACTACCAGATCATGGCTAACAAGTGTTCCTACAAACGCTTGTTAACTATAATCTGCCCGATTATCAGCTAGTGTTATATAAGCCTAAGGGTACTTTCATACTTGCGTTGTGAGGATCCGGCACAGGAACTGCCTGCTGAATCACAAAATCTGTGTGCAAATGGAAAGCATTTGTAGACGGATCCGAATCCGTCTAACAAATGCATTGAAACACCGGATCTGTCTCTCCAGTGTCATCCGGAAAAACGGATCAGGTATTTATTTATTTTTTGCATTTTTAAAGGTCTGCACATGCGCAGACCGGAAACTGGATCCGTTTTGCCAGAACACTTGGTGCTGGATCCGGCGTTAATGCATTTCATTGGAAAATAATGCCGGACACAGCATTCCGGCAAGTGTTACGGAACTTTGGACGGAGAAAATACCGCATGCTGCGGTATTTTCTCCGGGCAAATACCGTAAGAGTGACTAAACTGAAGACATCCTGATGCAGACTGAACATACCATATGGCTTTTTCAGGATTTTGCGGTCCACAAAAAATACGCTGGCCCCTGATAGAACAGTACTATCCTTGTCCGTTATGCGGACAATAATAGGACATTTTCTATCTTTGAACGGAACGAAAATACGGAAACGAAAGGCATACGGAGTACCTTCTGTTTTTTTCAGATCCATTGAAATGAGTGATTCCGTATATGGTCCGTATACGGAACGGAAAAAAGCGGAACGGAAAAAAAACAACGTTTGTGTACAAGGGGCCTTACTGTGCTCTATTTGTGTCCCTGTGTATATGGTACATATGTGATCTATACCGCATTATATGGACAGTATGCATTGGAATGCAGGACACACCCAAGTTTAAAAGTCTGTTTCCTCTAAATTCGTGTGTACGTGTATGTATGTATATATATATATATATTTGTGTTTATATACATATATGGCACTGCCTTCCCGCCCCCTCCTATTCCTTTTGTGTCTGTGGTTGGATGTCTGTGATTACCGCCAGCGGTACTGCCTACGACTATCTTTATGTTGTGGTCATGTACAATTTTATATGGCTCATTTTTGTATGGTTTAATATGAAAATAAAGAATTAAAAAATATATATATACATATATGGGTAATTATATATGTGTTTTATTTATATACATATATATGTGTTTGTGTTTGGGGTTCATATACATAGATTTTTATATGTGTGTGTAGTGTGTAATTTCCTTATATGACTGGTTTTATGCATGTGTGTTTATATAGTGCAGTTATATACTGTATATGTGCTGAATGCACTGGAATGCAGGACATATCAAAGTTAAATAAGGGAATAATGGGAAAATCTATAAGATGCTGGAATGTTTTCTCTAATATAGATATATATGTGAGCAGTTGTGTATATATATATATATATATATATATATATAACAAATATGCACATATATAGAAAACTATATCTATATATATATATATATATATATATATATATATATATATATATATATATATATATATATATATAT
The DNA here is from genome assembly GCA_033119425.1 of Bufotes viridis. NCBI lineage: Eukaryota > Metazoa > Chordata > Amphibia > Anura > Bufonidae > Bufotes > Bufotes viridis. The sequence continues at coordinate 418,227,213 of CM065590.1, read as the reverse complement.
ATATACACATACACACACGCACAAGTATATGTATGTAAAGGCACACTAAATGTCAAAGAAGTGGGCAATATGCATAGTATATTAGAGAACTGACAATATGTCGGAAAGGGGGGTCTCCTCAAAAAGGCTTCATTGTTAAGTAGATATAATATTATAGTAATAAAGTGGTAACATAATGATAGTACGTACAAGCTGCATAAAATAAATGAAAAACATCTTGCTTTAGGAGAATATACTGTAAATATATATACACACAAACAAATCTCCATAGATAGACACACATGAGACAAGTGGTACTTACAGAGTAGGTGATGATCTGAACCTCAGGACCAGGTTGTGCTCTCATACTCCTTATATACCCTGTGCAGGAGCAGACATGCTCACACACACACAGGAGTTGGTGCACTCACTCACAGCAGGACTCGCTCTCCCTCTTAAGTTTCATTTCTCTCTCCCCAGCCAGGAAAATGAAACTAAACATGAAAACTGCAGCTTCAGAGATTGGAGTCGCAGCCGAATGCAGGAACCCTGCAGGGGACCCCAGCCTTGAAGACCAGACACTTTTTATCTATTTTGTGTATTGGTTTGTATTATATCTTTTTAGTAGTGGAGATGAGGAAGATATGACGCCTTTTTCACAGCCTCGCCAATAAAGAAAGAACACATTTTCACATGGATCTACTGATGTATATAATGGCGACTGGACAGCAAACTGACTCTCTAAATTGGTGGAATAGGTGTTGGACCTTATGCCTTAGGGCTCATGCACATGGCCCTAGGTGGTCGGTTCCGTGCATTGGGGACCGCAATTTGTGGTCCCCAATGCACGGTAAAACCTCCGTACAGCCGCCGGGATGAATCCAGACCCATTCAACTTAAATGGGTCTGCATTCGTCCGTTCCGCAAAAAGATAGGACATGTTCTATCTTTTTGCGGTATGGAAGTACGGAACGGAACCCCAAATAAGCACTCCGTAGTGTTTCCATAGTGTTCTGTTCCGTGATTCCGTTCCGCATCTCCGGATTTGCTGACCTATTGAAGTGAATGGGTCCGCATCCGTGATGCGGAATGCACACAGAACGGTGCCGTGTATTGCGGATCTGCAAATGCGGTCCGCAATACGGCAACGGGCAGCACACGTTCGTGTGCATAAGCCCTTAGGCAGTGTTCACACTTGTGTCAAGCTTTCCATTTTTCTGATCTGTCAGAATAGAAAAAAAAAAAATAACAGATCCGCTTTATCTTCAGCAGTTTTTGTCAGTCCCATCAGGTTTCAGTTATTTTTGAAAAGAGAAAAAATACAGCAGGCAAGAATTTTTCTCTGGTCAAAAATAATTGACGGAACTGACAAAAACTGAAGCAAATTGAGGGCAACTGATGTCCAAATGGACGGATCAGGAAAAAGCTCATTGTGAACATAGCCTTAAACGTACAGGATCTTCACAAAGTAAACTTTCTGGGAAAGTTGGGTGATAATGAATATGCCATCATTATAGCTACCCCATTTTACTCTTTATTTAGGCAGCTTTACTCCCCAAATGTCTGGGAAAGCTGGGTGACAGCTTCTGAGGGAGCTTTAATAAAGGCTATGCCAAAATTGATTTTTAAACAATTTGACAGAAGATATGTGTTTTCTGGAAACGTTTCTATAGGAGTAAGTGCCCTACAAGAATACATTATACAGTGTATTCACCTACCGTCATTACAACACCTAGGCCGGGCCAGGACTAGGTGGTGAGTAACAGAAGAAGCGGCTGGCTAGTATCTTTTCTTCATATCAGTGACTCATTTATATTTGCCCATCACAATGTGACTTATTCCAGGGGGTGTAGGTATAAAAAAAAAAAAAAAAAAGTACCGTACATGAAACAAAAACAAACAGTACAATAAACATGATAATGAATGAGGACTGGTATACAAGGAGAGGACCCAGCCTGCCAGAACTCACCATCTAAGGCCTCTTGCACACGAACGTATGGCTTTTTCAGCGTTTTGCAGGCCGCTTCTATCGGATCCGTTTTTCAGTTTTTTGCTTCCGTTGTGTTTCCGTTTCGGTTCTGTTTTTCCGTTCCATTTTTCGGTATGGCATATACAGTATACAGTAATTACATAGAAATAATTGGGCTGGGCTTAAAATTTTCAATAGATGGTTCCGCAGAAAATGGAATGGATACGGAAGACATACGGATGCATTTCCGTATGCGTTCCGTTTTTTTTGTGGACCCATTGACTTGAATGGAGCCACGGATCGTGATTTGCGGGCAATAATAGGACATGTTCTATCTTTGCACAGAATGGAAAAACGGAAATACGGAAACAGAATGCACACGGAAACACTTCCGTTTTTTTTGCGGACCCATTGAAATAAATGGGTCCGTATACGGAACATAAAAAAACAGCCCGTACACTCGCAAAAAAAAAAAGTTTGTGTGCAAGAGGCCTAAAGGGAAGAGGATAGGAGACAGTAGGTGAGGATAGAAGTTGATCAAATGGTGTAATGGCAGCAGGGTTATTGTAATTTGTAGGCATGAGTGCACCATCAATGAGGCAAGTTGAACAACTTGGCCAAATATCACTTTACCAGGACTGCATGAAGTGGTATTTTAGCCTCCAAACCTGCACATTCTTGCACAGTTTTATCTTTGAGGATAACTGTTTTGTGGGGTTTGTGGCTAAGCTGTAATAATGTACAACGATCCCCAGACACAGATGTTTACAATAGCTGCTGAAGGACCTGTACTGGTAAGGTCACAAGCTTAACCTAAGCTAGAGTGAGAGGTGGTGCTGCAAGCCTATGAAAGAAGTCATTGTGACACTGCACAGTACCACATGTATTGTCATGGATACTGAATGTAATTTTCTGTATTTTCTCTTATTCTGTATATATGGACACTGCACAGTACCACTTCCCATATCCTGTATACTGGGTGTAATTCTCAGTATCTGCTCGTATTCTGTATATATGGACACTGCACAGTACCACTTCTCTTGTCCTGTATATTGGGTGTAATTCTCAGTATCTGCTCGTATTCTGTATATATGGACACTGCACAGTACCACTTCTCTTGTCCTGTATGCTGGGTGTAATTCTCAGTATATGTACTTATTCTATATATATGGACACTGCACAGTACCACTTCTCCTGTCCTGTATACTGGGTGTAATTCTCAGTATCTGCTCTTATTCTGTATATATGGACACTGCACAGTACCACTTCTCTTGTCCTGTATACTGGGTGTAATTCTCAGTATCTGCTCTTATTCTGTATATATGGACACTGTACAGTACCACTTCTCTTGTCCTGTATACTGGGTGTAATTCTCAGTATCTGCTCTTATTCTGTATATATGGACACTGTACAGTACCACTTCTCTTGTCATGTATGCTGGGTGTAATTCTTAGTATATGCTCTTATTCTGTATATATGGACACCGCGCAGTACCACTTCTCCTGTCCTGTATATTAGGTGTAATTCTCAGTATCTGCTCTTATTCTGTATATATGTACACTGCACAGTGCCACTTCTATTGTCCTGGATACTGTATGTAATTTTCAGTATTTTCTCTTATTCTGTATATATGGACACTGCACAGTACCACTTCTCCTGTCCTGTATACTGGGTGTAATTCTCAGTATCTGCTCTTATTCTGTATATATGGACACTGCACAGTACCACTTCTCTTGTCCTGTATACTGGCTGTAATTCTCAGTATCTGCGCTTATTCTGTATATATGGACACTGCACAGTACCTCTTCTCTTGTCCTGTATACTGGGTGTAATTCTCAGTATCTGCTCTTATTCTGTATATATGGACACTGCACAGTACCACTTCTCTTGTCCTGTATACTGGGTGTAATTCTCAGTATCTGCTCTTATTCTGTATATATGGACACTGCACAGTACCACTTCTCCTGTCATGTATGCTGGGTGTAATTCTCAGTATCTGCTCTTATTCTGTATATATGGACACTGCACAGTACCACTTCTCTTGTCCTTTATACTGGGTGTAATTCTCAGTATCTGCTCATATTCTGTATATATGGACACTGCACAGTACCACTTCTTTTGTCCTGTATACTGGGTGTAATTCTCAGTATCTGCTCTTATTCTGTATATATGGACACTGCACAGTACCACTTCTCTTGTCCTGTATACTGGGTGTAATTCTCAGTATCTGCTGTTATTCTGTGCATATGGACACTGCACAGTACCACGTCTCCTGTCCTGTATATTGGGTGCAATTCTCAGTATCTGCTCTTATTCTGTATATATGGACACTGCACAGTACAACTTCTCCTGTCCTGTATACTGGGTGTAATTCTCAGTATCTGCTCTTATTCTGTATATATGGGCACTGCACAGTACCACTTCTCTTGTCCTGTATATTAGGTGTAATACTCAGTATCTGCTTGTATTCTGTATATATGGACACTGCACAGTACCACTTCTCTCATCCTGTATACTGGGTGTAATTCTCAGTATCTGCTCTTATTCTGTATATATGGACACTGAACAGTACCACTTCTCATGTCCTGTATATTAGGTGTAATTCTCAGTATCTGCTCTTATTCTGTATATATGGACACTGCACAGTACCACTTCTCCTGTCCTGTATACTGGGTGTAATTCTTAGTATCTGCTCTTATTCTGTATATATTGACACTGCACAGTACCACTTCTCCTGTCCTGTATACTGGGTGTAATTCTCAGTATCTGATCTTATACTGTATATATGGACACTTCACAGTACCACTTCTCCTGTCCTGTATACTGGGTGTAATTCTCAGTATCTGCTGTTATTCTGTGTATATGGACACTGCACAGTACCACTTCTCCTGTCCTGTATACTGGGTGTAATTCTCAGTATCTGCTCTTATTCTGTATATATGGACACTGCACAGTACCACTTCTCCTGTCCTGTATACTGGGTGTAATTCTCAGTATCTGCTCTTATTCTGTATATATGGACACTGCACAGTACCACTTCTCTTGTCCTGTATACTGGGTGTAATTCTCAGTATCTGCTCTTATTCTGTATATATGGACACTGCACAGTACCACTTCTCTTGTCCTGTATACTGGGTGTAATTCTCAGTATCTGCTCTTATTCTGTATATATGGACACTGCACAGTACCACTTCTCCTGTCCTGTATACTGGGTGTAATTCTCAGTATCTGCTCTTATTCTGTATATATGGACACTGCACAGTACCACTTCTCTTGTCCTGTATACTGGGTGTAATTCTCAGTATCTGCTCTTATTCTGTATATATGGACACTGCACAGTACCACTTCTCTTGTCCTGTATACTGGGTGTAATTCTCAGTATCTGCTCTTATTCTGTATATATGGACACTGCACAGTACCACTTCTCTTGTCCTGTATACTGGGTGTAATTCTCAGTATCTGCTCTTATTCTGTATATATGGACACTGCACAGTACCACTTCTCTTGTCCTGTATACTGGGTGTAATTCTCAGTATCTGCTCTTATTCTGTATATATGGACACTGCACAGTACCACTTCTCCTGTCCTGTATACTGGGTGTAATTCTCAGTATCTGCTCTTATTCTGTATATATGGACACTGCACAGTACCACTTCTCTTGTCCTGTATACTGGGTGTAATTCTCAGTATCTGCTCTTATTCTGTATATATGGACACTGCACAGTACCTCTTCTCTTGTCCTGTATACTGGGTGTAATTCTCAGTATCTGCTCTTATTCTGTATATATGGACACTGCACAGTACCACTTCTCCTGTCCTGTATACTGGGTGTAATTCTCAGTATCTGCTCTTATTCTGTATATATGGACACTGCACAGTACCACTTCTCCTGTCCTGTATACTGGGTGTAATTCTCAGTATCTGCTCTTATTCTGTATATATGGACACTGCACAGTAACCACTTCTCTTGTCCTGTATACTGGGTGTAATTCTCAGTATCTGCTCTTATTCTGTATATATGGACACTGCACAGTACCACTTCTCTTGTCCTGTATACTGGGTGTAATTCTCAGTATCTGCTCTTATTCTGTATACTATGGACACTGCACAGTACCACTTCTCTTGTCCTGTATACTGGCTGTAATTCTCAGTATCTGCTCTTATTCTGCATATATGGACACTGCACAGTACCACTTCTCATGTCCTGTATATTAGGTGTAATTCTCAGTATCTGCTCTTATTCTGTATATATGGACACTGCACAGTACCACTTCTCCTGTCCTGTATACTGGGTGTAATTCTCAGTATCTGCTCTTATTCTGTATATATGGACACTGCACAGTACCACTTCTCTTGTCCTGTATACTGGGTGTAATTCTCAGTATCTGCTGTTATTCTGTATATATGGACACTGCACAGTACCACTTCTCCTGTCCTGTATACTGGGTGCAATTCTCAGTATCTGCTCTTATTCTGTATATATGGACACTGCACAGTACCACTTCTCCTGTCCTGTATGCTGGGTGTAATTCTCAGTATCTGCTCTTATTCTGTATATATGGACACTGCACAGTACCACTTCTCTTGTCCTGTATACTGGGTGTAATTCTCAGTATCTGCTCTTATTCTGTATATATGGACACTGCACAGTACCTCTTCTCTTGTCCTGTATACTGGGTGTAATTCTCAGTATCTGCTCTTATTCTGTATATATGGACACTGCACAGTACCACTTCTCTTGTCCTGTATACTGGGTGTAATTCTCAGTATCTGCTCTTATTCTGTATATATGGACACTGCACAGTACCACTTCTCTTGTCCTGTATACTGGGTGTAATTCTCAGTATCTGCTCTTATTCTGTATATATGGACACTGCACAGTACCACTTCTCTTGTCCTGTATACTGGGTGTAATTCTCAGTATCTGCTCTTATTCTGTATATATGGACACTGCACAGTACCACTTCTCTTGTCCTGTATACTGGGTGTAATACTCAGTATCTGCTCTGTATTCTGTATATATGGACACTGCACAGTACCACTTCTCTTGTCCTGTATACTGACTGTAATTCTCAGTATCTGCTCTTATTCTGTATATATGGACACTGCACAGTACCACTTCTCCTGTCCTGTATATTGGGTGTAATTCTCAGTATCTGCTCTTATTCTGTATATATGGACACTGCACAGTACCACTTCTCCTGTCCTGTATACTGGGTGCAATTCTCAGTATCTGCTCTTATTCTGTATATATGGACACTGCACAGTACCACTTCTCCTGTCCTGTATACTGGGTGTAATTCTCAGTATCTGCTCTTATTCTGTATATATGGACACTGCACAGTACCACTTCTCCTGTCCTGTATACTGGGTGTAATTCTCAGTATCTGCTCTTATTCTGTATATATGGACACTGCACAGTACCACTTCTCCTGTCCTGTATACTGGGTGTAATTCTCAGTATCTGCTCTTATTCTGTATATATGGACACTGCACAGTACCACTTCTCCTGTCCTGTATACTGGGTGTAATTCTCAGTATCTGCTCTTATTCTGTATATATGGACACTGCACAGTACCACTTCTCCTGTCCTGTATACTGGGTGTAATTCTCAGTATCTGCTCTTATTCTGTATATATGGACACTGCACAGTACCACTTCTCTTGTCCTGTATACTGGGTGTAATTCTCAGTATCTGCTCTTATTCTGTATATATGGGCACTGCACAGTACCACTTCTCTTGTCCTGTATACTGGCTGTAATTCTCAGTATCTGCGCTTATTCTGTATATATGGACACTTCACAGTACCTCTTCTCTTGTCCTGTATACTGGGTGTGATTCTCAGTATCTGCTCTTATTCTGTATATATGGACACTGCACAGTACCACTTCTCTTGTCCTGTATACTGGGTGTAATTCTCAGTATCTGCTCTTATTCTGTATATATGGACACTGCACAGTACCACTTCTCCTGTCATGTATGCTGGGTGTAATTCTCAGTATCTGCTCTTATTCTGTATATATGGACACTGCACAGTACCACTTCTCTTGTCCTGTATACTGGGTGTAATTCTCAGTATCTGCTCTTATTCTGTATATATGGACACTGCACAGTAACTCTTCTCTTGTCCTGTATACTGGGTGTAATTCTCAGTATCTGCTCTTATTCTGTATATATGGACACTGCACAGTACCACTTCTCCTGTCATGTATGCTGGGTGTAATTCTCAGTATCTGCTCTTATTCTGTATATATGGACACTGCACAGTACCACTTATCTTGTCCTGTATACGGGGTGTAATTCTCAGTATCTGCTCTTATTCTGTATATATGGACACTGCACAGTAACTCTTCTCTTGTCCTCTATACTGGGTGTAATTCTCAGTATCTGCTCTTATTCTGTATATATGGACACTGCACAGTACCACTTCTCTTGTCCTGTATACGGGGTGTAATTCTCAGTATCTGGCTCTTATTCTGTATCTATGAACACTGCACAGTACCACTTCTCTTGTCCTGTACACTGGCTGTAATTCTCAGTATCTGCTCTTATTTTGCATATATGGACACTGCACAGTACCACTTCTCATGTCCTGTATATTAGGTGTAATTCTCAGTATCTGCTCTTATTCTGTATATATGGACACTGCACAGTACCACTTCTCCTGTCCTGTATACTGGGTGTAATTCTCAGTATCTGATCTTATACTGTATATATGGACACTGCACAGTACCACTTCTCTTGTCCTGTATACTGGGTGTAATTCTCAGTATCTGCTGTTATTCTGTGTATATGGACACTGCACAGTACCACTTCTCCTGTCCTGTATATTGGGTGCAATTATCAGTATCTGCTCTTATTCTGTATATATGGACACTGCACAGTACCACTTCTCCTGTCATGTATGCTGGGTGTAATTCTCAGTATCTGCTCTTATTCTGTATATATGGACACTGCACAGTACCACTTCTCTTGTCCTGTATACGGGGTGTAATTCTCAGTATCTGCTCTTATTCTGTATATATGGACACTGCACAGTACCTCTTCTCTTGTCCTGTATACTGGGTGTAATTCTCAGTATCTGCTCTTATTCTGTATATATGGACACTGCACAGTACCACTTCTCTTGTCCTGTATACTGGGTGTGATTCTCAGTATCTGCTCTTATTCTTTATATATGGACACTGCACAGTACCACTTCTCTTGTCCTGTATACTGGGTGTAATTCTCAGTATCTGCTCTTATTCTGTATATATGGACACTGCACAGTACAACTTCTCCTGTCCTGTATACTGGGTGTAATTCTCAGTATCTGCTCTTATTCTGTATATATGGACACTGCACAGTACCACTTCTCGTGTCCTGTATATTAGGTGTAATACTCAGTATCTGCTTGTATTCTGTATATATGGACACTGCACAGAACCACTTCTCTTGTCCTGTACACTGACTGTAATTCTCAGTATCTGCTCTTATTCTGCATATATGGACAGTGCACAGTACCACTTGTCATGTCCTGTATATTAGGTGTAATTCTCAGTATCTGCTCTTATTCTGTTTATATGGACACTGCACAGTACCACTTCTCCTGTCCTGAATAATGGGTGCAATTCTCAGTATCTGCTCTTATTCTGTATATATGGACACTGCACAGTACTACTTCTCTTGCCCTGTATACTGGGTGTAATTCTCAGTATCTGATCTTATTCTGTATATATGGACACTGCACAGTACCACTTCTCTTGTCCTGTATACTGGGTGTAATTCTCAGTATCTGCTGTTATTCTGTGTATATGGACACTGCACAGTACCACTTCTCCTGTCCTGTATATTAGGTGCAATTATCAGTATCTGCTCTTATTCTGTATATATCGACACTGCACAGTACCACTTCTCCTGTCATGTATGCTGGGTGTAATTCTCAGTATCTGCTCTTATTCTGTATATATGGACACTGTACAGTACCACTTCTCCTGTCCTGTATACTGGGTGTAATTCTTAGTATCTGCTCTTATTCTGTATATATGGACACCGCGCAGTACCACTTCTCCTGTCCTGTATATTAGGTGTAATTCTCAGTATCTGCTCTTATTCTGTATATATGTACACTGCACAGTACCACTTCTCTTGTCCTGTATACTGGCTGTAATTCTCAGTATCTGCGCTTATTCTGTATATATGGACACTGCACAGTACCACTTCTCTTGTCCTGTATACTGGGTGTAATTCTCAGTATCTGCTCTTATTCTGTATATATGGACACTGCACAGTACCACTTCTCTTGTCCTGTATACTGGGTGTAATTCTCAGTATCTGCTCTTATTCTGTATATATGGACACTGCACAGTACCACTTCTCCTGTCCTGTATGCTGGGTGTAATTCTCAGTATCTGCTCTTATTCTGTATATATGGACACTGCACAGTACCACTTCTCTTGTCCTGTATACTGGGTGTAATTCTCAGTATCTGCTCTTATTCTGTATATATGGACACTGCACAGTACCACTTCTCTTGTCCTGTATACTGGGTGTAATTCTCAGTATCTGCTCTTATTCTGTATATATGGACACTGCACAGTACCACTTCTCCTGTCCTGTATACTGGGTGTAATTCTCAGTATCTGCTCTTATTCTGTATATATGGACACTGCACAGTACCACTTCTCTTGTCCTGTATACTGGGTGTAATTCTCAGTATCTGCTCTTATTCTGTATATATGGACACTGCACAGTACCACTTCTCTTGTCCTGTATACTGGGTGTAATTCTCAGTATCTGCTCTTATTCTGTATATATGGACACTGCACAGTACCACTTCTCTTGTCCTGTATACTGGGTGTAATTCTCAGTATCTGCTCTTATTCTGTATATATGGACACTGCACAGTACCACTTCTCTTGTCCTGTATACTGGGTGTAATTCTCAGTATCTGCTCTTATTCTGTATATATGGACACTGCACAGTACCACTTCTCCTGTCCTGTATACTGGGTGTAATTCTCAGTATCTGCTCTTATTCTGTATATATGGACACTGCACAGTACCACTTCTCCTGTCCTGTATACTGGGTGTAATTCTCAGTATCTGCTCTTATTCTGTATATATGGACACTGCACAGTACCACTTCTCCTGTCCTGTATACTGGGTGTAATTCTCAGTATCTGCTCTTATTCTGTATATATGGACACTGCACAGTACCACTTCTCTTGTCCTGTATACTGGGTGTAATTCTCAGTATCTGCTCTTATTCTGTATATATGGACACTGCACAGTACCACTTCTCTTGTCCTGTATACTGGGTGTAATTCTCAGTATCTGCTCTTATTCTGTATATATGGACACTGCACAGTACCACTTCTCTTGTCCTGTATACTGGGTGTAATTCTCAGTATCTGCTCTGTATTCTGTATATATGGACACTGCACAGTACCACTTCTCTTGTCCTGTATACTGAGTGTAATTCTCAGTATCTGCTCTTATTCTGTATATATGGACACTGCACAGTACCACTTCTCCTGTCCTGTATACTGGGTGTAATTCTCAGTATCTGCTCTTATTCTGTATATATGGACACTGCACAGTACCACTTCTCCTGTCCTGTATACTGGGTGTAATTCTCAGTATCTGCTCTTATTCTGTATATATGGACACTGCACAGTACCACTTCTCCTGTCCTGTATACTGGGTGTAATTCTCAGTATCTGCTCTTATTCTGTATATATGGACACTGCACAGTACCACTTCTCTTGTCCTGTATACTGGGTGTAATTCTCAGTATCTGCTCTTATTCTGTATATATGGACACTGCACAGTACCACTTCTCCTGTCCTGTATACTGGGTGTAATTCTCAGTATCTGCTCTTATTCTGTATATATATGGACACTGCACAGTACCACTTCTCTTGTCCTGTATGCTGGGTGTAATTCTCAGTATCTGCTCTTATTCTGTATATATGGACACTGCACAGTACCACTTCTCCTGTCCTGTATACTGGGTGTAATTCTCAGTATCTGCTCTTATTCTGTATATATGGACACTGCACAGTACCACTTCTCCTGTCCTGTATACTGGGTGTAATTCTCAGTATCTGCTCTTATTCTGTATATATGGACACTGCACAGTACCACTTCTCTTGTCCTGTATACTGTAGTGTAATTCTCAGTATCTGCTCTTATTCTGTATATATGGACACTGCACAGTACCACTTCTCTTGTCCTGTATACTGGATGTAATTCTCAGTATCTGCTCTTATTCTGTATATATGGACACTGCACAGTACCACTTCTCTTGTCCTGTATACTGGGTGTAATTCTCAGTATCTGCTCTTATTCTGTATATATGGACACTGCACAGTACCACTTCTCCTGTCCTGTATACTGGGTGTAATTCTCAGTATCTGCTCTTATTCTGTATATATGGACACTGCACAGTACCACTTCTCTTGTCCTGTATACTGGGTGTAATTCTCAGTATCTGCTCTTATTCTGTATATATGGACACTGCACAGTACCACTTCTCCTGTCCTGTATACTGGGTGTAATTCTCAGTATCTGCTCTTATTCTGTATATATGGACACTGCACAGTACCACTTCTCTTGTCCTGTATACTGGGTGTAATTCTCAGTATCTGCTCTGTATTCTGTATATATGGACACTGCACAGTACCACTTCTCTTGTCCTGTATACTGGGTGTAATTCTCAGTATCTGCTCTTATTCTGTATATATGGACACTGCACAGTACCACTTCTCCTGTCCTGTATACTGGGTGTAATTCTCAGTATCTGCTCTTATTCTGTATATATGGACACTGCACAGTACCACTTCTCCTGTCCTGTATACTGGGTGTAATTCTCAGTATCTGCTCTTATTCTGTATATATGGACACTGCACAGTACCACTTCTCTTGTCCTGTATACTGGGTGTAATTCTCAGTATCTGCTCTTATTCTGTATATATGGACACTGCACAGTACCACTTCTCCTGTCCTGTATACTGGGTGTAATTCTCAGTATCTGCTCTTATTCTGTATATATGGACACTGCACAGTACCACTTCTCTTGTCCTGTATACTGGGTGTAATTCTCAGTATCTGCTCTTATTCTGTATATATGGACACTGCACAGTACCACTTCTCCTGTCCTGTATACTGGGTGTAATTCTCAGTATCTGCTCTTATTCTGTATATATGGACACTGCACAGTACCACTTCTCCTGTCCTGTATACTGGGTGTAATTCTCAGTATCTGCTCTTATTCTGTATATATGGACACTGCACAGTACCACTTCTCTTGTCCTGTATACTGGGTGTAATTCTCAGTATCTGCTCTTATTCTGTATATATGGACACTGCACAGTACCACTTCTCCTGTCCTGTATACTGGGTGTAATTCTCAGTATCTGCTCTTATTCTGTATATATGGACACTGCACAGTACCACTTCTCTTGTCCTGTATACTGGGTGTAATTCTCAGTATCTGCTCTTATTCTGTATATATGGACACTGCACAGTACCACTTCTCTTGTCCTGTATACTGGGTGTAATTCTCAGTATCTGCTCTTATTCTGTATATATGGACACTGCACAGTACCACTTCTCTTGTCCTGTATACTGGGTGTAATTCTCAGTATCTGCTCTTATTCTGTATATATGGACACTGCACAGTACCACTTCTCCTGTCCTGTATACTGGGTGTAATTCTCAGTATCTGCTCTTATTCTGTATATATGGACACTGCACAGTACCACTTCTCTTGTCCTGTATACTGGGTGTAATTCTCAGTATCTGCTCTTATTCTGTGTATATGGACACTGCACAGTACCACTTCTCCTGTCCTGTATACTGGGTGTAATTCTCAGTATCTGCTCTTATTCTGTATATATGGACACTGCACAGTACCACTTCTCCTGTCCTGTATACTGGGTGTAATTCTCAGTATCTGCTCTTATTCTGTATATATGGACACTGCACAGTACCACTTCTCCTGTCCTGTATACTGGGTGTAATTCTCAGTATCTGCTCTTATTCTGTATATATGGACACTGCACAGTACCACTTCTCTTGTCCTGTATACTGGGTGTAATTCTCAGTATCTGCTCTTATTCTGTATATATGGACACTGCACAGTACCACTTCTCTTGTCCTGTATACTGGGTGTAATTCTCAGTATCTGCTCTTATTCTGTATATATGGACACTGCACAGTACCACTTCTCTTGTCCTGTATACTGGGTGTAATTCTCAGTATCTGCTCTTATTCTGTATATATGGACACTGCACAGTACCACTTCTCTTGTCCTGTATACTGGGTGTAATTCTCAGTATCTGCTCTTATTCTGTATATATGGACACTGCACAGTACCACTTCTCTTGTCCTGTATACTGGGTGTAATTCTCAGTATCTGCTCTTATTCTGTATATATGGACACTGCACAGTACCACTTCTCCTGTCCTGTATACTGGGTGTAATTCTCAGTATCTGCTCTTATTCTGTATATATGGACACTGCACAGTACCACTTCTCCTGTCCTGTATACTGGGTGTAATTCTCAGTATCTGCTCTTATTCTGTATATATGGACACTGCACAGTACCACTTCTCTTGTCCTGTATACTGGGTGTAATTCTCAGTATCTGCTCTGTATTCTGTATATATGGACACTGCACAGTACCACTTCTCTTGTCCTGTATACTGGGTGTAATTCTCAGTATCTGCTCTTATTCTGTATATATGGACACTGCACAGTACCACTTCTCATGTCCTGTATACTAGGTGTAATTCTCAGTATCTGCTCTTATTCTGTATATATGGACACTGCACAGTACCACTTCTCCTGTCCTGTATACTGGGTGTAATTCTCAGTATCTGCTCTTATTCTGTATATATGGACACTGCACAGTACCACTTCTCTTGTCCTGTATACTGGGTGTAATTCTCAGTATCTGCTCTTATTCTGTATATATGGACACTGCACAGTACCACTTCTCCTGTCCTGTATACTGGGTGTAATTCTCAGTATCTGCTCTTATTCTGTATATATGGACACTGCACAGTACCACTTCTCTTGTCCTGTATACTGGGTGTAATTCTCAGTATCTGCTCTTATTCTGTATATATATGGACACTGCACAGTACCACTTCTCTTGTCCTGTATGCTGGGTGTAATTCTCAGTATCTGCTCTTATTCTGTATATATGGACACTGCACAGTACCACTTCTCTTGTCCTGTATACTGGGTGTAATTCTCAGTATCTGCTCTTATTCTGTATATATGGACACTGCACAGTACCACTTCTCTTGTCCTGTATACTGGGTGTAATTCTCAGTATCTGCTCTTATTCTGTATATATGGACACTGCACAGTACCACTTCTCATGTCCTGTATACTGGGTGTAATTCTCAGTATCTGCTCTTATTCTGTATATATGGACACTGCACAGTACCACTTCTCTTGTCCTGTATACTGGGTGTAATTCTCAGTATCTGCTCTTATTCTGTATATATGGACACTGCACAGTACCACTTCTCTTGTCCTGTATACTGGGTGTAATTCTCAGTATCTGCTCTTATTCTGTATATATGGACACTGCACAGTACCACTTCTCTTGTCCTGTATACTGGGTGTAATTCTCAGTATCTGCTCTTATTCTGTATATATGGACACTGCACAGTACCACTTCTCCTGTCCTGTATACTGGGTGTAATTCTCAGTATCTGCTCTTATTCTGTATATATGGACACTGCACAGTACCACTTCTCTTGTCCTGTATACTGGGTGTAATACTCAGTATCTGCTCTGTATTCTGTATATATGGACACTGCACAGTACCACTTCTCTTGTCCTGTATACTGGGTGTAATTCTCAGTATCTGCTCTTATTCTGCATATATGGACACTGCACAGTACCACTTCTCATGTCCTGTATACTGGGTGTAATTCTCAGTATCTGCTCTTATTCTGTATATATGGACACTGCACAGTACCACTTCTCCTGTCCTGTATACTGGGTGTAATTCTCAGTATCTGCTCTTATTCTGTATATATGGACACTGCACAGTACCACTTCTCCTGTCCTGTATACTGGGTGTAATTCTCAGTATCTGCTCTTATTCTGTATATATGGACACTGCACAGTACCACTTCTCTTGTCCTGTATACTGGGTGTAATTCTCAGTATCTGCTCTTATTCTGTATATATGGACACTGCACAGTACCACTTCTCCTGTCCTGTATACTGGGTGTAATTATCAGTATCTGCTCTTATTCTGTATATATGGACACTGCACAGTACCACTTCTCTTGTCCTGTATACTGGGTGTAATTCTCAGTATCTGCTCTTATTCTGTATATATAGGACACTGCACAGTACCACTTCTCTTGTCCTGTATGCTGGGTGTAATTCTCAGTATCTGCTCTTATTCTGTATATATGGACACTGCACAGTACCACTTCTCTTGTCCTGTATACTGGGTGTAATTCTCAGTATCTGCTCTGTATTCTGTATATATGGACACTGCACAGTACCACTTCTCTTGTCCTGTATACTGGGTGTAATTCTCAGTATCTGCTCTTATTCTGTATATATGGACACTGCACAGTACCACTTCTCCTGTCCTGTATACTGGGTGTAATTCTCAGTATCTGCTCTTATTCTGTATATATGGACACTGCACAGTACCACTTCTCCTGTCCTGTATACTGGGTGTAATTCTCAGTATCTGCTCTTATTCTGTATATATGGACACTGCACAGTACCACTTCTCTTGTCCTGTATACTGGGTGTAATTCTCAGTATCTGATTGTATTCTGTATATATGTACATTGCACAGTACTACTTCTCTTGCCCTGTATACTGGGTGTAATTCTCAGTATCTGCTCTTATTCTGTATATATGGACACTGCACAGTACCACTTCTCCTGTCCTGTATACTAGGTGTAATTCTCAGTATCTGCTCTTATTCTGTATATATGGACACTGCACAGTACCACTTCTCCTGTCCTGTATACTAGTGTAATTCTCAGTATCTGCTCTTATTCTGTATATATGGACACTGCACAGTACCTCTTCTCCTGTCCTGTATACAGTGGCGTATCTATCACGAGGCAAACAAGGCATTTGCCTAGGGCGGCACTTCCAATGGGGCGGCAAAATGCCCTGTTTGCCTCAGTGATAGAAATCTTTTTTGGCTGGCCGCGCTGTAGGGGTGCGCCGGGACCGCTCCTCCCTGCAGAGCGCCTCCTCCCAGCCTTCAGCCAGCCGTTGTAGGTAATTATTATTCACTTCACTTGCCTGAGAAGAGAAGCGCCGGAAGACTCACACAGGCGCACTGGCAGAGGCATTGAAGTGCGCATGCGCCTGCCAGTGCGCCTGTGTGAGTCTTCCGGCGCTTCTCTTCTCAGGCAAGTGAAGTGAATAATAATTACCTACAACGGCGCTGGGCTGGGAGGAGGCGGCGCTGGGCAGGTAGGGAATCTGTTAATGACACTGGGGGAATCTGTGGATGACACTGGATGGGGGAATCTGTGGATGACACTGGATGGGGGGAATCTGTGGATGACACTGGATGGGGGGAATCTGTGGATGACACTGAGAAGGGGGAATCTGTGGATGACACTGAGATGGGGGGAATCTGTGGATGACACTGAGAGGGGGAATCTGTGGATGACACTGAGAAGGGGGAATCTGTGGATGACACTGAGAAGGGGGAATCTGTGGATGACACTGAGAGGGGGGAATCTGTGGATGACACTGAGAAGGGGGAATCTGTGGATGACACTGAGAGGGGGAATCTGTGGATGACACTGAGAGGGGGGAATCTGTGGATGACACTGAGAGGGGGAATCTGTGGATGACACTGAGAGGGGGATCTGTGGATGACACTGAATAGGGGGATCTGTGGATGACACTGGATGGGGGATCTGTGGATGACACTTAAGGGGGATCTGTGGATGGCACTTAAGGGGGATCTGTGGATGGCACTTAAGGGGGATCTGTGGATGGCACTTAAGGGGGAGGGATCTGTGGATGGCACTTAAGGGGGGTTTGTGGATGGCACTTAAGGGGGAAGTGGATCTGTGGATGACACTTAGTGGGATCTAGGGAGGGGTGTGAGGTCCTGGAAGGGTGTTTGGCTGTCGTTATTCACTTTTAAATACAGGAAAGGGTGGAGACTAAAAGGAAGAGCGGGGTTTACAGAGGAAGGGGTTTGGCCTTGAAAGGAAGGGGCGGTTCAAATTTATATTAGGGGGGTGCCCGAGTTTAGTCTCGCCTAGGGCAGCACAAAACCAAGATACACCACTGCCTGTATACTGGGTGTAATTCTCAGTATCTGCTCTTATACTGTATATATGGACACTGCACTGTACCACTTCTCTTGTCCTGTATACTGGGTGTAATTCTCAGTATATGCTCTTATTCTGTATATATGGACACTGCACAGTACCACTTCTCCTGTCCTGTATACTGGGTGTAATTCTCCGTATCTGCTCGTATTCTGTATATATGGACACTGCATAGTATCACTTCTCCTGTCCTGTATACTGGGTGTAATTCTCAGTATCTGCTCTTATTCTGTATATATGGACACTGCACAGTACCACTTCTCTTGTCCTGTATACTGGCTGTAATTCTCAGTATCTGCTCTTATTCTGTATATATGGACACTGAACAGTACCACTTCTCCTGTCCTGTATACTGGGTGTAATTCTCAGTATCTGCTCTTATTCTGTATATATGGACACTGCACAGTACCACTTCTCCTGTCCTGTATACTGGGTGTAATTCTCAGTATCTGCTCTTATTCTGTATATATGGACTCTTTTAATTTGTAAATAAATAACAAAAGGCCATAACAATATCTATACATATCTATACATAGAAACGAAACACATTACTAAACCCATCCCAACCAGTCCACCACCCTACAATACCATTCACACCTAAAACACTTTTGTAACCCCATACTACACATATTTACATATTTGCACATAAAATCCATAAAAAAATTAAAATATACACAACTATATACACAACTATATACATCTAAATCTAACTAACCCACCACCGGTCCACAGCAAATATGCAAACTGATAACCCCCAAAGTTCCAAGGGGATAAACCCCAAGCTTTGAGAAGTCCTAGTCCTTCCCCAGTCGGACTGGGGTCAGTCAGCCTGCAAAGAAAACACCCTTATTTTTATTTTTTTATATATATTTTTTTTTTTATTTTTTATTTAAATATTATATATATAATAGAACAGAAAATATATACACCCCTCCTCCCTCCCAACCTTACCAACTAATGCCCACTATAAATTATAGTAATATAATATTAACATAATACTGACATGATAAAAAACATTCCTATATAATACAATATAATACAATATAGTAAAATATAAATACAATATAGATACCATAAACCATTATTATTACACCCAAACCAGCTATGGTTCGGTACCCATAAGTCTTTCCATACTTACATACATTACTACAAAACAAAACCCTATGAGTGCGCTATCTCAGCCCACCACCAGGAAAAGAGTACTACTCAGCTAAGGGACCTGAAAACAGAAACCCCTCCACAGACGAGAGGCCTTGGTGTCCCCCCACCTTTCGCTCTCAAGAGAGTGCACCTTCACCAGGTCACCCATGATGTTCCTATATACCGTCTCCACCAGGAGGATTTTGTGACTCTTTGTTGACACTAAACACCGTGCACACCAAATGTGGTGCCAAACCACTGCACTAACTACGAATAAAGTGTGACGGTCCCTCCCACCAAGGTCTTTGAAAGCTCCATAGGCCCACTCCGCATAGGACAGGGCGGCCAGCCGAGGCCAACCGATGGAAGCCCCCACCCTTTGTACACCTCTATATTAAAGGGGCAATGAAGTAAGAAGTGGTCCATGGTGTTCAGCAAATTACCACACTCCTCCCGGGGACAACCCCTTTCCTCAGAGTTTCTACACTTCACATTGTCCCTTACATATAGCTTACCGTGGAAGCAGCGCCAAGTCACATCCCAAACTTTCTTAGGGATCCTTTCTGAATTCAACAAAGACAGCCCACCTTCCAGATCCTGACTTAGGCAGTCCCTCAAGGCCAGTGGGGCCTGAAAAAGATAAGATAGAACCTTCCTGTCAAGGGAAAACCTCGACATGGTCTCCACCTCTCCCTTCTCCAGACCCCACCGTCTCAGGATTCTCAGAACCGGGGCAACATAAGCCGGAAGATATCCATGTGATGAACGTAGGTCTTTCACTTGCCCTCCTGTCTCCCATTCCTGGAAGAAGGGCCGAAACCACTCCCTACAGGAAATCACCCACAAAGGAGCCCTCTCTTTCCAGAGGTTTGCAATATAAATTTTCTAAAAGGTATTTGTTAAGAATACCACCGGGTTGACCATATCCAACCCGCCTAGTCTCCTTGTGTGGTAAGTAACCTCTCTCCTGATTAGGTTCAGCCTGTTTCCCCACAACATCTGGAAAAAGAGGCTGTAGACCGTTCCCCAGAGAGACCCCGGCAAAACACAAACGCTGCTTAGATACAGAAACACGGGAATCAGGTAGGCTTTGCACAGGTGAACCCTTTCCCTGAGGGATAAAGACCATCCCTTCCAACGGTCCACCTTGTGGGCAACATCTTTTAGTTTACTCTCCCAATTTTGCTGATGATAATCTCCATCCTGGCCAAAATTGATGCCTAAGATCTTTACAGACTTCTGGGGTTCTGGAAGAGTGCCCTGGAGATTGAAGACAGGATCCCCTTCTCCCAGCCAGAGAGTCTCACATTTGTCCCGGTTGATCTGAGACCCAGAAACCTCTGAATAGCGGTCCACCTCTGACATCACCCATCCTACCTCCTCTTCTGAAGAGGCAAGAATGGAGACATCATCGGCATACGCCACCACCTTCAGAGATGGCCCCCGCACCGCCAGTTCCATCCCCACCCACGCCAATGGTCCACGATCTTCCCTTCTAATGAAGGGATCAATCGCAAACACATACAGCAAAGGGCTTAAAGGACATCCCTGGCGGACACCAGAAGCCACCTCAAAAGGTCGACCTGACCAACCATTAACCAATGGGAAACTCTCTGCCCCTTTGTACAAAGTTTTTAACCAGTCTACAACCCTCCCAGGTAGACCATACCACAAAAGAACGGACCACAGGTACTCATGGTTCACCCGGCCAAAAGCCTTAGCCTGGTCCAAGGATAACAGAAACCCTTTCCAAAGGCCCGCCCTGCCCTGCTCCACGGCCTCTCAGACACTGAGAACGGCGCTAAAAGCGCTCCGACCGGGAACAGAGCAGTGCTGAGCCTCAGAAAGAAGTCTCGGTGCAAACTTCACCAATCTGCAGAAAAGTATTTTTGCTAGAATCTTCCTGTCCACATTGAGAAGCGATATGGGTCTCCAATTCTCAATGGTTGATGGATCTTTACCCTTTGACAGAATAATCAGGGGTGACTTACCCATTGACTTTGGCAGAGTGCCCGAGGAGAGACACTTGTTAAACACCTCGGTCAAGAAAGGAACTAATTGTTCCTTAAATGCCTTGTACCACTCGGATGTTAAGCCATCCGGACCTAGCGATTTCTTGGGCCTAAGCCCATCAATGGCCAGTCCCACTTCCTCTTGCCTGGCCTACAACGAGTTTACTTTTTACTGCCATCTTACAGTTTCCAAAGGGGTCGGGTGAGCGGTACTTCCCGAAATCCCTTTCAGCAACCAAAGAGGCGTATCTATCGTACTGACACCTCTTGAGCAAGGATTTCACACTGATATCCTCATGGCTGTCTCCAGTCGAAACCAGTCTTTCAAGTTTCTTCCTCAGTTCCTGGTACAGACAGTATCTGTCCTGGCTCCTGAGGTTAGAAAGCTCATGGAAAAACCTCGCCGTCCTTTTTTTGAATATCTCCCACCACTCTGACTTACTGTTGCAGAGGTCCACCAAAGGTTCCTGGCTCTGAAGGAAATCCTCAAAGGACTGTCTCATTGTCACTTCTTCCAGGAGAGACGAATTCAGCTTCCACATTCCTCTACCCATACAGGGAGTCTCTGCAACATTCAAAGAGAAAATAATCTAACAGTGGTCGGAGAATTCCACTTCCACGGCTTCTAATGCCGAGAAAACAGCCTCCTCCTTTAAATAAAACCTATCTATTCTAGACCTGCGATTTCCCTGATGAAAGGTGAAATCCACGTGGTCTGGCTTATGCCGTAAATGGGCGTCCACCAGACGAGTATCCTCAACTATCCTAGACAACTCAACGCTATCAGCATCCAGCCCACCTTTGGAGCCTCCCCTATCACATGCCCTCGTCACATTGTTGAAGTCCCCTCCAAAGATCACTTGCCGGCTGGTAAAAAGAAAAGGCTCATGAGGAGACACTTGTGGTCCCACATACTCTGTGGGCCATAGATGTTTATTAATCTCAATTCTTGTCTCCCCATGAGGACATCTAAAATCAGGCACCTTCCCATTCCTTCCTAACTCGATTATCCTCCTACATTCCACTCTTTCGGCGGTCTTAAAAAGTACCGCCACCCCGCTACGTGGCTCGGCCGCAAGAGACCAGAAAGACGGACCTAGCCACCATTCTCGCTTGGGTTTCGCCAGCAGAGCCGTATTTGTTAACCAGGTCTCTTGCAAAAACAAAATATCAGCTTCAATACGGCTGAAAAAATCAAAGGCCAGGAAACGAGCTGCGTCTGACTTAATACTGGCAACGTTAATGCTTGCCAGTGTCAATGGGGTGAGTTCCGCCATCATTGATGATCGAGTTAGATAGCCTTCTTTTTCCCCACCCCACCACCATCAGCATTTTCATCTGAACCATCACACTCCTGTCTTTTGAAACATACAGAGACATCCATACCATCTTGTTTGCCCAAGGTTCCAGGCTTGGCCCTCCCTCCAGAAGGTAACTTACCCCCTGAAGGACAGGGCCCGGCAGCCTGCGAGGAAGCCCCTGCGCCCTCTGGCACCACACCCTCCTCTCCCCCAGCTGAAGCAGCTGGGGGATCATCGTCAAGTGCCTGGTACCGGTTAGAGACTTCCACCAGAGGGGAACCAATTGATCCTTTCTTAGGCCTCTGGTCGAGGGTGAGTGGGACAGATGGGTCCCACTCCAGAGAGGGCTTACGACCCTCTTCTTTCTTCTTCTTCTTACTCCGCTTGTTCCTCCTACCCTCCAACCATGCTCTGCCGCCCTCGTCCAGGCTTTCGCCGTACGAGGAGACAGGGTTGGCGGATGGGTTATCCTCCACAGGTTGGGCCTCCGGTTCCCCATCATCGCTGTACCCCAGGTCACTACAACCGGGATCCTCAGCCGGACCAACCAAAAGACCAGCTGAAGGGTCAGCTGCCACCTGTTCCCTAACCTTACGGCGTTGTTCTTGCCGCCTGATCTTGGATGGACTTTGCTTCTTCGGATCCTGTCTGCTTCCTCCAGCGCTAGTAGTTCCAGCGCTCGTCACCTCACCAACTGATTCAGTCCCGGCAGCAGGCTCCTCCCCAACCACAGACCCAGCCTCACGGCTATTGTCTGCCTGATCTTGAGCCCGGCCCTGAACCCTGTTGGCAAAGGCAAGCGGACAGCGACTAAACGGGTGACCTAGGTCCCCACAGAGGTTGCAACAGATCCGCCTACAAGATGCGGCATGATGCCCAGTGCCCCCACACTTTGCGCACACGCGAACATCAGCACACGCGAACATCACATTGCGCGCTAAAGTGGGTGGGACTGCCGCACTTGTGACAGACCTTTGGCTGGCCTCTATAGAACACCATAATCCTATCGCTTCCTATGAAGGCAGAGGAGGGAATATGAGTAACAGAATTGCCCGGATCAAACAGCTCAACGCTGAAAGTCCAGGCACTCGACCAGATGCCATGCTCATCGAGCACTTTGGCGGGGAACTGCCCAACCCTACCATATCGACTGAGCCAAGTCATGATGTCCACACTAGACAGTGATTCATTACAGGTCAAAACGGTCACTGCCTTCACAGTCGATTGGCGGGTGATGGCCTCGACGGCAAAACCCTGCCATTCCGGGGTGTTCTTAATCAGCTCATATTTAGACCAGAAGAGCTCCAAACCCTCTGGCCTAACAAAGCTGATGTCGAACATAGCGGTGCTGTAGGGATGTATGAGTGCAAAGATGTCATTTGTAACAAACCCCATCCCCAGGAGAAGTTCCACAACAGCCTTCCTAGAAGGAACTGCTGCTTCCTTGAGTCCATACAGTTTCACTCCTCCTTTGTTCTCGGAAGGCTCTAAGACCGTACCTTTCTGTCCAAAAAGCCAGGTCAACCGGCTCTCCCTCTACCTGTATGGAAGTCTCTGCTCCTTTTTTTAGGGCCTCCAGGAGGCGCCGTTGCAAGTCACCCTCGCCCGAAACCCTGGGCAAAGAGTCACCCGCAACACCCGCATACGTCTTTGTTATTTTCATCCTCTCTCTCACATCCTTCCTCTTTGCTTCCTTCCGTATAGCTTCCTCCTCTTCATCCACTTCCGTATCCGCAATATACTCCTCAATCAAAGCTTCCTCATCCACCATCTCAATTTCTGCCTCATCCACAATCCCATTCACCTGTTTGTTTGTAGCCTCATTTACGTTCTCATTCCCCCCCACAGCCACCTGCTCATCGTTACCCACAATGCCATTCGCAACCACATTTGCATCCATATTTGTATTTGTATCAACCTTTATTTTTCTCACTGTATTATCTTTCACTCCCACTGGACTGGTCGGGTTCCATAAGAGTCTGTAGTATCACTGGGGGCAGGCCCGGAGGAGCCCCCCGCCAAACCCACAGGGGGCTCCCAATCTCCCGCAACCCGCACAGTCACAGCGTTCTCCCCAAGTTTCCAAAGTCTTTTCACCTTCCACTGATTTTAATGGTCCTTCCACAATTTTGACACTTTTATCAGTTTCTAATGTTTTCATTTCCTGTTTCTCAGCACCACCACCTCGAACCTTGTCCGCAATCATCGCATCCTTGTCCGCCACACTGTTTGGGGTGTTACCCTCTGCGCTTCTCGTGACCACCCTGCCACTACAGGAAAGGGGGGCACCTGCCGTCACCATCTTGGAATCAATTTCCCGCACTGTTTGACCCGATTCCACTAAGGAACCGGGCTGGGCACAGCAGCGGATTCAAAAGGCACAAATCTGAGCACTTCTTTTCTCACAGTTTTTTTTTCTTCTTTCCACTTTTCACCACCTCCTCCTCAGGGACCTCCTCATTCCCAAAATACAGTCTGCCCACCGGGGACTCCAGCTGCCTGACTTCCACCATTAGCCTTCCCCCAGACCCGCTTTCATCCCCGGGGGCAGCTGCAATCAGGTCTGAAGGGGTCCCCCTGGCCACAAGGCAGAGAGTCCGTCTCCGAATCTGGTGTTCCAGGTACCACCTTCCCCTGGCTCCCAGCCTGCTGCCCTGACAGACTGGGGCCAGGCGTACCGGATAGTCCAGACATACACTCAAATCTGCAGTCATTCCTGAATTTTTCCAAGAATGGGCCGCCATTTGCCTCAATGGCAACCCTCTTTTCCTCCAAAACCGCTATTATCTCCTTCAACTTCACCAGTCTGGAGGAGAGCATTGCCTTCCTTGTCTTAGGCGCCATTTTCTCTTGCATTTTTACGTTTTTATACTCTATATTAAGTCTTTTCAATTCCCTCTTGACCTCCTGGTGCATGTTGAGAAAATATGCTACTCGGGATGAAAACGTTTATGAAGACTCTTTAGGGTCCAAAATACCCCAATTAAGCAGTCTCTTAGCCGCTGGGCAGTAAGTGCCCCCGCTACCAGGCTTCTTTACAGTAACCTTTTTGCCGGGCCGAGGTACTGACACAGACACACCACATGTTGAATCACCTACCTCGGCCTCTGGCCTCGTCATCTTCTCCACGACCTTCCCTGTATCTCGTCCCACAGTCCGTCCGGCAGCTTGTCCAGCCACTGCACTTTTCATTTTTTCACCCAGTGCTTGTGCAGCAGCGGGCCTTTCCATAGTATCCTGCTTTCCTGGGTGCCGATCAAAACTGTCCAGAGAGGAGTCCAGAGAGGATCCCAGGCTGATTGCCCTCCTGGGACCCCTCCAGACCACACCCAGTACTCTGCTAGGCTCACTGCAGGGATCGCGGCCTCTCCTAGTAGCGGGGCCTCTGCTGCCCGCGGCACTTGCGGGGCTGCTCTCCATTGCCTGCCACCTCCCGGCCGCTTGCTGCGGTGTCTTTATAGCCGCGTTGTCGTCCACCTCCAATAGCGCCGAGGTATCTAAGCCCAGGTCTCCAGTTCTGGAGGCCCTCCTCTCCGCTCGCGCATCTCTGCCGCGGCTGCCAGCACGTGGTGACAGGCCTGAGGATCCATACCGGGAGAAAACGCCACCCCCCGGGGAAAGGGCATCGATTCCCCCGGTAAAAAAACGCTGATAAGCCTCCTGGTCCTCACACACACACACAACAGGAAGAGAACAGTAGCTCCTCCCACTTCTCCTGTCCTGTATACTGGGTGTAAGTCTTAGTATCTGCTCTTATTCTGTATATATGGACACTGCACAGTACCACTTCTCTTCTCCTGTATACTGGATGTAATTCTCAGTATCTGCTCTTATTCTGTATATATGGACACTGCACAGTACCACTTCTCCTGTCCTGTATACTGGGTGTAAGTCTCAGTATCTGCTCTTATTCTGTATATATGGACACTGCACAGTACCACTTCTCTTCTCCTGTATACTAGGTGTAATTCTAAGCATCTGCTCTTATTCTGTATATATAGACACTGCACAGTACCACTTCTCCTGTCCTGTATACTGGGTGTAATTCTCAGTATCTGCTCTTATTCTGTATATATGGACACTGCACAGTACCACTTCTCTTGTCCTGTATACTGGGTGTAATTCTCAGTATCTGCTCTTATTCTGTATATATGGACACTGCACAGTACCACTTCTCTTGTCCTGTATACTGGGTGTGATTCTCAGTATCTGTTCTTATTCTGTATATTGTGGTAAGGTGCAAGGTACCATTGTCGATGGCAGGTACGTGTCACCGAGGTTCCTGGCCTCGGTGAGGTAAGAGCCGGGTTTTATGTGTCAGCAGCAGCTAGTGCTGCTTGACAAGTTGATATTTAGTTTGGCTGCAAAGCCAATCCGGGCCGGCTCTTACTGGGAGTAGGCAAAGAGTTGGGTGGGTGCCTATTCCCCACGGTCCAGGCCGGACTTTATCCGGGCCTTTAAAAGGCAGCCTCCTCAGCAGCTGAGTGTGATTGTCCTGGAGCTGCTGTTAGGCTGTGGAATCATCTGAGTTTGGGAGTGCTGATCCATGCTGTGCTGTGTGGAGTTCTCTGAGCTGGAAGCAAGAGCCCAAGCAAGGAGGAGTGCAGACGGCCTGGAAGCCGGAGGTCGATCGCCTTGCGGCTGGACTGACAGCCAGGTGCGAACCTGCACCTAAAGCCTCCCAGGTGACTGGAACCTGTTTTGGACTATTTTGTTTTGCCGCACGTTTTCTGATGGGTGTGAATTAACACCAAGTGACTGTTTGCTGTGTATTTGCTGCAAGTGTGAATTAAACACTGTTTGCTACACTTTCTGGACTCCGTGTTGCCTCTATACTGCACCCGCACCGCTATCTACCAGGCGACCCAATATATATGGAGACTGCACAGTACCACTTCTCTTGTCCTGTATACTCGGTGTAATTCTCAGTATCTGCTCTTATTCTGTATATATAGACACTGCACAGTATCATTTCTCTTCTCTTGTATACTGGGTGTAATTCTCAGTATCTGCTCTTATTCTGTATATATGGACACTGCACAGTACCACTTCTCTTGTCCTGTATACTGGGTGTAATTCTCAGTATCTGCTCTTATTCTGTATATATATATGGAGACTGCACAGTACCACTTCTCTTGTCCCGTATACTCGGTGTAATTCTCAGTATCTGCTCTTATTCTGTATATATGGACACTGCACAGTACCACTTCTCTTCTCCTGTATACTAGGTGTAATTCTAAGCATCTGCTCTTATTCTGTATATATAGACACTGCACAGTACCACTTCTCCTGTCCTGTATACTGGGTGTAATTCTCAGTATCTGCTCTTATTCTGTATATATGGACACTGCACAGTACCACTTCCCCTGTCCCGTATACTGGGTGTAATTATCAGTATCTGCTCTTATTCTGTATATATGGACACTGCACAGTACCACTTCTCTTGTCCTGTATACTGGATGTAATTCTCAGTATCTGCCCTTATTCTGTATATATGTACACTGCACAGTACCACTTCTCTTGTCCTGTATACTGGGTGTAATTCTCAGTATCTGCTCTTATTCTGTATATATGGACACTGCACAGTACCACTTCTCCTGTCCTGTATACTGGGTGTAATTCTCAGTATCTGCTCTTATTCTGTATATATGGACACTGCACAGTACCACTTCTCTTGTCCTGTATACTGGGTGTAATTCTCAGTATCTGCTCTTATTCTGTATATATGGACACTGCACAGTACCACTTCTCTTGTCCTGTATACTGGGTGTAATTCTCAGTATCTGCTCTTATTCTGTATATATGGACACTGCACAGTACCACTTCTCCTGTCCTGTATACTGGGTGTAATTCTCAGTATCTGCTCTTATTCTGTATATATGGACACTGCACAGTACCACTTCTCTTGTCCTGTATACTGGGTGTGATTCTCAGTATCTGTTCTTATTCTGTATATTGTGGTAGGTGCAAGGTACCATTGTCGATAGCAGGTACGTGTGTCACTGAGGTTCCTGGCCTCGGTGAGGTAAAACCGGGTTTATGTGTCAGCTGCAGCTATTGCTGCTTGACAAGTTGATATTTAGTTTGGCTGCAAAGCCAATCCAGATCGGCTCTTACTGGGAGTAGGCAAAGAGTTGGGTGGGTGCCTATTCCCACGGTCCAGGCCGGACTTTATCCGGGCCTTTAAAGGCAGCCTCCTCAGCAGCTGAGTGTGATTGTCCTGGAGCTGCTGTTAGGCTGTGTGAATCATCTGAGTTTGGGAGTGCTGATCCATGCTGTGCTGTGTGGAGTTCTCTGAGCTGGAAGCAAGAGCCCAAGCAAGGAGGAGTGCAGACGGCCTGGAAGCCGGAGGTCGATCGCCTTGCGGCTGGACTGACAGCCAGGTGCGAACCTGCACCTAAAGCCTCCCAGGTAACTGGAACCTGTTTTGGACTATTTTGTTTTGCCGCACGTTTTCTGATGGGTGTGAATTAACACCAAGTGACTGTTTGCTGTGTATTTGCTGCAAGTGTGAATTAAACACTGTTTGCTACACTTTCTGGACTCCGTGTTGCCTCTATACTGCACCCGCACCGCTATCTACCAGAGCGACTCCCCACAATATATATATGGAGACTGCACAGTACCACTTCTCTTGTCCTGTATACTCGGTGTAATTCTCAGTATCTGCTCTTATTCTGTATATATAGACACTGCACAGTACCATTTCTCTTCTCCTGTATACTGGGTGTAATTCTCAGTATCTGCTCTTATTCTGTATATATGGACACTGCACAGTACGACTTCTCTTGTCCTGTATACTGGGTGTAATTCTCAGTATCTGCTCTTATTCTGTATATATATATATGGAGACTGCACAGTACCACTTCTCTTGTCCCGTATACTCGGTGTAATTCTCAGTATCTGCTCTTATTCTGTATATATGGACACTGCACAGTACCACTTCTCTTCTCCTGTATACTAGGTGTAATTCTAAGCATCTGCTCTTATTCTGTATATATAGACACTGCACAGTACCACTTCTTCTGTCCTGTATACTGGGAGTAATTCTCAGTATCTGCTCTTATTCTGTATATATGGACACTGCACAGTTCCACTTCCCCTGTCCCGTATACTGGGTGTAATTCTCAGTATCTGCTCTTATTCTGTATATATGGACACTGCACAGTACCACTTCTCTTGTCCTGTATACTGGATGTAATTCTCAGTATCTGCCCTTATTCTGTATATATGTACACTGCACAGTACCACTTCTCTTGTCCTGTATACTGGGTGTAATTCTCAGTATCTGCTCTTATTCTGTATATATGGACACTGCACAGTACCACTTCTCCTGTCCTGTATACTGGGTGTAATTCTCAGTATCTGCTGTTATTCTGTGTATATGGACACTGCACAGTACCACTTCTCTTGTCCTGTATACTGGGTGTAATTCTCAGTATCTGCTCTTATTCTGTATATATGGACACTGCACAGTACCACTTCTCCTGTCCTGTATACTGGGTGTAATTCTCAGTATCTGCTCTTATTCTGTATATATGGACACTGCACAGTACCACTTCCCCTGTCCCGTATACTGGGTGTAATTCTCAGTATCTGCTCCTATTCTGTATATATGGACACTGCACAGTACCACTTCTCTTGTCCTGTATACTGGGTGTAATTCTCAGTATCTGCTCTTATTCTGTATATATGGACACTGCACAGTACCACTTCTCCTGTCCTGTATACTCGATGTAATTCTCAGTATCTGCTCGTATTCTGTATATCTGGACACTGCACAGTGCCACTTCTCTTGTCCTGTATGCTGGGTGTAATTCTTAGTATCTGCTCGTGTTCTATATACAGTTGTGTTCAAAATTATTCAACCCCCACTGAAATTGAGTGTTTTGGCCAGTTTGACATTGATTTTGATCATTTCAGTCATCTTGTTTACAATTAAATCAAAGAGGCACTTGTAAGTCAGACAAATATAACATAACATTTATAATGAAATAACCACAAATGTATTTTCTATGCTCACATCATTATCAGTTTTATTCAACCCCCAAGTGACATTCAATCTTAGTACTTAGTACAACATCCTTTTCCAGTTCTAACAGCTTTTAAACGTGAAGCATAGCTTGACACAAGTGTCTTGCAGCGATCTACGGGTATCTTCGCCCATTCTTCATGGGCAAAAGGCTCCAGTTCAGTCACATTCTTAGGCTTGCGCGCTGCAACTGCTTTCTTTAAGTCCCACCAGAGGTTCTCAATTGGATTTAAGTCTGGTGACTGCGATGGCCACTTCAAAATGTTCCAGCCTTTAATCTGCAACCATGCTCTAGTGGACTTGGAGGTATGCTTGGGATCATTGTCCTGTTGAAAGGTCCAACGTCTCCCAAGCCTCAGGTTTGTGACGGACTGCATCACATTTTCATCCAATATCTCCTGGTACTGAAGAGAATTCATGGTACCTTGCACACGCTGATGCTTCCCTGTACCTGTAGAAGCAAAACAGCCCCAAAGCATGATTGACCCCCGCCATGCTTCACAGTAGGCAAGGTGTTCTTTTCTTCATAGGCCTTGTTCTTCCTCCTCCAAACATAGCGTTGATCCATGGGCCCAAACAGTTCTAATTTTGTTTCATCAGTCCACAGAACACTATTCCAAAACTTTTGTGGTTTGTCCACATGACTTTTGGCATACTGCAGTCGACTCTTCTTATTCTTTGGAGACAGCAAGGGTGCGCCTGGGAGTTCTGGCATGGAGGCCTTCATTACACAGTGTGCGCCTTATTGTCTGAGCTGAAACGTCAGTACCCGCATCTGACAAATCTTTTTTCAGTTCCTCAGCAGTCACACGGGGACTTTTCTCCACTTTGCGCTTCAGGTAGCACAGCAGTCGAAGTCAGCATCTTCTTTCTGCCACGACCAGGTAGCGTTTCAACAGTGCCCTTTGCCTTGAATTTGCGAATGATGCTTCCTATGGTGTCTCTTGGTATGTTTAACATCTTTGCAATCTTCTTATAGCCATTGCCCTTCCTGTGAAGAGAAATCACCTCTTCTCTTGTCTTCCTGGACCATTCTCTTGACTTCACCATGTTTGTAAACACACCAGTAAATGTCTAGAAGGAGCTGAGTATCACAGTCATTTTAAATCTGCCTAATTGGTGCTTATTATGCTTGATTGCTGCTCCTTGACATCCACAGGTGTTTTCAATACCTGATCGAAAACACTTGAATGAACCTCTGTTCTTAAGAGTGGAAGTCTTTAAGGGGTTGAATAATTGTTCTGAATAAATTGCTGTCCACCACCCGATATGTAATTCTCCACTTATGCATCGCCACTAAGTTGGCGTTGACGAGGAACTGGAAAAGCAGCCTTGTCCCGGACATTCGAGAGATTATCAGAGCAGTGAACACTACTAAATCATATGAGCTCATGATGGCTCACAAAAATTTCCAGGTGGCTCGGCATCTTCAATGGTGGGGAGTCTGGAGCGGTCTGGAACCAACGTAATTCTGGAGAATTGTTAGGATCTGAGGTAGACAGGAGTTACGGTTGAGTAGGATCTTGTGCCTGTCTCAAAGGGCACGCTTCTCAATATGTTTTGTCTAATTGTGATCTCATGGCATTTAATGATCTGAAAGTCTGGTGGATTTTAAATTTGATATCTGTATTACTCGAGATACGGCTTGGATTTTTGAATGTTTTTTATTTTGTACCTTTTTCTGTTATTTTTCTTTTACTGATCTGGCTTTGTTTACTTCTTTTGTAATCCAAAATTTTTTGGAGATTTGCTCATGCTGCAATGTACTGTTTGCATGTGATAATCCTTTGTATGACTTCATCTTTGTCTAAACTGCATACTCTAATAAAAAAGTTACTGAAAGTAAAATGAAGCAGGCATGGATCCCACAGGACGTGTCCGTACCTTGTGCAGAATAGGCAACTATACCGGCTGCGCCCTGCCATTCTCTTTGCATTCTCTTTTCCATTTCCCAATGTTTTGGGGTCTTCCCAAAATTATAAAAATGAATAAATAAATAAAGGAAAAAAATAAAAATAAAAAAAACACAAAAACAGTGTTGGTTGCCTCCTCCACCACCGCTTCCACCTACACTGCCACCTCCTCAACCTCCTACTCCACTTTGACCTCCGCCTCCTAGTTCAAGATTATTATTATTATATTTTTTCTATTCTAAGTTATTTTAATTCATCTCCCTATCCACATGTGTTTGCAGGGCAACTGTCCTGCTCTTACACCCATTTTGCTTCCTTTTGCAGCCCTTTAGCCCTTACTACAGTACGACTATTTTATAGCCATTTTAGTGCACCAAAGTTTTGGTCCCCATTCACTTCAATGGGGTTCGAGTTCGAGTCCTATGTTCGAGTTGTACATCTATGGGTCCGCTCATCCCTAATCTGTATATAATTATATATGTACAGCTGGTATAAGTTTTTTTTATAAACTTTAATTTGGATCATAAGCATATCAATATCTGTTGACATAATATAACAGAAGATCCTAGAAATACACATATATGTCATACATATGATAAGGTTGGCAATATGGTAGATCATTTATAGTATAGGTGCCTGTTGACATAAAACTTATTGGTACAAAACAATTCACATCCTGATCCATTTTTCTTAGAATATAGTCCACTCTATCCCCTATCCGACAACATGAGCAACACAAAAGTTTACAGCAGTGTGAGCAGACCGGTCCCAGATCAAACTGTCAGTTTACCCAACCTCTTGGCTATGTCTTCTTTCATATACCATGTGGTTTCAACAAATGGTTTTACTACCTCCCTGATTTCATGTATTGTAAGTGACTTTTCAATAAAGTTTCTAATTTGTGAAAAAAGTTCTTTGTGGCCTTTTCTCTATTTCGTTCAGTATCAAGCCTATCCATATACATAAGCACTTTCATTGTTCCAATCACTTTGTTATATATCTTCTTGTATATAGTGATATGGAGCAAGGGACGGACTGGGAACTTAAAGTGGCCCTGGAAAAAATACTAAAAGTGGCCCCGTTTTGTAGCTGGGTCCAAATTTATAGAAGGCAGGCCCAGCAATACTTGAGCTCCTTCTCCCTAGCTGAGAGACCAGTGCTGCGATTGGCTGCTCTCTCAGCCGGGGAAGCCAGCACACACGCCCCCAACCAGGATGTTTAGCAACCGCCCGTACAAAAGTCTGCCTCATTTGCATATGAGGCGGCAGAAGAAACGGGGCGATTAGGAAGGAATTAGGGGGTCGATTAAAAAAAAAAATAAATGGGGAACATCAGTGGATGACGCACTATCCGGTAGGAGGGTTATTTGGGGGGTATTATATTGGTGAAAGGTCCTCTTTAAAGGGGTTGACCGGGATTTGGGACATTGGTGTATGTGTACAATGGTCCCTTAAATATTACATTCATGCCTGTCATTCCCTAACCAGACATTTCTGATGGCCCTTTTTCACTTAACAAATTTTCAGCCGGAAGTGTAGTTTCTATCAGAGTCAGTGACGTACCGGGTCCCTTTCTGCAAAGCGAAGCCTCTTCTTCCACTTCAAAAGGAGCCCGGTGACGTCACCTCAGCCTCAGTAATTAATCAGAGCGCATGGACGGGCGGTAACTAGGCGGCAACACACCGCGCTATGCCACACCCTCTGGTCCGGTGTATATATGAGCATGTTGTGTATATAATAATATGTACAGCTGGTATAAGTTATACATCTTCTTGTATATAATGATATGGAGCATGCTGGTATATTCTGGGCATCTTCTGTATATAAAATTGCGGAACAGATCCGGACCCATTTTGCGGACGTGTAAATGGACCCTTATAGTAGCTATATTTGTGAACGTAGGCGGCAATATTATGGTACTTATATTCTTGCATATAGGGGGCAGTATTATACTAGTTATATTCTTGCATACAGGTGGTAATATTATACTAGTTATATTCTTGTACATAGGAGGCAGTATTATAGTAGTTATATTCTTGTGCATAGGAGGTGCAGTATTATAATAGTTATATTCTTGTACATAGGAGGCAGTATTATAGTAGTTATATTCTTGTGCATAGGAGGTGCAGTATTATAGTAGTTATATTCTTGTACATATAACTACTATTATGGTAGTTATATTTTTGTACATAGGAGGAAGCATTATGGTAGTTATATTTTTGCATGTAGGAGAAGTATTACAGTAGTTATGCTCTTGAACATGTCAGGCAGCATTGGAGTAGTTATATTCTTTTTACGTAGGAGGTTTTCAATCATGAATCAGAAAGCTGAGGTTAAAAAAAGTCTAAATTCCACCCAGACAGTGTAGTCTTGCATTTAAAGAGGCTCTGTCACCAGGATCCAGGGCCGGTTCTATAATAAGGCAGACCAAGTGGCTGCCTTAGGGCGCAGAGAAGGGGGGGGGGGGCAGCCACCCCAGCCTGCATGTGCCATGCGGCCCCGGCCCTCACTCACAGAGCGGCAGCAAGGCAACACGGTCATGGGGGCACTCAGGGACTGACTGGCGAGTGGCTCCGTGGCGGGCAGCAGCAGGGACTGGAGCAGCTGTTCGTGACTGCGACTCACACAGCCAGCCCAGGCGGACTGTCGACTGCCGTAGGGTAGGTGGTAGGTGATGAGCGCAGAGAACATATTGTTTATAATTATTACACAACATTAAAGGGGTGGGGGGGGGGGTGACATGATGGGAGGGGGGACAAATCAAATGTCTGTAGTCTGTGCCATGGAGAGGGACAAATGTGACATGGGGGGGATGATGTGCCATGGGGGGGGGGGGGGAGAAGTGTGACACAATAGGGCAGCGGTGGCGAACCTATGGCACGGGTGCCAGAGGCGGCACTCAGAGCCCTCTCTGTGGGCACCCACACCCTGGAAAAAGTCTATAGTGTACCAATATGCCCTTTCCCGCAGAGCGAAATGAACGGCGCAGGCGGTGCATTGAATGTAGGCAGGCTATTATAGCTAAATGATAAAGTACATGGAAGATATACTATATTGGACTGTAGTATTCAGGTTAAATTGCCATGTTGGCATTTTGTGATAAATAGGTGGGTTTTGGGTTGCACTTCTGGCACTCGGTCTCTATAAGGCTCGCCATCACTGCAATAGGGGGTCATAAAGTGATCATGGGGGGGGGGGCAAAATGTAGCTTCGCTTGTGTTGGCAAAAATCCTTGCACCGGCCCTGCCAGGATCAACCCATTAAACCTGGCACAGTGGCCGGTAGGGCTCAACGTGCTAAAACTATACCTTTCTTTTGTCTGTATGTTGAATGGCTGCACAGAAATATTAGTTGTTATTCATTTGCAAATGAGCAATTTGAGAACTCAGACACAGGGCTGAATCATCTGAGACTGCTATGTAACACCCCCTGTGCTCTGGACACTCTCCCCTCCCCTTGACCAACAGGGCTAGATATCAGACTGAGGGCAGAGCTGTGTGCTGGCTTATACATCTCTCCTGTATGTATCTGTATTCTACACACTCTGTACTACAGCTTCACCACACTGATATCTGCTCAGACAGCTAATCTACATATTACTGCTGTATTCACAGGAACAATATATGATTATAAACACCAGTAATATGTGATAGCTGATAAGCATAGAAAAACATGAATCAATATGTCTTAGGCCTTATGCACACGACCGTTGTTGTGGTCCGCGCCCAGCTGCAAAATTCCGTTGCTCTGTTCCGTGCCCACGCAAAAAAAAATAGAGCATGTCCTATTCTTGTCCGTTTTGCGTACAAGAATAGGCATATCTACATTGGGCCGCGTTCTGTTCCGCAAATTGCAGAACAGAACGTGGAGCAGCTTCCATGTTTTGCGGATCCGCGGTTTGCGGACCGCAAAACACCAACGGTCGTGTGCATGAGGCCTTATGCTATAGCTTAGTGGTATAGTGGTCTACCTTGTATGTAGAAGTCTCAGGAGAAATGTGTTTTCTTTCCATTATTTTTTATTTAAAACCATGCTAAAAGGCTATACTATAATAAATAATATATAATCATATAATAATAAGGCCTTATTATATTGAGAATAGTGTTGTTTTTGCTAAGACCTATTACTGGTTTATTCATAGATAGAACATATGATTATAAAGAAACCAGTGACATTTATTAGCTTTCTAAAAAAACAAAAAAAAACAACATAATCTCAATATAAGGACATAGACTTTTCTATGCTTATAAGCTGACACATATTATTTGTGTTTATAATCATACATTGTTCCTGTGAATAAAGCAGTAATATGAAGATAGAGTGTGTAGAATTATTATTCATTCATTCCATAGCGCTTTACATATGAAAAGGGGTACACATACATAATACAGACAATTGCACTAAGCATGAACAAGACGGGTTACAAAGTGGTACAGTAGATATGTATAAGCAAGGTCACTGCCCTCAGCCTCAGGGCCGGCACCAGGTTCATGTGGGCCCCGGGCGATAAAGTCTCAGTGGCCCCCTTGTGGCATTTTGCATGGTGCTTACAGCAATGAAACTGCATGTATTATAGATTAAATACCTTACACAGATATGCGCCCGCTCACAGTAGATATGCCAAGATATGTGCCCTCTCACAGTACATATGCCAAGATATGTGTCCCCCTTCACAGTAGATATGTGCCCTCTTATGGTGGATATGCCAAGATATGTGCCCAGTGCCCTCTTCACAGTGGTTATGCCCAGATGTGTCCCCTTCACAGGAAGTGAAAAAGACAAACAATAAATACTCCTCGCCTCAATCACCTGGCTCCTCCCATGATCTGCGCTCCCCATCAGCAGGATAATGTGACACATCGCGCTGCTGTGTAGAAAGAGGAGCAGACGCTGATTCCCAGCCTGCCGCGCTCCTCCTCCTCCTACACAGATCAGCGCAGGACGATGTGTGAGGACATCGTGCTGCTGCTGCTGTGGAGCGCTGGCGGCTCAATGGTGGAGCGGGGAGCAAATAGTTCCCTGCTTCAGTGGTGTGCCTACGGTGTTTGGCACCCAGGGCAGGTCCTTTCTCTGCCCCCCCCCCCTCATTACTTTACCCCCTTCACAGTAGTATTGGCCTCATTGTAGAATGTTCATAGTAGTTTTGTACAGATGTGTGCCCCCTCACAGTAGTTATGCCCACATTGTGCCCTTGACAGTAGTTATGCCCTCTCTGTGCCTCTTTCACAGTTGTTATGCCCTATCTGTGTCCCCTTTACAGTTGTAATGTCCCTATCTGTGCCCCCTTCAGAGTAATAATCCCCATTGTGCCCCCTTCATAGTAGTAAGGCCCTCTGGCTCTGTACCCCCTCCATACTAGAAATGACCATTGTGCCCTCTTCACATTAGTAATGCCCTGTGTGCCCCCTCCATAGTAATAAAGTACTCTGTGACCCCTCTGTATTAAAAACAAAAAAACACAGTAACTACTCACCTTTTCCCGTTCCTGAAGCTCACAGTCGTCTCATCCCTGCAGGGTCAGATCGCTCTGCAGCACTGTGTGGGTGGAGCTTATGCAGATTACAGGGCTGCAGGCCCCTCCCACACAGGCCAGCAGCTCTGAATAGTGGAGCAGGGAGAAGTCTTCCTGTTTCACCATTCTGTGCGCTGCCGGCCTAAAGGAGGGGAGGAGCGCGGGGAGCTGAGCGGTGAGTGACAGGACCCAGTTCCCAGCAATCTGTATTGATGGAAGCGCTCATTGCTTCTGACAGCTGAGGCTGTGCTGTGGGCCCTGGCACTTGCCTGGGTATGCCGGGTTCTGATGCCGGCCTTGCTCCGCCTGCTGTCTAGCCTTGTCAATCAAGGGGAGGGGGGAGTGTGCAGAGCTCAGGGGGTGTTATATAGCAGTGCTAAGATGATTCAGCCCCGCCTTCGAAGTGCTCAAATTGCTCATTTGCATATGAATAAAAACACTGATTTCTCTGCAGCTATTTATCATACAGACAAAGGAAAGAGATAGTTTTAATCAGCATGATGAGCCCTACCAGGCGGTATGACCTTTTTAATAGGGTTGATCCTGGTGACAGAGCCGCTTTAACAGTGTAAACACAGTAATAAGATCATAATATAACATTAACCTTGTGACCCATTTCACAGGCAATTGAAGTAAACCTCTCCAAAAGATGACCTATGTGAGAAGACCACCGCCTTATTCAGACTTCACGTAGCATTTCAGTATCACCCTATACTATGCATATTGCATAGCATAGCATTGTCTTTGAAAATACCACCCACTAGAAGACCACTTACAGTGTAATTCTGGGTGGCCATCTCATAGAGATTTTACATACATGAGGAAGGGGAGCATGGAACAGACTCTGGAGCTGACAGTGATATCTAGCTGACACCGCCAGCAGTGATCGGGATCAGAGTAGTCAATACATAATTAGTATTTAACTTGCACACTGATTGAAAAAAAGTCAAATGGCCAAATAGGTCTGTATATGGAAACGTAAAAAAGTTCTGGGTGTCAGAACCTGGCAACACAAAGCAAAGGTTTTAATTACTAAAGCATAAGAAAAACTATATAAATGTGGTATCGCTGTAATCATAAAGCCCCACAATAAACCAGGGCTGTGGAGTCGGAGTCGAGGAGTCGGAGTCGGAGGCAATTTTGGGTACCTGGAGTCGGAGTCGGAGTCGGCAAAAAATGGACCGACTCCGACTCCTACTAGATTTAAATTAGAATAAAAAAAAAATTGGAATAAAAAAAAAGCAAGTTTAAATGTCCCAATTCAGATAAAGTTATAATTAATTACTTCTCTACTGTAAGAATAAAGGCCAATGTATGCAGTGCGTCACGTTACCGCTAAACAAAGACGTTAAGTGACCGTGAAGAAGCATGCTTTTCATATGCTTTACTATGCAGTTAGGGACACTGACAGGCTGATTTACCGGCTAAAGATATATCTGCTGGTATTCATCAGAGGATTAGGAATACAACTAGACGACTGTTACCCCAGTTGAGGTTTACTTGTGTTTAAAAACGTTTTAATCAATATGCAAATTCTCTACCTTTGTGCCCAAGGGGCAGGCGCACATGTAGACAGGACTAGGTAGCGAGGAGGAAGAGAGAAAGCTGGTAAGGGTACGTTTACATGTTTGCCAGCCTGACGTGGCACAAATGCCGGCTGGAAAGTGTCCAAATCGCCGCTGGAACTGTAGAATCCAGCAATACCAGATATAGCAAAATCCAGCCGGCTGCCCTCTGCCGAAACAGCTTGCCGGATCTGCTCTTGCAAATGTGAAAGTACCCTTGCATGTCGTATTTAGCGCATAAATTGAACGACGCAAAAACAAAGCATAAAAAACAATGGCTGAAGTGCTTTTTTCACAATTTCATTCATTCATTTTTTTTCCTGTTTTTCAATACAACACTGTAAACTAAATAGTGTCATTAAAAATACAACTTGTCCCACAAAAAAACAACCCTCATACAGCTATATGAATGGAAAAGTAAAAAAGTTATGGCCATTGGAAGGCAGGGAGGACAAAATGAAAATAATTAATATTTATGGCTTGAAGGGTTTAATACTGTGCCACTGTTACATGTCTTCCTATGACCCGGATAACTTTGCCCTGGCATGAGTACAGTTGGCAGAGATGGCTGGTATGGTTATTTATTCCTCACACAATGCTGACATTGAGAACTCGGCTTATCAATAACTTGTACAATGACCATTTAGCCCATTCTGAGAGTTTGGATAGATTTATTGGATCTTCTGTAATCACTCTTCTCCCTGGTTTTCCTCCTCAAATGAATCTATTCCGACTTCTTCGTAATCCTTCTCCAATGCGGCCAGGTCTTCTCGAGCCTCTGCAAACTCCCCTTCCTCCATGCCTTCTCCAACATACCAGTGCACGAACGCTCGCTTAGCGTACATCAGGTCAAACTTGTGGTCCAGCCGGGCCCAGGCTTCAGCAATGGCAGTGGTGTTACTGAGCATGCAGACTGCCCGCTGCACCTTAGCCAGATTACCTCCAGGAACCACAGTGGGTGGCTGATAGTTAATGCCAACCTAGAAGAAAAATGAAGAAATGCAGATTTTCGTATTACGGTATATCATAATATAGAAATCTCTTGGAGACATTTATTAAATTGGGCAGGATGGCACAGTGGAATCTGTGGCTTAACTACATCAGGCTGTAGTATATCTCAACTTCATGAATGAACTCAGAGTGTGCTCTGAACAAAAATTGAATCAGCATAGTCATAGTTGTCGAAGAAATTTGGAAAACTGCAGCCTAAGAGGTAACAGTGAGCTCCAATAATACACTGCAATCTGCTGCATTGTAGTAGGTGTAGTCACGGCTGGACTGGTGCACCAGAGGTCTTTCAGTGGGCCCAGGCTCTAATATCATAGTGGGCCCCAAAGGTCCAGGAGAAAAAAAAGCCATTTGGCTGCCTTTGGAGCCAGTCACTTACCACTAGGGTCTATTGCTTTGATTTTAAACCTACTAGACTTTGATGATATAGGGGTTGGGTCTCGAGAATAATTCCTTCTGTTGGACCCAAGGAACCCCTGCCAACACTGTGCTTCTTTAAACTCATTTTATTGCACAAATGCAATAAACCAGGCATGCTCAACCTACGGCCCTTCAGCTGTTGCAAAACTACAACTCCCAGCATGCTCGAACAGCCTACAGCTATCAGCCTACAGGAGGGCATTGTGGGAGTTGTAGTTTTACAACAGCTGGAGAGCTGCAGGTTGAGCATGCCTGCAATAAACAAATCAGATAACCATCAAATGTACAACTCTAGTGCAACACTGTGTTTTTACTGCTCTACAGTACATCTCACAACCCAGCAGATAATGCACTGCACCAGAAGGGGGCAGCAGTGAGACATGAGGTCCTGCAGCCTGATTACTATAAGGCTCTGCATGTGACTGGACTATAACAAAACATTTAAGAAAAGTATTTGCAAAGTTACTCAATATCACATGTAAATATATTTTTGATATAATTTGTCGATAAGCTTCTTACCTTGAACCCTGTAGGACACCAATCCACAAACTGGATGGCTCTCTTGGTTTTGATGGCAGCAATGGCCACGTTGACATCTTTGGGGACAACATCGCCCCGATAGAGCATGCAGCAAGCCATATACTTCCCATGGCGAGGGTCACACTTCACCATCTGGTTGGAGGGCTCAAAACACGAGTTGGTAATGTCGGCAACAGACAGCTGCTCATGGTACGCCTTCTCGGCTGATATGATGGGTGCATAGGTAACCAGAGGGAAGTGGATACGTGGGTAAGGGACAAGATTGGTCTGGAACTCTGTGAGGTCCACGTTGAGCGCGCCTTCGAATCTCAGAGATGCTGTGATGGATGACACAATCTGGCTGATGAGCCGATTGAGGTCAACGTAGGTAGGACGCTCAATATCTAGATTACGTCTACAGATATCATATATAGCCTCGTTGTCAACCATGAAGGCGCAGTCTGAGTGCTCCAGGGTGGTATGGGTGGTTAGAATGGAGTTGTACGGTTCAACCACTGCTGTGGAGATCTGAGGTGCTGGATAGATGGCAAACTCCAGCTTAGACTTCTTTCCATAGTCAACAGATAGACGCTCCATGAGAAGTGAGGTGAAACCGGAGCCTGTGCCCCCTCCAAAGCTGTGGAAG
This sequence comes from Bufotes viridis, assembly GCA_033119425.1. Taxonomy (NCBI): domain Eukaryota; kingdom Metazoa; phylum Chordata; class Amphibia; order Anura; family Bufonidae; genus Bufotes; species Bufotes viridis. The sequence goes on along the minus strand of CM065590.1, from coordinate 418,184,858 downwards.
ATGAGGAAACCCTGGAGACCAGAGCAGGCATCACTCTGCAAATAAAATAATAAAACATCCATAGGAGAGTTGCTGGCATCTTCCCAGACAGACGAACGTAACAATACATATAGAATCAGAGTACATAACAGTACAGCCAATACTGCATGGCATAGGTGGCATCATCTATTTACTTAGTATGAAGCCACACTCACCAGTTTCCGAATACGATCCAGCACCAGGTCAATGCTTTCCTTGCCAATGGTGTAGTGGCCTCGGGCATAGTTGTTTGCGGCATCCTCCTTCCCAGTAATAAGCTGCTCCGGGTGGAAGAGGTGGCGGTACGGTCCAGCACGGATCTCATCTGCAGAGATGGAAGGGTTGATTAAACTGTTAGGTGGTCATTTACTATCCAGAAATACGCCTATATTAGGCATAATTCTGGCGCAGATTGCGGCACAACGGTTAGTTGCGCAGCAATCTGAGACTTTTCCCGCTCACACCAGGTCTCAAAAAGTGGACGTGTGCAGAGATGGGCCGGTAGGCCCAACTCATTCATCATTTTCTGCGCTTGTTTTAGGCGTAGAAAATGGTCTAAATGTAAGCCAGCTAGGAAGCTGGATTACATTTAGACTTGCGCTGGATGCGCTGAAGTTACGTAGAGGCTTGCGCCTCTTCATAACTTAGTTGGATCCACTGCCAGATGCAGGGGTTATTGAGAAAACGCCGGTCTTAATAAATGACCGCCTTAGGCCCCTTTCACATCTGCATTTTTGCTTTCTGTCCTAGAGTTCCGTCCTCGGGGCTCTAGGACGGAAAGATACTGATCAGGATTATCCTAATGCATTCTGAATGGAGAGAAATCTGTTCAGGATGCATCAGGATGTCTTCCGTTCAGTATGTGAACGTTTTTTGGACGTTGACAAAACCGCAGCATACTGTGTATTTGTCCCTGTCCAAAAATCCGGAAGACATGCCGTAATGCCGGATCCGGAATTATTGCCCCTTGAAGTGCATTAATCCAGATCCGGCATTAAGCTAAACGTCGTTTCGGCGCATCGCCGGATCCAACTTTAGCTCTGCGCATGCGCAGCAGCAGTTCCGATCGGGGCCCCAGTGTAAGCTGGGGCTCCGATCGGTTACCATGGCAGTGAGGACGCTACTGAAGTCCTGGCTGCCATGGTAAGTACTCCGCAGCAGTGTACTTACCTGCGCTGCGGCCTCGGGCACTCCTTCATGACGTCACAGGTCGGGCGGCGCATTGATCTATGCACCACAGGGACCTGTGCCATCATGAAGGAGCGCCCGGCGGCCGCAGCGCAGGTAAGTACACTGCTGCGGAGTACCATGGCAGCCAGGACTTCAGTAGCTTCCTGGCTGCCATGGTAACCTGAAAGCATTTCAAGGACTGATCAGGATCCTAATCAGTCTTCAAATGCTTTCAGGCAACTTGCGTTCTGACGGTCCTGGCGGGCCGGAAGTGCCCGCAGGGTCCTCAGAACGCAAGTGTGAAAGAGGCCTTAGTCCTGAGACTTTTAAACCTGAGTGGACAGGTCACTGCTCTCCTAAAATACTCTGTGCGCTGCTCATTCCACTATGTAACTTTCAGTCTTTGACTCCCTGAAGATCAGCACACTTCTCTCCTAAAGTACTGTTCTGCTTTAGGACACTGCTTCTTCCACAATATAACTAGTTGAGCTTATGGCTACTTACCAACAACAGAGGGCTCCAGATCTACTATGACTGCACGAGGAACATGCTTTCCATTCCCAGTTTCACTGAAGAAGGTGGTAAAGGAATCATCGTAGGAACTTGGGTTGGTCTTATTATCCGAAATGGTACCATCAGGCTTGATATTGTGCTCCAAGCAGAATAGTTCCCAGCAGGCATTGCCAATTTGTACACCGGCCTGGCCTACGTGCACTGAGATACACTCCCTCTGTATGGGGAGAAAGAGATCCAATGTAAAAACTCATACAAAACAAGGCATTGGCTTGTTACTAGCTGCCTCACTGGAGGTCTGACATAACCCAAAACTGCGGCTTGGTACAATAAAAGTAGTATGAAAAAAAAAAACTTGCACTGCGGTGCAACTGCAGGTAATCCATGTAAACAAACCAGGATCTGAGGTCAGTGCCTTGGGAGTTAATTTTAGCATCCAATATATCTGAGACCCTTAGCCCTCCCTCCAAGTCCCACCTTCCCAACACAAACACAAGTCCGTACAGATTTGGTTTTGATCCCCCACATCGTGTGGCGTCTCTCAGGGTGCCGGCAGAGAGTGTCTTCTCCAGTCCCTGCATAGAGGTCTGGAGCTGGGGTTTAGTTTCAGAACGGAGGGCTATAAACAGCCACCAATGAAATGACATCTCCATGACAAACTCCAGCCCTGCAAGCATGGAAAGCACATGTATGTAACATAGATGACAGGGAGAAGTATGACATCTATAGACTACCCCTGCATGATTTAACTGTACTCCTTGGGGATTTGCATATTAGAGATCAGGGCAGGCTCCCCTTGGAATGTCTTCAAGACCCAAGAGTGGAGCTCAAGAACTCAGTGCTGAGACTACATGTTAATAAACAAGGAAAGGCACCCCCCACCAGACTTTGGTTCACTGTGCATTTTGGGGCCTCTGTGGTCTGACAACTTACCCTAAGCTGAATATTAGCAGATCCTAGATGGGGTTTTATAGTGCGAGACAACCCATAAGTTCTATGAGCCATCTAGCTGCGCCCCTGGATGGCACCCTGCCAAGCCCTGTATGTATTTAGTGCCCATATTGTGTATAGAAATAAGATAATTATAACCCCGGTAGAAGAGGGAATATACACGGGGTGAGACTAGTGCCAAGACACCATGTGACAAGAATGTAATAAGCTGCTATTTCTAGAACACCACTGACATACTGAAGAGAGATGGCTGTGACTATTAACCCCTTGGAGCCTGCTCCACACTTAACGTGTAAGGCCTCTTTCACACAAGTAAGTTTTCTGTCTGGATGCAATGTGTGTTGTGAACGTATAGCATCCAGACTGAATCCTAACCCATTCATTTCAATGTGTATTGTACGTTTTTCGTGTATCATCTCTGTGTTCAGGATTAGGGCTCATTCAGGCGGCCGTATGTGTTTTGCGGATACCGGCCCGTGTGCGTTCCGCAATTTGCGGACCGCACAGGGCCTCCACTCTCATAGAAAATGTCTATTCTTGTCTGCAATTGTGAACAAGAAAAGGACATGCTCTATATTTTTCCCGGGGCCGCGGAACAGAATTACAGATGCGGACAGCATCCGCATCTTTTGTGGCCCCATTGAAGTTAATAGGTCCTCACCCTTTTGCAGAACGGGTGCGGACCCGTTCATACAGCAGCGTGAATGGGCCCTAAGTCGCAGCATGTTCTATATTGTGCATTTTTCACAAAGCTCTGGCTCCATAGAAGTAAACGCGGCTGGCGTGAAAAATGGAAAAGATCTGGATGCGTTCTTCACTGGTGATTGATAGGAGATGTAGATTGTTATTCGTCAGTGAACGCAATCACAGAAAAAACTGATTGAACTTGCGTAAAAATCCATCCGTTTTTCCCTGAACAGATCGTGATGCATTAGGTATCGCTCATGTGAAAGAGGCCTAACTGTAGTTTTGGTTTATTTTTAATATAGTGTAGGGACAGGGGTGTTAAACATTTTGTAATGTACTTTATTAGGGAACGAAAACAGGTTGTAAAGAGTCTTCTTAGCGAAGCTCTAACAGTGTTAGTAAGGAGAGCCCATCTTCACTGTGTGTAACATGAAGACTTCCAGCTGTCTCGTCACTACCTCAGTCCATGACTATGGACATACGGCCTATCGCTGTCCATCACCTGCCTATCTGACTTGTTTCACGCAGGCTTTTTCAGCGCTCAGTGAAACGTTGAAGACAAAGACTTTCCTTAGTAATGCTGTTAGAGCTTTACTAAGGGCCCTTTCACACTAGCGTTTTCAGGATCCGGCATAGAGTTCCATCGTCGGGGCTCTATGCCGGAAAGAAGCGCTTCAGTTACAGATAATACAACCGCATGCATCCGTTTGAACGGATCCGCTTGTATTAACTTTAACTATTTTTTAACATTGCCAAAACTGAACTCCATTGAAAGTCAATGGAGGACGGATCCGTTTTCTATTGTGGAAGATTGTGCCAGAGAAAACGGATCCGTCTCCATTGACTTGCATTGGGGGTCATTTTGCTCCGCATCCCCGGACGGAAAGAATACCGCAGCATGCTGAGGTATTTTCTCCGTCCAAAAAACGTTCAGTGACTAAACTGAAGACATCCTGATGCATACTGAACAGATTTCTCTCCATTCAGAAAGCATGGGGATAATCCTGATCAGTATTCTTCCGGCATAGAGCCCCGACGACTGAACTCTAGGCCGGATCTTCCAAACGCAAGTGTGAAAGGGCCCTAAGAAGACTGTTTAAACTGAATCCACAGATATACTTTAAGTTGACGTTGATGTCAACTGACAAGTCTCAGCACATCCTGCCAGTCTGAAGCCATCGACCCAATAGACACAGTCCGTACACTCAGGGCCCACTGAAACATAATCATGTCCCTATGGATTTGGATCAGTACATGACCAGAAACATCGAGACCAAAATTCAACAGTTTTCCAGTTTATGTTATATTACAATTATTGGCGTATTCTTGGGCACCAAGGGATTGAAGAAGTTATCAATTTGGGTGCATTAAAACAAAATCCCCTCTGGGGGGGAATATGAAATGTAACCGGCTCAATAATCTAACATTATGAGAATAAAAACTGCAGGAATCTACCATTGTCTGCGTTCCTCGGTGTCCTCTTCACAATGGGGCAGCGGACAGGGGATAGAAGAATTCTTACATCACAATGAGAATCACATGATGTCACAACCTCACCATGGGAACGTACACTTAACCCACCCTTCAATCACTCCCATCATAACAGCCATTAACCGCACAATCATATTATGTTTATTACAAAAAAATCAATATAAATTAACATTTAAATTACAATTTTGTCAAATCCAGGAGTTTTTCTCCCCTCTAAAAATGAGATACACAATGTATCAGAATATAGAACCACACTGTCCTTCCTACTGCTTCTTCTCACGCATTTTCCAGCCTGTGTGTCAGTATATACCGCAGCTCTGGGATTTTATTCACAACCCCACTTAAGAGTGTGCTCAGTGATTCTTGAATAAACCAGTGAAAGTCTGGCGGAACAGAAGCAGCAGACGTAATATCGGACCTTGAGATGCCGGAGAAGCTAAAAGAGAAGAGAAGCCAGATGAAAACACGGGACAAGTCAGGGTTGTACCATTTCCTTTCACCTTCTGATAGATTTTATTAAATGGTATCAATAAAAATTATAGTTTTTTCCACAAAAAACAAGCCCTCATAAAACTCTTTATTCACAGTTATTTCTGATAGCTGAAAAACATGGGGCTGATGTCAAGAGAAAATCAGCCTCGGAAATCCAGGCATTTACTAGAAGTTTATGATGGATTTTTTAATGTTGTACACATTTTGACGGCATAAACGCAAAAAATACGCTTCAAAGGGGACACCAGTGTATTTGGAGTCTATTTTTCCTCTTCTATTGACTAATGGGAAAAAAAACGAAGTAAAATGCTTCAAAAAGTGGCATAGCACTTCTTGACGTGTTTTTTAACCACTTCCAGACCGGGCCATTTGCCCTTCTTCCTGACCAGGCCTAATTTTGCAAATCTGACGTGTCACTTTATGTGGTGATAACTTTGGAACGCTCTTACGCTCATTCTGAGATTGTTTTCTTGGGACACATTGTACATCATGTTAATGGTAAATTTTAGTCAATATGTTTTACCTTTTATTTATAAAAAATCTAGAAGGTAATAAAAATTTAGAAAAATTCACTGTTTTCTAAATTCGAATCTCTCTGCTTATAAAACAGATAGTGATACCTCATTAAATATTCATGAATTAACATGTCTACTCTATGTTGGCATCATTTTGGAAATGTAATTTTTTTTTTTTTTTTTACGACAGTAGAAGGTTTAGAATTTTAGAAGCAATTTTTGAAATTTTTAAGAAAACTTCCAAAGTCAGCTTTTTTAAGGACCAATTCAGTTCTGAAGTCACTTTGTGAGTCTTACATAATAGAACCAACCCATTAATTAGCCCATTTTACTAACGACACCCTTTCAACTATTCAAAACAACGTTTATAGTCAATGGGTGGTCGGGAAGTGGTTACATTTCCGGAAGCAATTCTGACAGGCTGTACCAGCAGAGAATTCTCCGGATCCGGCACTGCCAGAGATGCAACTGGAATGCCCGCCGGCCCCATTAATCATAATGGGATCTGGCAGAGATCCGGCAAAAATGCAGAGAATTGGTTGAACAGAAACCGCTGCACACTGCGTTTGTGTCTGGGCAATTCTTGGCATTCTCTGTCGGGCCTTGCTGCCGGATGACAATGCCGGAGATGTGAAGCTAGCCTTGGTAGCCCATAGTAACCAATCGGATTCCGCCTTTTATTTTTTGGAAAATGAAAGGATCAATCTGATTGGTGGCTATATGCAACTAAGGCTGAGTTCACACTTCAGTTATTTGATCAGTTATTTCCATCAGTGATTGTGAGCAAAAACCAGGAATGGGTCAAAAACACAGAAGGGGTGCAGATCTTTCCATTATACCTTATTGTGAGCCAACACCAGTAGTGAAGCCTACTCAGACATAAGGTATAATGGAAAGATCTGCACCTGTTCTGTGTTTTTGACCCATTCCTGGTTTTGTGCTCACAATAAGAGCTCATTCAGATGGCCGTATGCTGTCCACAAAAATGTGGATAAGTCTTTTGCGGATTAGAAGCAGACCCATTCACTTCTATGGAGCCCTTTTCTTCCATTCTACGGCTCCGCAAAACAAATAAAACATGTCCTATACTTGTCACTGATAATCAGGACGGCGCCCCATTGAAGTCTATGGGTCCGGAAAAATGTGGAATGCAATCTCTATTTTACGGACAGCACACGGCGGTCTTAATGAACCCTAACTGATAGAAATAAGTGATGAAATAACTGAAGTGTGAACTTGTCCTAAGCCAGTTTTCCATTACACCAGTTTTGCTAACTATCCCCCACAACTGTAAAAGTATGCAGTGTTTTTCCTGCTGAAAAACATGAGAAGCTGATTTCAAGTGTTTTTGAACCATTTTTCAGTTTGTAATACAAACGGTTTACACGCCGAAGTGCACTTAACATTTAACAGTGTGAATATACACTGATAGGGTAACCCCTTCTTGGGCAGACCTCTGGATGGAAGCATACCTACCTGCTTGCCAGTGCTGGCTCCCGGGTCCTTCTTTCCATGGCCTTGGCTGCTCAGCAGGGCTCCCTGAATATAGACTTCCTGTTTGATGCAACTGCAGCCAATCACTGGCTGCAGCGGTGTCCATCACGTGATTAATGGCATCAAACAGGAAGTTTACATCCAGGGAGCGCAAAGGAGCAGCTGAGGCCGGGAAGCAGGTAAGTATACTTCCTTTCGCAGGTCTGCCCAGAGGTGGGGGCTTTGCCAACATCCCCCACAAAGGTGCACAGCCCGTTTGAAGGAGCTTTTCTGGTGTGCCTTTGATCAATGGTGATTCGCCTACAGTGACCACCATTGACCCTACCTGGATCAAGACGCAGGAGAATGACTGACATCAATAGGAGTGCAAGCAGTACCAGTCGGAGGGGTATCTTACGCGTCCACGTCAGTGCCGCACTCAGCGCCCCATAAACCATATGAGCAACCTGCAGATATCTTGCTCTTACATTTCCTGCAATGCAAAAAAAGAGTCAGTTCAATCATAAAGCGAATTCTGTAAATCGATGCCGGCGTCTTTTCTTCCGGGTGTAGCGCTGACGTCATCGGCGCAGGCGCACTGAGGACGGAGCGCCTAAGCGAGCGTCCTTCACTCAGAGCGCCTGCGCCGACTAAAGGCCGAGACGGCGCAGGCGCGGGATTGCAGCTGCAGACAGGGCCAGCGAGAGGAGGAGAGCGCGCTGGCCCTGTCTATCAAAAGAAGAGGGGGCGTTTCAAGGCCATGAAGATGCGGCGGCTACCAGCAAGTACCCGCCCAACTTGCTGGTAGCGAAGCTAATTTACATATGACAAAAGTAAGTTTTTAAGAAGATTGCAAACAGAAAAAAAGATATTAAACATATGTTTGAACTCAGCTGACATTAGCAAGTAGCTAATGTCAGCTAGTGAAAATTCGTCAGTGGGGGTGACAGAAGCCCTTTAAACAAAGCTAACAGTTCTCACATCAGTGGATTTACTGCAGTTGTATCCTGTCCAAACATCCCTGTGTGGTCCAGACTGATATGTTTCACCTGCACAGACACACTGTTACAAATAGTGCAGAGCTGAGTAGGTTCAGACGGGTCTTAAATCAGAGTTATTGTAAAAAGTATCCATGTGATACCTATACCAGACAGCAAGCAGAGATCTTGTAAATGACGAGAAAGTGAAACTCTCCAGAAATATGGTCGATCTATGGCATTGATTGCTGACCACGCATCATCCCCCTTCCTTCAGCGGCCCCAGAATTACAGGATTATACCTGATGGGCTGACTGACTGTTCATGGCTCAGACGCTCTCTCTCAACTTTGGCCTCCTCCTCCTCTCGTTCCAAGCGGCGCTTTTCCTCTCTCACGGCTGTTAGCACCACTTCCTGTTGCTGTTTTGAAAATAACTGAGGGTCCTGCGCCAACTCCTCGGCCTCTGAGAAGTGACCAAGGGGGAGGAGAATATTTAGAAGGTGCAGCTCCGCTACTCTCTTATACTGCACTGAAGGATAAGCGACGTGACCTCTAAGCCAATCTCTGCTCAGCTCCAGCATCACATGGGGCTGCTTCACTCTGCTATACAGGAGGAGGCTGCAGAAACAGAAGGAGGTCATGAAATGTTACTTACCCTGTACTGATATTGACTTACTTGCTGTATTATACTCCAGAGCTGCACTCACTATTCCGCTGATGGAGTCACTGTGTGCATACATTACTTATCCTGTACTGATCCTGAGTTACATCCTGTACTATACTCCAGAGCTGCACTCACTATTCCGCTGGTGGAGTCACTGTGTGCATACATTACTTATCCTGTACTGATATTGACTTACTTCCTGTATTATACTCCAGAGCTGCACTCACTACTCTGCTGGTGGAATCACTGTGTGCATACATTACTTATCCTGTACTGATCCTGAGTTGCATCCTGGATTATACTCCAGAGCTGCACTTATTGTTCTGCTGGTGGAGTCACTCTGTACATATATTACTTATCCTGTACTAATCCTAAATTACATCCTGTATTATACTCCAGAGCTGCACTCACTATTCTGCTGGTGGAGTCACTGTGTACATACATTACTTACCCTGTACTGATCCTGAGTTACATACTGTATTATACTCCAGAGCTGCACTTACTATTCTGCTGGTGGAGTCACTGTGTACATACATTACTTATCCTGTACTGATCCTGAGTTACATCCTGTATAATACTCCAGAGCTGCACTCACTATTCTGCTGGTGGAGTCATTGTGTACATACATTACATTACTTATCCTGTACTGATCCTGAGTTACATCCTGTATTATACTCCAGAGCTGCACTCACTATTCTGCTGGTGGAGTCACTGTGTACATACATTACTTATCCTGTACTGATCCTGAGTTACATCCTGTATAATACTCCAGAGCTGCACTCACTATTCTGCTGGTGGAGTCATTGTGTACATACATTACATTACTTATCCTGTACTGATCCAGAGTTACATCCTGTATTATACTCCAGAGCTGCACTCACTATCCTGCTGGTGGAGTCACTGTGTACATACATTACATTACTTATCCTGTACTGATCCTGAGTTACATCCTGTATTATACTCCAGAGCTGCACTCACTATTCTGCTGGTGGAGTCACTGTGTACATACATTACTTATCCTGTACTGATCCCGAGTTACATCCTGTATTATACTGTCTATTCTGCAGCTTCAGAACTGAACTCTCCCAGCTGTACAGACATGAAACAAACCCCCACCTACTTTATAAAAGAATATCTAACAATTAGCATGCTAACTATTTCCACTGACAGCCATGTCAATAATAGCATACATTTCTTCTACACATAAACTGTAATGGTATTCAGTGGTGGACATCTTCTTTATAGGGCCACCCTTGAATGGTTCAGCCCAGGGGTGACATTACCACATCTCCATGATATTGTGTGGCATCTCCGGTGGGCGGTAATACTGAAGCAGCCAGGGCAGCACCTCCCGCCATCGCTCCATTTCTGCCAGGGCCTGGATCGCTATTACCGCAAGGGCTGCCTTCACCTGATCATTCCTGGGGGCATAGAACAGACAGACCAATTACAGAAAAAAGTCACAGTGAAATTGTTTTCACTTACAAAAAAGGCATTTTCAGGTTTTATGTAAAGTTAATCACTACAGAGTGAAAAGTTCTGCAACTTTCGACAAGACAATGGAGGAGATTTATCAAGACTGGTGCAAAGGAAAACTGGCTTACTGTAGTTGTCCATAGCAACCAATCAGATTTCACCTTTCATCTTTCAGAGCTCCTTTGGAACATGAAAGATGGAATCTGATTGGTTGCTATGCTAAGCCAGAAGTGCTTTGCTCCAGCCTTGATAAATCTCCCCATTTGTATTTCAGTTCCTCTCCGCTATTAGGATTGTAGTTTACACTGAGAACGCTAAAGATCCAGTTATGGGCACTTTCTGGGCAGCGCCTTGTACGAAACTTTATATCCTGTCCCATTAGCTGTGCTTTTAAATCCTTGTTATTATGAAACTGTACCAAGCGAGGCTATCACATTACATGATTATCAGCGCTCAGATCCGCACACTGCACCAAAGGTCCTGATTGTTTTCACCGTCTAAATTAAACATTATGGCAAACAGATCTCCCAGGACCTGGTGTGAGACAGAACACTTAATCCACCTAATAAACCGCACACTGCTGGCATGGAAACCAGGTGGGGGCAGATCCTGCTGCACAGACTTTACACGGGCACATGAGATAATACAATGTAATGCCACACAACCGCAGCAGGAATCATAGCCGAGATACGTGTGATTATAGCAGGTCCCTGTGAGACCTGCAATCTATCGCATACAACTGACAGAATTATGTCAGTGTAAGACTTCAAGCACATGACCGTAGTTTCAGTCCGCATCCGATCCACAAAACTATGCGGATCCAATTAATTTCAATGAGGCCACAAATGATGCAGGACAGCACACTGTCTTCTGTCCGCATCCGCATGTCCGTTCCGGGGCTGCGCAAAAGAAATAGAGCATGTCCTACTTTTGGCCATCTTGCAGGCAAGAATAGGCATTTCTAACAGTAGGTAGGACTTACTGATATGCAAAATGCGGAACATACACAGCCGGTATTTGCGTTTTGTGGATCTGCGATTTGCGGACCATAAAAATGGATATAATCGTGTGCGGGAGGATTAATTCTGTAGGAGCAAGGTCAAACATAGACACACAGCATTATAATACTGTATGATCCTTTCAGAGGAGTGGAGTTTGAAACAGGACCTCACACTGCCATACGCAGCGGCTTTCTCTCACTGAACTCGCTCATCTGTGTCTGGCCTTATACCAGGGCTTGACAAATTTACTTGGAATCTAGGAGCCAGCTAAAAAAGTTAGGAACCAGGCCGCGTCATAAAGCCCCCAGTAGATGCCCCCATAGTGCTCCCCCCCTCACTTCTCCATAGAGCCCCCAATGATGCATACCAGTACATAGGGCCCCCAGTAGATGCCCCCATAGTGCTCCTTCCCCTCTTCTCCATAGTGCCCTCCATAATGTGCAAGTATATAGGGCCCCCCATAATGTGCCAGTATATAGGGCCCCCATAGTGCTTTCCTCTTCAATAGGTTATATGACACGTCAGGCGCTGTCAGTCTCCAATTGATCAGACCTGGCGACCGCCATGACATGTGGAAACCCTTACAAGGATTACGGGGTCCAGAGGAGAGGGCAGAGGGCACAAACACAGCGGGCACCATGACACTTTACTGAGGACTACAACCCCCAGCTGGAGCTCAGCCTCTGCAGTCCCCACATCACTACAACTCCCACCTGGGGCTCAGCCTCTGCATCACTACAACCCCCAGCTGGCGCTCAGCCTCTGCAGTCCCCGCATCACTACAAGTCCCAGCTCTTTCACCCTCTTGTCATTTTCCCCTCCCCCCCCTTGTCATTCTCTTTCCCCCTCTTGTCATTCCCTCCCTCTGCTACCCCTAGTGTAGCGTGGCCCAGCTCAGTATGGTCCGTGGGTACAGGCGCTTTTATTTCTTGTACCTGGGTGGTACCCGCGGACCATACAGGGCTCGGCCACAATGCTGCGCATGGGCGGTGCGCCCTCATGGACCCGCCAGCCCGGGCAGTGCTGCAGCTGCCTGAGGCTCTATATAGAGCGCTCGGGCGGCTGCAGCATAAGGGAGGCTGGCGCTCCTAGTCCGCCTATAGGACGCCCCGACCCTGCGCAAGGGCACATTTGAAAGTGGGCTGACAAATACCCAGGCGCCAGGGCCAAATTCCTGGTCGCCATGGCGACCTGGGATTTGTCGAGCCCTGCTTTATACTGCCACATACATACAAGAATATAACTACTATAATACTGCCCCCTATGTACAAGAATATAATTACTATAATACTGCCTCCTATGTACATGAATATATCTACTATAATACTGCCTCCTATGTACAAGAATATATCTACTATAATACTGCCTCCTATGTACAAGAATATAACTACTATAACACTGCCTCCTATGTACAAAAATATAACTACTATAATACTGCCTCCTATGTACAAGAATATAACTACTATAATACTGCCCCAATGTACAAGAATATAACTACTATAATACTGCCTCCTATGTACAAGAATATAATTAATATAATACTGCCCCTATGTACAAGAATATAATTACTATAATACTGCCCCTATGTACAAGAATATAACTACTATAATACTGCCTCCTATGTACAAGAATATAACTACTATAATACTGCTCCTATGTAAAAGAATATAACTACTATAATACTGCCTCCTATGCACAAGTATATAACTACTATAATTCTGCCCCCTATGTACAAGAATATAACTACTATAATACTGCCCCCTATGTACAAAAATATAACTACTATAATACTGCCTCCTATGCACAAGAATATAACTACTATAATACTGCCTCCTATGTACAAGAGTATAATTACTATATCATATACCTGATCCAGTCTCTTCCGATTTGGGTCCCGAACTCCTATTTTGAGGAGGTAAAAAGGGCCTTTTCGTCCTTCATATGGAAAGGGAAACGTGCCAGAGTAGCATACCAAACTCTGATTAAAGAAAAGCGGTTTGGAGGCTTTGGATTACCTGACGTCCGCATGTATTACAGGGCTACCCAATTGAACAGGGGCCTAGAGGTGATGACTGCCACCCCCACCTCACTTTGTGCACTACTAGAGACAGACATTATCACCTTCAAAGAACAACTAGCATTGTGGGGGGTTAGAACCTGTCTAGCTAACTCCTCAGGGATATCATTTATGTGGAAGGGGACACTTCTGGAGTGGTCGAAATTATATCAGGGCGCAGAGTTAAGATTCCTCGACCTGAAATGCCATTACATCTACTACAGGCAGTTCTCCATAAGGAATTGGAATCCCCGACGGGTATATGGAAATCACTTAGAAACTATACTATATCCTCTGTTAGCACTCCGGCAGGTGACGTAGATTGGACCAAGATTTTAGACCTACCTATACTACAGAAGGCCTCCTTCTTGCAAACATTAAGTTTCCGTAACGACATCAAGAAACTTCGCCTCCCCCGTACACACCATGTCATTAACATGGATTGAGACACTGCTAGGGTCTGTCTTCCGTGATAAAGGTGCTCTTTCTAGAATGTATGGCCTGCTACTCTCCTCCACGCCTCCGAGCATACCCCACGTTACAGCCTGGGAATCTGAATTGGGCGCTACTTTCACTGAACCTGAACGAGCTGCCATTCTGTGTCATTCACATGGCTTTTCGCGGTGTATAATACTTCAGGAAAATTCCCTTAAGTTGACTACCAGATGGTACAAAACGCCAGCTTTTCTGCATAAACTAAATCCTAGTGTTCCTGTGGAATGCTGGAGGTGTGGAGGAGCCCCGGGCACGCTATCTCACATTTGGTGGACCTGTGACCGCATCCGCCCTTATTGGGAACAGGTGGAAAGCTTTATCAACAAAATCTGCACTCCCAAAACCCATATAATATTAGATCCCAAGCTTGTGTTATTGTGGTGCCCTAACCAGACTATCACGCCCTCCAAGAAATGTCTCCCTACGTGGATGCTTATGGCTGCTAGGCTCCTGGTCCCGCTTATGTGGAAGGACACTACACCTCCTTCTATACACTCCTGGTTTGACAAACTGGACCAATTGATGAGATTTGAAGAGATGTTAGCTTGGGAGTCACATACCAGACAAAGCTTCCTCAAACTATGGTTACCTTGGAGACGGTTCCGAGGCTTTGGGTGATGGCTGGGCATTGCGACCTGGTTAGATCTATCTACTCGCCTACCTCCTCCTACCCCCCTCTTCACCCCCCTCCGGTTCCTGTCCCCTTGTTTTCTATGTCATGTTGAGTCCTTGTGCTGTTTGTATGTCATATGTGTTGTGTCCGTGATTGACCACGTCAGAATATTATAACTTACTATCCCGTGTCTCCTGGGAATATGTAGGGTCTTAGGCCCTCTTCCCCGGCTTGAGTTTGCGCCGGAGTTTTGCCTTGTGATTGTAATGTCTCTTTGTATCATGCAACTCCTTATGTGCAGTGATGCTATGTGACTACCTATACTGGAGACAGTTTTGGCCTGTATTTTGTGAGTTGTTACTCTGTAATTGTGCCTTTCTTTGTGACCTTAATAAAAAGAAATTTGGCAAAGAGTATAATTACTATAATATGCCTCCTGTGTACAAGAATATAACTACTATAATACTGCCTCCTATGTACAAGAATATAATTACTATAATACTGCCTCCTATGTACAAGAATATAATTACTATAATACTGCCTCCTATGTACAAGAATATAACTACTATAATACTGTCTTCTATGTATAAGAATATAACTACTATAATACTGCCTCCTATGTACAAGAATATAACTCCTATAATACTGCCACCTATGAACAAGAATATAACTACTATAATACTGCCTCCTATGTACAAGAATATAAATACTATAACACAGCATCCTATATACAAGAATATAACTACTATAATACTGCCACCTATGAACAAGAAAATAATGATGATACTGCCCCTATGGACACATTTAGGACTGGATCACCCTCTTGTGGAGCTGGTATATAAGGCAGACAGTGTCTGACACTCACTTTGTGTCCCTTGGTTCTGTAGTTATGATCTGCAGGCCTCGCTCGCACAGTTCGAGGGCACCTGCAAAGTTCCTCTCCAGCACCAGCAGGTCAGTAGCTGCGTCCAATAAAGAAAAGGCTGGTGGCGTGCCTGAAAGCGACAAGTGTGACCAGTCCCACATGGCACTCAGGGAACAGCTGGATACATTCTCTGTCACCGCCATGGTCAGGTGACTAGCAGATGTCAGCGCTGTCTGTCACCTTTCAATACAAAACAATGCAGTTACTACACGATAATGACGTACAGCCCGATGTATACACACAGTGTGATACAGTCCGCTAGTGTACCACCGGAATCTGCATCAAATATTCACAAGCAACTAAAAGGGGTTTTCCGGGATTTTCTCAGGATAGCTCATCAATATCAGATCGGCGGTGGTCTGACACCCAGCAGCCCTGCCAATCAGTTGGTTGGAAAGAAGACTGTGCTCTGTGCGAGCACAGCCTTCCCTTAATTATTTGCACGAAGCGTGGCCTTGTCTTCAACCAGCTGATTGGCGGGGGTGTCGGGTGTCAGCAAATCTAATATTAATGAGCTATCCTGAGGATAGGTCATCAACATTAACCCCTTAGTTACTGACCACCCATACGCCTTTTTACGGCGGTCACTAAGGAGCCTTAGGCTGGGCCGCCGCTTTTTTTACGGCGGCCCAGTCTAAGCACTGCACGGATCCCCCATGCAGCGGGGACCCGGCTCTTACAGGAGTGCCGATACGGGCTGTTTAACACTTTGCATGCCGCGGGCAACGGCGCCCGCCGCATGTAAAGAACTGATAGAAGGACCGGACTAACTCTGTCTCCCATCGGCACCCTGCAAATGCGTTCGCGGGGTGCCGATGTGTGTGAAAGCTGCCTGGGGTCTGATGTAGGCCCCAGACCAGCCTTGAGTAATTTCCAGCAGGCTGCACCTCTCTGGTGTACCCTGCTGCGCCATAGAGGCTGCAGCCTGCTGGTCAATGTCAGAATAGCATTGCCATTAAAATGCAATGCACTATAGGGATAATGCATTGCATTTTAAATGCAATAGAAAGCTGTCTGTTATAGTCCCCTTGTGGGACTATTAAGCGGTAAAAAAAAAACTCATTTATTCAATAAAAAAATCCCATAAAATAACAATTATGCTTTATTTTCCATTAAAAATACACTTTTCAATGAAAAAAATTGCAAGAAAAAATCTTCCGCATATGTTTGGTATTGCCGTGTACGTAACAACTACATAAATATCACGTAAATGATCCCCTACGGTGAACGCCGAAGACAGAATTGCTAATTTATTCTTAGTTGCCACCAAAAAAACATAATAACAAGCGATCAAAAAGCGCCATTTACTCCAAAATGATACCAATGAAAAATACCAGTCGTCCCCCAAAAATCAAGCCCTCACACAACTCCATATAAAAGGGGTTTTATTGCAAAAAAGTAATATAACTTAAAAAAAACTATATGTATTTGGTATCACTGTAATCGTACTGACCCAGAAAGTAAAGATAAATAAAGATATTATGTTATTTATACTGAAAAATGAACACTGTCAAATTTATAACGTAAAAACGCAGTGGCAGTATTGCTGTTTTTCCTATCTCCCTCCCAGAAAGAGTTAATAAAAGTTAATCAGAAAGTTATGTGTACCCCAAAATGGAGCCATTAAAAACTACAACTTGTTCCGCAAAAAACAAGCCCTCATAAAGCTATATAGACGGAAAAGTAAAAAAGTTATAGCTCTTGGAACGCGACAACGAAAAAAGAAAAACACTTGGTCAGTAAGGCCCAAAACAGGCTGGTCACTAAGGGGTTAAAATCCTGGAAAACCTCTTTAAGGGTACTTTCACACTAGCGTTTTTCTTTTCCGGCATTAAGTTCCGTCCTCGGGGCTCAATACCGGAAAAAAACTGATCAGTTCAATCCTAATGCATTCTGAATGGAGAGAAATCCATTCAGGATTCATCAGTTCAGTCCCTCCTACGTTTTTTGGCCGGAGAAAATACAGCAGCATGGAAAATTCTGGAACACTTGCCGAAATGCCGGCATTGATTTCCGGCAGATCCGGCATTAAAATTACCGCATTGATTCATCCGGCCTTCTGGTCTGCGCATGCGCAGACCTTCAAAAATGTGAAAAAGAAAAATACCGGATCCGGTATTGCAGTGCATTTGTGAGACGGATCCGCATCCGGATCCGTCTACAAATGGTATCCATCTGCATACAGATTGCCAGCAACGGAACTGCCTGCCGGAATCCAGCAACGCAAGTGTGAACGTACCCTAACATGGCAGAGAAGGCCTAGAACTGGGGTGAGCAACCTTCCGCACTCCAGCGTTTGTGAAACTACAATTCCCAACATGCTCCATTCATTTCTATGAGAGCTCTGAGAAGAGCAGAGCAAGTATGCAGGAAGTTGTAGTTTCACAACAGTTGGGGTGCCAGAGGTTACCTACCCATGGCCTAGAATTTTTTTGTGGCCCTTATTAAGCCCATTTTCCGGACCATGTTCTATAACAGGGCACAACAAAGGCACAACAAATATATATATATATATATATATATATATATATATATATCTACACACACCAATAATTGTTTCTTTTAGATAGCACAGGGCTCGAGGTGTGCTATGGAACTACAGCACCCAGAATGCGTGTGTATTTTTAGCACGGGGGTCCCTGTCACAAGTACCGTGTGCACAACGATCACCAGCCGTACACCGTGAGACCCGGATGTTGAGGCTGTTTGCGGCCACGAATATAGCTCCGCCCACCCGTTGTCATAAGCCAATAATGGTAAAGGTTTCAGTTTGTTCCTGATGCAAGTCATGAAGTAACTGATATGATTGGCTGGTAGGCGGGAACGTGGTTGCCTGCCTGTAGGCTCTTAAAGGGATAGTAAACCTGTCGCTTGTTAGCCGAACCACTCCATGTACTACACACACTAGTGTTTTCATAGTGTAGCCGCCATGACAGGCTTTTAAAATGTTGCAGAATCTGCCTTGTTGCTGTAAGCAACCTATCGGAGCGTACCCATCGTGTCCTGAAGCACTGGGGTGCAGGGAGCTGCTCTGTGACTGTGGGCAGTTTTTCTGAATGTGACCAAAATAAAGTCCAACCATGAGGAAGAAGGTGAACTTCTAATGAAGGACAGATAGCCTATGGGCACGTGTCCTGTAAAGGCATTTATCACATGGGAATTAAGTGCACAGTCTGCACCTGATTCTTTACATGACATGTGGTGCAGATTGCAAAGGGTAAAATCTGCAGCAAAGTGACAGCATTTCCATATCAAATGCCACAAGATCTTGTGAATGTGCCTGGCCTGCAATACCAGACACAGCCACTATACAATGGAGGTGCTGTGCTTAGTAAGCTGCTATGGGGCCGTGGTGATCACCGGAGCACCGCAGTCTGTTTAAACAGGCTACTTTTAACACTCACGCCTCCAAAGCGGAATGGTGACTGAACGGAGCCAAACTGATGCATTCTGAGCGGATTATTTTCCATTCAGAATGCATTAAGGGCAAAACTGATCCATTTTGGACCGCTTGTGAGATCCCTGAACGGATCTCACAAACGGAAACCAAAACGCCAGTGTGAAAGTAGCCTAATCGGTAGGGGTGCTGGGTGTCGGAGCCCTGCTGATCTAATATAGATGACCGATCCAGAGAATAGGATAGAGGGCTGTTATACCTATTGGGACATTATACTTACTAGGTGCATTATATCTACCTGGGGCACTATAACTACTCGGGAAACTAAAGGGGCATTGTAACTACTGGGTGTACTAGAGGGGGGCATTAAAGGGGGAATTATAACTGCCGGGGCATTATATTTATTGGGTGTACTAGATGTGGATACCTAGTGGGGGCACTATAAGGGGCATTATAACTACTGGGAAGCCTTAGGCCTCTTGCACACGACCGTATGGCTTTTTCAGTATTTTGCGGTTCGCAAAAAACGGATCCGCAAAGAATACGGATGACGTCCGTGTGCATTCCAGTTTTTGCGGAATGGAACAGCTGGCCCCTGATAGAACAGTACTATCCTTGTCTGTTGTGCGGACAATAATAGGACATATTCTATCTTTGAACGGAAATACGGACATGCAAGGCATACGGAGTACCTTACGTTCTTTTGCGGTTCTATTGAAATGAATGGTTCCGTATATGGTCCATATAAAGACCGCAAAAAAACGGAACGTAAATGGAAAAAAAAAACATTTGTGTGCAAGAGGCCTTATGGAGGAGCCTTATTACTACTGGATGCACTTTGGGGAGCTTTATTACTACTGGGGAGTTTGTGGGTCTATAGTTATTGGGCACAATATGGAGGGCACTGCTGCTAACAGGGGCATTATTACTTTTGGGGCCACTATTATCAATGAGGTCACTCTGGGAGAGTATCATTATTACTGGTGGACATTTGGGAACTATCTGTATGACATTGCTATTTTGTAAGTATAGTATTTGGGGGCATCGGGGAGCACAGCGGGCACAGTATTGGGGGTAGCAGCAGGATAACACTGTTGGGGCACCAGGAGGAGGAGGAGGATAGAATTGTGGGGAACCTAAGATGTCTGTGTGACAAACTCTGCAGAGGCAAAACGTGGCTGAAAGAAGTCGTCATGTGTTGTCTGGGCTGAATGGAGAAGTTGAGGAAAGAGAACGTCTACATCAGAAGAGACATCACTGGATATAATAGACAGTGGCGTATCTTGGTTTTGTGCTGCCCTAGGCGAGACTAAACTCGGGCACCCCCTAATATAAATTTGACCCACCCCTTCCTGTCAAGGCCAAACCCCTTTCTCTGTAACCCCCACCCCTTCCTCTTTAGGCTCCACCCTTTCCTGTTAGAGCTTCGCATCTTCCTTTCTGTATTTAAAAGTGAATAACGAAGGCCAATATTTAGTGTTTTCTGTACCAAATGTTGCATCTATTATTTAAAGAGAATCTTTAGATATAATAATAAAAAGTGTAAATTCAACCACTTTACAAAGCTATACTCGCCGTATAAGACTACCCCTGAATGCCCAGCTCTCCCTGTCTTCAAGACGATCTTCTCCAGTCCAGGGAACTGACTGGGATCTGTGGATGGCACTGTTATGGGGAGGGGGATCTGTGGATGGCACTGTTATGGGGAGGGGGGATCAGTGGATGACACTGCTATGGGGGGGATCTATGGATGACACTATATAGCATCTTATGCTGTCATCCACGGATCCACCCCATGACAGTGTCATCCAGAGATCCCCCTCCCTATAACAGTGCCATTCACAGATCCCCTTCCCCATAACAGTGCCACCCACAGATCCCCCCCTAAACAGTGCCATCCACAGATCCCCCTCCATATAACAGTGTCATCCACAGCTTTCCCCTCCCCATAACAGTGCCATCCACGGATCCCCCTCCCCATTACAGTGCCATCCACGGATCCCCTCCCCATTACAGTGCCATCTGCAGATCCACTCCCCCCCATGACAGTACCATCCACGGATCCTCCTCCCCATTACAGTGCCAACCACAGATCCCCCTTCCCATTACGGTGCCATCTGCAGATCCACCCTAAACAGTGCCATCCACAGATCCCCCTCCCCATAACAGTGCCATCCACAGATCCACTCCCCCCCCCCATGACGGGCGGGGCCCTGTATATTCTAACCCCCAGACAAGCGTCCCCGTCACCATGGGAATGCCTGGCTGGGGGTTAGAATATAATTTCTAGTGTTAAAAAGTCACTGGTAACTATAACTATCACTAAACAAACAAGGCATTTTGCCGCCGCATTGGCAAGTGCCGCCCTAGGCAAATGCCTTGTTTGCCTCGTGATAGATACACCCCTGATAATAGATATTTAGTGCAGTATAATTACATGATTTTCCTATTTCATGACGTAAAGTCATGATTTTATGAAAGACACGGAGGCGAGTATTGTGCTAAACTCTTCCTTTACTGAATACATAGCAGCAAAGAAACTGAAAGAAAAAACATCAGTAGCCATAGCAACAACTCCTCCCCAGCCCTCTATATAAGGACCGACCCAGTGTCACTCTTCCTCTTTCTTTGGACCCTGCGAACAGGAAAACAAACGAACATCCTGGAATGCCCAAAAACCCGTCCTCAGGAGGACCTCTTGAACTGGAAACTCCTGACGATTCCAACGAACACGCGCCAGGGGCAACTGGAACCCAAACGGAACTGTAAAAGCCGAATAACAGCAACCTCCACAGTCAGGCTAACCTGAAAAGAGAGAACATACGATATGGCAATAACTGTGTCATGGTCGGCAGACAACCTGGAAAAAGGTAGTATTAAATCGAAATACATGCATGTAGAAACAAGACTTAATACAGCCATCATAAGCTACATAAGTATACCTTAGGGCGGGAACAGACGAGGGCGGGCAATACTCGCCTCCGTGTCTTTCATAAAATCATGACTTTACGTCATGAAATAGGAAAATCATGTAATTTTATATCAAGACACGGAGGCTCATATTGTGCTAGTTCAAAGCTGAGCAATTACTGCAGAGAAAACGTGAGGAGCTGGTCGGAAATAGAATTCCCTAAAGGTAGATACCCTGGACCAGTCCGCCAATTTCATCACATCCTCCAATCTGGCGCCCGTCACTACACAGGAGGTGGCGGCGGCACCCTTACCGAGTGCGCCGTAAATATGGAAGTATTTATGCCGGACTGAGCCAAAATCCATTTAACCCAGCGCGACAGGGTAATGCTGGTCACCGGAGCAAAAGGACGACGGAAGGAGATAAAGAGCTGAGGGGCAGCATTAGAACGATGAGGGCTAGTCCGAGCCTCATACTCTCTTAAACAAGAGACTGGACACAACTGAGGAGAATCCGGAAAAGAAGGGTAGGAGACCGACCTAATCCCGGACTTCGTACGTCTGGAAATATCAAACGTCACTCCCTCCGGGGTGAAGTAACGGGCATCCACATCCAACGCCCGTACGTCAGAAACCCTCTTGCAGGAGATGAGGCAAAGGAGGGTAACTAACTTGGCAGACAGCTGCCGAAGCGTCAGCGTCGAATTAGGAGGCCAGTTCTCGAAGAACCGGAGGACGATCGCTACATCCCAAGTTGACGAGAACGAGGTCTAGGCGGCCGCGAAGCCGAGAGCCCCTAAGCAATCTACAAACCAAAGGGTGTTGACCCACCGGGCATCCATCCACCTCCGAGTGACGAGAAGAGATGGCCGATCTGTATAGATTTAAAGTGCGATACGCTTTTCCCTCCTCAAACAGAGAGGAAAGAAATTGAAGAATACTCGTCACAGGGACTTGCACGGGATCCAAACCCCTCGCAAGGCACCAACGAGCCCATACGTCCCAAGCAGCTCGGTATGCTCGTCGAGTCCCGGGTGCCCAAGCTGATTCCAGTAGAAATCTAGTCGTTCCAGAAAACTCCGAGGATTCCCAGGAGCTCCCGAGATCCTGCACGCTAGCAAGCGAAGGGAGCCCTCTAGAAGAAGAGGATGCTGACGACCGAAGGGATCTACCAACAAACTGGGGAATGACGGAAGTAGACGAGGCTCGTCCGCCAGAAGGTCCAGTAACTGCGGGAACCACGACTGGGTCCTCCAAAACGGGACCACCAAGACCAGCTCCGCCAGTTGGTGGCAAAGCTGGGACAGGACCCGCGGAACAAGAGCGAACGGCGGAAACGCATAATGCAGGGCGCCGTTCCAGTTCTGGAGAAACGCGTCCACCGCCTCTGCGTCTGGATCGGGCCTCCAGCTGAAGTATCTCGGTAGTTGGGTATTCAACCTCGAAGCGAAAAGGTCGATAGATAAAGGACCCCAGAGAGATGACAAATCCCGAAACACTTCCGAATCCAACCTCCAATCGCTGGAGTCCGAAAAGTAACGAGAGCTCCAGTCTGCCATGGTGTTGTGGAGGCCGGGTAAGTATTCCGCTACCACCGAGAGGCCCTTGTCGAGGCAAAACTCCCAGAAATCCTTGGCCAGATAAGAAAGAACCGACGAACGCGTTCCGCCCATGGCGTTCACATACCTCACCGCTGAGATATTGTCCATACGCAGTCGGATACAGGCCCGGGCAGAACCCTGTGCAAAACTGCGAATGGCGAAAGAACCTGCCAGGAGCTCTAGGGCGTTTATGTGAAGGCGGGACTCCTCTGAGGACCAAAGACCTCCCGTGGAAATTCCTTGACAATGGGCGCCCCAACCCAAAAGGCTGGCGTCTGATTCGACCACCAAATCTGGTTGGGGACCAAATATGGCTCGACCATTCCACGCCGAGAGGTTGTGAACCCACCACAACAGCTCGTCCCTGGTATCCGAATCCAGAGAGAGATTGTCGGAGTAAGACGCCCCCGACCTCAGATGGGCGATCTTCAATCTCTGTAAGGCCCGATAATGTAGGGGCGCCGGAAATATCGCCTGAATGGAAGACGAAAGGAGGCCGATTAACCGAGCCAAATGACGGAGCGATAACTGAGGGAGAGTCAGAGCATGACGGATCTCCTTGCGTATTGCACGCACCTTCGTTAGGGGAAGACAAAGAGTAAGATTGATGGAATTGATGGAGAAACCCAGGAACTCCACTGAAGTGGCCGGGTTGAGACAGGACTTGTCGTGGTTGATGATAAAACCCAAACACGACAGAAGAGACATTGCCATATTCAGATGACGAATCAGAAGAGAAGGAGACTGAGCCATCAGGAGCATGTCGTCCAGATATATAATTAGCCTGACCCCCGCGCCCGGAGCCAGGCTACCACTGGGCGCAGAACCTTGGTAAAACACCACGGTGCGGAGGAGAGGCCAAAAGGCAGACAAGTAAACCGCCACACCTGATCGTTCCATTGAAACCGCAGCAGGTCTCTGGAGGACGGGCGACCGGGACCGTCAGGTAGGCATCCTTGAGGTCCAGTTTTACGAACCAGTCCCCTGGGAGGAGCAGATCCCGTAGGAGATGGATGCCCTCCATTTTGAAATGTCTGTAACGCACAAAGGCGTTCAGATGCTTCAAATTGATCACTGGCCGCCACTGGCCGCCCTTCTTCTGAACCAAGAAGATGCTGCTCAAGAAACCTAACCCGTTTGCGGGAGCCGGCTCTATAGCCTCCTTGCGGAGGAGATCGGTGAGCTCCTCCTCTATCAGGGCCTTCGACCGTCCGGAGGGCGGAAGGAAGGAATTCGATGGGATATTGCACGGGTCGAAACCAATTCTATGTGAAACCCCGGATAGTAGATAGGACCCAAGGGTCTGAGGTGATCTCTGACCACACATGGAAAAAATGACGGAGTCTTCCGCCCACACGTAGATTTGAAGAACACTGAATTTGGGGATAACTTACCATATGGTCGTCTTGAACCAGGTGTGCCACGGAATCCCTGGAACGGCCAGAACCTCCACGTGAGGGGAAGAAACTCGGTTGATGTCTTTGGTCTTGCAAAGATTGGCGGTAATTAAAGGAGCCTCTGCCCGTGCCTCTGGGCTGATAAGAACCTCGGCCGGACAGTCGGCCCCTAATACTGCCGGCCCGGGAGGAAAAACGAGGGTTGAAAACCCGACGCATGTTGGACTGCGCCTTATCTAAGGCCGTAAAGGCCCTCACGTATTTCCCTAGTTCTTTAATAAAAGGATCTCCGAAGAGTAACCCCTGAGCCTCCTTTCCTGCTTCTGTAAGGGATAAATTTGCCAGTTTAGGCTCTATTTTAATGAGGATGGCCTTTCTCCTCTCAATAGCCAATGAGGTGTTCACGTTTCCGGCCACGCAAATGGCCCTTTGTGCCCAACCCTGAGCTCGTCAGGGTCCACAGTCTTACCCTCCGCTTTAGCGGACTCTGCGAGATCAAAGATCTTTGCCAACGGACCCGTGATGTCCAATAGTTTGTCCTGGCAGGCCTTCAGCGCTGAGTCTAGTCCTTTCCTGGGGTTAAACCCGGTTTTAGACAAAAATTGGACCACTTTTGGGTCCACCACTGGTGTCTCACATATTTTATTGGCAATAAGAGGTCGTGGGCACTCTGCCCGCAATTTACTGCGGGCCTCCTTAGAAAGAGGGGTCCTAATTCTTGCCTCCAAGTATTGAGCCACATGGGTGGCAGGAAGCCACTCTGCGGATCGAGGATGATGCAAGTGATCTGGGTTGAACAAAGGTTCCCCAGAAGGATCCACTAAGGTATCCTCGTTGGCCGTCCCTGGACGGCGGAAATGCCCGCCGAGAGGATATGATCCTCAACCGGTGGGTGCACTGGCACATCCATCAGGTCATTACCTGAAACCTGGGACAGGTTATCCATAGCCTCCTCGTCTGACTCCTCATCCGAGTCAGAAACCGGATCCGGATGAGACCGGGCGGTTTTCCATGAACGCGCCTTTTCTGCCGGGCGTGTAGCGGCTCTCTTACGCGACTTAATCGCGCAGTCAAATGATGGATCATGGCCATCCGTCACAAGGGTTCTGGAGGCTGGAGGCGGTGTGGTAGCAGCACTAGTCGGCTGAGATCTTAGCGCCTGGGAAATAGATTGGGTTATCACTGCTGACATAGAACCCATGGCAGACGCTATAGCATGGGAAATAGACTGCTGCAATAAATCAGATTGTCCCTGATGAGGGGGACATCATCATCCCTAAGGATAGGAGAGAGCCTGCTGGCCCCAGAGCGACTGCCCTGCTGGGACTGGGCAGGGGAAGCTGGCCTATTGGGGGATACAAACGACATGGTGGAACAGGCTGAAGGAGTTAGTCACCCCAGTCAGTCTGAGAAGGACACTAGAGAGGCAGTAGCCAAGAGAAGAAACGAGCACTAGCAGAGAGTGTGAACACCAGAAGGTAAACAAGCCACTGGCAAAAGGAAAAAGGGGGATATGAAGAGAAATACAGCAAAGACCCTACCTAATCACAACCTACAGAGGCACGGCGGGCGGCAGACTCTCAATCGGCAGCAAGGGGCGTGAAAAGAGTTAACCACGCCCCTCGGTGCCAAGAGCCAATGGAGAAGAGAATCGAGGCAAAAAAATGGCGGCCGAGAATCACAGAAAAACTCGGCCGCCCCGGGGACACCAAGATGGCGGCCGAGATTCTCGTTCTCGTGAGAACTCAGCCGCCGCGAAACAAGCCGCCCGCGGGAAAACAGGAGAGCAAGAGAAGAAGAAGAGGGGGGCAAGATGGCCGGCGCCCGAGAAGATGACAGTAAGGAGACCGAAACGGACTATGAGCGGAAGAAACAGGTGACAAGAGGGCAAGGGTCTCCCAAATGGGAGAGACAACCAGAGGGAAAAAAGTATATCTATGAAGATATCTACAGAAAAAAATAAGTGGTATGAAAATAAAAATATGTAGATGAATCCCAAGAACACAAAGGGACAAATGATAATACAAAAGAGAAACACAACCTGTATAAGGGGGGGAAAAAACCCAAAAGAAACCAAATTCGAAAGAAAAAACCAAGTTAAACTATAACAATACAGGGATAATGATAAAGAGTGCACTTATCTGAAGCAGCAAAGAAAGAGGAAGAGTGACACTGGGTCGGTCCTTATATAGAGGGCTGGGGAGGAGTTGTTGCTATGGCTACTGATGTTTTTTCTTTCAGTTTCTTTGCTGCTATGTATTCAGTAAAGGAAGAGTTTAGCACAATATGAGCCTCCGTGTCTTGATATAAAATTACATGATTTTATGAAAGACACGGAGGCTCGCCGCCGCATTGGCAAGTGCCGCCCTAGGCAAATGCCTTGTTTGCCTCGTGATAGATACACCCCTGATAATAGATATTTAGTGCAGTATAATCCTGTAGGCGTGAGAGCTCTGAATGTAATGTACATGCACTGGGGGTCGGGTTGCATCAAGAATTTGACACATATACATTAGGTTTTGGCCCTGAATCTTTTGAGGCTCTAGCAACGCCCCTGCCTGAGAACCTCTGTAGGTTTGGAGAAAAACATCCTATTCATACTGTGCATTTAAAGGGGTTGCCCGAGTTCTTTTTTCAATTTTTTAATACTAAAATTAATAATAATAAAAAAAACAGTACCGTATATCTTGCCATCCGATTCAGTAGCGCCACTCTGTCCCCCCTACTGTTGAACCGCAGTCACAGTGTATTGTTTTGGCAGTGTTGACATCCTGCCTCAGCGGTCTTTTGCAGTACACTGCTGAGGCCAGTAAGTGGCTGCAGTGGTGTACAGGACGTCACCACTGCGGACAAAACAATACATCATGGCTGCAGCCTTGCAAAGAGGATCTGGATCGAGGGGGCTTTAGAATGTAATTTTGTGAATTATTTTAACAGACTGTAACACCCACGATTGTTGTAAGTGCAGCATGTCTCATCCCACATGCTTTTGTGCCATTTTTTTCTTTTGTTGACTTTAGGGTATGTTCACATGTGGAAGATTTGTTGCAAATATTTCTGCAACATAAAATCAGTTTTATTCATCTGACTGGGATTGTTTCTGCAGCAGTTAATGGCTTTTTGAAAGCTCAATTGAATCCCATTCATTCTCAGATTAATGGGAAAGTAGCAGAAATTTCAGTACCAAATCTGCCACATGTGAATTTACCCTTAGGCCACTTTCATATGGTCAGTATATGCTCAGTATTTTGCATCATTATTTATAATCTTAAACCAGGAGTGGATTCTTTAGGCCTCATGCACACGGCCGTTGCCCGACCGTGGCTGTACTGCGGCCCGCAAACAGCGAATCTTCAATACACGGGCACCGGCCATGTACACCCCGCATCACGGTTGTGGACCTTTTCACTCGAATGTGTCTGCAATCCGGAAGGTCTGTCTTTCCCCCCTGCATTACAAAAAGTAGTGCATGCACTACTTTTTTGCGGTGCAGACCTTTGGATGCGGATTGCGAACCCCATTCAAGTGAATGGGTTCACATCCGCATGCAGCGGCTCTACAGTCGGTGCCCGTGCATTGCAGGCTGCAATTTGCAGCACAGGCCCTGCTTGCACATGTTCAAGTGCATGAGGTAAGATGGTAAGATTTTTGCCTCCTCTGTGTTTTGGACCCACTCCTGGTTTTGGCTTACAAAGGCCTCGTTCACATTTCCGTCACCGATGTGTGCTATCTGCATTTTCCACGGACAGCACACATACCCCATACCCACTGATTTAAATGTGTTTATTCACACATCAGTTGAAAAATTTTGGTTTGTGATGCAAACCAAAAACTCCCATTTAAGCGTACTTTTACTTGCGTTGGTGCGGATATGTCTCTTTATTTGCACAGATGGATCCGCACCTATAATGCAAACGTTTCTGTCCGTTCAGAACGGATCCTTTTGCATTAGTTTTAAAGAAAAATTACGTTTTGAATTACATTGAAAGTCAATGGGGAACGGATCCGTTTTCAAATGCACCATATTGTGTCATTGAAAACGGATCCGTCCCCATTGACTTACATTGTAATTCAAAACGGATCCGTTCGGCTCTGCATCGTCAGACGGACACCAAAATACAGCAAGTAGCGTTTTGGTGTCCGCCTCCAAAACAGAATAGAAGCGGAACGGAGCCGAACTGATGCATTCTGAACGGATCCTTATCCATTCAGAATGCATTGGGGCTGAACTGATCCGTTTTGGACCGTTTGTGAGAGCCCTGAAACGGATCTGACAAACGGAATCCAAAACGCCAGTGTGCAAGTAGCCTAAATCTATAGGTCCGTGAAAAGGTCTCACTGGGGAATGATCTGAGCCTGACTGGGGTTGGATGGTCTGGTCTGAGGCTAATTGCGGCTGGGGGGTCCAATCTGAGGCTGATTGGTGCTGGGGGGTCCAATCTGAGGCTGATTGGGGGCTGGGGTGTCCAATCTGAGGCTGATTGGGGGCTGGGGTGTCCAATCTGAGGCTGATTGGGGGCTGGGGTATCTGATGGGGGGCTGATCTCAGGCTAATGGAGGCTGGGGTGGTCTGATGGAGGGCTGATCTTAGGCTTATGGAGACTGGGGGGGCTGATAGAAGGCTGATGGAGGTTCGGGGGTCTGATCTAAGGCTGATTGGGGCTGGAGGGTCCAATCTGAGGCTGATTGGGTTCTGATCTGATGCTGATTAGGACTGGGGGGGGGGAGGGTCCGATCTGAGGCTGATGGAGGTTGGGGGTTCTGATTTTTGGGGTCTAATCTGAGGTCTGATGATTGAATGGGGTTTGATTTGGGGCTCTGATGAGGATTGGGGGTTCTGATCTGAGGTCTGATGCGTCTTATAGTCTGAAAAATACAGTATGTGTAATGGTATTATATCGACAGATATTGTAAGTGAACCGATCATCTTGCCACAAATTGTCCAATCATGAGATGGCTCACTTCCACGTCCAGGTATTTGTACAGTCATGGTAACATTCAGTATTAGCTGCCATCATCTCGCTGGATTCTCAGACCTGATTACCATCCAGACATTTATTTGATCTTCACTGTGTGCCATCAGTTGTGTCTCTATGTCCCAGTGTGCCTAATTTCACCCAACATCAGGGTCTGAATATATTTCACATCTGATTCTTCAGTTACAATTAATTAGTCCTCTGGGATTAATCAGGCATCTGCTTCACCTTAATACAGACATAACTGCAGGTAACTGGAGTATAAACCTCCCCCTACGGCACATTCACAAGGGTCTGGCATAGCCTAACAGGTTGACTGTATCTAAGGGGTTACACCGCAGGGATTAGAGATATCTTTAACCCTGATGGTTGTGACAGGAGCCTGGCTCATCTTGTGGATACAGTGCCAGTACCCATAAGATCACTGTGACATATATGTCCGTCACATAGGGTTACAAGGTTTCTTGGCGGCTTTCGGCCAGACAAAAACTGTTTAGAAAGCCGTCACTTATTCCAAAAAGCAGCCGGATCCCTGCCAGATAGCCAGTGGAGCCGGGAATGAACGGGAGTATCTGGCAAGGCCAGATAGGTGAACAACGGAAGTCTGTTCTGTGGCAGAACAGCAGGGCCGGCTCCAGGCTTATGTGGGCCCCTGGGCGATAAAGTCTCAGTGGCCCCCTTGTGGCATTTTGCACGGAGCTTACAGCAATGAAACTGCATGTATTATAGATTAAATACCTTACATAGAGCATGCTACAGAGCGGATATATGTGAATAAGTCCTTATATGCCTACTTTTATTTTCTACCCAGTGTTTCAGTCCCTCAGGTCCACTCACAGATATGTGCCCCCTCACAGTATATATGCCAAGATATATGTCCTTCACAGTAGATATGCCAACATATGTGTTCCCTTACAGTAGATATGCCAAGATATGTGCCCCCTTACAGTAGATATGCCAAGATAGGTTTTCCCCTCACAGTAGATATGCCAAGATATGTGCCCCCTTCACAGTAGATATGCCAAGATATGTTTCACCCTCACAGTTGATATGCCAAGATATGTGCCAGCTCACAGTAGATATGCCAAGATATGTGCCCCTCACAGTAGATATGCCAAGATATGTGCCCCTTCACAGTAGATATGCCAAAATATGTGCCCCTCACAGTAGATATGCCAAAATATGTGTCCCCTCACAGTAGATATGCCAAGATATGTGCCCCCTCACAGTAGATATGCCAAGATATGTTTTTCCCCTCACAGTAGATATGCCAAGATATGTGCCCCCTCACAGTAGATATGCCAAGATATGTGCCCCCTCACAGTAGATATGCCAAGATATGTGCCCCCTCACAGTAGATATGCCAAGATATGTTCCCCCTCACAGTAGATATGCCAAGATATGTTTCCCCTTCACAGTAGATATGCCAAGATATGTGCCCCCTTACAGTAGATATGCCAAGATATGTGCCCCCTTTAGAGTAGATATGCCAAGATATGTGCCCCTTCAGAGTAGATATGCCAAGATATGTGCCCCCTCACAGTAGATAATATATGCCAAGATATCTGCCCCTCACAGTAGATACGCCAAGATATGTGCCCCTTCACTGTAGATATGCCAAGATATATGCCCCTTTCACAGTAGATATGCCAAGATATGTGCCCCCTCACAGTAGATATGCCAAGATATGTGCCCCCTTCACAGTGGTTATGCCCAGATGTGCCCCCTTCACAGGAAGTAAAAAAAAAATAAATACTCCTCGCCTTAGGGTACTTTTACACTTGCGGGAGGACGGATCCAGCAGGCTATTCAGCCAGCTGCTCCGTCCCCATTGACTATAATGGGGCGGGGGGCGGAGCTACGGCGCAGCACGGCACTGCACGGCCGGAGATCCCTGGACTAAAAGTACTGCATGTCCGACGATCTCCGGCCGTGCAGTGCCGTAGCTCCACCCCCGGCCCATTATAGTCAATGGGGACGGAGCGGCAGCACGGCCACTTGCGGCAGGATGGATGCGGCAGGCTGAATAGCCTGCCGGATCCGTCCTGCCACAAGTGTAAAAGTACCCTTAGGCTGGGTTCACACGGGCATCATGTTTGACGCCCGGATTGGATGCGGGTGCGTTGCGGGAATATGCGCGATTTTTCCGCGCGTGTGCTAACTTTTGTAATGCATTTTGCACACGCGTGTGAAAAATCGCCATGTTTGGTACCCAGACCCGAACTTCATCACTGAAGTCCGGTTTCGGGTTGAGTATTCTGGAGATTTTATTATTTTCCCTTATAACATGGTTATAAGGGGAAATAATAGCATTCTTAATAAAGAATGGTTTGTAGAATGAGGATTAAGGGGTTAAACATAAAAAACTTAACTTACCTCAGCCACTTGATCGCGTAGTTGGCGATCTGTCTTCTCTCTTCAAGCTTTAGCTACCAGCTAAAGGACCTGTGATGACGTCACATCACATGGTCCTTTAGACTGCAGCTAAAGCTTGAAGAGAGAAGACAGATCACCAACTACGCGATCAAGTGGCTAAGTCAGGCATGTCCAAACTGCGGCCCTCCGGCTGTTGCAAAACTACAACTCCCAGCATTCCCTAATAGCTGTAGGCTATCCAGGCATGCTGGGAGTTGTAGTTGTGCAACAGCTGGAGGGCCGCAGTTTGGACATGCCTGGGCTGAGGTTAGTTAAGTTTTTTATGTTTAACCCCTTAATCCTCATTCTACAAAGCATTCTTTATTAAGAATGCTATTATTTTCCCTTATAAACATGTTATAAGGGAAAATAATGAAGATCAGGTCCCGTCGCTTAGCAACCATGCGGGGGAAATCACACTGCATCCGCACTTGCTTGCGGATGCTTGTGATTTCCCCGCAGCCCCATTCACTTCTATGGGGTCTGCGTTGCGTGAAAAACGCAGAATATAGAGCATGCTGTGATTTTCACGCAACGCAGAAGTGATGCGTGAAAATCACCGCTCATGTACACAGCCCCATAGAAATGAATGGGTCCGGATTCAGTGCGGGTGCAATGCGTTCACATCACGCATTGCACCCGCACGGAAAACTCGCCCGTGTGAAAGGGGCCTTAGTCACCTGGCTCCCCATCAGCAGCAGCAGGATACTGTGACACATGGCGCTGCTGTATGGGAGGAACAGAGGCCGATTCCCAGCCTGCTCCGCTCCTCCTCCTACACAGATCAGTAGGACGATGTGTGAGGATATTGTGCTGCTGCTGCAGCTCTCCTGCACATTAGTAATGCACTCTGTGCCCTCTCCACAGTAGTAATGCCTTCTGTGCCCCCTCCATAGTAGAAATGACCTCTGTCCCGCCTCCATAGTAATAAAGACCTCTGTGCCCCCTCCATAGTAATAGTCCTCTGTGCCTCCTCCATAGTAATAAAGTCCTCTGTGCCCCCTCCCTAGTAATAAAGACCTCTGTGCCCCCTTCATAGTAATAAAGTCCCTTGTGACCCCCTCTGTATTAAAAACAAAAAAACACAGTAACTTGTCGCGCTCCTGAAGCTCACAGTCCTCTCTTCCCTGCAGGCACAGATCGCTCTGCAGCACTGTGTGGGCGGAGCAATCAGGGACAGGACTGCAGCTACCCGCGCTCCAGCAATGAGCATTTCCATTTGTATTGATGGAAGCGCTCATTGCTTCTGGCCTCTAGCAGCTGTGCTGTTGGCCCCCGCAGGAGCTGTGGGCTTTGGCAGTTCCCCGGGTATGCCGGGTGCTGACGCCGGCCTTGCAGAACAGCCTGCCAGATCTGCAAGAGTGAACCTACCTTTTAAGGGGCTATTCACACGACTGTATTTTTGGTTTGTGTCTGATCCGCAAAAAATGCATTCATTTCAATGGGGCTGCAAAAGAAGCAGACAGAACACAGTGTGTTGTCTGCATTAGTATGTCCATTCCACGGCCCCGCAAAAAATTAGAACATGTCCTATTCTGGTCCGTTTCGCTGACAATAATATGCATTTGTTACACAGTGTGGGACCTACAGAAGGGGAAAATGCGGAACGCATACCACCAGTGTCTCATACGTGACTAACCCCCAAGACTTGAATGGGAGCTAAGCTGCAGTAACCTGGCATGGCCACTGCACTTTGAATGGCGCTGTGCTTCCGGCGCCATTTATAGTCCTAGTTCCAGTACTGGTAGTCTCAGGGCACAGCTGTGGGGGTGCATGGAGTTGGTCTGCCTCCGATCGGATATTGATGACCCATCCTGAGAATAACTTATTAATATCTGGATCCTGGAAAACCCCTTTAATCCCATGTTTCATTAAACATAATTATACATTAAATAAAGCCAAACAATGTTAATTAGGTACCCACACTGTAATTACCTGAAGAATCAGCGTAACAGGTTATTCCCTGTAAAATGTGAGTAGATAAAGATTAAATGGGTGTGAAATAGGCCACAGGCCAAGTCAAGTAAAATATGGGAATAGAAAATTTGCCACAATGAAGAATTTAGGGTACATCCACATGGGAGGTAATTCATTTATGACTGAAAAATCTGCAGCAAAATATGCATGAGTAAGGCTAGTTTCACACTAGCGGCACGGACCTCCGGCAGGCTGTTCCGTCGGGTGAACAGCCTGTCAGATCCGTCCTGCTGCTAGTGAACGTGTGCCCACGGACTACCGCTCAGGCCCCATTGACTATAATGGTGGCGGGGCGGAGGCTACCGCTCCGGCCCCATTGACTATAATGGGGGCGGGGCAGAGTTCCGGCGGAGGCACAGCAGTGCAAGCCGAGAGGCCGCCGGAATAAAACTATGACATGTGAAACTAGCTTTACATCTGAATGTCAGATTTTTCTGAGGATTTCACCCTCTGCATTGCAAAGATTGAAATCTGCTGTGGAAATCTGCAGCATAAATTGACTTTTTGATTTAAAGGTCACACCGCAGGCCAACTTAGGGCTCATGCACACGACTGTTGTTTTCGTCTGCATCCAATCTGCATGTTCTGTGGGTCGGATGCGGACCCATTCACTTCACTGGGGCCGCAAAAGATGCGAACAGCACACTGTGTGCTATCCGCATCCATATGTTCGGTCTGCAGCTCTGCAAAAAACTAGAACCTGTCCTATTCTTGCCCATATTACGGACAAGGATAGGAATGTTCTATTGTGGGCCGGACGTTCCATTCCGCAAAATGCCTAACGCACACGGCTGTTATCTGTGTTTTGCGGATCCATAATTTGCGGACTGTAAAAAAGGCTACAGCTGTTTGCATGATCCCTTACTCACGAGTCTTTTTTGTTTATACAGTGTGTGGATGGGAGGTCTTGAAATGGAAAATGCGCAAATCTGCAGTGTGCGATCCCGGGGGATGTACCCTAAGGGGTTAATAAATATACATGTACCTTTTACGCCGCCTTCTGTTACTGCTGATACAAGTTTATCATCGGCTCCAGTGTCCACAGACTATCAGAGAGCGGTCGTCAATAATTATGGAGTGGTAAATGGAGGATCGTAGCTGCGCATTGTCCACGTATTGTACAGAATAAAAGTCAAGTTCAGGGTAAAAATCATCTAAAATGTATAATTAATTGTAAAGAGTTGTATTATTATGTCTCAAATATAGAAGATAAAAATCATTCAATGGAGCCCTCACCAACCCCTTATGTGCAGTTAATGTAGACATCATAGTAATTGGGACGTTGGGGGGAGCGCTGTGCATAAAAGCTGAATTCTCCTTTTTTGCCTGGAGTTCCCCTTTAAGAACAGATACAATGTTGCACATCTCTCCTGCACACTAGGCGCCATCATAGACAAACAAAAAAGCAGCAGGATGAGACAAAGTAGTAATAAAACTCCTCCCGAGTCATGGATTATAGCGAAACATTAGCGCCAATGCTTTTAAAGGCGAATTCCATATAAAGCGAAGGAAAGTGAAACCCAACAAAGAATCATTTATGAAAACTTTATTCCAAGAGGAAGACAATGAAACATACAGATGATAAGAAACACGAATCTCCGTATAACAGGGTCTAGAGTAAAACTGTGGAATGAAAAGAAAAAAACACAATCATATCCGAGAAGATATTCTACACCTTCCTTCATAGGCTGGACTGATTTTTCAGCAAATATGGCTTTTTCTTTAAAGAACCTTTTTCCACGAGGCCACCTTCACATGGTGGTTTCTTTGTATGTAACAATTTTGTTTTAAAATTTGGTGTCATTTTAGGTGGTTTTTTAATATGGTGTTTTTTCAAACCCTATAGAGAAGCCGATGGGAAAAATGCCTGGAAAGATGCCACCCCCAGACATGCTGTGTCTTGACAAAAATGCCACCAACCCTCAAAAAATGGCACAAAGCAAAAACGCATATGGGGAGATTTCTGAAATTTGTGTAAAACAGAACCGCTCTTTGTTGCCCATAGCGACCAATCGCGACAAACACAGCACAGCTTTTATTTGTCATATTGCGCTTGAAAAAAAAAATCTGAATCCATCATTGTGACATTTCACTTTAGATTTTTATGTTTTGGCCAAAAAAATGAAAAACACGGGGGGACATTTATCAAGACTGGCCTTTTTGTCACCAGTCCAGATAAATGTACAGCCGGAGGATGTGACAGACTATAATATATGGCAGCCTCCTAGCTGGCATGAATAAAGGTAAATGTTCCAACCCTGCTGCGCTGTCCCCTCCTCGCCACTTTAGACAAGTGGCGAGAAGCGGGGAAAGTCGCAGATTTTGCTGCAAATATGGCATGCAACAAAATCTGCATCTTTTTTACGCCACTGTCGTCGCATAAATACCATAATAAATGTCCCCCATGATGTTTTTCACCAAAATGCTGTGTGTGGAACCAGCATAAAATTTAAAAAGTCTGAGTTTTCTACTATAAGGGCTCCTTTGTCCCTGGGTTTTTGTTTTTAATAAAAAAAATAAAACAAAAAAAGCCTGTCATTCTGCATTTTTTGTAGTGTTTTATAGGTGTTTTTTCACCCCCCCCCCCCCACCCTGTAAGGTCACTTCCTCTGTAGAGCTGTATGGGGAAAAACATTGGTAAAAAAAAAAAAAACGATGCAAAAATACAGTTAAAAAACACCACCGCACATTACACGTCTTTAAAGCAGCAAAAAAAAAAAAAAAAAAACCCTGGGAGTCTATGGGAGTAAAAACACCAGACCCATGCTGCGATTTGAAAAAAAACACACCTTAAAGGGGTTCTCCGGTAATTAAAATACCTAAATATTACTTTAATATAAATATATTCCCAAACATCTTTCATTAGTTATAATGGCTCATTTTGTCTAGGGAGCAATCATCAGGGGAAATAAAATGTCCGCCGTCCTATTAGTATACACAAAACCTTTCCTAATCACACAGCAGAACAAGTTACTTCACTACAACACTGAGGTAAAGAGCTGCCTCATCCTCCTCTCTGCTCTATCAGGGATTATGATCCTGCCTCCTCATGAACTCCATTCCTGCAGAGATTCAGATGATCATTTATTCACAATCATAATCCCTGACAAGTAGGAGAGAGAAGGATGAGGCAGCTCTTTAGCTCAGTGTTGTGAAGTAACTTGTCCTGCTGTGTGATAAGGACAGGTTTTGTGTGTACTAATAGGACGGCGGCCATTTTATTTCCCCTGATGATTGCTCCCCAGATAAAACAATCCATTATACCTAATGAAAGGTATTTGAGAATATATTTATAATAAAGTCATATTTAAGTATTTTTATTTCCTCAATTCCTGGAGAACCCCTTTAAGGCCCCATGCACACAGCTGTAAGGCCGCCATGCCTGTGTTGTGGACCTCAAACCGCGGGTCCGCAAAACAGGGAGCGGCCAAGTGCACCTCGCATCGCGGTGTGGAGCCATTGACATCAATGGGCCCGTGATGCGCAAGATGTTGTGAAAGATAGGACAAGCCCTATCTTCTGCATTACGGAGGAACAGCCTCTGGGCTTCCTTGGGCTTTTGTGTCCGTGCCTCTTCACCACAAAAGAGTAAAACCGCATGGTGGTGCCTACAAACATTGCGGATTACGTGCGTTTTTTCCATGTGAATTTTCCTGTGGAAAAACCACAGCGTAATACAGTACCAGCAAAGTATGATATTAGACAAATCTTATGTACACTTTGCTTTTTTCTTAGGACTCATTCACAGGAACGTTTGCCATCCATGTGTGTGTTGCAGACCGCAAACAGCGGGTCCACAATACACAGGCACCGGCAATGTGAACTCTGTATCACGGATGCGGACCCATTGACTTGAATGAGTCTGCGAACCTCAAGATACGGCAAAGTATAGGACAGGTCATATCTTTTGTGGAGCGGAGGCATGGATCGGAACCTACGGAAATACTCAGAAGCGCAAATGTTATCTGAAGGTCTATAGGACATACGAAACGCAGGGCACGCAAGCAAAATTTTTGCTACAGCCGTTTTTGTTCATTAGGGTTTTTTTTTAAATGCAGCGTGCTGGAGCGCTTGGTTTGTTTTCAGGCATTTTCAGATCAGCTTCTTTATAGGTGAAAAGAAATCGCTAGTGGGCAAGGACATTGGGGGTCATTTAGGAAGACCGGCGACTTAGACACTTCATCCCTCCTGCGCTGGTGGTTCAGCCGCCTAAGTAATTTAAAGGCGCAGACACTACGACTAAAACACACGTAGAAATGATAAATGTCCCCATCCCGTTTTTTTAAACCTGGTGTGAGGGGTGAAAAAAAAAAATCACAGATTGCAGTGCAAATAACCTGCAATCTGCGACAGTTATACGCCAAAATATCTGTTTGTAAATGAACCCCAACGCCCTCCAAAAAAACACCACAAAATGCTGAAAAAAGTATGTGCCATTAAAAGAAAATGCATGCTGGTATTCTGGTGTATTTAACTAGAAAAAAACGCTAGCGCAAATTTGCATGTGTGGAAACCCTAAGTGTTCCCTTAGTAGACCGATTCTCGACAGTGTATCCCTGTACTAACCTACATTGGCTACTTTGAGTCGAGCTAAACTTAACTTCATTTCAAGATTCTGGTTTGATGAAGGATTAAACATTTCTTTTCCTAACTCATTACAGGTTCTCCAATCCATCTAAGACATCTAACTGAAATATTTTTAACTCTAATGCATGCATTTTCCATTTGCAAATATTACCCCCTGCCCACAGCACAGCACAGCACAGCATCTTCATGTCTTATAACATAGAGAATGAGGCCCAAACCTTCTAGAATCTAGACCTGCTTCCTCCAAGGCAAAAGATAGGACCCTGCTGAACTGGAACTGAGTTAGAGGCGTTCCATTTTCATGGATAAAAAAGTTTTTACCCCCATCTGGCCTCACCTCCAAGAATTTCCTAATTCTGTTTAAAGGACATAAAAATTTGTCGTCTTGCTTTTTAACCTCCACCCATTGGCTTTTGTTGGATCGGACTTTCTGCATCTTGCAATATACAGAATTTCTCTCTAAGATGACGTCTTTGAACGCCAGTCCTGTGCCGTCTTCGTCTTTGCTTCTTGCCGCCAGCTCTTCCATGTCAAAGGGCCCATAAAATGCCAACGTGAAGACCGCAGAAAAGAGTCGGCTCTCATTGTTGTCAAAGCAAACCTTTTTGGTGGCGTAGAGCACAGAACCAAGCATCTCCGGGGTCAGGAGCTCGCCATAGTC
Source organism: Bufotes viridis (assembly GCA_033119425.1). Lineage (NCBI taxonomy): Eukaryota > Metazoa > Chordata > Amphibia > Anura > Bufonidae > Bufotes > Bufotes viridis. The sequence goes on along the minus strand of CM065590.1, from coordinate 418,145,419 downwards.
ACCGTTGCTCTCTGTCTCCACGTTATCTTCCATCTCCCTGTTTCTCCAACTTGTCAGCATTTGCTGGATAATAAACTGTTTGGTGACATCTTTTTTTTCCATGATCTGCAAGCAAAAGGAGATCCCGGCCAGGGTGCCCACCACTTTGCCTCGACTGTATCCACTGGATATTAGATGTTCAAAGAAATCCACCATAATTTTCTCTGCCCGACACCAACCTCTTTGGCGAGCTGCTTTCTTGAACTGCATCCAGGATTTCCAGGAGGCCAGATACTTCTCCCAGGTCCTAGGTGATAGTATTGAGTTGACAAGATCCTGAGCTGTCTGGTTGCAGCCTGGTCTGAAGTCCAACGTTCCCTCGTCAGATATCGTGACAAGGTCAGGATGTGTCCTAACGTCCTCCTCACATTCTCTGGATGTTCTGAGGTAACTTGAGGATGAGGCTTCTGAGCAGGACATGTCTTTGGAATCACCGGGCGCAGGTTTTTAGAAACTGGTTGGTTTTAAACTTTCTGCATTCAATCCTTAATTGTAAAAATTCACACACACACACCCAGTCACTTCACCTATACCAAGGGTTCCCATAAGCAGCGAGGTCCCTGAAACAGAAGGACAGACAGTTTACTTATTGTCTGTGGTAATCTCTAAATGACTAGGAAGCAAATGACAGTGTAAGATTAGACGCTATAATGATGATGCAGATGGCCGTGATGTCAAATATTATTTCACTTTAAGACTTGTTCAACGCACAGGGTTTTAGTGAAAAACATCACTTTTTATGGTGTTTTTTGGTGTGTGTGTGTCTTTTGGGCCAAAATGCTGCAGTCAGATGTACAAGTAATAGTAAAATCTAAACTACATACAAAGAGTTTTGCGTTGTGCCTTTTTTCCCCCAAATGCAGCATGCTCTGCATATGGTGTTGTTTCTGCTGGACTTAAAAATAGCAGGAAAAGTGAATGTACAAAATAATCAAAAAAATTGCCACTAAAGATGACATGAAAAAATATACATTTAAGAAAATGTTTAGTTTTTTCCCCAAAACTGGAAAATAAGGCAGTGTGAATGAACCCCAAAATCAAGAAAGACAATGAAGTGGAAAGAACTTATTGGATCTAAATTAACAGCTACTGAGGCATCCGCTGGGTTAATAGCTGGATATCGAAAAGTTCTAAAGATAATTGGGTCAGAGGTCTGTTTTGATTTGCCAATGGGAAAAAATATTTTGGGGTATATATGGCAATATTCAAAACCTGAGATCTGAGTAAAGGCCGTTTTACAAGGACTGATATCTCAGGCAATTATTGGGAACAAACCAAAGGTTCCCTATAATTGCCTGCTTGTCAGCCGGAAAAAAAACTTACATGCAGAAATCGACTTTGGTGTTTGGGGACAAGAGATCCATGCAGATAACACTTGTCCCCATACAAAATCATTGTTCCTGAGCAGCAGATCATACAGGCTGAGCTATGGCCCAGAAACTATGATTTTAGGTGCCACGTGAGCAAAAGGATCACCTGATGAACAATTGTTTGCCCGTTCATTGGGTGATCACTGGCACCTTTTACACAGGTCAATTATCGGGAACGAGCGTTTCTACTAAAACTCCTCCCCGATAACTGGCTTGGTTATAGGTCCATGCAAAAGGACTTTACAAAACTGATTATTAATCCCAGGGGACCCCTTTAAGGCAAATCTGTTCCATAGGTAGTGACCATATACGACCCGTTTTTGGACAGAGATTACAGGTATTATAGAGGGAAGTGACTTTTTAGCAAAGATTCCTGGCTGTATTTATCTCGCAAGGAAGCTCGGTCAGGTTGGCAAGGGAGACCTTTACCCAAGATTGTCCATTTAGTCTTATTAGTAGCCAGAAAGTGTATTTTGTAGAAATGGGTTGAAATGTTTCTGAAAAGGATGGAGAAGCTGATACTTCTTAAAAAAACTGCATACTACACAAGTTCATGGTGATGTGCTCTGTATGTAGAGAAGGTGTTGGCCTAGTGCAGTGATGGGCAACGTGCGGCTCTCCAGCTGTTGCAGAACTACAACTCCCAGCATGCAAAGCCTGTCTATAGCCTACTGCAGGGCATGGTGGGAGTTGTAGTTTAGCAACAGCTGGAGAGCCGCACGTTGCCCATCACTGGCCTAGTGGAATAAAGATGGAGGAATCGGAATAATAGAGGAGTTATCTGTATTGTTAATATGAATGAGGGTGCCGGTCTGGACTGACACCAGGGGAAGGATGCAGTTGAGAGAGATGTTGAGCTATTATTAAAGGGGTTGTCCGGGCTTTTACTATTGATGACCTATCGTAAGGATGAGTCATCAATATCAGATCGGTGGGGTGGTCTTTGCCATATACAGCAGCAGTAGACAGGAAGGGAGACAGCATGTGCGCACCTCGCGCCAGCTCCTCATGCAGCTGATCGGCAGAGGTGCCGGGTGGCAGACCCCCACGGGTCTGATATTGATGATCCATCCTGAGGATAGGTCATCAACAGTAAAAGCCCGGACAACCCCGTTAATGTTATCAGTTAAATTCAATTAATAACTGGGATGCATTTTGGAAAACAAATGAAATAAAATATATTATTAATAAAAAATGACAATGGGGGAGATTTTATCAAACTGGTGTAAAGTAGAACTGGCTTAGTTGCCCATAGCAACTAATCAGATTCCACCTTTCATTTTCCAAAGGAGCTGTCCAAAATGAAAGGTGGAATCTGATTGGTTGCTATGGGCAACTAAGCCAGTTCTACACCAGTTCGATAAATGAGTCTTGCAGTACCACAAGAATTATGCTGGAGACCTCCAGCAGGTGCTTTACACCGAGCCGTGGCCCCTTACATATGTTGTATGACCACTAACCCAGGAGCTAATACCAGCGTGGAAGCATTGTAATAAGAGCGGCTGATATCAGTAAATATCTCTGCAGTGGACATCTATGACATAAAGTAGTCATCATGGGGGCTGGTAGGTTTCTACACTCCCCGAAATGACTGACAGCAGAGAACCTTAGATCACATTCACCTATCCTCTACACGCCAGCCTCTCCGCAGCCTGGAATGGCTGATAACAGGCAACAAATAATTGTATTCTCCTGACCTACAGAGCGTCTAAAATAACTGATACCAAGGAACAATAGTTTGCATTGACTTGGCTGATAACAGGGAACAATGCGGGAGATTCATCACAACTGGTCTAAAAGAAAACTGGCTTAGTTGCCCATAGCAACCAATCAGATTCCACCTTTCATTTTCCAAAGGAGCTCTGAGAAAAGAAAGCTGGAATCTGATTGGTTGCTATGGTCAACTAAGCCAGTTTTGATAAACCTCCCCCGATAAATACATTTATAGACCCTGGCTCACAGAAGCTATGGCGTAAGATGCTGCACAACAAGCCTTACGACCACGGCTGACACTGAATTGTTGCCTGCAATGATGTCAAATATATTTACCACTGTCCTCTGAGACTCCTACTCACATTATTTGGTGAACTGTTACATCAGCGCAATGGGAGGTGGCCGCAGCGTAAACTCCGGATGACCCGTCAGACTGAATTCAGGAAAGCGGGCGTCCACAACTGATGACTTCGACACAATGCAGGAGTATTGTTGATGAAGAATCCTCCCGGTGTGTACGGTACCCTTGGGGCGAGACGACCAATGATGTAACAGTACAGTTATCCTACGGGAATTACAGAGGACTTAACCCCTGCAGAGCTAAACAGCATGATATACACAGCGTGTACAGTATATACATAGTGTGATAACGAGATACAATAAATCTAATAAAATGCTTGTTGTGCTAATATTGTTCACGGCATAAAATAATTTCCAGCCATGAATAATAGGGAAAAGCAAAGCAGCTGTGACCTGCGTCTATAAATAGGGAGAGTTTTCCCATGAAACGTGTTGGGCGTGCCTTCACCATGGAGAAATGTGAAACCTAACATTAATGGAGAAGATTGGCGGTCATTATTAGATGGATGGTTATATACATGTATGCCGCAGCCTATCATCACATTCCGCCTAAGGGTACTTTCACACTTGCGTTGGTGTGGATCCGTCTGTTTATTTGCACAGACGGATCAGCACCTATAATGCAAACGTTTGTATCCGTTCAGAACGGAACCGTTTGCATTAGGTTTAAAGAAAAATGATCGGATCCGTTTTGAATTACATAAAAAGTCAATGGGGAACGGATCCGTTTTCAAATGCACCATATTGTGTCATTGAAAACGGATCCGTCCCCATTGACTTCCATTGTAATTAAAAACGGATCCATTAGGCTCCGCCTCTTCAGACGGACACCAAAATGCTGCAAGCTGCGTTTTGGTGTCCGCCTCCAAAACGGAATAGAGGCGGAACGGAGCGGAACTGATACATTCTGAACGGATCCTTATCCATTCAGAATGCATTGGGGCTGAACTGATCCGTTTTGGACCGTTTGTGAGAGCCCTGAAACGGATCTCACAAACGGAATCCAAAACGCTAGTGTGAAAGTACCCTAACATGTTAGCTCTACATTTTTTAACATATATCTCAAAATGTAAAGCAATAGAGACATCATTCGTTTCTATTCATTTCAATGGGTCCGAATTTGGCATCAATTTTAGGTAATTCCAAAGGGATTTTTTTCTGGTTGGGCGGGGTCCCTTCAATATTGAAGTTAAGCGCCGCACTCCATTTATATACACTGTATTATAAAGCTAATGGTGCGTTCTGCAGAAAGCACAAACAGCAGAGCCCTGTTTACTCAGGAGACAAATTATTTCGGCAAAGCGCCGCGTTCTCTTGGGAAGCGTTAGTGGTGACAATGCAAACACTAGAAGTAAAAATCACCTAGGACTGAGTATATTATTATTAGTATTATAATTATTACTACTATTGTTTTACCTGTATTAATGCGCCATCAACAAGTTCTTCTAGTTGCCAGAATAAGGCCTCTTTCACACGACCGTATGGTTTTGTGGTCCGCCAAAAAAACGGATGACATCCGTGTGCATTCTGTTTGCGGAACGGAACATCTGGCCCCGAAGGCCTCTTTCACACGACCGTATGGTTTTGCAGTCCGCAAAAAAGGATCCGCATAATAAAAACGGATGACATCTGTGTGCATTCCGTTTTTTAAAAAACTGAACATCTGGCCCCTAATAGAACAGTACTATCCTTGTGAAAAGTAGGCCAGTGGATCCAGCACTCCAATTTTAGTAAATAGCCGTAAATCCATTATTGCTATGTGAAGAATATACATACAGCTATAAAATCGCCAGCAGTAAATGCGCGCTCCTGTACGGTCTACGCGTTTCAAACCATGCGGTTCTTATTCATGAACCGCATGGTTTGAAACGCATAGCCGTACCGGGGCGCGCATTTACTGCTGGTGATTTTATCGCTTTATGTATATTCTTCACACCGCAATAAAGGATTCATGGCGATTTACGAAAATTGGAGTGCTGGATCCACTGTCATACTTTTCACTCTCAATCAAGGACTTCCTTGTCAATCCGTGCACAGGAGGAGCTGTGATTTAAGCTGCAGGTGAGCTGGACTGCTATACTGTCAAAGTACTATCCTTGTCCGTGATGCGGACAATATTAGGACATGTTATACCCTTAAACGGAATGCATACGGCGTATCTTCCGGGGTTTTTTATGCGGACCCATTGAAATTAATAGTTCAGCATATGGAACGCAAAAAACGCCCCGTACACTCTAAAAAAGAACCTGCGTGTGAAAGAGGCCTAATTGAACAGTACTATCCTTGTCCATGATCCGGACAAAAATAGGACATGTTCTATCTTTGAACGGAATGCATACGGAGTACCTTCCGTTTTTTTTTTGCGGACCCATTGAAATGAATGGTTCCGTAAAACAAGTGTTTACAGACTCTTCACAAGGACTCCCTATGGGTCTGTCTTAGACTAGGTCTACACGACGACATTTGTCGCGTGACAAATAGGGCACAACTACACTGCAACATTTGTCACGCGACAATTTTTATAATGGTAGTCTATGATGTCGCATTCCGACTTGCAACATGCTGTGACTGCGACAGTCGCAGAAAAATCTATCTTGAATGGATTTTTTGCAACTGTAGTGTCGCAGTCGCAGCATGTCGCATGTTGCAATGTGACACCATACACTACTATTATAAAAATTGTCGCGCGACAAATGTCGTCGTGTAGACCTAGCCTTATGGATCTGTAGGCGCTCCATATGAAGTCATATGGTAGTTCCCTATGCTCTATTCAGCTGTGTGAGCAGGAGTAGGGTTTTCAGCCTCTGGATGTGAAGAAGAATGATTATATTTACGGACAGGCAGCAGAGTTCCTAAAATGATGATGATACCGGCATGGCGACATAGAAACCTTGGAAAAATTTGCTAGTGCGGTTGTGCCTACACCAAGTCGTGGCATGTGCTTTGGAGTCTTCCTGGCGCATAGTGTTGCATCAAGCTTTAAACCCATTTATGAAGCAAATGCACCAAAAATAAAAAAAATAATCCAGCCTGTTTTAGTTTTCCAGTTTGCCAAGGGAGAGTGGCATAGCAAAAAAGTAAGCCAACCAATAGCTGGTCTAAAGCCTAAATGCCTGCTCCATTTATATCATCCAGCCTGAGCTAGGGAGAGTTCACATCACCGTTTAGTTTTCCGTTCCCTTGATCCATCAGAAGAACAGAAAAAAAAAGAAAAACGGATCCTGTATTTTAAGCACACACATTTTTCATCTGTTTTAGCCATTTTCACCTGAGATCCGTTATTTTAGAGGGGAAAAAAAAACTTCATATCTGTGGAATACATGCGGACCCATTGACTGTGAATGGGGCACGGAACGATGCGGAGAGCACACACTGTGCTCTCCACATCAGTTTTTGCGGAGCGCACCGCTGATCTTACGGCCGCAGCGCCGTAAAAAAGTAGAGCATGTCCTATTCTTGCCCGCAATTGCGGACAAGAATAGACATTTCTATGGGGCTGCCGGCCAGGTGTGTTTATGGATCCGCAATTTGCGGATCCATAAACACTACGGACATGTGAATTAGGCCTTAACCATACATATTTTTAGTTGCCATTTAATATTTTAGGGCATATATATGTTGCCATTTTTAGACTGTTATTGATATTTATTAGGATAGCCATCATCTTATGTACTTTGGTCGAGATATTTTATTTTCCATTAAATGATACATTTTAATATATTGTTAATAAAATTCCGTATGGTTCAGATATTCTGAGAGTGCCCAGTTCCTTTTTACATACTCAGTTCTTATATTTACTGAGTGCACCTCTACTGGTGATTAGTCCTGTGCGCCACATTCACTACTCTAAGGCCCCTTGCACACAACAGTATTTTGCGGACCGTATACTGGCAGTTTTTTCAGTTCAGTATACTGACAGTATACTGAACCATTCACTTCAATGGGTCTGCAAAAATACTGAAGTGTCTCCGTATGCCTTCCGCTTTCCGCTTTCTAGTTTTTTTCTGTTCCGTTAAATATAGACCATGTCCTATTCTTGTCCGCAAATCACGCTCAGTGGCTCCATTCAAGTCAATGGGTCTGAAAAAAAAACGGAAAGCATACTGAAGTGCATCCGTATGTCTTCCGTATCCGTTCCGTTTTTTGCGGAACCATCTATTGAAAAGTTTAAGACCAGCCCAATTTTCTCTATGTTATTACTGTATACTGTATATGCCAAACGGAAAAACGGAACGGAACCGAAACAAAACGGAAGCAAAAAACGGAAAAACGGATCCGTAATAAACGGACAGCAAAACACTGAAAAAAAAATAAGTTAGTGTGCAAGAGGCCTAAGATATAGAACATGCTGAGATTCTCACGCAATGCAGAACTGATGCGTGAAAAAAAAAAAAAAAAACGAACATGTACGCAGACACATTGAAATGAATGGGTCAAGATTCAGTGCGTGTGCTATGCGTTCACTTCACGGTTTGCACCCGCGCGGAAAACTCACTCGTGTGAAAGGGGCCTTACAAGCATTCTAGAAGAGGATTTACTAGAGGTTTTGCCAGCGTTTTCTTATTCGGCCCTCGGTTGTGATATCATTCGGAAGCATTTTTGATGGCAGAAACACAGCTAAAAACGCTTCTAAAACCAGTTAGCATTTTTTTTCCCCACTTCTCCATTGACTTTAATATAAAATCCTCTATCAATCCGCTTCTAAGTAACATGCCATTTCAGATGTGGATCTCAAAAACGCCATTAAGTGCCCGTGGTGTCGTTTTTTTGCATTGAAGTCAATGGAAAGCTAGTGATGGTGGATTTCACGATGGAAAATGGCCATTTTCCACTATGAAATCCATTGTGGATTTTATTTGTGTGAACACAGCCTTAAGTTCCTCTGTCCCCAAAAATGACCTTATTTCAGCTACTAATCTGCTACTGGTTCTTCTTGCCGCTAATGTTGCTGTGTGAATTTAGCCTCATTTTCCTGATAGAACTGATCATAGGCCAACACTTGTAGGGGGATGCACCCGTTAGATATGGTGGTGGTGGGCCACACCCTTATTTGGATATTGGTAATTTTAAATGGCAGGGGAATGAAGCAGGTGGAGGTACACAAATTCATTGCCACAACTTTATTGCACTGCTATTTACACACTTGACAGGTGGGCACATCACTTGAAAATATATTTACAAGTGTCTCACACAGAAGCACCATCTCTGTTAGGCCCCTTTCACACGAGCGTGTCCGGATTAGGTCCAGATGCGTTGCGGATGCGATTTCACAGGCAAAGCCATTCAGTTTTGCCTGCGATTGCGTTCAGTTGTTCAGTTTTTTCCGCGCGGGTGCAATGCGTTTTGATGCGTTTTTCACGCGCGTGATAAAAAACTGAAGGTTTACAAACAACATCTCCTAGCAACCATCAGTGAAAAACGCAACGCACCCGCACTAGCTTGCGGGTGCAATGCGTTTTTCACGCAGCCCCATTCACTTCTATGGGGCTAGGGATGCGTGAAAAACGCAGAATATAGAACATGCTGCGATTTTCACGCAACGCACAAGTGATGCGTGAAAAAAACCGCTCATGTACACAGACCCATTGAAATGAATGAGTCAGGATTCAGTGCGGGTACGATGCGTTCACATCACGCATTGCACCCGTGCGGAAAACTCGCCCGTGTGAAAGGGGCCTTAGGGTACTTTCACACTTGCGTTCGTGTGATCCGGCAGGCAGTTCTGTCGTCGGAGCTGCCTGCCGGATCCGCCCTTCAGTGTGACAACTGACAGCATTTGTAGACAGATCCGTCTACAAATGCATTGCAGGAACGGATCCGTCCCTCCGCTTGTCATGCGGATGGACGGATCCGTCCTGCAGTCTTTTTCACAGTTTTCCCGGTCTGCGCATGCGGGTACTTTCACACTTGCTGCAGTGTGATCCGGCAGGCAGTTCCGTTGCCTGAACTGCCTGCCTGATCAGGCAAACTGTATGCAAACGCATGTCATTTTTTCTGACTGATCAGGCATTTTTCAGACTGATAAGGTCAGAAAAATGCCTGATCAGTCAGAAAAATGCCTGATCAGTCAGAAAAATGCCTGATCAGTCAGAAAAATGCATTGCAATACCGGATCTGTTTTTCCGGTGTCATCAGGCAAAACGGATCCGGTATTTATTTTTTTCACATTTTTAAAGGTCTGCACATGCCGGATCCGTCATTGCGGTATTTTTAATGCCGGATCCGGCATTCCGGCAACTGATCAGGCATTATGGATGGAGATACTACCGCAGCATGATCCGGTATTTCCTCCGTCCAAAACGCCTGACAGTGACTGAACTGAAGACATCCTGATCATCCTGAACGGATTGGGATAAAACTGATCAGTTCTTTTCTGGTATTGAGCCCCTAGGACGGAACTCAATGCCGGAAAAGAAAAACGCTAGTGTGAAAGTACCCTAACTATATACAGTCGATAAGGCGTCCCAAAGACCTTCCTGCTACATGGTGCGATGTTAGGACAACAGGTCACCAGGTCGGGGTCTTCACTTACTGGAAGCCATCACACATTGTCCCGGGCCTTGGCAGGGAATCGCCCTACTCCACTTGCCACCATCAGGTCAAATGTCTTTAGGAACTGACACGCGGTCAGGGTGTTGGCTCTTCTTCGGTCCAGTGGCATTAACCCTTACTGCATCTCTCTCTCTCTGGGTCCCAGCTCTTTTCACCTGGCACTTGGTCATTCTCTCTGTCGCTGCATCCAGTTGCTCCTGCCGCCAGGGCCAGTTTTAGACCAAGTGTAGCCCTGGGCAAATTTGAAAGTGGGGCCCCAAATCCTGAAATATTGGACTAGCAGTCTGACAGAACCTTGTAGGCATAGACAGCAAACACAGCAGCTGATTGTAAAATGCTACATCAGCTCTCTTTAGCCTTTCCACTGTAAGGCCTTGTTCACACATCAGTTATTTGGTCAGTTATCTACATCAGTTATTGTGAGCCAAAACCAGGTGGGGTCAAAAACACACTTATGTCTGTGTAACCTCCACTCCTGGTTTTTGGCTCACAATGACTGATGGAAATAAGTGATCAAATAACTGACATGAGAATCTGCATCAGGTCTTTTTTCTAACGCATTTTATAAACAGTTTTTGATGCAATTTTGGCATGGATTTTCATTACTTTTTATTTTCAATGAGAATTCTGGACCTGGATCCCGCGTTATGAACGGCCAGGGCACTTCTGTTTTCCATGGTGCAGTTTATAAAACCACAAGTTGAAAAAAAGGTGCTGTCCCATCCGGGCCTCTGAAGTGAAGGGAGAGCACAATGCGCATGCACGGTCATCCTCCATTATGCAATGAGTGTTCTGTAAATAGCTGATCATGGCAATTCATGGGAGCTTTGCACTTTGGATTGCTGTGTTGAGACTCTGAAATGAGGCTCCGCGGTGTTTTCTGTAGCTGGTCTCCCTGAGATCAGCAATTGTTTTGTTGGCATGGCAATTCCTTAGCATTGAATGGAGATAGTGCTGCACATGCACACTGTTATGGGGGGACCTGTCGAGGGCACACTGTTATGGGGGGGACCTGCCGAGGGCACACTGTTATGGGGGGACCTGTCGAGGGCACACCGTTATGGGGGGACCTGTCGAGGCACACTGTTATGGGGGACCTGCGCGAGGCACACTGTTATGGGGGACCTGCGCGAGGCACACTGTTATGGGGGACCTGCCGAGGGCACACTGTTATGGGGGGACCTGCCGAGGGCACACTGTTATGGGGGGACCTGCCGAGGGCACACTGTTATGGGGGGACCTGCCGAGGGCACACTGTTATGGGGGGGACCTGCCGAGGGCACACTGTTATGGGGGGACCTGCCGAGGCACACTGTTATGGGGGACCTGTCGAGGGCACACTGTTATGGGGGACCTGTCGAGGGCACACTGTTATGGGGGACCTGCCGAGGGCACACTGTTATGGGGGGACCTGTGGAGGGCACACTGTTATGGGGGGACCTGTCGAGGGCACACTGTTATGGGGGACTTGTGGAGGGCACACTGTTATGGGGGACCTCTGTTATGGGGGGACCTGTGGAGGGCACACTGTTATGGGGGACCTGCGGAGGGCACACTGTCATGGGGGCCCCTTTCACACGAGTGAGTTTTTCCACGCTGGAGCACCCGCACTGAATCCTGACCCATTCATTTCAATGGGTCTGTGTACATGAGCTTTCTTTTCACGCATCACTTGTGCGTTGCGTGAAAATCGCAGCATGTTCTAAATTATGCGTTTTTCACGCAGCTCTGGCCCCATAGAAGTGAATGGGGCTGCGTGAAAAACGCATTGCATCCGCAAGCAAGGGTGCGTTGCGTTTTTCACTGATGGTTGCTAGGAGATGTTGTTTGTAAACCTTCAAACGCATCAAAACGCATTGCACCCGCGCGGAAAAAACTGAACGCAATCGCAGGCAAAACTGAATGGCTTTGCCTGTGAAATCGCACAGTTTTCACTGAACGCATCCGCAACGCATCCGGACCTAATCCGGACACGTTCGCGTGAAAGAGGCCTTATGGGGGGACCTGTGGAGGGCACACCGTTATGGGGGACCTGTGGAGGGCACACCGTTATGGGGGACCTGTGGAGGGCACACCGTTATGGGGGACCTGTGGAGGGCACACCGTTATGGGGGACCTGTGGAGGGCACACCGTTATGGGGCATCTGGCTGCGATACGGCCTCAATGTGCGACATAGCTTTAAAGATTCCTTTATTAGCAGCCCTGGTCTGCTCCCCCGAAGTACTGAAAAAAAAAAAAAAGCACTGCTAATTTGGACTCAGGTTTCTAATCTTTAATCCAACGCCCCCCCAATTAACAATGCAGACCACCTAAACAATGCCGTCTTCATTAGTTTAACTAGAGCCCTCTATGGCCCAGCCATGCAGTAATTGAACGCAGCACGACCACGTCACAAGCACCACACGAGCATGCCGTTTGGTTGTGGCCTGGAGTCACATGGAGCAACAGGACACAAGAAGCTCACACAGGGGCACAGGGATCACATTACAGGCTGCACACAGATTCGGCATAAGGAGCTAACACAGCGGGCACATGGGAGCGCACACAGAGGGGGCAGAGGGAGCTCACACAGCGGGCACAGGGATCTCACACAGGGATCACACATAGGGAGCTCACACAGTGGGCACAGGGATCGGACACAGAGGGAGCTCACTCAGTGGGCACAGGGAACACACAGCGAGCAAGCACGGGGGCAGAGGGAGCGCACACAGCGGGCACAGGGATCTCACACAGCGGGCAGAGGGATCGCACACAGGGAGCACACATAGGGAGCTCACACAGTGGGCACAGGGATCGCACACAGAGGGAGCTCACTCAGTGGGCACAGGGAACACACAGCGAGCAAGAGGGAGCGCACACAGCGGGTACAGGGATCACACAGCGGGCACAGGGAGCACACAGAGGGAGCTCACACAGCGGGCACAGGGAGCACACAGTGAGCACGCAGTGGGCACAGGGAGCACACACAGCGGGCAAAGGGAGCACATAGGAAGGGGCACAGGGGAAACACAGAGCTGGCAGTGGGAACTCACAGGTCAGTGACCATCAGTACCTCAGGGAAGTGCAGGGCTGTTACAATGAGAGTGTGACCCCAGCAGCCCTGCACCCCTCCTCCACAGACACGGCTGCATGCTTCTTACTAGATGGACTTACCAGGTGCTTTGATAAGAGGGTCCTAGGAGCCCCCTGCAGTCCAGGAGCTGAGGTTAGAGTCTGGTGGTCGGATGCAGAAGAAGGCCCAGTCATCCCAGTATGAAGTTTAGGCCTCCAGCCTAGAAGAAGTGCAGGCAAAGGATGGGGCAGAGCTATGTTAGCTCCGCCCACACCGAACGTCCTGATGCCGGTCTGTGTCATCACTCAGGAATGTGGATAATGCAGCCTGGTAAAGAGACACTGGGGAGCAGAGGTCGCACTACATTTTTTCCAGAGGAGTAAAAATACTCCTTTTAACAATTTTTAAGGAATATTTTTAGCCGAGGAGTATGAATTTTGGGGTAATATATATATGTGTGTGTGTATGTATGTATGTATGTATGTATGTATGTTCCGCGATCACTCAAAAGCGCAACCATCGATTTCAACTAAGCTTGGTATACACATCCCTTGCTACCTGGAAAGAAATCTTGTGGGGGTCATCCGCCCCTACACAGCAGCTGCATGGAGTTTGTATGCTCCAACTGTTTTTGTTACATACATATTGCTCTATAACTCAAAAACTCATCAATCAATTTCTACTAAACTTGGTACACATATCATTTAGGCCTCATGCACATGACCGTATGTATTCTGCGGTCCGCAAAAAATACGGATGGCATCCGTGTGCATTTCATATTTTGCGGAACGGAACAGTTGGCCCCTGATAGAACAGTACTATGCTTGTCCGTAATGCGGACAATAATAGGACATGTTCTATTTTTTTGCGTAACGGAAATACGGACATATGGAAACGGAATGCACACGGAGTACCTTCAGGTTTTTTTGCGGACCCATTGAAATGAATGGTTCCGTATACGGTCCACAAAAAAAACGGAACGGACACGGAATGAAAATACATTCGTGTGCATGAGGCCTAATGCTACTTTCACACTAGCGGCAGGACGGATCCGACAGGCTGTTTACCCGACGGAACAGCCTGTCGGATCCGTCCTGCCGCTAGTGAACATGTGCCCCCGGCCCTATTGACTATAATGAGGGTGGGGTGGAGTTTCGGCAGAGGCACGGCGATAAATGTTGGACATGTCGTTTTATTCCGGCAGCCTCTCGCCATGCGCTACCGTGCCTCCAACCCGCCCCATTACAGTCAATGGGGCCGGAGTGGTGGTCTGGGGGCACACGTTCGCTAGCAGCAGGACAGATTCGACAGGCTTTTCCGTCGGGTGAACAGCCTGTCGGATCTGTCCTGCCGCTAGTGTGAAAGTAGCCTTACTATCTGGGAAAGAATACTGTGGAAGTAACATGCCAGTACACAAAGAGTTTCTGTCCCGACATCTGTCTGTCTGTTCTTTATGCGTGACCAAACGGCCGTAATTTTACATTTATCCAACATCATACACTAAACATAAGACCACTGCTGCCATACACAGCGCCCACCTGACGCTGCCATACACAGCGCCCACCTGACGCTGCCATACACAGGGCCCACCCGACGCTGCCATACACAGGGCCCGCCCGACGCCGCCATACACAGGGCCCACCTGATGCTGCTATACACAGCACCCACCTGATGCTGCTATACACAGCACCCACCTGATGCTGCCATACACAGCGCCCGCCTGATGCTGCCATACACAGCGCCCGCCTGACACTACTATATACATATTACATACACAGCTCTACAACATGGCCATTACACAGATAGTTTACAATATACACATGGCACACACAGCTCTGCTACATGTCCATTACACAGATAGAACTACTGTGTGCACATTACACACATAAAACTGCACAATAGACTGGATACACTGACATAGCCCTGCTTTATACACACCTTTCACACAAAGTATCTCTGCATTCTCCACCAGCACAGCCCGTGTTCCTCTAACTCCTCCCACACACATGACTGATCACATGACTGTGACATCACCACAGATCCTGTAACCACAATGTAGTGTTTAGTCCAGTCTCTGGAGCTGCTCCTGGTAAGGGAGATGTCCGTGAAGCTCGGCGCTTCATGTGTGTTGGACCTGGCAGCCTCTGATACAGCGCTCCTGACTAGAAACAGACCATGCGTAAAAATACACGAGTCTTTTTCCAGGGAGAAAAATGGCCCACTTAAATGTCTAACAGCAGGGGGCCCCTTTCGGAAAGGAGGCCCTGGGCAATTGCTCTGTTTTCCCCCCTCTAACACCGGCCCTGCCTGCAGCCATCTCATCCTCAGGGTCTTCTCTCCCTTTGCACCTTCGGTGGCACACCTGCACCCTGTCTTTGGTGCACCCTCCTCCAGGGAATGTGCAAATAATAACACTCCTGTGCCCCTTTTTTATGCGAGGAGTAGTCTCTCAGATAACTGCTGTCTTATGGCAGAAGCAGGAACTCTTCACCTGCTACAGCAGCTAGCTGTAGCAGGTCTTGCTATTGCTCACCACCAGCAGGGAAGTTAGTGTATCTCCTAAGATGGGTGCTCCAGTGCTTATATACTGTCTCCCTTATCCTGTTGACCTCTGCAATTATATTAACTACATCTGGACCAAACATACACTTTAGGGTACTTTCACACTAGCGTTTTGGATTCCGTTTGTGAGATCTGTTTCAGGGCTCTTACAAACGGTCCAAAATGGATCAGTTAGGCCCCAATGCATTCTGAATGGATAAGGATCCGTTCAGAATGCATCATTCAGGCTCCGTTCCGCTTCTATTCTGTTTTGGAGGCGGACACCAAAACGCAGCATGCTGTATTTTGGTGTCCGTCTGAAGAGGCGGAGCCTAACAGATCCGTTTTTAATTACAATGTAAGTCAATGGGGACGGATCCGTTTTCAATGACACAATATGGTGCATTTGAAAACGGACCCGTTCCCTATTGACTTTCAATGTAATTCAAAACGGATCCGTTTTGGACTTTGTAATTTTTCTTTAAACCTAATGCAAACGGATCCGTTCTGAACGTATACAAACGTTTGCATTATAGGTGCGGATCCGTCTGTGCAAATAAACAGACGGATCCACACCAACGCAAGTGTGAAAGTACCCTTAACCAGTCCATTAGCATGCAGGAGCAGGGAAAGAAGGCAGTGCTGTGTATACAGATCCGGAAGCGGTAATGCTGCCGCTTATTGCTCCAGTCTTAGCAATTATGTGATAGCCGGGGGCTGAGTGCCTGCACAAGCTGCTGAGTCTTAGCAGACCCAGATCAACTCTGCAGTGAGGCTTTACAGTATTTTAAAGCCTCTAGGGGCTGTAATATTAAAATGCCCACCAAAGATACTGTATGCTTTCACGGGAGAGCACAAAGTGTAAAATAAAGATAAAAAACACCACCACATGCCACATTGCAGCTTCTGACCCTGCTCTGGTGGCCAAAACCTATATATGCCCTATATTAAAGTGACTGTTATGGAAATAGGACATCATTTAGTTGTACTTCCTGCTACTAAAAAAAATAAATAAATAATGTTAACACACAAATTTAAACATTTTCCTGGTTATAAAATATAAAAATGAAAAAAAATTGACAAAAATAAAACCCCTTGTATCCCCGAAAAAAAGGTACAAAACAAAAACACAAAAGTGTGTCTGGCCAGGAAAAGTGGGGTTAAATGGCACAGTCTGGAACTGGTGAAAGGTTAAAGTGGGGGCTGACGTATCCCACTTCTCTGCTTTCTCTATTGAGCAGTGCAGTGTCTCTATTTGTTGTGCAACTGCCCCATCTAGTGACCAGATCTCACCACTATGATGTGGTGCCACTTGGTTTCCTGACAGGGGTGGCACCATGGCGCTTATAAGTGCTCATGTACATGAAAGTATTTTTTTTCGAGTTCATTCCTTTTTTTTTTTGCAGCCCGTGTGTGGAACCATTGACTTCAACGGGCCCGCAAAAAACGCAAATTACTCCGTATGTCCGCATGGCCGTTCCGAAAAAAAAAAAAAAAGCTAGGACATGTCCTATTCTTGTCCACTTTGCATTGTTACAATGGATCTGGAAAAAAAATAGATGCAATACGGATTTCACATGTACGTATTTATGGCGGATCCGTGTTTTGCAGACCACAAAATACTCTTGGTCATGTGCATGAGCCCTAAGGGTACTTTCACACTAGCGTTTTGGATTCCGTTTGTGAGATCCGTTTCAGGGCTCTCACAAACGGTCCAAAACGGATCAGTTCAGCCCCAATGCATTCTGAATGGATAAGGATCCGTTCAGAATGCATCAGTTCGGCTCCGTTCCGCTTCTATTCTGTTTTGGAGGCGGACACCAAAACGCAGCATGCAGCATTTTGGTGTCCGTCTGAAGAGGCGGAGCCTAACGGATCCGTTTTTTTACAATGTAAGTCAATGGGGACGGATCCGTTTTCAATGACACAATATGGTGCATTTGAAAACGGATCCGTTCCCTATTGACTTTCAATGAAATTCAAAACGTTTTGAACTTTGTCATTTTTCTCTAAACCTAATGCAAACGAATCCGTTCTGAACGGATACAAACGTTTGCATTATAGGTGCGGATCCGTCTGTGCAAATAAACAGACGGATCCGCACCAAAGCAAGTGTGAAAGTACCCCAAGATAGGTAAGATTTTTCCCCACCACTTTACAAACTCACAATGATATCAGGGAACCCTAGTTAAACAGACCCCTTCAAGCGCTTAGCAGTACGACATCGGAGTAGAAGCTCCCAAAAACTCTCAGCGGCATGTAGGCCTCTGGGAGGTGTAGTTTCCAGCCAGAACTGACCACTCAATCACTACGCCTATGAATCAATGTAAGAGACAGCGGTGTCACTTCAGAGTCAATACTAAGTCAAGGCAGGAAACCATTCTGCGTTACGTTACTTTTAGTAATGAGGGGCATTCGGATTGAGGAGGGAATTGCTTCCCTGTGGAGGTACTTACTATAATAGATGATTTCTGATGTAAATCTAGGATTTACCAGATCTCAGTATATAAATATCTTTATAACGTGGCCTGCTTGTAGAGCGTTGAACTCAATGGGGGGATTTATCAAAACTAGTGCAAAGGAAAACTGGCTTAGTTGCCCCTACGAACCAATCAGATTCCACCTTTCATTTTTCAGAGCTCCTTTGGAAAATGAAAGGTGGAATCTGATTGGTTGCTATGAACAACTCAGCCAGCTTTCCTTTACACCAGTTTTGATAACTTTTCATCACAAGATTTTGGCAAAATATCTCTATGATTTTTATTTGTAGAATACATTTCTTTTTTAGTGGATGACTTGTATACTTGACATAAGTCGTATATAACTTTTATTGCATAACAGATGTTTTAGGGGTAGGGGCAGATGGAAAATTAAAGTGGCCCTAGAAAAAAAAAACTAAAAGTGGCCCCATGTTGTAGGCACCCCAACAAAGACAAATACCATAGTGCAGCACAATATACTGCCCCCTTATGTGCCACTGGTCCCCAGTAAGTGGCCGTGTCTGTGACCCTGACCCATTGACATAACACATTGATGACATGTCACCACTGTGGACAATCCCAATGGCTATGGTGGTCATGTGACCTGCATTAAACAGGATGTTGACGCAGGTACACCCGGGACCAGGAGCGCAGGAGGGGGAGCAATGGAACTTGAACAGGGTCGGAAATCAGGTAAGTATGCTCACCTCAGCAAGTCCAGCATTGCTGGGCGGTGCTCTGAAAAAAACCTCTACCAAGGTGGACAACCCCTTTAAGGGTACTTTTACACTTGCGGCAGGACGGATCTGGCAGGCTATTCAGCCTGCCGCAAGTGCCCGTGCACTGCCGTGCTGCCGCTCCGTCCCCATTGACTATAATGGGGCGGGGGGCGGAGCTACAGCGCAGCACGGCACTGCACGGCCGGACTAAAAGTCCTGCATGTCCGACTTTTCAGTCCGGCGATCTTTGCCGTGCTGCGCCGTAGCTCCGCCCCCGCCCCATGGGGACGGAGCGGCAGCACGGCAGTGCATAGCCACTTGCGGCATGACGGATACGGCAGGCTAAACAGCCTGCCGGATCCGTCCTGCCGCAAGTGTAAAAGTACCCTAAAGTGTAACCCTCATATTTTTTTTTATTTGCTAGTTTATTACAGCTAGGCATGTATACATGGGTTAGTCTATAATGATTGGTAAAAGATCTGTAATTACCTTATAACGGCTTTCATTTATGTCCCCTGTCCCTTTTCCCTGCTCCCTTAAAAGACAGTTGCCATAGCTAGTCTGTCTCCCGCTAAGAAGACAGGAAGACGGAGGGGCGGTCCCTCACACTGCATGCCTGCATTAGGCTTCAGAGTGAGGAGGCGTGTCTCTCAGTAATCCAATCTGATTGGCTGGCAGGGAGCTGCTGGCTACAGCAAGTGTGTATGGGAAGTAAGGGAAAGCAGTGTTGGCCTCAGAGAACTGGCAGAGGAGCCATCTTGAGGAGGTCCTCATATTGTAGAGGTTAACCGCTACAGGACCGCCTAACGCAAGGATGCGTCCTGCGGGCGGCCCTGTAGCTCTGATATGACGCATCGGCGCGTCATCTCGCGAGAGGCGAGATTTCCTGTGAACGCGCGCGCGTTCACAGGGAAGCGCGGCACAGCAGTTCGGCTACAGCCTGCCAGCGATGATCCATCGCTGGCAGGCTGTAGATGCGAATAAAATCGCATCAAACTGCTATATCAGACGCTGTTTTATGAACAGCGTCTGATATAGCTGCTACCTGGTCCTCTGGTGGTCCCATTTACTGGGATCGACCACCAGAGGACCAGGTAACTACAGTAAAGTTGCACCAAACACTACACTAACCCCCCACCCCCCTCACCTATTAACCCCTTGATCACCCCATCTAGACCCCTGATCACCCCCTGTCATTGATCACACCCCTTGTAAGGCTCCATTCAGACGTCCATATGTGTTTTGCGGATCCGTGGATTCACGGATCCGCGGATCCGATCCGCAGATCCTCAAAACACGGACACCGGCAATGTGCTTTCCGCATTTTGCAGATCCGCACATTGCCAGAACTATATAGAAAATGCTTTTTCTTGGCGCAATTGCGGACAAGAATAGGACATGTTCTATATTTTTGCAGAACAGAAGTGCAGACTCGAAGCGCGGATCCGTAATTCCGGATCCGAGCGGGACAAAGTCTGTCCCCATAGAAATGAATGGGTCCGCAATTCCGTTCCGCAAACAGAATTTCGGACGTGTGAATGGGGCATAAGGGCCCCCTTTTACCGGCAGTTAGCTAGCTACTTGTTAGGTAGCTAGCGCCCAGCCCACCGCACCGCAGTCACTGATTTTGGCAGAGATTTTTTCATCCACATTGACCGATGCGAATGAAAAAATCTGTGCCGTTCATTTTTTTTTTTTTTCAGCGCAGAGGCTGAACTGAAAAAAAAAATCTCATTACCCGTATGCTGAATATAAGGAGAATCGCAGAAACTCCTAATGCTGGCCATACGTGTAATGATTGCGGAGACCCTCAAATGCCAGGGCAGTACAAAAACCCCACATGTGACCCCATTTTAGAAAGAAGACACCCCAAGGTATTCCGTGAGGGGTATGGGGAGTTCATGTAAAATGTTATTTTTTGTCACAAGTTAGTGGAATATGAGACTGTAAAAAAACAAACAAAAAAAAAACAACTATTTCCGCTCACTTGTGCCAATTTTTTTTTTTCTGTGAACTCGCCATGCCCCTCACGGAATACCTTAGGGTGTCTTCTTTCCACAATGGGGTCACATGTGGGGTATTTATACTGCCCTGGTAATTTAGGGGTCCTAAAGCGTGAGAATCCAAATGCGTAAAATGGCCTGTGAAATCCTAAAGGTACTCATTGGTTTTAGGGCCCTTTAGCATCTTGGCTGCAAAAGTGTCACTCATGTGGTATCGCCGTACTCAGGAGAAGTAGGACAATGTGTTTGGGGTGTATTTTTACATATACCCATGCTGGGTGTGAGAAATATCGCTGTAAACGACAACTTTTTAAATTTTTTATTCAAAGTTGTCAATTTACAGAGATATTTCTCTCACCCAGCATGGGTATATGTAAAAATACACCCAAAACACATTGCCCTACTTCTCCTGAGTACGGCGATACCACATGAGTGACACTTTTTGCAGCCAAGATGCTAAAGGGGCCCAAATTCCAACGAGTACCTTTTAGGAGGGCATTTTTACGCATTTTTCTTCTCACGCTTTAGGGCCCCTAAAATGCCAGGGCAGTATAAATACCCCACATGTGACCCCATTTTGGAAAGAAGACACCCCAAGGTATTCGCTGAGGGGCATAATGAGTCCATGAAAATTAAACTTTTGTCAAAAGTTAGCGGAAAGGGAGACTTTGTGAGAAAAACAATAAAAAATCAATTTCCACTAACTTGTGCCAAAAAAATCTTCTATGAACTCGCCATGCCCCTCATGGAATACCTTGGGTGTCTTCTTCCAAAATGGGGTCACATGTGGGGTATTTATACTGCCCTGGCATTTTAGGGGTCCTAAAGCATGAGAAGAAAAATGCGTAAAATGCCCTCCTAAAGGTACTCATTGAATTAGGGCCCTTTGCATCTTGGCTGCAAAAGTGTCACACATGGTATCGCCGTACTCAGGAGAAGTAGGGCAATGTGTTTGGGGTGTATTTTACATATACCCATACTGGGTGAGAGAAATATCTCTGTAAATTGACAACTTTGAATAAAAAATTTAAAAAGTTGTCGTTTACAGCGATATTTCTCACACGCAGCATGGGTATATGTAAAAATACACCCTAAACCACATTGCCCTACTTCTCCTGAGTACGGCGATACCACATGAGTGACACTTTTTGCAGCCTGGGTGCGCAAAGGGGCCCTAAAACCAATGAGTACCTTTAGGATTTCACAGGCCATTTTTATGCATTTGATTCTCACACTTTAGGGGCCCCTAAAATGCCAGGTGAGTATAAATACCCCACATGTGACCCCATTTTGGAAAGAAGACACCCCTAGGTATTCTGTGAGGGGCATGGTGAGTCCACAGAATTTTTATTTTTGGCACAAGTCAGCGGAAATTGTTTTTTTTTTTTTTTTTTTACAAAGTCTCATATTCCACTAACTTGTGACAAAAATAAAATTTTACATGAACTCACCATACCCTCACAGAATACCTTGGGGTGTCTTCTTTCCAAAATGGGGTCACATGTGGGGTATTTATACTGCCCTGGCATTTTAGGGGCCCCTAAAGCGTGAGAAGAAGTCTGGAATCCAAATGCGTAAAAATGCCCTGTGAAATCCTAAAGGTACTCATTGGTTTTAGGGCTTTGCGCACTCAAGCTGCAAAAGTGGCACACATGTGGTATCGCCGTACTCAGGAGAAGTAGGGCAATGTGTTTGGGGTGTATTTTTATATATACCCATACTTTGTGTGAAAAATATCTCTGTAAACGACAACTTTTAAAAATTTTTATACAAAGTTGACAATTTACAGAGATATTTCTCTCATCCAACATGGGTGTATGTAAAAATACACCCTAAAACACATTGCCCTACTTCTCCTGAGTACGGCGATACCACATGAGTGACACTTTTTGCAGCCTGATGCGCAAAGGGGCCCAAATTCCAACGAGTACCTTTAGGTTTTACATGGCGGCTCACAATTTAGCCCCGCTCAAAATGCCAGAACAGTAAACACACCCCACAAATGACCCCATTTCGGAAAGTAGACACCCCAAGGTATTCACCCAAGGTATTCACTGAGGGGCACAGTGAGTCCGTCTGAGATTTTTTTTTTTTGCCAGAAGTTGATCAATCAGAAATTGAAACTTTGTTTTATTTTTTTTTCTCAGAAAGTGTCATTTTCCGCTAACTTGTGAAAAAAATGAAATGATACATGAACTCACCAAGCCCCTCCGCGAATACTTTGGGGTGTCTTCTTTCTAAAATGGTGTGATTTGGGGGTATTTATACTATCCTGACATTCTAGCATCTGAAGAAACATGACAGGTGCTCAGAAAGTCAGAGCTGCTTCAAAATGCCGAAATTCACTTTTTTGCACCATAGTTTGTAAACGCTATAACTTTTACCCAAACCAATAAATATACACTTATTGGATTTTTTTATCAAAGACATGTAGAACAATAAATTTAGAGAAAAATTTATATAGAAATGTAGTTTTTTTTTAAAAATTTTACAACAGAAAGTGAAAAATGTCATTTTTTTGCAAAAATTTCGGTCATTTTTGATTAATAGCAAAAAAAGTAAAAATGTCAGCAGCAATGAAATACCACCAAATGAAAGCTCTATTAGTGAGAAGAAAAGGAGGTAAAATTCATTTGGGTGGTAAGTTGCATGACGGAGCAATAAACGGTGAAAGTAGTGTAGTGCGGAATTGTAAAAAGTGGCCTGGTCATTAAGGGTGTTTAAGCTGAGGTGGTTAAAACAGCCATAACTAAGGGAAAAACTCAAAGAAAACAATGGTATGTGAAGAAACGATGTTTTGTTGATGAAAACATGACAGTTACACTTTAAAGTGTGTCTTTAGACTCTGGGAGACTTTGGTCACTCTTACTTGCAATCTCCCTTTGTTTCATATGTCTTTTGTATATTGCAGGAGGGTTGGCAAGTGCGATTTACTGGATAATCAAAACTTAAACTCTCTGTACTATTTTAGAGCTGCCTGTTCACATGGCAGCCGATCCTGGTTTGACTTGCTAGTTGGAGAGCATTTAACTGGTCAGACTGCACCAAATTACCCCTGGAAATTGAATGTATTACTGTACATGTAATTTACACTGTTAGCCATGTGGGGGCAATGTTGCACTCTGTACTTGATCTATCTTTCTTGCTGCCAATTTTTATTAATCGAAAAATAACATTTAACCCTGTAAATCACTGAAAACCAGATAATGGTAAATCACATTTATATTCTCTAATATTTCAGCCACACCAGCCACTAGATGAATGTTGGCTGACTATCTGATGTGTATGCATGTATACTGAAGCTCTCCTGACGGCAGATTTAGGGCTCAAGCACACAAACGTATTTTTTTCCGTGCCCGTTCCGTTTTTTTTTTTTGCGGACCGTATACGGAACCATTCATTTCAATGGGTCCCCCCAAAAAATGGAAGGTACTCCGTGTGCATTCTGTTTCCTTATGTGCGTATTTCTGTTCCGCAAAAAAAAAGAACATGTCCTATTATTGTCCGACAAGGATAGTACCGTTCTATTAGGGGCTAGCTGTTCCATTCCGCAAAAGATGGAATGCACACGGACGTCATCCGTAATTTTTGCAGATCCGTTTTTGGCGTACTAGAAAATACATACGGTCGTGTGCATGAGGCCTTAGGGTAAAGAAGGGTCAGGCATGTTGGACTTCAACATGCCCATTTCCTTGTTCATGCGGGAAATAAGCCACCACCAGAGGTGTCTGACAGTAGTTTATTCTCCTTTCCCTAATCACAACGCTGCATGCTCGGCCCAACTGAGTATGCATGTGCATGGGGGAGTTGGGAAGAATAGCTGTTTGGCTGACACCTATTGAAAGTGTATGGACACATTTAGAAGCAAAGAAAATTACAAGAGAAAGAAGAGGACACTTAACGAGTCCAAAGCCAATACTTGACAATACCAAGTGAAGAGAAAGACAGGGCACAAAGAAGGAATACAGATCAATGAGTATATTTGCCAAAATTAAAAAGTAAAAAATCTGGGTACAGAAAGTGATCAAACACTGTGGCAGGGTAAGGTTGCACACATGGTTAGGAACAAATTACCACAACCGGGCATATAAAGCCCCAAACAGATTGGTGTGGGTCTGACTAACCCTCCCCCCCCCATCGCACAGATCAGCTGGTTGAAGAGAATGCCGTACGCCATACCAGCGCAGTCTTCCCTTCATTGTCAATGGGACGGCACCATCCCTGTCTACAGGTTGTGTACGGTATTGCAGCTCTCACAAATTGACTCCAATTGAGTTGATGTTCAATACCAGACACAGCCCATGGTCAGATGGTGCTGTTTTTGGAAGAATATAGCCATGTTTTTGTAAACCGGACATTTGCCGAGTACTTGTACTGCTGCAAATGTCCCCGATACCGGAAGGCAGTGCAGCGGCGGCTGCACTCTGAGCCGATCAGCGTGGGGACGGCTGCGTGTCCCAGCTGATCGGCGTAGGGGCGGGACCTCTGTGTGGCGGATTCACATTCCCGGCACCCGACCTCTGAAAGGGCTGCAATCCGCGCAATTAACCCCTCAGGTTCAGGGGTTCATTGCGCGGATCGCAGCCCTTTCAGAGGCCGGGTGACGGGAATGTTTCAATTTGCATTGGTGGCGCAGTGCGCTCTCAACCCCCCCTCCCTCCCCAGTATAAATCACTGGTGGCAGTGCGCCCTCTCTGTCCCCCATCATTGGAGGTGCAGTGGCAGTGATCGGAGTCCCAGCAGTGTAATGCTGGGGCTCTGATCGGTTACCATGGCAGCCATGACGCTACTAAGTCCTGGCTGCCATGGTCAGTTAGTGAGCAGCATTATACTCACGTGCGCCGCGGCCGCCGGGCTCTTCTTCTTCTGTCTGTGCAGCGCATTGCTTACGGCGGCCACGGCGCACGTGAGTATAATGCTGCTCACTAACTGACCATGGCAGCCAGGACTTAGTAGCGTCCTGGCTGCCATGGTAACAAATCAAAGCCCCAGCATTACACTGCTGGGACTCTGATCACTGCCACTGCACCACCAATGATGGGGGGGGGGGGGCTTTGCACTGCCACCAATGATAGGGGAGGGGGGCACACTGCCACAAATGGGGGAGGGGGACCCTGTGGCCACTGCCACCAATGATGGAAGGGGAGCGGGACCCTGTGGCCCCTGCCACCAATGATTTTAATACTGGGGAGGGAGATTGATGCTGGGGAGCTGATGAGAGGCTGGGGGCTGCTGAAAGGAAGAGGCTGGGGGCTAATGAGAGGCTGGGGGCTGCTAAGAGGCTGGGGGCTGATGAGAGACTGGGGAGCTAATGAGAGGCTGGGGGCTGATGAGAGGCTGGGGGCTGCCAAGAGGCTGGGGGCAGCTGATGAGAGGAAGAGGCTGGGGGCTGATGAGAGGCTGGGGCGGCTGATGAGAGGAAGAGGCTGGGGGGCTGATGAGAGGCTGGGGGGCTGATGAGAGGCTGGGGGAGCTGATGAGAGGCTGGGGGCTGATGTGAGGCTGGGGCTGATGAGAGGCTGGGGGGCTAATGAGAGGCTGGGGGGCTAATGAGAGGCTGGGGGGCTAATGAGAGGCTGGGGGCTGATGAGAGGCTGGGGGCTGATGAGAGGCTGGGGGCTGATGAGAGGCTGGGGGCTGTTATGTTTTTCGGACTTTTGGTTGGTCAGTGGTCACAAAATAAATTTGTTATTTATTTTATTGTTAAAATTGGTATCGGTAATTGGTATCGGCGAGTACTTAAATAAAAGTATCGGTACTAGGTCTTAAAAAAATGGCATCGGGGCAAGTAAACCTTTCCGGCAAACTGTAGCAGTGCCCCCTTCTCGGCCGGTCCTCTGACTCCTCGAGAACTCCGAATGGTGACGTCACGTCCTATGACTTGCCAGTCGGAGCTTTAGCCCAGCTGCAGCTACTGCGCATGCGCCAACCTTACTCGAACTACCGCCACTGCGGCTGCGCGGCATCACATGCCACAGTCATAAGCCTCGATTCCCCTCATTGCGCCGTCACCCAGGCATAGTAGAAAGTTCTTTTTGGTCATACATTATATGTTTCACTATGTTCCCATATATGTTTTGTTCATGTTATACTTGCCTTTATACTGCATCAGCACAGTAACCTTGTTATATGTTATGTTCTGCATATGTTTGGAAAATCTAATAAAAAGTTTGTGAAAAAAAAAAGAAAAAGAAAACCTCCCTGAAATGAGTATTCACAGGTTGGGATGTCTGGAAAGTATTGGGGGGTATAACGTCCTGCATGTATACAACTGATCATGGGGTGCCAGAGCATTTACTATTGTGGCTTCCTCAAGAATTCTGGCTTTATTCATCAATAGTGATGAGCGGCATAGGCAATATTCGAATTTGCGATATTTCGCAAATTTTTTGCCTGAATATTCGCCATAAATTCGCAAATTCGAGAATTCGTGATCTCCAGTCATTATTTACTTGATTGCGAAAATTGGCAATGTAATATATTCGTGATTAAAATTTGCGATTATAATATTCGTGATTAACACTAAGGGATAGGCAACTTTCCTATTGGTTGCTAAAGATGTTGCTAAGTGCTGATATTTGCGATATATTTGCAATAAATTCGCAATTAGAATATTCGCGATCAACACTATTCGCGAATAAAAAATATATAGCACTATGTTCTAAATATTCGTGAATTCTAGAAGTGGCGATATTTGCGATTCGAATATTCACGCTCAACACTATTCATCAAGCCCTCTGAGCTAGAAGCCCCCTTTTACACAAAAATGTCCAACATTTAGACCATTTAGACAGCGCATCTCACTTTTCTAGAAAAAAGTTGTCAGGGTATGTGGTCCAAGTAATTTACTTTATTTTTGTCACAAAACGTACTGGACTTAAGCCTCATTCACACATCAGTGTTCGGTCAGTGATTTCCATCAGTGATTTTGAGCCAAAACCAGGTGCGGCTCTAAAGACAGAACAGGTGCAGATCTTTCCCTTACACCTGATGTCTGTGGAGACTCCAATCCTGGTTTTGGCTCAGAATCACTGATGTGTGAATGAGGCTTTACACTGCACAAGATTTGTAGATATCAGTTTTGGGTCAAAATCCATGTTCTGTCAGTAGTTATCTATGACTATTGGTAGAGGATGCTCTGGTAATCAAAGCATGACCACCCTTCCAGATTTTTTAAGAATGGATGATTTTTTTTAAAAAAAATTAAGTGAAAGAAATTTTTCATAAAAAAAAAATTGTAAAAAAAAACGCTATCCGCCTCACCCACTTCATACCACTGCTATGTTGGTAACAGATGCTTCATAAATAGGGCACTCACTCTGAACACCATATTTCACATTGTATTTACACCAGACAACTGGTAAAAATACATTGATAAATCTCCTGCTTCCCTTTACACAGTGTACTATAAAGCTGTCTGCCAGCAGCCACCACTAGGGGGAGCTCAGTGCATAGGAATTTATAGAGCTACCCCTGATACTAACGGAAGCTGTAAATCATTCCTTGCACTGAGCTCAGCCTATTGGTAGCTGCTGGAAATTGCTTTTGTTTTATGTCAGGAACAGAAGAAGCTGTTAAGTGCTTGGTCCCTGTCCCTCCGGAACCCTGTAGCAGTCATCTGCATCCCTGGAAGGTATGCCACTGACTGCTGCCAGGGGGCTTAGATAAACAAGCTGAAAACAGGCCAACCCTCATCCACCAGAAAAAATATTTCTTTCATATGTGAATGGCAGAAAGGCCGAATAGCCTTCTGTTTCCTGATTCTGAAAGGATCTACCAAATATGTGGTAGGTCCATGGGTCACTATGTGTAGAGCAGGCATTCCCAACCTGCGGCCCTCTAGCTTTTGCAAAACTACAACTCCCAGCAAGCCTGGATAGCTTACAGCTATGGAATTACTACATAAATACTTATCCTGTACTGTATTTTACTCAGTAGCTGCAATCACTATTCTGCTGGAGGTTTCACTGTGTACATACATTACTTATCCTGTACTGATCCTGAGTTACATCCTGTATACTCCAGAGCTGTACTCACTATTCTGCTGGAGGAGTCACTGTGTACATACATTACATTACTTATCTTGTACTGATCCTGAGTTACATCCTGTATTATACTCCAGAGCTGCACTCACTATTCTGCTGGTGGAGTCACTGTGTACATACACTACATTACTTATCCTGTACTGATCCTGAGTTACATCCTGTATTATACTCCAGAGCTGTACTCACTATTCTGCTGGAGGAGTCACTGTGTAGTATGTCCATACATTACATTATTTATCCTGTACTGATCCTGAGTTACATCCTGTATTATACTCCAGAGCTGCACTCACTATTCTGCTGGTGGAGTCACTGTGTACATACATTACTTATCCTGTACTGATCCTGAGTTACATCCTGTATTATACTCCAGTGCTGCACTCACTATTCTGCTGGTGGAGTCACTGTGTACATACATTACTTATCCTGTACTGATCCTGAGTTGTATTCTGTATTATACTCCAGAGCTGCACTCACTATTCTGCTGGTGGAGTCACTGTGTACATACATTA
Source organism: Bufotes viridis (assembly GCA_033119425.1). NCBI lineage: Eukaryota > Metazoa > Chordata > Amphibia > Anura > Bufonidae > Bufotes > Bufotes viridis. Next base: position 418,116,035 of record CM065590.1, on the reverse strand, counting down.
CTTATCCTGTACTGATCCTGAGTTACACCATGTATAATACTCCAGAGCTGCACTTGTTATTCTGCTGATGGAGTCATTGTGTACATGCATTGCTTATCCTGTACTGATCCTGACTTACAGTGGATATAAAAAGTCTACTTAAATGTCAGGTTTCTGAGCTATAAAGAAATGAGACAAAGATAAATCATTTCAGAACTTTTTCCACCTTTAATGTGACCTATAAACTGTGCCACTCAATTGAAAAACAAACTGAAATCTTTTAGGTGGAGGGAAGAAAACCAAAATAACAAAAATAATGTGGTTGCATAAGTGTGCACACCCTCTTATAACTGGGGATTAGAGATGAGCGAACTTTAAAAAAAAGTTTGGCGTTCAGGTTGTGGTAACTCGCGCATCCTGTTATGGATTCCACTATCGCGGCATATGGAATCCATAAGGGGCGGCTTCCACCAACCCGAACTGTTGAACAGCCGAAGGACCTGGGGTGACGTCACCGTCATGTGATCAGTGCAGGGGGCGTGGCTCAGCACAGGATCAAATCCAAAACTTTTTTTTAAAGTTCGCTCATCTCTACTGGGGATGTAGCTGTGTTCAGAATTAAGCAACCACATTCAAAATCATGTTAAATAGGAGTCGGCATACACTTGCCATTGCTTACAGTGCCTCTGATTAACCCCAAATAAAGTTCAGCTGCTCTAGTTGGTCTTTCCTGAAATTTTCTTAGTCGCATCCCACAGCAAAAGCCATGGTCCACAGAGAGCTTCCAAAGCATCAGAGGGATCTCATTGTTAGAAGGTATCAGTCAGGAGAAGGGTACAAAAGAATCTCCAAGGCATTAGATATAGCATGGAACACAGTGAAGACAGTCATCATCAAGTGGAGAAAATATGGCACAACAGTGACATTACCAAGAACTGGACGTCCCTCCAAAATAGATGAAAAGACAAGAAGAAAACTGGTCTGGGAGGCGACCAAAAGGGCGACAGCAACATTAAAGGAGCTGCAGGAATATCTGGCAAGTACTGTCTGTGTGGTACATGTGACAACAATCCCCCTGTATTCTTCATATGTCTGGGCTATGGGGTAGCGTGGCAAGACGAAAGCCTCTTACCAAGACAAACATCCAAGCCAGGCTACATTTTGCAAAAACACATCTGAAGTCTCCCAAAAGCATGTGGGAAAAGGTGTTATGGTCGATGAATCTAAGATTGAACTTTTTGGCCATAATTCCAAAAGATATGTTTGGCGCAAAAATAACACTGCACATCACCAGAAGAACGCCATCCCCACAGTGAAGCATGGTGGTGGCAGCATCATGCTTTGGGGCTGTTTTTCTTCAGCTGGAACTGGGGCCTTAGTTAAGATAGAGGGAATTATGAACAGTTCCGAATACCAGTCAATATTGGCCCAAAACCTTCAGGCTTCTGCTAGAAAGCTGAACATGAAGAGGAACTTCATCTTTCAGCATGACAACGACCCAAAGCATACATCAAAATCAACAAAGGAATGGCTTCACCAGAAGAAGATGAACGTTTTGGAATGGCGCAGCCAGAGCCCAGATCTGAATCCGATTGAAAATCTGTGGGGTGATCTGAAGAGGGCTGTGCACAGGAGATGCCCTCACAATCTCACAGATTTGGAGTGTTTTTGCAAAGAAGAGTGGGCAAATCTTGCCAAGTCAAAATGTGCCATGCTGATAGACTCATACCCAAAAAGACTAAGTGCTGTAATAAAATCAAAAGGTGCTTCAGCAAAGTAATAGTTTAAGGGTGTGCACACTTATGCAACCATATGATTTTATTTTTAGATTATTTTCTTCCTTCTACCTAAAAGATTTCATCTTGTTTTTCAATTGAGTGGTACAATTTATAGGTCCCAGAAAAGGTGGGAAAAGTTCTGAAATGATTTATCTTTGTCTCATTTTTTTTACAGAACAGAAACCTGACATTTTAACAGGGGTGTGTAGACTTTTTATATCCACTGTATATCCTGTATTCCACTTTAGAGCTGCACTCACTATTCTGCTGGTGGAGTCACTGTGTACATACACTACCTGTCTTGTACTGATCCTGCCTTACATCTTGTATTAAGGTGCTTTCACACTTGAGTTTTTACTTTCCGGCGCAGAGATCCGTCCTCGGGGCTCTAGGACGGAAAGATACTGATCAGGATTATCCCCATGCATTCTGAATGGAGAGAAATCTGTTCAGGATGCATCAGGATGTCTTCCGTTCAGTATTGTAATTTTTTTGGACGTTGACAAAACCGCAGCACGCTGAGGATTTGTCTCCGTCCAAAAATCCGGAAGACATGCCGTAACGCCGGATCCGGAATTAATGCCCATTGAAGTGCATTAATCCGGATCCAGAATTAAGCTAAACGTCGTTTCCGCGCATCGCTGGATTAGACGTTTAGCTCTGCGCATGCGCAGCAGCAGTTCCGATCGGGGCCCTAGTGTAAGCTGGGGCTCCGATCGGTTACCATGGCAGCCAGGACGCTACTGAAGTCCTGGCTGCCATGGTAAGTACTCCGTAGCAGTGTACTTACTTGCGCTGCGGCCCCTGGGCGCTCCTTCATGATGTCACTGATCTATGCACCACAGGGACCTGTGACATCATGAAGGAGCGTCCGGCGGCCGCAGCGCAGGTAAGTACACTGCTGCGGAGTAGCATGGCAGCCAGGACTTCAGTAGCGTCCTGGCTGCCATGGTTACCTGAAAGCCTTTTGAAGACTGATCAGGATCCTGATCAGTCTTCAAATGCTTTCAGGAGACTTGTGTTCTGACGGATCCGGTGGGTCGAAAGTGCCTGCCGGATCCTCAGAACGCAAGTATGAAAGCACCCTTATACTCCAGAGCTGTGATCACTATTCTGCTGGTGGAGTCACTGTGTACATACATTACTTATCCTGTACTGATCCTGAGTTACATCCTGTATTATACTCCAGAGCTGCACTCGCCATTCTGCTGGTGGAGTCACTGTGTACATACATTACTTATCCTGTACTGATTCTGAGTTACATCCTGTATTATACTCCAAAGCTGCACTCACTATTCTGCTGGTGGAGTCACTGTGTAAATACATAACATTGCTTATCCTGTACTGATCCAGAGTTACATCCTGTATTATACTCCAGAGCTGCACTCACTATTCTGCTGGTGGAGTCACTATGTAAATACATAACATTACTTACCCCATACTGATCCAGAGTTACATCCTGTATTATACCCCAGAGCTGCACTCATTATTCTTCTGGTTGCTGTAAACATCATAAAGCTAATAGAAGACACTCCTCTAACAGCTGGGCTCCTATAATGCAGTATTTTCTACATGGGGTGTCGCCCCCAATTATCATCCACAGGTGACGTCACTAGAGGGGCGCTGGATTACAGTACACATAGAAGTAGACGGGCAGTGTGTGAGGTAGGAGAGCCGCGATGAGGAGGCGGCAGCAGTCTGGGGGGAGCACATGAATCACCCCCTCCCCCTCAGTGTGTGATCAGACGGGGGAGGGCCGGTGCTTTGTTGCGGTGGTGGCCGAGTGTTTATCGCCGCTTCTCCCGGGGACAGGACACGATGGCTCAGCCGTGACAGGGGCGCAGCCCGGGGGACCCCGTTTTCTCCCCCCGGCTGGAGGATGCTGAGTGACAGGCTGCCCATACATTGTGACACGGAGGAGAGCGCACAGACCTCACAGCTGGAGGCCGGTAAGTGCACATGTATGTAGCTGCGGGGCCCCGTCCAGGTGCATGGCGCTGTGCACGCCGTCCGTTGTATGGGAGGAGGCTCTTATCGGGGTACTACACTGAGAGCAGCCCCGGAGACCCCCACTGTGCAGCAGTGCAGGCGCTGCATGGCCTGCTAGGAAGCAGAGGAGGTGGGCCCTGCCTGGACCACCATCACTGTGTACATACAGCTGAGGGCGCAGACGGTACAATGGACAGACGTGATGTATGCGTGCAGGTATATAGTAGGGGGCAGGAATGGATGATGTGTAAACGATTGGGGGCTGTGAATGATTGATGGGGGGCAGGCATGAAAATACAGGGGCTGAAGGTATATAGTAGGGGGGCAGGGATGGATGTATAAATGATTGGGGGGCTGTGAATGATTGATAGGGGCCAGGCATGAAAATACAGGGGCTGCAGGTATATAGTAGGGGGCAGGAATGGATGATGTATAAATGATTGGGGGGCTGTGAATGATTGATAGGGGGCAGGCATGAAAATACAGGGGCTGCAGGTATATAGTAGGGGGCAGGAATGGATGATGTATAAATGATTGGGGGGCTGTGAATGATTGATAGGGGGCAGGTACGGAGTATAGTAGGGGGGCAGTAATGGATGATGTATAAATGATTGGGGGCTGTAAATGATTGATAGGGGCAGGCATGAAAATGTAGGGGGGCAGTAACTGATGATGTATAAATGATTGGGGGGCTGTAAATGATTGATAAGGGGCAGGTACGGAGTATAGTAGGGGGGCAGTAATGGATGATGTATAAATGATTGGGGGGCTGTGAATGATTGATGGGGCAGGCATAAAAATACAGGGGGTGCAGGTACGGAATATAGTAGGGGGCAGTAATGGATGATATATAAATGATTGGGGGGCAGGTATAGATAATACAAGAAGTACAGACAGGTATAATATTGGGGGCTGTGGATGATTGATGGGGGCAGGCATGAAAATACAGGGGGGGCAGGTACGGAATATAGTAGGGGGCAGTAATGGATGATGTGTAAATTATTGGGGGGCTATGGATGATTAATGGGGCAGGCATGAAAATACAGGGGGGGCAGGTACGGAATATAGTAGGGGGCAGTAATGGATGATGTGTAAATTATTGGGGGGCTATGGATGATTAATGGGGCAGGCATGAAAACACGGGGGCAGGTACGGAATATAGTAGGGGGGGCAGTAATGGATGATGTATAAATGATTGGGGGGCTGTGGATGATTGATGGGGCAGGCATGAAAACACGGGGGCAGGTACGGAATATAGTAGGGGGGGCAGTAATGGATGATGTATAAATGATTGGGGGCTGTGGATGATTGATGGGGCAGGCATGGAAACACGGGGGCAGGTACGGAATATAGTAGGGGGGCAGGAAGGGATGATGTATAGATAATACAAGAAGTACAGATGTAAATAATATTGGGGTTAATGAATTATTTGTGGGAGGCAGGAGTATTAATATATAACATTATGGGGGGCAGGTATAGATAATATAAGACGTACAGGCGTGAATAATATTGGGGGCGATGAATGATGTATGGGGTGCAGGCATGGTTTATAGGGAGGCAGAATAGATGATATAAAGCATATGTACAGTATAAGGGGGTGATAAATGACTATGGGGCGTAGTAATGGATTATACAAAGAATGCAGTCTTGAATAATAGAAGGGGCGCCTGATGATATGAATTATTATACAGCCGGTGCAGGGATGTATAATATTGGGGTACAGACAGGTGTATTACACAGGTAATGCAGGCAATGCCTGGATGATAAGGCTCGGGTACAGGGAAAACGTGGGCCGCCAGCTGCTATAGACATTCTGTATGTGCTGGAGGGGGGCAGAGGCGGCTCTCGGTGGTTGTTACTTTTGGGGTTCAGGATCTTTTGTAATACTGACTACAATTCCATACATCTACAGGCAGATACTGTTTGCCTGGTTTATTACATTGTACCCGGTATAGACAATCTTTCTCTTGTCAGTTTGCTACAAGGTATCAGCAGGTAAAATGTTTCACTCTGGGGTTTCCTTCATCTCACCCAGGATTCTCTACTCTGGATACAAGGCAGATTTCTAGAAAGCTGCAAAAATTCCCTTTATACTATGAATCATTTATTTATTTTTTCCATCTAACACGTCCTATACCCACAACAGTTGGGACCGTCAGTGATGGTGAGAATGGAGGTCCCGGAGGTCTCTTATGTGAATGGAGCAGCAGATTGCATGACTGCTGAGTACAGAGTGTGCACTATCTCTGACAGTCACCGCTCTATTCCCATAGGGATCTCCAGACTCCCACTCTCATGATCGCCGGGGGCCCCAGTAGTTAGGACCCAAGGCTTTGACATATGCTCTATGCTGTGGATACAGTATTAGTGTTGTTTGTGGGAAAACCCCTTTAAATGGGTTTTCTTGGAGTACAATATTGATTACCTATCCTCAGGATAAAGCCTCATTCACATGTCAGTGTTTGGTCAGTGATTTCCATCAGTGATTGTGAGCCAAAACCAGGAGTGGAGCCTCCACAGACATGAGGTATAAGGGAAAGATTTGCACCAGTTCTGTGTTTAAAGGTGCACCTGGTTTTGGCTCAAAATCACTGACCAAACACTGATGTGTGAATGAGGCTTAAAGGGCTTCTGTCACCCCCAACCGAGCAATTTTCTGTAGCTGAAATTAGCCATTTGCTAATGTCAGCTGAGTGCAAACTTACTTTTCTTACCTTTCTCTCCGCTTTCATTTTTGTAAAAATAATACTTTAATAATATGCAGCTATCTTCACTACCAGCAAGTTGGGTGTGTACTTGCTGGTAGCCGCCGCATCCTCTGCTTGTAGACACGCCCCCTCTCCTCTTGATAGACAGCGTTCTCCTCCTCACGCTGGCCCTGTCAGCTCCTGAATTCCCGCGCCTGTGCCGCAACGTTCCTCAATTGGAGTACTGAGTGAAGGACGCGCGCTTGCCAGCTCCTTCACTCAGTACGCCTGCGCCAATTGAGGAACGTTGCGGCACAGGCGCGGGAATTCAGGAGCAGACAGGGCCAGCGTGAGGGGGAGAACGCTGTCTATCACGAGGAGAGGGGGCGTGTCTACAAGCAAAGGATGCGGCGGCTACCAGCAAGTACACACCCAACTTGCTGGTAGTGAAGACATTTGCATATTATAAAAGTAATATTTTTACAAAAATGAAAGCAGAGAAAGGTAAGAAAAGTATGTTTGCACTCAGCTGACATAAGCAAATGGCTAATGTCAGCTACTGAAAATTGCTCGGTTGCGGGTGACAGAAGCCCTTTAAGTCGTCAATATCTGATGGGTGGCGGTCTGACATCCAGCGCCCCCACCCATCAGCTGTTTGAAGAGACCACTGCACTCTGGTGAGCACCATAGCCTCTGCATCTACCCTGACCCTAAGTTCACACCTGAGCGTTTTACAGCGCGTTCAAACGCACTGTAAAACGCTCAACACATGAAAACCAATGCTTTCCTATGGCCCTGGTTCTCACTTGAGCGTTTTACAGCGCGTTTGAACACGCTGTAAAACGCCCGACGCATAAACAAGCACTTGAGCTTTTTTTGGGGCGTTTGTCGCGCGTTTTGTGATTGACACCACAGTAGTCAATCACAAGAACGCGCGTACAAACGCGCCTCTCCTATTTGCAAAAACTCGCTGAAATACGCGCGACAGAAACGTGCGTAAAACGTGCGTTTCAAGAACGCTCAGGTCTGAACCCAGGGTGAGGGTAACACTAAACGAAGTAGACTGCAGCATATCCTCCAAGGATTCTTCAGAATGGGTCCATAAAAATGTCCAAAAAGTGCCATAAACAGTGCAACGTTTTGACTAGAACATATAACAAGCTTGCACTGTTCTTGGCCCCATTCTGAATAAAGAATCCTTGAAGGACCTGCTGCCGTCTACTTTGTTTGGAGTGATTGCTGGGGAGCTATGGTTGCTAACAGGCTGAGTCATTCCAGAGGGAAGTGTGAAAAGGACGTTGGTGCTGCTGTTAGGCTACTTTACACTAGCTTTAATATTTTCTGGTATTGAGATCCGCCTATCCTTGTGGGCACCGGTGCTGCACTACTCTTTCAGCTGGCTTCTCAGTCCGGCTGGCACACCTTCCTCCTTCAGCCAGATCGATCCCGGTCCACCGACGTCCCAGGTATCTTCAGCAGCCTGTGGCCTGCATTTCTTTATGAAGGTTCCCAGGCCTGCTCTATAGGGTGCATGTGCTCTCGGCCTCTTAAAGGGCTATCTTAATTTTTCCCCAGCCTATGGATGGCTGCCCTGGATATATAGGGCACATTCCCCACTAGACGGGTGCCTGAGCTTTAGATTCCTAGACTACTAGTTAACCAGTGAAAGTGCGTTCTTCTGTCTGCCAGTGTACCAAATCTCTGATAACGGACTCTGATACTCTGGCACTTGCCCTGACCTTAGCCTGTTTTGCTATTGATCTGTTCCCACCTGCCCTGACCTTGGACTTGTTTCTCGGATACGCTTCACCTCTGTCTGCCCTGACCTCGGCCTGCCTCCTGGCTACAAATATTGTCTGACCCCCGTAAGTAAGCTGCCAACTACAACGGGTCTATCTCAAGAAGTAGCGGCCTGGTGGGTCTACTGTATAGGGGTTCAAAGGTGAAAACTAGGGGACCTCCAGGATACCGCCCTTAGAGATAGCCCAGAGTCAAGCTGGTTAGTTGGCACAGTGAGTTTTTTATCTAGTCTCTTTACAAAATGTACTCCTACAACAACCACACGTGTACCCAGACCATTTCGATGCCAAGTGATCATAAAATAACAATTCCTTTATTTCATTATCACATAGTATTAAAGCCATAGAACAGAGTCCATGTTACAAAGGTGAATTACATAAGTGAGGGACCACTGGAAAAAGGCTAGCAAAATCGGTGTCACTGAACATGTATGTCACATGTCTGAACAACCGTAACGGCCAATATGGACTACAATGTGTCTGACCGTGTCAGTGAAAGGAAGGTTCACCAGATGATTGTTCTACTGCTGTTCAGCCATCAACCACCTTCTGTCTAATGTGTATGGCCAGCTTGACAGTGTTGGTGCACTAAGGAGGGGTATGTGTGTGGCGCTATTACTGGGTGGGCCATAGGCCCTTGAATGGCAGTGGATCCTGCAGCGTCGTGGCTCTCCACCTGATATGAATTTACAACTCCCAGTTCTGAGACAGCCGCAGCGCCATATACATTGCCAAGGTATACTGTCAAACATCTCATGTTTGTGGACAGATTTTAGGCGTTATGTGTTTGGACAGACCCTTTTTGTTAACAGGGCCGTAATCAACTGTTATCACAAGCAATGGGGTGTTCATCGGCAGCACAAATCTCTTGTGTCCTATTAGGCCTAGTTCATGCAGTCAGTGTTTGATCAGTGATTGTGAGGCAAAACCAATTACTGAACAGCTGCAAATTTCTCCATTTATACCCTCTCTCTGCGTAGCCTCCACTCCTGGTTTTGATGGAAATCACTGATCAAACACTTAGGGTTCATGCACACGAACGTGCTTCCGCCCGTTCTGTACATTGGGGACTGCAAATTGCGGTCCTCAATGCATGGGCACTGCCGTGTGGCTGGCGCAGATGGATCTAGACCCCTTCAGCTTGAATGGGTCTTTGATCTGTCTGCATCACAAAATCACAAATCCGTTCCGCACCGCACCTTCCCGGATTGCGGACCCATTCAAGTGAATACGGGCGCACCACAAACGGCTGGTGCCCGTATATTGTGGACCTGCTGTTTGCAGGCCGCAATATGGACACTAGCCAACAACGGTCGTGAACATATTCTATTTTTTGGGGTGCGTACGGATCGTGGACCCATTCAAGTTGAATGAGTCTGCATCCATCAGTGCAGGGCACACGGATGGTACCCGTGCATTGGGGACAGCAATTTGCAGACCCCAATGCACAGCATGGGCGGCACACGTGTCCATTTTTTACGGACGTGTGCTGTCAGCATTCTGACCCATATGGTCTGTTCACATTTTAAAAACAGCGGAAGCATGTCCTACTTTGATCAGTGTTCCGGACCAAAGGTGCCCATGTAAGTCTATGGGTCACTGAAAATCACGTACACCATACAGATGTCATCTGTGGCGCGTCTGTTTTTCATGGAAGACAGAGCAACGTCCGTGAATTACGGATGAAACACAGAGGGTAAAAACGGACCAACCACGGATCCTACTTGGTCATCTTCACGGATAAAACATGTACGCTTTTTTTCACGAACGTGATACTGACACGGAAATGAAATTGAGGCCTTGGTTTGCTATAATGTTTCAGTGCAGGTTAAATGTATCAGTCTGGAACTGGTGGATTATTTAGACTGGATAAAACTATAACATAGAGATACAGACATCGGATGTGGGGGGTGGACAGCGGAATGAACTTACGGATTCACACAGTTTTACAGTTTCATGGAAAAGGGGGTTTGATACAGTTTGTGAACTTAAGTTTTTTTTTTTTTGTTTCTTTTTGTGCCTTTTATTTAAAAGAGATCATAGGGGTTAATTTGTACAATTGGGATTCTGTTGTCTTAATTAATACAACCTCTTCCCCCCCCCCATCATCCATACGGTCTCCAAGGTCGCATAATGACCATGGCTCTCTGCAGCATTCAGGCTGCACCATGGTAACTGGGACGTCAGAGATGCTGATCATACGGCGAGAACAGGACATTTCCTCCCTGGGTGCCTGAGCTCCTGCACCGCACAACACACTAGATTGGGATGAGGGTGCAAAAAATGGACAATCGACTGAGGCCTCGTGCACACGAACGTATTTTGGGTCCGCGTCCGATCCGCATATTTTGCTGCGCGGGTGCAGACCCATTCACTTCAATGGACCGCAAAAGATGCGGACAGCACTCCAATTTGCGGAACAGAACGCGGACCATTGTAGAAATGCCTATTCTTGTCCGCAAAATGGACAAGAATAGGACATGCTCTATTTTTTATTTATTTTTTTATCTGGGCCACGGAACGGACCAAAGGACACGGACAGCACACAGAGTGCTGTCCGCATCTTTTGCGGCCGCATTGAAGGGAATGGGTCCGCACCCGAGCCGCAAAATATGCAGCTCGGACGCGGACCACAATAATGGTCGTGTGCATGAGGCCTAAAACGGTTGTCTATCTTTTGCGGCCTTTCTAGCTGCCTTACTGGACCTGTGGAGCAAAGTCTTTACCTGCTCCCTGCTGCTGGGTTCTGGTCCCTGCTTGTCAACTTCTAGAGTGGACAGGAGTCGCCAGTGCCGACACGGCCAACAACTGGCTCCAGCGGTGCCCAAGACAAACATCACAGGGTCACGAGACTCCTGGGGGACATGTCAGCTCTGTGGCTATTCATTGGCTGCAGCGGCACACGTGACTCCCGTTCACTTGACAAGTGGGGATTGGCACACCAAGACCGCAGCAGTGGATGGAACGAGTCAGAACCCAGCAGAGGGGAGCAGGGAAGCATGCCAGAAAGGCTGCCAAGACTGGACAACCCTTGCTCTTTTGCTAAGTGGTTAAAATTTGAATTGAGCTTATAATAGCATATTCTCAGTTGCTGCTTCTATACTGGTTGTCATCCAACTTTTCTAGGTTCCTAAAGGGTAGATCTTATTCGCTGCATAGTAAGGTAGTGGCGTGGGATGTTTTTAGGCTGGGGCTACACTGTGATAAGCATTGCGTGACATAAGATCGCTGTGTAGCACAGTAGTCTCAAAACATAATGGAACTGAATGAGGTTGCGGCATGACCCCAGAATCGCCAAAATCCAATACTGCTGGATTTTTTTTTTGTATTTTTGAGGTTGCAGGGTGCACACGGCCGGTGCCCGTGTATTGCGGACTCTTTTCCTCATCCATGATATACATGTATGTACATATTATGTGGTAGCCTGACATATACTTTGGGGGGGGGGGGGGGCGGTGTTGCTCATTATTCTCCTATTAGTGGAGTGTGGTGGTGGGGGGGTTCGGAGATCCCTCTCCCCCTCAAAAACACCACACCATGTAGCATAGTCAGTGATAAACCCTGCGGCCGCCCTCTGGCCTCTGCTCCGCCCCTATCCGTCCACATTCCTCCTCCAATCTGTCTTGCAGGCCTGGAGATCCTGTGGGATGGCAGCAGGACAGCAGCCGATAAAGTATGTATGTTTCAAGGGACCACGAAAACGAGTGGGCCCCCTCAGGAACAGTGGGCCCTGGCACTTGCCCAGGTATGCCGGGTGCCGACGCCGGCCCTGTGCGACCCGATTCAGTTCCGTTATGTTTTGAGGATGCTACACATCACAGCCAAAGTTGCCATGCAGCCCCAGTTTTTGGGCTTATTCACACATTTGGGAGTCATGTCGGTGTCCAGTATGGGGCACATTTATCAAACAGGAGTATTTCATTAGTCTGTCTTTCTTTTGCTGCGTATTTAGTCTCACAGCTTTTGATGAAATAGACTCGTATTGTTATTAGTCTGACCTCGGGTGGTTGTTTTTTAGTTAGACAGGTTCATATTTACTTAGACTGGGCTAATTTATTTGAGCATAAGAAAAGTTTTATGTCTCCAGGAAAAAAGTAACACGTCACCACTCAAAATGGACAACAAAAAGTACAGTACACCAGCATTCAGGTGCAGTGGTAATTACACTGTTTTTGCGACAAATTCAGGTCCAAAAAAAAGGTGCACCCACATAAATCGGAAAAAAGTCACAAAAGTTTGAAAAGTTCTGAATTACCGGTAGTCTAAAAAATCAAAATAGTCGAATGAGGCGCAAAAGACAAAACAGGCACAATTTCAGTAGTAAATGCAAATAAAAAAAAAAAAATAAGACGGACTAAATCAGCATTTTTACACCTAAAAACAGGCACAAAAACGTTGTCAAAGGCTTCTGCACACAAACATAATTTTGGTCTGCATTGTTGCAGGTCGGATGAAGACCCATTTACTTCAGTGGGGCTGCAAAAGATGCGGACAGCACAGGGGTGTGCTGTCTGCATCCGTATGTCCCTTCCGCAGCCGTACTGAAAAAAAAAAAAAAAAAAAACATGTCCTGTTCTTGTCCATTTTACAGACAAGGATAGGACTGTTCTATTAGTGGCCGGACGTTCCACAAAATGCGGAAAGCACACAGCCTTCATCCGTGTTTTGCGGACCGTAAAAACGGCAATGCCCTTGTGCATGATCCCTAAATGTGATCCTATGTGTGTGTTCTCCACTAACAACACATGGATCTATCAGATTCTACATGTGGTTCAGATGTGTTTTTTCCTTTTTTCCGGTGTATGCATCTTTGGTTTGTTTTGCAGACAGATTGTGTCCATTCTATTCAAGGGGTCAAATTAAAACCATGGAGATCATACAGATGCTATCCGTCTGAGGTCTGATTTTCACTGATCCATTGCATAGAAAATTGATTTGTTTTGTGTTTTTAATGTTTTTTGCAGATGCAAAAAAAAACAACAACCATCAACCGTGATGAAAAAACTGACTGAGATGTGTCCTGAACTGGGACTATCGCAAATGCAAAATGGTTTTAGTTTTTGCACCTCCGTGAATAAGCCCTTACTGTTCAGATATTGCTTATGGCAAAAAAAAAAAAAAACTTTATAGGGGTTCTCCTGGAATTAAAGGAGCTGTCTCATCATGGATAATGGAGGCATATTGCTAGGATATGCCCCTATTGTCTTATATCCAGAACGGAGCCCCGCAAGGTGGTGGCTGGAGGACTCTGGTCTGGCCACCACCAAGCTGTATCCCTATAGAAGTGAATGCGCGGCCCCCACTCCCATTCATTTCTATGGAGTCGACAGAAATAGCCGGTTGTTTTCGCCGGCCCCAAAAATGAATGGAGGGCTGCTGCGAATGCGCAGTCTCGATATAGGTGCGGGGACCCACACCTATAAGACAATGGGGGCATATTCTAGCGATATGCCCCCATTGTCCATGATGAGACAACCCCTTTAAGAGAATGAAAATACTTGAATATTACTTCCTTACAAATATATTCCCAAATACCTTACATTAGTTATAAAGACTTGTTTAGTCTGGGAGAAATAAAATGGCAGTTGTCCTGTTAGTACACACAAAACCTGTCCTAATCACACAGGGGGACAAGTTACTTCACAACACTGGGATAAACAGCTGCCTCATCCTCCTCTCTGCTTGTCAGGGATTATGATCCTGAATACAGATGATAAGATCTTTAGCTGAATCTCTGTTGGAATTGAGTTTATGAGCAGATGTGGCTGGTGAGCAGCAGCACTTGTATTCTCTCTGTACTTCATGTCTCCTCATGAACTCCATTCCCACAAAGATTCAGATAAATATCATATTAAACTGTATTCAGGATCATAATCCCTGACAAGCAGAACCGAGAGGAGAATGAGGCAGCTCTTTAGCTCAGTGTTGTGAAGTAACTTCTCCTTCTGTGGTATTAGGACAGGTTTATTGTGTATACATATGGGACGGCTGCCATTTTATTTCCCCTGATGGTTGATCCCTAGACCAGGGATGGGCAATCTGCGGCTGTCCAGCTGTTGCAAAACTACAACTCCCAGCATGCAAACAGTGCTTACAGCTATCAGGTAAAATGTATGACCCAGCTTCCGATGACTGAGTATCCACATATTCCTATAACTCCTTCCACAGCAAAAATGTGGCAGCACCAAGCGTGGAAAAACGGAGGATAAAAGTCATCACACAGTAACTTAGGTGATGGTGGTGGAGGAGGGGGGGTCATTAGGGCACCGTCCAGAATACATTTAGTGACTGGAAAAAGTATAGCGTAACAACGACAAAGCTGCCAGTCTCTAGTGATCCCTTTTAAGTCTTCTTTTTCCTCCTTACTTTTTTCTTCACTTTAAGAAACCTAAACCCTCCTTTAATTCCCTAACTACTTTCTTCCTCCGTTTCTTTATCCTAATGTCAGGCCTCCTGAATACTCATTTGTTCTTTTTCTCACCTTTCTCTAAGGGCTCATTCAGACGGCCTTATGCTGTCCGCAAAAATGCGAATCGGTTTTTTTTGCGGATTAGATGCTGTCCCATTCACTTCTATGGGGCCTTTTTCTCCCATGGCTCAGCAAAAAAAAAAAAAATGTCCTATACTTGTCAGTCAAAATCAGGACATGGCCCTATTGAAGTCTATGGATCAGCAAAGAAACGGAATGCAATCTTTTTTTTTTTTTGTGTGGACATGCTGAAAAATGCTGATCTGCAAAAAAACGGATCTGTATTTTTGCGGACAGCATACGGCCGTCTGATTGAGCCCTAAGGCTGCTGTTCTCATGTGATTGACTCCAATGTTTTCATCTACTGAATGTTCATCACTACCCCCCTCACAATACCCCATTCACTCCATCCCTCATTGACACTTGATCCATCTCATCTTGCTAATATTGGTCCTTGTTCCTATTGTGCCCCTAATCTCCTCCTCTTTGTTCTCCAGAACTCCATCTTGGTGTCCTCTTCAAAATCTTTTCACCTTCAGAAATTTCTGAAGCCCCTACATCTGTGGACGAAGATGGTGTTTGCTCATGGAATGGATGTCCAGAGGCCTCGGCTCATCCTACCTACCCTCCTCTACCCGATGCCAAATAATAGTCTGACCACCTGTCCAATGTCAGCTGGAGAACCATGGATCCCAGGACTTTACAAAGGCAGCACCATGGGGCAGAGGAACATTACTGGTCCAGTCCAACTTCTATTTCCTGGGGAGGTAGCAGCGGCTGGTTTGATCTTTGGGATTATATGGATCCTCTCAGTGTTTGGCAACGCTTTGGTTTGTCTCGTCATTCACCGGAGCCGCCGGACCCAGTCAACAACGAATTACTTTGTGGTGTCTCTGGCATGTGCAGATTTGCTGCTTAGCCTTGGTAGCGCCCCTTTCACCCTATTACAAATAACGTCTGGCCGATGGGCATTGGGCAGTGCCATGTGTAAATTGGCACGTTATTTCCACTACCTGACACCAGGAGTCCAGATCTATGTACTTCTGTCAATCTGCCTTGATCGTTTCTACACCATCTTGTATCCTCTGAGCTTTAAGGTCTCTAGGGAAAAAGCTAAAAGGATGATTGTGGCTTCGTGGCTCTTCGATGCCGCCTTTGTTTCTCCAGCGTTCTTCTTTTATGATGTTGTGGACGGACACTGCAACTTCTTCCCACCTCCGTCCTGGGATGGGGCAGTGTATGGTGTGGCCCATCTTCTGGTGGGCTTCCTCGTGCCCTCTGCTCTCATCCTCCTCTTTTACCAGAAAGTAGTGAAATATATTTGGCGCATTGGCACTGACAGGCTGAGTGTCAGACGCACCATGAACATTGTGCCCAGAACCAAAGTCAAAACCATCAAAATGTTCTTGATGTTAAATACAATATTTCTGGTATCATGGTTGCCCTTCTACGTTGTGCAGTTGTGGCATCCGGAAGAGAGTGACCAGCGCCAGTGCTGCCTTGCCTATCTAGCAGTTTCCTGGCTCTCCTTCGGTTCCTCGGCTGCCAAGCCAACTCTGTACTCTGTATACAATGCCAACTTCCGACGTGGCATGAAGGAGACCTTTTGTATGTCATCCATGAAGTGTTATCGGAGCAATGCTTACACTATCACCACCAGTTCCCGCATGGCAAAAAGGAACTACGTTGGCATATGTGAAATGCCCATCCCGGGCAAAACTGCAGTCAAGGAATCAGTTTATGATTCATTTGACAGGGAAGCTAAAGAGAAAAAACTGGCTTGGCCCATCGATTCCAACCCTCCGAATACATTTGTGTGATAGGTCCTTTCCTGTACCAAACAAGATACCAATACAATGCCCGCAGTTCTGTGCTTGACACAGAGATGCCAAAACTGGAGAGCAAGCCCCAGAGTGACAATTATTGGACTCCAGGTCTTACTGGGTTATATTTTTGTCTATTTAAAAATAAAAAATAAAATAAAAAAGGAAATAATATAATAATAAGTATTTAAATTGAAGCAATATTTATTTTGTCACACTTGGAAAATTGAAAGAGAAAAGAAAAATTGACTTCTGAGAAATCCGGATTTCGGTTCTGTAAATAAAATATATCTGTGAGTATCAGAATTCACATACAGACCCAAGGTCTTTCCACGGCTCGGTCTGGTCTGCGTTACAGTGTTGCATTGTGGTCTCATTTGCTGTTGTCACGGTAACATTGTATCATGTTTATTTTTGGTGCAATGAATCTGAAAGGAGCCCCTAGGAAATGAAATGACTGTTCTTTTGTAGTAAACAACCTGCCGTCATAATTGTCGTGGTCAGTCTACATTTCTGGAAAGAACCGCCGCCTGACCAGAGTGATCGCGAGGGGCGCCGTCCTGTTCAGATCTCCCTGTTCCTTGTCTTGTGAGATCATCACTTGTTTACAAAAGGGCTAAATTTCAACAAAATAATCCATACCATTAGACAGATTTTTGCCATAGTTTAACTCCGTTCTTTTCAGTTTTTTTGTTTTTTTTTATATATATACATTTTTATTTTATTTTTTCTATCACTCTATGTGTTTATCGGATAATAGGATGCTGCACGGTTAGGTGGAAGAACAGAATTGACATGATTGTGATCATTAAAGGGCTTGTCCAGCGTTCTGCTGATAAGGGTATGGCGACACTGGTTGCGGCCTAGATCGCAGGGGGATCAAAGTGTAGCGGTGACCCCCATAGGAATTAATAGGACTGCAGCACGACTCGCATGTTTGCTTCGATCCCAACATGCGAGTCACAAGCAAATCCAACACTCACTGATGCGCTGTGGCCTTCTCACTGCTTACCCTAGGCCAGTGATGCCACGTTCATCGGTCATGTGGCCTATGTGCAGCTCAGTCCCATTAATCAGATACTAATGACCTTTTCTGAGGATAGGTTATCAGTATGAAGGGGCATTCACACGACCGTATCCATTTTGCGATCCAAACACACGTACCGGCCGCGTGCATCACATATTTTCCCCTTACATAGGTCTCACACTATGTAACAAATGCCTATTCTTGTCCACAAAAATGACAAGAATAGGACATGTTCTATTTTTGTTTGCGGGCTGTGGTACAGGCATACGGATGCGGACAGCACACAATGTATTGTCTGCGTCTTTTGTGGCCTCATTGAAATAAATGGGTACAGTCATGTGATGCCTCCTAAAACACATGGAAAACCCCTGTAAATGGGTTTTCCACAATTGTAAGTGATGGCATTTTGCTAGACCCGTGCTGTGGTCCTGAGCGATGGTGGTCGCAGCAATCACAAACTGATTACATATCCTAGCAATATGGAATCAGTCTTTAAAGAAGACCTCAAGCTTTACTGAAAGCACCTTTAGTGTGCATTGCATGCCGGTAAGGCAGAGCAGAGTCAGAGTATGGATCCCATATACTTTCTATGGATCCGTATTCCAAATGCTAGAAAAGCTGAGCTGATCCAAGCCGAAGGTGCAGCGCGCTCGGAGAAGCACTGCTACATCTTCCATGCTTTCAGTAAAGGTTAAGTGCCCTTTAGGACTCTTTCACACGATCGTTGGTGTCCCGTTCCCATATTGCGGACTGTATTTGCGGATCCGCAATACACGGGCACCGTTCCGTTGTCATTCCCCATCACGGCTGCGGACCCATTCACTTGATGCGGAACGGAACACTACGGAAGCACTACGGAGTGCTTCCATGGGGAGTCGTCTCGTAGTTCCGTTCCGCAAAAAGATAGAACATGTCCTATCTTTCTGCGGAACAGGCGAATCACGGACCCATTCAAGTGAATGGGTCCGCGATCCGCTGCGGCTGCCCCACGGTCGCTTCCCGTAAATTGCGGCCCGCAGCACGGGAAAGGGACACCTATGGCCGTGTGAAAGATGCCTTAGTTAAAGTTTCATAAAACATTCCCCAACCTGCTTATATTGGGTTTCTGTCCCTTACTATTTTCACAGTCTCTGCTTCTTGTCAATGAGTAGATCTAGTCCTCACACAACTGGGGGTTTTGTTAGGGTGGTTGACACGCTGCTGATTTTCAGCTGTGGAATTGTGTGCAGAAAATCTACAACTTATACAGTGGCAACAAAGTGGATGAGATTTTATTTTTTTTAAATCTCATTCACACCTGCGATTTTATATCTGCATCTCCATTTATGGTGCGGATTTCAGCCTTTGCAGTGCAGAGGGTGAAATTTACTCCAACTTATTGGAAACATTCACATATAGCTCATGAGGATTTCAATGCAGATTTTCTACACTGAAATACGTCCTATGTGAACGTATCCTTATACTGTATCAACGTAGATGATCCTCAGTATGCCAAACACAAGAGTAGCACTGATCCCCCTCCTGCTCTGACTGTTAAAGCGTATCAGTCTGGAGTCCTCTTGGTTTAGCTCGGAGACGAGCATGTAACTAGAAGGTGCTGGGCCTGATGCCAAACTTGTGAATGAACCCCTTCCATTAAAGGGGTTGTCCAACTAAATTAAATGGTGTCACTAAGCTTTCAAAAAACTCAATATATCAAAGTTTTTGATCACTGGGGTCTCTAAGTGCTGAGACCCCCACCGATTGCTAGAACGAGGAGAAAGAAGCGCTCACGTAGCGTGATCTCTCTCCTCTCTGTAGGAGACGGGCTCAGTAGAGTGACTCAAGTCTATGGGACCATACTTATTCCATCTCCCAAGAGAAGAACCCTAAGGCCTCTTTCACACGGGCGTTGCGGGTGCACTCCGTCAAACAGTGCGGGTGCGTTGCGGGAATTGCCGCGATTTTTCACTGCGAGTGCAAAGCGCTGTCATGTGTTTTGCACGCGCGGGAGAAAAATCGGCACTTTTGGTACCCAGACCCGAACCTGCACTTCTTCACAGAAGTGCATGTTTGGGTCAGAAATTGTCCCGCTGGTATTATTTCACATTATAACATAGTTATAATGTAAAATAATACCCTTGGCCATCTCCCTAATGTTGAACCCGGTGCAGAATGGGTTAAAAATAATAAACTAATAATAACTTACCTGTTCCATTTGATCGCGAAGCCCGGCCTCCTCTCCGTTAGCTTGAAAGATGTAAAGGACCTGTAATGATGTCACAGCATCACATGGCTCAATCACCTGCTCCATCACTATGGTGATGGAGCATGTGATTGGTCCATGTGACCACGTGACATCATCCAAGGTCCTAAGCACTATCCACAGCCTGAGGATAGTGATTAAGGACCTTGGATGATGTCACATGGTCACATGGACCAATCACATGCTCCATCACCATAGTGATGGAGCAGGTGATTGGGCCATGTGATGTGACGTCATCACAGGTCCTTTAGATCATCGATGCTGCAGGGAAAGAGAGGAGAGATCGCGACTACGCGATCAAGTGGCTAAGGTAAGTTAACTTTTATTATTTTTAACCCCTTCCTCATCATTTAATAATGCATTCTTTATTAAGAATGCTATTATTTCCCTTATAACCATGTTATAAGGGGAAATAATAGAGATTGGGTCCCGTTGCTAAGCAACAATGCGGGAAAATCGCAACGCATCCGCACTTGGTTGCGGATGCTTGCGATTTTCCCGCATCCCCATTCACTTCTATGGGGCCTGCGTTGCGTGAAAAACGCAGAATATAGAACATGCTGCGATTTTCACGCAACGCAGAAGTGATGCGTGAAAATCACCGCTCATGTGCACAGCCCCATAGAAATGAATGGGTCCGGATTCAGTGCTGGTGCAATGCGTCCTCCTCACGCATTGCACCCGCGCGGAAAACTCGCCCGTGTGAAAGGGGCCTAAATCAGACCCCAGATCTGATGAAAAAAAGAAAAACAAAACAAGCATATACTTACCTCTCCTTGCTTCTCTTGTCTTCGGTGCCCAGCACACAGGTCTCACTCGATTCCTGATGCAAGAAGGAGGTCTGTGGGACCCCTGGACTAAGGGGTCTGGTTGCTACTGCCATAATCATTAGTTATGCCACTGTTCATACATGATTGTCTAGAGTGCACACAATTGTAAAAAAAACCTGGGGGTGAGAAATATTAGGGCAGAGCAAGTTTCCAGCCTTTGGATGTACACAATAATTCCCTGAGAATCAGAAATACGAAATATATAAGAAAGTTGTAGAATGCCTTTAAATTGCATTTTAAAGTGGTTTTATGGATGGAGAAAACTTGTATTGAAAAGGGCCAGGAGGGGTTACAAAAAAAAAATAAAAAAATTACATTACCGATTCAGTGACAATATCGTTCTGATCCTGCTCTAGTTTCTGGTACTCTTCCCCTCCTGGTCCTGGATTGACACACAGGAATTGACTGGAAATGCTATCTCAGCCAGTTGCTGGCAGAGGCGGGTCACTGTGGCGACCATTTATTGGCACTAGGGGGCATTTCCAGCCATTTCCTGTGTTTCAAGCCAGGGCCAGGAAGCGGAGAGCAGTGGGGACTAAAGCCGCATTTCAAAAAGGCATTGGCAGGGGATCGGCTACCAATAATTCTTTTTTATTTTTAAAGGGGTTTTCTGGGAGATGAATATTGATGACCTATGCCCAGGATACGTCATCAGTATGTGTTTGAATGAGGTCCAATGCCTGGCTCCTTGCCACTGTGGTGTTCCGCTAAGCACCACAGCCTCTTTCTAGGCCGGTGATGTCACGTTCATTGCGCACATGGCCAATTTGCGGCTCAGTCCAATTCAAGTGAATTGTCCTGGGCTGTAATACCTTGTACAGTCGTAGCACCTCACACTCTTCAAAAAGATGATCTGCAGTGGTTCTGGGAGTTGGACCCTCACTGATCAGACATTGATGACCTTCCCTGAGGACGGGCCATCAATATCGAACTCACTGAAAACCCTATATGCTCTTCTGGACCTTTTTAAAATCAATTTTGTCAGCCCACCCAAAAAAAAAAAAAATTTAAGTAATGGTGTAAAATGCCTGATACGCAGAACTTATTCTGACATGATGTTGTAACCCATAAATGACTGCACAGCCCTCTGTTATTTTCTCGGTCACAATTAATTTTTCACAAACTGATATCTGGTCTCAAAAACATCCTCCATGATTGTAGCCATCTGCCTTTTTTTTTTTTTTTTTTAAATATGCATCTAATAAATATATACAATATATGGCGTATAGCTATCTTTTTTTCTGAACTATTTTTGGGGGATGTGGGGGTTGGAAAAGCCTCTTTGTCTGGTATATGATACTCGGTGTTTATGGCAGAGACCATTTGGTGGCAGCTGGGGTATGTGGGTGGGGTTCTATGGGAATCTATAGCACTGTCCTATTCTTACCTTTCATGAATCTGAATGAAAGTCTAGTCTTGTATATAATTTTAGGGAAATTTATTGTTTTTCTGAATGAGCTGATATCGGCTAAATACTGTCTTACCAAATACCATATTTTTTTCCCTAAAAGACACACCTAGGGTTTAGAGGAGGAAAATAAGAAAAAATAAATATTTTTCATTAGACCTCAGATCAGACCACCAGTCAGACCCCCAATGTTACTCAGACCTTAGATCAGACCCCAGTGTTAATAAGACCACATTTAAACCTCAGCTCAGACCCAGACCGCCAATGTTCATAAGACCCCAAAACAGACCTCAGACCAGAGCCCGAATATGAATAGGACCCTCAATTCAGGATCAGAACCTGCACCTACGATCAAGCGCTATTCCTGAACTTCCTGCTCTGCTGTGACCCGACGTTGCACAGCCTGAGGTCAGAGAGCACGCCAATGTCCTCACGCTGTGCACAGGTCACAGCTTGTGGAGCCCTGCAGGAGAAGATCCGGTAGCGCTACATTCACAGCTTCCCCACCCTCCTGTACTAATAAGCGCTTCTGTGTGTGTATGTATATATACTGTACAAAAATTCACAAAGAAATAAGAGAAAAAAAATAAAAGAATAAATAAATAAAAATCCGTAAATAAAATAAGAGAAAAAAATATATATTCATATATGTACTGTACAAAAATTTTAGACTGCAAAGTAAAGGAACGTGGTGGGGAGTTTATTTCAAACATCTTAGAGCATTAACCACAGATCTTCTGTGGATGTAGGCTTGCTCAAATCTTTCTGTCTCTTCATGTAATCCCAGACAGACTTGATAATGTTGAGACCAGAGCTCTTTGGGAGCCATATCATCACTTCCAGGACTCCTTGTTGTTCTTTATGTTGAAGATAGTTCTTAATGACATTGGCTGTATGTTTGGGGGTTGTTGTCCAGCTGCAGAATACACTTCGAGACAACATGACCCCACATGTGACGTAATAGTACATCACATGTCGGGAAGGGGTTAATGTTGTCCTCATTGCTGAAAAATACAGGCAAATACTTATACAAACTATTAAAATATAAAAGTATTAATCCCATATGGAAAAAGGTGAAAAGGAAAAAGAGGGTCAAAATGGCCGATTTTCCATTTTTTTGGTCGCTTCTTCTCCCGCAAAAAATTAAATAAAAAGTGAGCAAAAAGCCGTACACTCCACAGAATGATATCAATAAAATGTACACATCGCCCTGCAAAAAATGAACCCTCATACAGCTCTGCACACATAACTACAAAAAAGTTATAGGGGTCAAAATATGAACATAAAAAAAATAGTTTTTTTTCCAGTTTTTTTATTTTTTTCAGCCTCAAAACACAAGGAAAAGTATACATATGTGGTATTGTCGGATTCGTACTGACTTGGCGAATGAGGATCACAAGTCAGTGTTACTGCATAATGAACGCTGTAAAAAAAAAAGAAAACTGTAAAAAAAAAAATTGCGTTTTTTTTTTCCAAATTCCACCACCTTTAGACTTTTTTTTCCCACTACATTCTATGCAATATTAAATGGTGGCATTGGAAATTACAACTTTACTCACAAAAAATAAGCCCTGGCTATGTGAACGGAAAAATAAAAAGTTATGGCTCTGGGAAGGCGGGGAGCGAAAAACGAGAACGCAAAGTAAAAAAAACCCTCCGTGGTAGAAAGGGTTAATCCTGACCAAATCCTCAATGCAATTTTCTGAAAGGCAGACCCAAGCTTGCAAGGAACCTCCACTATCCCTTATTGCCTGCAGGCACTCATTATTGTATCACCCTCCAGTGAACTGTCTTCTGTTACAGCCAATTATTTTCTATTTTGATTAATCAGTTTAGAGCACTGGCTGCCATTTTTCTGCAACCCAGTTGTGGAAAAAAGACCAAACTATGTGTACAGTATATATAAGAGTCAATGACATTTCTGAGAATGCAGCCTATCCACTCACTAGAGAGCAGTGATGACATCACGGAGAGTGCAGCCTATCCATTCATTAGAGAGCAGCGGTGACATCAAAGAAGATGCAGCCTATCCATTCACTAGAGATCAGTGGTGACATCACTCAGAAAGCAGCCTATCCATTCACTAGAGAACAGCGGTGACATCACTGAAAATTCAGCCTATCCATTCACTAGAAAACAGTGGTGACATCACTAAGAATGCGGCCCATCCATTCACTAGAGAGCAGTGGTGACATCACAGAGAATGCAGCCTGTCCATTCACTAGAGATCAGCGGTGACATCACTAAGAATGCAGCCTATCCATTCACTAGAGATCAGAGGTGACATCACTGAGAATGCAGCCTATCCATTCACTAGAGATCAGAGGTGACATCACTAAGAATGCGGCCTATCCATTCACTAGAGATCAGAGGTGACATCACTAAGAATGCGGCCTATCCATTCACTAGAGGTCAGAGGTGACATTACTGAGAATGCAGCCTATCCAGTCACTAGAGATCAGTGGTGACATCACTGAGAATGCAGCCTATCCATTCACTAGAGATCAGCAGTGACATCACTGAGAATGCAGCCCATCCATTCACTAGAGATCAGAGGTGACATCACTGAGAATGCAGCCTATCCGTTCACTAGAGATCATAAGTGACATCACTGAGAATGCAGCCTATCCATTCACTAGAGATCAGAGGTGACATCACTGAGAATGCAGCCTATCCATTTACTAGAAAACAGTGGTGACATCACTGAGAACCAGCCTATCCATTCACTAGAGAGCAGCGGTGAC
Organism: Bufotes viridis; assembly: GCA_033119425.1. Taxonomy (NCBI): domain Eukaryota; kingdom Metazoa; phylum Chordata; class Amphibia; order Anura; family Bufonidae; genus Bufotes; species Bufotes viridis. The sequence goes on along the minus strand of CM065590.1, from coordinate 418,091,257 downwards.
ATCAAAGAAGATGCAGCCTATCCATTCACTAGAGATCAGGTTGACATCACTAAGAATGCAGCCTATCCATTCACTAGAGATCAGCGGTGACATCACTGAGAATGCAGCCTATCCATTCACTAGAGCAGCAGTGACATCACTGAGAATGCGGCCCATCCATTCACTAGAGATCAGAGGTGACATCACTGAGAATGCAGCCTATCCATTCACTAGAGTGTAGCGGTGACATCACTGAGAATGCAGCCTATCCATTCACTAGAGATCAGCGGTGACATCACTGAGAATGCAGCCTATCCATTCACTAGAGGTCAGCGGTGACATCACTGAGAATGCAGCCCATCCATTCACTAGAGATCAGTGGTGACATCACTGAGAATGCAGCCTATCCATTGACTAGGGCAGTAGTGACATCACTGAGAATGTAGCCTATCCATTCACTAGAGATCAGCGGTGACATCACTGAGAATGCAGCCTATCCATTCACTAGAGATTAGTGGTGACATTACTGAGAATGCAGCCTATCCATTCACTAGAGATCAGGGATGACATCACTGAGAATGCAGCCTATCCATTCACTAGAGATCAGCGATGACATCACTGAGAATGCAGCCTATCCATTCACTAGAGATCAGCGATGACATCACTGAGAATGCAGCCTATCCATTCACTAGAGATCAGCGATGACATCACTGAGAATGCAGCCTATCCATTCACTAGAGCAGCAGTGACATCACTGAGAATGCAGCCTATCCATTCACTAGGCCAGCAATGATTGCCTGATCATCGGTGTAACGACAAGATGCATGTACCACATACTGTAATTTCAAACATGTGCAGAAAATGAGAATTTAGAACAATTACATATTTGTAACTTGGTATAAACATGAAGCTTGTAAAATGAGTGCAGATTGTTTCCAGGATACTAGACTATCACGTGTATCTTCCATTCACTCTGCTGCACAGTTGCTGGGAAACAGTACATACGCCAGTCAATGATTAAAAAAAAAAAAAAAAAAAAAAAGTGATAAAATCTAATGGATGGGGTTCTTACAGTATAATCATTCACATGTTGTGGAAACTTATCCTAATGTTACAGATCAGTGCAGAGCAGCAAATCCTGAACTCAGGGGCGTAGCTAAAGGCTTTTGGGCCCTGGTGCAGAGTTCAGCTTGGGCCCCTTGCATCAGTGCTTTGTGGACAGGGAAGCACATAGCCTTCGTGCTGCACCCCCAGGGGCGGACTGGGAACTTAAAGAGGCCCTGGAAAAGATACTAAAAGTGGCCCTGTTTTGTAGTTGGGTCCAAATTATGGAAGGCAGGGCTAAAAATACTATATTGGGGCACATTATACCACCCCACAGAGCCAAATACCACAGTCCATTACAAAATACCGCCAACAGAACAAAATACATCCCCAAAAACTTCCACTGGACAGCCGTGAGGAGGGTTCAGGAGGCCCCCTGGGCATCGGCCCGCCGGGAAATTTACCTGTAAGATCTATGGCCAATCCGCCCCCTCCCCCCCATGCCAAATTCTTGACCTAACCCCTTCCCTCCAGCCAGAGGTGTAACTTAACCAGCATGCACTTTCTATAATACCAGTGTCTTCTTATGTGGCACAAGGGTCCAGTGGCGTAGCGTAGGTTGCCAGCACCCGGGGCGAACCAAGTATTGCGCCCAACGCCCGCCCCCCCCCCTTTTTTTTTTTTTTTACAGATAATGTAGTAGATATCACCTGCAGTCATACGTAACCCCACAGATAAAACAGTGATAACTCTCTGAGTACAGATAATGTAGTAGACGGGTGTGAGCCTCCAGAATTCAGAACACACATAGTGTGACCTGAAGTCTGGGGCCGAGCTGCTACAGTGTGGGACAAATTCTATATCCACCCCCTATCACTACAGAACATACAGGGTCATACAGCCCCCCCATACCTCTTACATCCAGTGACGTCTCCTTTGATGTAGATGTTTTATTTCCTCATCTTCTCCTTTCAGACCAGACCGCCAATTTTCAGCCATTTCTCGTCTCTCCAGTTTAACAAAAAAATCTCAGTTTACTACTTTTCCATTATCCTCCCATCTTCTGGACAAACCATCCTACTACCCCCAATATTGTGCTGCTGTGCTCCCCAATACTATACTGAAGAAACAGGTAAACCCCCTGATCAGCCCCCAGTGCCTCTCATTAGCCCCCAGTGCCTCTCCATTTGCCCCCAGTGCCTCTCCCATAGCCCCCAGTGCCTCTCACCAGCCCCCAGTGCCTCTTAATTAGCCCCCAGTGCCTCTTAATTAGCCCCCAGTGCCCCTCACCAGCCCCCAGTGCCTCTCATTAGCCCCCAGTGCCTCTCCATTAGCCCCCAGTGCCCCTCACCAGCCCCCAGTGCCTCTCATTAGCACCCAGTGCCTCTCAATTAGCCCCCAGTGCCTCTCAATTAGCCCCCAGTGCCTCTCACCAGCCCCCAGTGCCTCTCAATTAGCCCCAGTGCCTCTCAATTAGCCCCAGTGCCTCTCAATTAGCCCCCAGTGCCTCTCAATTAGCCCCAGTGCCTCTCAATTAGCCCTCAGTGCCTCTCACCAGCCCGCAGTGCCTCTCAATTAGCCCCCAGTGCCTCTCATTACCCCGTGCCTCTCACCAGCCCCCAGTGCCTCTCCATTAGCCCCCAGTGCCTCTCACCAGCCCCCAGTGCCTCTCCATTAGCCCCCAGTGCCTCTCACCAGCCCCCAGTGCCTCTCAATTAGCCCCCAGTGCCTCTCAATTAACCCCAGTGCCTCTCAATTAGCCCTCAGTGCCTCTCATTAGCCCCCAGTGCCTCTCAATTAGCCCCCAGTGCCTCTCACCAGCCCCCAGTGCCTCTCCATTAGCCCCCAGTGCCTCTCACCAGCCCCCAGTGCCTCTCCATTAGCCCCCAGTGCCTCTCACCAGCCCCCAGTGCCTCTCAATTAGCCCCCAGTGCCTCTCAATTAGTCCCAGTGCCTCTCAATTAGCCCCAGTGCCTCTCAATTATCCCTCAGTGCCTCTCATTAGCCCCCAGTGCCTCTCAATTAGCCCCCAGTGCCTCTCAATTAGCCCCCAGTGCCTTTCAATTAGCCCCAGTGCCTCTCAATTAGCCCCCAGTGCCTCTCAATTAGCCCTCAGTGCCTCTCATTAGCCCTAAATGCCTTTCATTAGCTCCCAGTGCCTCTCATTAGCCCCCAGTGCCTCTTATTAGCCCCCAGTGCCTCTCAATTAGCCCCCAGTGCCTTTCTATTAGCCCCCAGTGCCTCTCACCAGCCCCCAGTGCCTCTTATTAGCCCCCAGTGCCTCTTATTAGCCCACAGTGCCTCTCAATTAGCCCCCAGTGCCTTTCTATTAGCCCCCAGTGCCTCTCACCAGCCCCCAGTGCCTCTCACCAGCCCCCAGTCAGAGTCAGTGCCTCTCACCAGCCCATAAAATATATATATATAAAAAAAAAAACACTTACCCTGGGTTCACACCTGAGCGTTTGCAAATAGGAAACGCGCGTCATACGCGCGTTCGTGACTCTGGAGACCAATTGAAAAAGGCATATCTACACTTTAACACGCGTTTTACGCGCGTTCCCATTGAAGTCTATGGGTGCAAACGCGCGACAAAGCGCCCCAAAGAAGCTCAAGAACTTCTTTGAGCGTAGGGTGTTTTACAGCGCGTTCAAACGCGCTGTAAAACGCTCAGGTGAGAACCATGCCCATAGGGAAACATGAGTTTTCTCCTGTTGAGCGTTTTACAGTGCGTTTCTCGCGCCCCCCACGCTACGCCCCTGCAAGGGTCTTTGGGCCCCTTCAGGCTCCTGGGCCTGGTAGCGACTGCTACCTCTGCACCCCCTATAGCCATGCCCCTGCCTGAACTGCTGTCTAGTGCAGGGATGCCCAACCTGCGGCCCTCCAGATGTTGCAAAACTACAACTCCCAGCATGCATGGACAGCCTACAGCTATCAGTCTACAGCAGGGCATTGTGGGAGTTGTAGTTTTACAACAGCTGGAGGGCCGCTTGTTCGACATCCGTGGTCTAGTGAATGGACAGGCTGCATTCTCAGTGATGATGTCACGGCTGCTCTCTAGTGAACGGATAGGCTGCATTCTCTGTTATGGCACTGCTGATCTCTACTGAATGGATAGGCCGCATTCTTAGTGATGTCGCCTCTGATCTCTAGTGAATGGATAGGCTGCATTCTCTGTGATGTCACCAGTGCTCTCTAGTGAATGGATATGCTGCATTCTCTGTGATGTCACTGCTGATCTCTAGTGAATGGATATGCTGCATTCTCAGTGATGTCACTGCTGATCTCTAGTGAATGGATGGGCTGCATTCTCAGTGATGTCACTGCTGATCTCTAGTGAATGGATAGGCTGAATTCTTAGTGATGTCACTGCTGATCTCTAGTGAATGGATAGGCTGCATTCTCAGTGATGTCACTGCTGATCTCTAGTGAATGGATGGGCTGCATTCTCAGTGATGTCACTGCTGATCTCTAGTAAATGAATAGGTTGCAGTCTCATTGACATCACCACTGCTTTCTATGGAATGGATAGACTGCATTCTTAGTGATGTCACTAAGACCCCCGCTGGTCAGCTGTTTGAGAACAAACCAGCTCTCTCAGTAGCTGATTGGCGGGATTCCCGGGTGCTGGATGACCACTGATCAAATACCGATTACCTGTCTGGAAGCTAGGTTATTAGTTCAAAAATCTCAGAAAAGCCCATTTATGCTTTGCTGGAACTATTTAATTGCTAGAGTTAAAATTTGATGTGATTTTCATTTTAGTCTATAAAGCTCCAAAATCTCAGCATATAGGAAATAGCTACAGCGATTTTTGAAGAGATTCCCAAGTTACTTAATGCATTCCCTATAGACAGTGACTTCAGAATGATTTTTGGTAGTGTGAGAAAAGTCTTGGTGTAGCTCTAGCCTAAACCCAGAGAGCCCAGGCCCTGAAGACTTGCAAGTTGAGCGCTTGTTTCTCGATTGAACTGATTCTGTCTAATAAGCGTCTCTTCCTGCAGTAGTGAGAAGCAGATCACATTTCTCCGGGGGCTGTTAATTCCTTCCCGTCTGTGCTGTGCTTGACGCTCTGATTTAATTAAATCCAGAGTTGGCTTATTGATAGTCATTTCTCTATCTATAATTGCCAATTAGTCTGTGTTGTGGGTGCAGCAAATTCCCGCCGGGGAGAGTGAAGTATGCACAAAGTGCTAGAGCTCGCAGGAGTCACTGTCACACAATAAGCACCCCTGGGGTTTCTGCTCACGCAATACATTATATATATATATATAGAGAGAGAGAGAGAGAGAGAGAGAGAGAGAGAAAGAGAGAAAAGGAAAAGGGACAGTACTCCAAAATTAAAAAATTAAGCATAAAAAATAAATAAATATATATATCTATAATTAGCTCAGAAAAGTGAGTACACCCCTCACATTTTTGTAAATATTTTATTATATATTTTCATGGGACAACACTGAAGATATGAGACTTTGATACAATACAAAGTAGTCAGTGTGCAGCTTGTATAACAGTGTCAATTAGTTGTGCCCTCAAAATAACTAAAGACACAGCCATTAATGTCTAAACTGCTGGCGACAAAAGAGAGTACACCCATTAAGTGAAAATGGCCAAATTGTGCCCAAAGTGTCAATATTTTGCGTGGCCGCCATTATTTTCCAGCACGGCCTTAACTCTCTTGGGCATGGAGATCACTAGAGCTTCACAGCTTGCCGCTGGAATCCATTTCCACTCCGCGATGACATCACGAAGCTGGTGCAGGTTAGGGATCTTGTGCTCCTCCACATTCCGTTTGTGGATGCCCCACAAATACTCCATAGTTTTTAGGTCTGGAGACATGCTTGGCCAGTCCAGCACTTTAACCCTCAGTTTCTTTAGCAAGGCAGCGGTCCTCTTGGAGGTGTGTTTGGGGTCGTTATCATGATGGAATACTGCCCTGTGGCCCAGATTCCAAAGGGGGGTGATCATGCTCTGCCTCATTATGTCGTAGTACACGTTAGCATTCATGGTTCCCTCAATAAACTGTAGCTCCCCGCAGCCGGCAGCACTCATGCAGCCCCAAACCATGACACTCCTACCACCATGCTTGATTGTAGGCAAGACACACTGGTCTTTGTGCTCCTCACCTGGCTGCTGTCACACACGCTTGACACCAAATAAGTTTATCTTGGTCTCATCAGACCACAGGACATTGATCCAGTAATTCATGTCTTTAGTATGCTTGTCTTCAGCAAACTGTTTGTAGGCTTTCTTGTGCATCATCTTTAGAAAAGGCTTCCTTCTGGGACGACAGCATGCAGACCAATTTAATGTATGTGCGGTGTATGGTCAGAGCACTGACAGGCTGAGCCCCCACCCCTCTAACCTCTGCATCAATGCTGGTAGCAGTCATCTATTTTGAAAAGGCAACCTCTGGATATGACACTGAGCATGTGCACTCAAGCAGAAGTTTCATGGACACATCACTCCCAAGATTAAAATCTTGTCTATGAACTATGCTTCCCCTCGATCATTAACTATTAACAACTACCGTCTCACTGAAACTTCCAATTGTCACTCAGCTTTCCTCAGGTCTTGAGTGCAACATACATCTGCATTGTAGATGACATCACTACTCTTGTTGCATAGTATTTTTTTTAACTAGAAAGGTCAGAAAGAACAACTATAAAAAAAAAAAAAAAAATATATATATATATATATATACACACTGTATATATTACTCAAAAAAACTTAGGGATATTTGGCTTTTGGGAGAAATTTATGGAAAAGGACGTCCACTTCTGTATCTCTGTTGCAACCTGCTGGTGACACTCTGTGACACTCTAAGCTTAGTGGCCACTTCCGTCTGAGAACATCCTGCTTAACTCCTTAAGGACACATGACGTATGGGTACGTCATGTGTCCAGTCCCTGAAGATGGCGCCCGCTCCTGGCCGCTGCGGGCACCATCGCTGCGGGGTCCGGCTGATTCCTGTAGCTGACCCCGCAGCTGATGATCGCGATCGGCAGCGCTGCCGACCGCGATCATTTAACCTCACAGATGCCGTGATCAATCCTGATCACGGCATCTGCATCGCGCTAAACCGAAAGTAAAACTCGGCAGTGCTCCGGCTCCCTAGTGGTGATCGGGAGAATCGGAGCGCTGTAAGGGATAGCCTCAAGCCTTTCATTCAGCTTGAGGCTATCACTTACTATTTCCTATGGAGCCCTTGTTAGCAATAGGGCTTCATAGGAAAGTAGTAAATGTTTCATAAACTCCAATACAAGTGTATTGGAGTTTATGATAGAAGCAATCAGGTAACTGATTTATATAGGTCCCTATGGGATCTATATAAAAGTGTAAAAAAAAAAAAAAAAAAAAAAACCTAAAAATTTAAATCACCCCCCTTTCCCCAAAATTAAAATAAAATAATAAAAAAAATACACATCATGGGTGTCGCAATGTGTGAAAACGCCCATAGTATAAAAATATATTTCCCATACGGTAAACAGAAAAAAGCGCCCGAATGGCCGATTTGCCGTTTTTGGACGCTTCATTTCCTCAAAAAAAATTAAATAAAAAGCGATCAAAAAGTCCTACACACCCCATAATGGTATCAACTAAAAGTTAAGATCGCCCCGCAAAAAATAAGTCCCCATACAACGCCATACACTTATTTACAAATACGTTATAGCGGTCAAAACATGGCGACAAAAAAAAAAATTTTTTTTCACTATCAAAACGCAAGAAAAGCTATACATATTGGGTATCGCCGGATTCGTACTGACCTGTAGAATAAAACTAAATGGTCAGTTTTATCGCAAATCAAACGTCGTAATTTAGAAACCCGTAAAACTGTGGTGAAATTGCTTTTTTTTTGCAATTTCACCCCATTTGGAATTTTTTTCCCGCTTCCCACTACACCATATGCATTATTAAATGATGGCGTTGGAAAGTACAACTTGTCCCGCAAAAAATAAGCCCTCATATGGCCATGTGAACGGAAAAATAAAAAAGTTATGGCTCTTGGAAGGCAAAGAGCGCAAAACGAAAACGCAAAAATGAAAAAACCCTGTGTCCTTAAGGGGTTAAAGCATCGCAATGCCGAGGTACTGTTGATCAATTGTCAGGTGTTGTCTTGGTCTCATGATGTCAAAATGTAAACAGCATGATGAGGAGGACTGTTTAAATACCAATTTTAATTGAACCAGGAAATGTATTGGGTCATTCATGGATCAAACAGATGTTCTGAATTTTGCCGTTAAGCTACTTGTTAGAGAACAGCAAGTTGTGCAAAAAGTACTGAAACAATCAAAAGTTTAGAGAAGGTTACATTAAGTTCACCTGTAAAGGCTACAGTGCATTTTAGGTTCATCCTGAAATTTCACCCACAGGCCAAAGACCCCTAATTTTTTGTGAGTAGCATATATAGATATATATATCCATGCACTACAGGGAATGTAATTATGGGAAGACACACTGGCCCACATTTACTAATCTGAGTGCATCTAGACTTTGTTGTAAAATGCAGTAAAGGCACATCTAGTTTTAGAAAAATCCACAGTATATAGCTTGCCAAGACCTGTGGAGTGTCGGTGGCGCCCCTAGCAGGAGAGGTAAGTATTTGATTTGACGGGCGCTCCGGCTGGGCACTGATGGCTAGGAGGGGGAGTGGGGGAAGTGATGGCATGGGGTACTTTGTGGCATTGGGGGGAGCTGATGGCATTGAGAGTTCATGGCACTGGGGGCAGCTGATGACACTGGAGGAGGAACTGATGCTACTAGGGGGGGAGCTGATGGCATTGGGGGGGGGGCGGGAGTCTGAGGGCAGGGGAGGTCTGATGATGGCATGGGCAGCTGATGAGTTTTTATAGAAAACGTTTTTTAATTCATTTTTAGAGTACTCCATTAATTGGTAGCTGCAGCCCTACCTGAGACACATCGGATTATCAGAAATCTGTTGTACAGAATGAACAGGTCACCTCTCAGAGTTTTCATTAATTTTATTGCACAAGAAAATCTGCACAGTTTTGTCTCTACACAAGTCCCAGGTGTACTGTCCCTTTAAATGACGTATCACATTCAGTTCTATTATTCGGTTTTACCTGAGCAGACACACAGAATATGGAATGATGCAAGCTATTCTACCCAAGATAACCTGCAGGATGCTGACCTAGCTGATTATGATATATTGTAATGAATTCTGCTGGGGTTCCCCTATAATTAGCTTATTTCATTTGGTGATGCTAATATCTGGGGGAGGGGTAGCTGTGACAACCTCTCAATAAAGAGACTGGTTGTCCCCAATTATATATGAAGAGGTATGAAACTCCTCAAAGCTATGCATGACTAAACCATAAGTTATAAGGGAGTAAGGAAAGGATTTGTTTTGGGTAGAGTTACCCTTTAAGCTAGGAAGCGGAATGTTGCATTTTGTGCAGTGATAGGATTTCCTCATATCTGTAGCATACCGTTTGTTTGTTTTTTCTGGACAGGACACATGATGTGCTACTTTCTGTCAAATTCAGAGAATCCCTTTAAGGGCACTTTGTGTGTATGTCTATGGCTGTAATGTAGCAGAGCTGTAAAGCTACAGTTAGCGGAACTGACAGACAACATCAAGCAGAACGGACAATAGATGCTGACGCTCCAGCCACTGTTAACTTCAGATACACCCATTCAATGCACGTCTATCCCCCCTCCAAGAACTCCTCTTAAATGGACCTACACAATTCTGCATTGCATACTGGAGCATGTAGTTACACAGAGTAGTAAGGAGACTGTAGCTTCTTATAGCACTAAAAGCAGAACACCAAGTATCTAATCCCTGGAGCCTATTGGGGAGCGAGGTCGGTCTCTCTCCTTGGCTACGGACAGGGAGGTGACGTGCAGTCACAAACACAAGAGAAACATGAGTCCAATGTGACTTCCATTCCTGTCTGATGTTACGATCAGGGGTCTTGGGTCCAGAGGGGCCATAATAGATTCTTAGCTGCCAGACCCCCGTTCCTCCACATAGCCGTCTGTGCGTAGACGTGTCCAACCAATGAAAGAACACACCGCTCCTATCAAAATAAAACAAAATTCGATTTTGTATGGATGACTCTGAGTGCCTACAGTTCCATAACACGCCATGTGTACGTGCCCTTAAAGCCCATGTATCGCTTTGCAGATGGCCTTGGTTAAATATTGCCACCGTTTTGTGTCTAGAGCTACTAAGCAGAGCTATGTGTCTCCATGGTTACAGACCACAAACCTTATGTCGTCAGATCCTGCAGTCTTAGGCCTCTTTCACACGAGCGTGTCCGGATTAGGTCTGGATGCGTTCAGTGAAAATTGTGCGATTTCAAAGGCAAAGCCATTCAGTTTTGTCTGAGATTGCGTTCAGTTTTTTCCGCACGGGTGCAATGCGTTTTGATGCTTTTTTCACGCGCGTGATAAAAAACTGAAGGTTTACAAATAACATCTCCTAGCAACCATCAGTGAAAAACACATCGCACCCGCACTTGCAATGCGTTTTTCACACAGCCCCATTCACTTCTATGGGGCCAGGGCTGCGTGAAAAATATAGAATATGCTGCGATTTTCACGCAACGCAGAATTGAGGTGTGAAAAACAGCGCTCATGTACACAGACCCATTTAAATGAATGGGTCAGGATTCAGTGCGGGTGCAATGCGTTCACATCGCGCATTGCACCAGCGCGGAAAACTCGCTCGTGTGAAAGGGGCCTTACTCCTTCCAGATATCCAACTGAATGTTGGTTAGGTAAAAGGAGAAGACAGCGTGAGTGCTGTGACTGCAGAATCAAAGTTGAAAACACAACAGTGGGAATGTTTTAACCAAAAAAAAAAATATACAAAAGTCAAATCCTCACACAGCTAGAGTGATTTAACTCTATTACAAAAAATGATATACTTTTATTTTTCCTAATTTATGTGCATTAATACTATAAATAAACAAAATAAAAAATAAAAAGTTACAGCTTTCAGAATGCAAGGATGGGAAAAAAAAAAGGCCTTAACTCCTTAGGCTTGTTTCACACTAGCGGCAGGATGGATCCGACAGTGATCCATGCTGCCGCTAGTTCAAGTGTGTCGCCGGACTGCCGCTCCTTCCCCATTGATTATAATAAGAGCGGGGGCAGAGTTTCGGCACAGCACGGCCAGAGGCCGCCGGACTAAAACTACGACATGTCCGACATTTAGTCCGGCAGCCTCTCGCCGTGCTGCGCCGAAACTCCACCCCCATTATAGTCAATGGGGACGGAGCAGCAGTCCGGCGACACACTGGAACTAGCGGCAGGATGGATCCGACAGGCTGAACAGCCTGTCGGATCCGTCCCACCGCTAGTGTGAAACTAGCCTTAAAGAGGTTTGATATTGATGGCCATCAGATCCGTTTGGGGGTGTCTTACACTCCACACCCCTGCCGATCACTTCAATAGGAGCAGCTCTGCAGTTATCAGCTCCACCCATTACCTAATAGACAAAGCGGTGTAGTTACAGCACCACAAAGCGTGCAGCGGTTTTTGTCTGGTCGCCTCTCGGCATGTTTGCCATGCTGCAGCCGGTCCCCATTATAGTTAATGGGGCCAGGCAGACTTCAGGCAGTACACGTGTGCAAACGGTAGTACAGATCCGGCAGGCTGTTTCCCTGCCGGAAAAGTTTACCGTGAGTTACAAAGTAGTCTAAGTGGGCCCTTGTTTAAAGCCTCAACATATATAGAGGATATCAACAAGGGGAATTTTCTTTTCATCTTTCAGTCCTTTTGTAATTTACAGCTGGTAAATAGATGTTCAATTAAAGGGGTTAGCCCAGAAAAATTATTTATCACCTATATATAGGATCCCAGTGGTCGGAATACCATGGACAAAGGGCCCCCCCAAGTCGCTTCTGCGAACGGAGCGATAGTGCGCAGGTCAGTCCACCGCTCCATTCACTTCTATGGGACCGACACAGACCGTGCTCCATCAGCCCCTGTAGAAGTATTAACGCTCCATTCAGAGGTGACGGGGGTCCCTTGTTCTCGTGAGGGGATTAGTGGTCAGACTTCTGTGAACCGTTATTTATCACCTATCCTCTACATAGTTGATAGATAATTTTTCATGGTGTCTATGAGAGGCTTATTGAGAATCTCATAGAAATGCAAAAGGAGTCTTGACTGAACTGTAGAGTCAGCGTGCAGGTCACATGGTGCAATTGAGGAATGGAAAAGGACTGATCATTTTAGAAGTCCCCCATCAGAAAGAAAATTTGCAGCATGGCTATTTGTTGGATACAAACTACAAGTGGGCCAAACAATAAAAACTTTAACTAGAGTTTTGCTTTAAAGAGTTTTTCCAAGATTTTATACCGATGACTAATCCTGGATAGGTCATTAGTATCTGATCTGTTAAGGTCCAACACCCGGGACCCCCGACGATCAGCGGTTTGAGAGGGCACCGGCGCTCCTGTGAGCACTGCAGCCCTCTCTTTGCTTTTCCTAGGCCATGTGACGTCACGTTCATTGGTCACATGGCCTAGAAGCAGCTCACCCCCATTGAAGTGAATGGAGCTGAGCGCGATACCAAGCACTGCCGCTATACAATTTACGGAGCTGTACTTGGTACACGGCGAGAAGGCAGCGGTGCTCACAGGAGCGCTGGTCCCTTCTCCAACAGCTGAGCAGCAGGGACCCCAGGTGTCAGACCCCCACCATTCAGATACTCATGACTTATCCTGAGAGTAGGTCATCAGTATCAGTTTGTATTACTGTAATTAAAGGGGTATTCTGGTTACATGACTGAGAATAGTTGCTAGGACTCCCACCGATCACGAGAATGGGGACCCCGTGGAGCCACCCCCAAAATGAACAGCCGAGTTCAGAGCTCAGCTACCTCCGAAACACCCATAGATATGAATGGAGGGGCTGTGTGCATGATCGACCTGGGGTGGGGTTCCATGGGGTACAGGGTTCCTGTTCTCTTGATCGGTGGGGGGCCCAGCTGTAGGATATCCAGTGATCTAATAGTTATCCCCCATCCTGTGGAAAGGGAATAACTTCATATAACCGGAATATTCCTCAATTTTTATGGAGGTGGTGGGGGTGGAAGGCTGTAACTTGTCAATAAACCCCGCCCCACAATACCATACACATTTATTACCAGGACGTGGTGTAGAGATAAGCGGCTACTCACACTTTCATTTCTCCGCTGGTTCTGTTTTTACGGGTCTTTGCTGTTTACTGGAATTGGCTGAAGATTTATTAAGTTCCTCTCCGGTGAGAAGAGCTCGGATTTCAGATGGAATTTTACCTTGATCCATCGCTTTACACCACTGCTTGTACTAGATGGACCGGAAGACAGAGAAGGGTAAAAGATAATGCAACCCAATAAAACAGAATATCACGTCAAGGTCCACAGGGGGGAAGGGGCCACGGACAGTACATGGCGCATACAAAAAAAAAGTCCAAGAAACCACTTTATTTTTTTTCTCCTTATCGCTTGCGATTAGGAGATTTTTTTTGGAGTACTGTTTTTTCCCCTATAGAGAAAAAGATGAAAAAATGCCTTAAAGGGCTTCTGTCACCCCCCTTAACCCATTTTTCACTAGCTGACATTAGCTATTTGCTAATGTCAGCTGAGTTGAAATATATATTTATTACCTTGTCCGAAGTTGTAATTTACGTGAAAAAGGCACTTTTATTATATGCAAATGATCTTGCTACCAGCAAGTTGGGCGCTACTTGCTGGTAGCCGCATCTCGATAGTATGCACGCCCTCCTCGTTTGATGACAGGGCCAGCGCTTTCTCCTCCTCGCACTGGCCCTGTCTGAAGATAAATCCCGCGCCTGCGCCGTACCGCTCAGTAGTCGGCGCAGGCGCTCTGAGTGAGGACGCGAGCTTGTCGCTCCGTCCTCAGTGCGCCTGCGCCGACACGTCACCGCTACACCCGCTTCCCTTCCGGGTGTAGCGGTGACGCATCGGCGCAGGCGCACTGAGGACGGAGCGGCAAAGCTCGCGTCCTTCAGAGCGCCTGCGCCGACTACTGAGCGGTACGGCGCAGGCGCGGATTTATCTTCAGACAGGGCCAGTGCCAGGAGGAGAAAGCGCTGGCCCTGTCTATCAAACGAGGAAGGGGGCGTGCATAATTCATCGAGATGCGGCGGCTACCAGCAAGTAAACGCCCAACTTGCTGGTAGCGAAGATCATTTGCATATAATAAAAGTGCCTTTTTCACGTAAATTACAACTTCGGACAAGGTAATAAATATATATTTCAACTCAGCTGACATTAGCAAATAGCTAATGTCAGCTAGTGAAAAATGGGTTAAGGGGGGTGACAGAAGCCCTTTAAAAAGCCGCAGCTTCAACATGCTGCGTTTAAAGAGATAAAAAGTCACCAATCTGAAAAAATGTCAGACAAAAAACTCTGCATTTCATAATTTAACATTTACTTTGAGCTACCAAAAGGAATACAAAAAATAAGCGGGTTAAAAAAAAAAGCCATAAAAGAGGCCAGAAAATACCTAGGCCGCTTTCACAGAGTCAGTGTTTGATCAGTGATTGTGAACAAGAACATCTGGGTCAAAAACAAAGAAAAGGTACAAATCTTTCCTTATAGCCTCTTGCACGACCGTATGGCTTTTTAAGTAGTTTGCGGTTCGCAAAAACGGATCCGCAAAAAATATGGATGACGTCCGTGTGCATTCTGTTTTTTGCGGAACGGAACAGCTGGGCCCTGATAGAACAGTATTATCCTTGTCCGTAATGCAGACAATAATAGGACATATTCTATCTTTGAACGGAAAAACGGAAGGCATACGGAGTCAATTGAAATGAATGGTTCTGTATATGGTCCGTAAATGGAAAAGAAAAAAAAACGTTTGTGTGCAAGAGGCGTTATACCTCATATCTGTGTAGTCTCCACTGCTGGTTTGGTATCACAATCATTGATGGAAATCACTGACCAAACACTGACTGTGTGAAAGCGGCCTTAGGGCTCATGCACATGGCCTATGCCCGGCGGTGGCCGTATTGCGGCCCGCATACAGCGGGTCCGCAATACACGGGCACCGGCCGTGTGCACCCCGCATCACGGATGTGGACCCATTCACTTGAATGGGTCTGCAATCTGGCAGATGTGGTGCAGTGTGGAATGTAAGCATGGACCGGAAGCCCACGGAAGCACTATGGCGAGCTTCCGTGGTGTGTCTGTGCTGTGCCTCTGCACCGCAAAAAAATAGAACACGTTCTATTTTTTTAGGGTGCGGACGGATCACGGACCCATTCACGGAAAAGAAAAAAAAACGTTTGTGTGCAAGAGGCGTTATACCTCATATCTGTGTAGTCTCCACTGCTGGTTTGGTATCACAATCATTGATGGAAATCACTGACCAAACACTGACTGTGTGAAAGCGGCCTTAGGGCTCATGCACATGGCCTATGCCCGGCGGTGGCCGTATTGCGGCCCGCATACAGCGGGTCCGCAATACACGGGCACCGGCCGTGTGCACCCCGCATCACGGATGTGGACCCATTCACTTGAATGGGTCTGCAATCTGGCAGATGTGGTGCAGTGTGGAATGTAAGCATGGACAGGAAGCCCACGGAAGCACTATGGCGAGCTTCCGTGGTGTGTCTGTGCTGTGCCTCTGCACCGCAAAAAAATAGAACACGTTCTATTTTTTTAGGGTGCGGACGGATCACGGACCCATTCAAGTTGAATGGGTCTCGATCCGTCCTGGCCGCCGCACGGATGTTGCCCTGGATTGGGGACCGCAAATTGCAGTCCCCAATGCACGGAACGGCTGCACAACGGCCGTGTGCATAAGCCCTTACACTATATGGGTAGGTTCACATCTCCGCTAATATAATAATCTGGTAGTCCGTTTCGGCAGATAAACAAAATACTGAAGTTACTGTCATAGCCGAATCCCTATTGACTTTAATGGGATCTAGCTTAAATGCCGCCATTTAGGATGGAAAGCTGCCGGTTCCCATTATACTGAATGGGGATGTGGCAGTGCACAGCCGTGTCTGGCTATGACGGGTACAGTAACTCCCGCTCTGCTGAAACAGACTACCGGATTATTTTAGCAGAGATGTGAACCCACCCTAAAAGGCAGCTGCAGCAGGAAACTGTATGAAAGAGACCCTACCACAAGGTGGCGCTTCAGGACTTGTGATTCTGAGGGATGCTGATGTCCTGACTTTCTATCCATTTCTATCTCCCTTCCTTTTGCAGGTCAATATAGTCGCATTGCTCTCTGTTATCAGCCATTTCAGGCAGGAGAGCGATGGAAGCAGTCCTTTCTATGTCCAGAGAGGACACACACAGCATCAGTCTATAGAATCACATCCACAGCACAAATTGATAGTTTGGTACAATGTATCAGCCTGAAGTCAAGGCAGATTAGATCACAAAGGACTGCCTACACTGGATACAATTGCAGCAAACCCTCAGCTGTAATACTGGTTTTCAGCTTCTAGATACAAGAAATATAGTAGAGGAATAGAAGATAATGAGAATCATGTATTGTGCCCCTCTACGCCAGACACTGCCATATAAAAGTCACATCGCACGCGTCCATTTTGTGACTTTTTAAATGCCTGCGCACCAACATATAGCTGCAGGTTGCATCCTTATCCCATTTTCACTGGTGGGGACTGGTGGAGCGGGGTGGGGTGTGGCAGGGCCATCAGCCGTGGCAAATTCACAGGCATAAACGACAACTGAAATCTACTCTACTAGGGACTGGCGCACAGAATGGCGGAGGATGCGCCTAAATTAAGATCACCCTCAAGTAGCCCAGCGGATATCAAGGACCAGTGTTTCACGGGCTTGAGTGGGTGCTAGTATTTAGGAAGTCTGACTTACCATCTCCAGCTCCTCCCTCAGCGCACAGATGGCTCGTTCCCGGCTGGACACCAACTCCTCCAGGTACTGGTAACGCAGTTTCTTCCGGGCTCGACATTCCCGCGCGCTCTGACGGCTTCGCTCCAGTTTGGCTTTCAGGTCAATTTTGGCTGGTTTCCTCCCCCTCTTTCCAGGCTTCTTCACCTTTCCTCCAGATACCTGTAAAGATGATTGGCCTGAGAAAAAACTGTATTCTGACATTGATTTGTATTACCTAAATCACATGCAGAGCTGCGCTCACAATTCTGCCGGTTTCCTGCTTGTTTGGCATCTGTAGAGAGCATTATAATGCATTGTGGGAGCCTTAGTGATTACACACTATCCCACAATGCAAGGCAGCATAGAGCAGGTAAGACATGAGGGGGCGTGTCTGTCAGCAAACTTCTGAGGGGGCGTGTCTGTCAGCAAACTTCTGAGGGGGCGTGTCTGTCAGCAAACTTCTGAGGGGGCGTGTCTGTCAGCAAACTTCTGAGGGGGCGTGTCTGTCAGCAAACTTCTGAGGGGGCGTGTCTGTCAGCAAACTGACAACAGATTCCAGGAGTTAGCCAATGAGATTGTGAGTGCTGCTCCGAAGGTCCAGCCCCGGGGCAACCCCCTCCCCTGGTTGTCATGACAGCCCTGGTCCTGGCCAGTGGTCCTCCTCCCCAGCAGCCCGGTCCAGTAAGCGCTGCACTGGTTATAATGGAGCAGGCAGCTGTAGATTATAGCAGAACTTGGCTTCTTATGCTCTTACCTTGTTTTCCTCCATGTCGCTGATGCTTTGTGCTCCGAAGAAAGCAGATGGTATTCTATGGCAGCTTCCCCCTGATGTGCGCTCAGCACTACTGGGCCCCTGAGTCGTCCTGTGGCCCCTAACACGGCTACTAGACGCCGTACAGCTCTTTACAGGCCCTTGAGGAAAAAGCCCAGTTTGTTTACAATCGCTCAGCTGACTCCCGATCCTTTAAACGGGAAGTGGCGTGGAGACTTATGGGAAATGTAGTTCTTCACCTCCACACACCCCCATCTGGGTCGTGTCTACGAGGGACTTGCTCCTGATGTCACGGGAAGAGGTGGAGTCTCGTGACCTAATGGGCGGGGCCGCGAGGATTACGGAAGAAACATCAGTGCACGCTGGTGAAGAGAGGGGGAGTCACTGATTGGCCCCGTGTGTAGAGGGAGAAATGGAGTATCTTTGACATGGAACTATTTTTTATTTATTTGAAATTGTGTTTTTTTTATTACTGGAGACTGTATGGTGGAGGTTTTGAAGAAAGGTGTTTTATTTATTTATTTTTATTATGTAACTGGTGGAGGGGGGTGATGTTATTTACATGGGACTGTCTGGTGGAGGGGGGTGATGTTATTTACATAGGACTGTCTGGTGGAGGGGGGTGATGTTATTTACATGGGACTGTCTGGTGGAGGGGGGTGATGTTATTTACATGGGACTGTCTGGTGGAGGGGGTGATGTTATTTACATGGGACTGTCTGGTGGAGGGGGCTGAATCGAGGGAAGTGGTTATTTACATGGGACTGTCTGGTGGATGGGAGTAGTGTTATTTATATGGGATTGTATGTTGGAGGGGAGTGAAGTTTATTACATGAGACTATATGTTGGAGGGCACTGTAGGGAGACAAGTAAAGTTTCTCACATGGGACTGTAAGTTGGAGAGGCTGAAGGGAGTGGAGTAAAGATTCTTACATGGGACTGAAGTGAGGGAAATTGCATTACTTGCTAAAGGGAGGGGAATGATGTTTTGCACATGGGGCTGTATGTTGGAGTGGGTTGAAGGGAGGGGGAGAGAAGTTTCTTACATTGGACTGTGTGTTAGAGGTGCCTGAAAGGAGGGATGTTTTTACTCGGGACTGTATGTTAGAGGGGGAGAAATGTGTTTGTTTGTTTGTTTTTTTTTCTGTGTTTTTTTTTTTTTACATTGGAGTCTTCGTTGGAGGGGAGAGATGTTCCTCAGAGTGGGACTGTATATTGGTGGTGGGCCATAAAATGGAGATACTCTAGATGGGTATTAAACTATGTTTATAGGCTTTCTGATAATGGTGACTTTGTTGCAGTTTTGTGATTTTATTTTCTCTAACTTTATTCATCGAGTCTTTTTTCCCCCAGCCTGTGACCCCACAGCATTGTTACAGCGCCCCGACTGCCCAAGAGCTTGGAGAAGTGGTCAGTGTAGTGACTAGGGTTGTTTCGGGTATCAAAGTTTCGATACCCATTCGATACTTTTCTCTGGTAACGAGCTCGATACCAGGATTGTTTTTTTTTTTTTTATCGATACTGGGCTGCACTACTGCACAGCCCAGTAACCGAGAACAGAGAACGTGGCTGCGCCGCTGTCAGTGCGGCCATGTTCTTCTCGGCAGCACGGGCAGAAGCAGGCAGTGTCTCCCTCCCCCTGTGCTGCCGCTGCCACCAATAGAGGGAGATGGGGTGGGCACACTGGCCACCAATATAAATACAGGCAGAAGAAACACACTGCCGGCACCTGCCTGTGACAGAGCGCTGCGATCAGAGGCAATTAACCCCACCTGAGGGGTTAACTGCTGCCTGTATTTATATATGAAATGTTACTACTAGAGATGAGCGAACTTTAAAAAAAAGTTTGACGTTCGGGTTGTGGTAATCGCCGCATCCCGTTATGGATTCCACTACCGCGGACTATCGCGGCATATGGAATCCATAAGGGGCGGCTTCCACCAACCCGAACTGTTGAACAACCGAGGACCTGGGGTGACGTCACCGTCATGTGATCAGTGCAGGGGGTGTGGCTCAGCACGGGAAATCCAATGCTGAGCCACGCCCCTGCACTGATCACATGACGGTGACGTCACCCCAGGTCCTTCGGCTGTTCAACAGTTCGGGTTGGTGGAAGCCGCCCCTTATGGATTCCATATGCCGCGATAGTCCGCGGTAGTGGAATCCATAACGGGATGCGGCGATTACCACAACCCGAACGTCAAACTTTTTTTTTAAAGTTCGCTCATCTCTAGTTAGTACTCATTGGTGGCCAGTGCCCCCCCCCCCTCCCCAGTATTAAAACATTAGTGGCCAGTGTGCCCCAACCTGTCCCCAGTATTAAAAGAAATTATTGGTGGCCAGTCGCCCTACCCCATCCCCTCTTCCTCCCCCCCCCCTTCAGTATTAATATCATTGGTGGCAGTGGCCACAGGGTCCCCTCAACTCCTCTCTTCTGATCGGAGCCCCAACAGTGTAATGCTGGGGCTCCGATCTGTTACCATAGCAACCAGGACGCTACTGAAGTCCTTGCTGCCGTAGTCAGCTCCCTGCTGCTGTGTGCACAGTGCAGCAG
Organism: Bufotes viridis; assembly: GCA_033119425.1. Classification (NCBI taxonomy): domain Eukaryota; kingdom Metazoa; phylum Chordata; class Amphibia; order Anura; family Bufonidae; genus Bufotes; species Bufotes viridis. The sequence continues at coordinate 418,071,055 of CM065590.1, read as the reverse complement.
GGAGAGTGTGAGATCCTATTCACCCTGATAGAGCTCTATTAGGGTGAATAGGATGAGAATATCCCAGGTTCTAGCCCCTAGGGTGGAAATAGTTAATAAATAAACTGTAAAAAAAAGTTTAAAAAGTACACCAAAATATTAAGTATAAATCACCCCATTTCCCAATTTTACATATAAAATATATAAACAATAAATAAATAAAATATTACATATCGCCGCGTCTCAAAAGTCCAAACTATTAAAAAATCCTCTTTTATGCGGTGAATGCCGTAAAAGAAAAAAAAAATACATGATTCGCCATTTACTTTTAGTCGCCTTGTCCCCCCAAAAAATAGGATAGGACTGTTGTATTATAAGCCGGCGGTTCCATAAAATGTGGAATGCACGCGGCTTTTTTTGGCGTTTTATTTTTTCGCGTGGTATCGCAATACTTTTTTATGGTGTTGATACCGAATCAAAATTTTGGTATCGAAACAATTCTAGTAGTGACAACCGGTATTAAATTAAAGGGTGTTAAAGGGGGTTTGTGAGATTTGACTGATGACTTGGGTTGAGAGAAGCATGCTTCAGGTCATAGATCTAAGGTCGCTTCATTGAAAACTTTGTTTGAATGCTGTATAGAGACCCGTCTCTATACAGCATTCAAATGTATGGGCTCCGCCGAGGTGAAATTAGTTAAGTCCGAAGTCTCAAGAATTTGGCGTTCGATTTGACAACTTGAAAAACATTTTAAAACAGCAATCTGAAGTCCGCTTCAGTACCGAGGTACCAGTCAGTACCAACGCCAACTTCGGATTGCAGTTTTAAAATGGTTTTCAAGTTGTCAAACCAAACGCCAAATTCTTGAGACTTTGGACTTAAAGGGTTTGTCTGAGTTATGGAAAAAAATATATAGCACTGTAAATCTGATGGTCAGCAATATATATCTAAGCTAAGTAAGTTTTAGGCAAACAAATTACTATTTTCTCATTTCCCTGGTTCTCTTCTGGCCCTTTTGTTTACCTGCAGTAACAACGATCTCTGCCCCTCCCCCTGCACTGCTAAGGGAGTGAATACAAGAGCTTCCCTGAGTGACATGTCTGCCTGCTGAGAGACTCAGCAGCATGTTGTATGTGTAGAACTACAAGTCCTAGCTGTATAATGACACTGCTAAGGGAGTGAATACAAGAGCTGCCCTGCGTGCTGGGAGACTCAGCAGCATGTTGTATGTGTAGAACTACAAGTCTTAGCTGTACAATGACACTGCTAATACACACAGGATCTTCCCCCTACCTGCAATTCTCTGCAGAACTTCTCTTTCAGCTCCTGTGCCCAGCATTTGTCTCCTCACTGCCTGCAGCTACACAGTAAACACTTCAGCCCTGAGACTGTGCAGCTGAAGGGGTTATGAATCCTGGGAGAGAGCAATAAGCAGCAGTGAAGGGGGGACCTGGCCAGAACAGTGACATCTCCTGTACAGGCTTGTGCACAAACATTATCAGAGCAGGGAGAGAAGCTGACATCACAGGTTATGTGTCCGTGAAATCTGAGAAACCAGCCACTGGAGATAACGTGAGTTAATTGGAAAGCTGTTACATTTGCCTAGTTAGGGACGATTGGTGGGGGGTGTCGGGAGTCGGATCCCAGCCGATGTGATATTGATGATCTATCCTGGGAATAGGTCATCAATATAGGAAGCTGGCTAACCCCTCTAATTACCTATTCTCCCCAAAAAACAATCAGACACAAAATCAGCCATATACAACAGCATATGAAAAACATTCAACTGAGGCCTCATGCACACTACTGTTCCGTTTTTTTGTGGTCTGCAAATTGCGGATCCAAAACACGGAAGCCGCCCGTGTGCCTTCCGCAAATTGCGTAAGGCAGGCATGCTCAACCTGCGGCCCTCCAGCTGTTGCAAAACTACAACTCCCACAATGCCCTGCTGTAGGCTGATAGCTGTAGGCTGTTTGGGCATGCTGGTAGTTGTAGTTCTGCAACGGCTGGAGGGCCGCAGGTTGAGCATGCCTGGCGTAAGGGAATGGGCGGCACATTATGGAGATGCCTATTCTTGGCCACAAAACAGACAAGAATAGGACATGTTATATTTTTTTTTGCGGGGCTACGGAACGGAGCAACGGATGCAGACAGCACACGGAGTCGGATGTGGTTTTTATGTATCCGAAAAACTGGATCTGGCACCATTGAGTTACATGGGTTTTGGTGCAGGATCCAGCCTGTTCAGTTTTCCACGCCCGACACAAAAAGCAACAAACTGGAACAGAATGCATTCTGCTGCACTCCGTTCTGGTTTGTTCAGTTTTGTTGCAATTGACAATGAATGGGGACAAAACTGAAGCGCTTTCTTCCGGTTTGGACATCCTCTGCCAGATCTCAAAACCAGAATGGAAATCGCATATGTGAAAGTAGCCTTACCCTCAGTTCACACTTGCGCGTTTTACAGCGCGTTCGAACGCGCTGTAAAACGCATAACCAATGCAAACCAATGCTTCCCTATGGGACTGGTTCACATTTTCGCGTTTCACAGCGCGTTCGAACGCTCTGAAAAACGCCCGACGCATAAACAAGTACTTGAGCTTTTTTTGGGGCGTTTGTCGCGCGTTTTGGCCCATAGACTTCAATGGGAACGCGCAACGCTTGTATTTTGCGCATTTTTGACACTGAAAACGCGCGTTCGAACGCGCGTTTATGAATTTGCAACATGCTGGAAAGGCCAAACCCCAGCTCTGATTGGCCAAACTTCATATTGACAGGGATATTTGGTCATTGGACAACACTGCAGTCAATCACACAAACGCGCATTTATTATTTCCAAAAACGCGCGTAAAACACGCGTCTCAGAAACGCTCAGGTCTGAACCCAACGTAAAGGTACTTTCACACTAGCGTTTTTCTTTTCCGGCATTCAGTTCCATCCTAGGGGCTAAATACCGGAAAAGAACTGATCAGTTTTATCCCAATGCATTCTGAACGGAGAGAAATCCGTTAAGGATGCATCAGGATGTCTTCAGTTCAATCACTGTCAGGCGTTTTGGACGGAGGAAATAACGCAGTATGCTGCGGTATTATCTCCGTCCAAAATGCCTGATTACTTGTCGGATCCGGCATTAATTTACATTGAAATGTATTAGTGCTGGATCCGGCATTAAAAATACCGCAATTACGGATCCGGCATTCTGGTCTGCGCATGTGCAGACCTTTAAAAATGTGGAAAAAATAAATCCCGGATCAGTTTTGCCTGATGACACTGGAAAAACGGATCCGGTATTGCAATGCATTTTTCTGAGTGATCAGGCATTTTTCAACGGAACTGCCTGCCGGATCACACTGCCACAAGTGTGAAAGTACCCTAATTTGTCCATTTATAGCTTTGATTTTTTCACCTCCTGTCAGAGGCGTTGCTAGGGTCTCAAAAGATCTGGGGCCCAAGCCCCAATGAATATGGCTCAGTTCTCTAAGTCGACTATCCCCCACACACCACATTTTTCTGTACTTGCTATACAGCAGCAAATACCTGTTACATTCAGGGCCTCCCAGGTGACGTCTCCTCCAATGTAGATCTTCTCTGTCATTATCTTCTCCATTCGGTATGTATAACTTCTCTCAGCCGCCTCGCCTCTGTAGTGTGTAACACACAGACATCTTAGCTTCCTCACTTCTCTATTATCACCGCCCAACCTTGAGTCCCAACAGAGTTATCCTGCTGCTCGCTGTGCTCCGCAATATCCCAAATACTATCCTGAAGAAAAAGGAGTGCCCCCCCCCATAATAATAGTGCTCCTTATAGTCCCACCAATAGTAATTCCCTTCTAGAATGCCCTCATTAGTAACACTGCCACTTACAGTGCCTCCAACAGTGATAATGCTCCCCAAGAATGCCCCCACTAGTAATACTGCCCCCAACTGTAAAAATGCTCCCCACGAGTGCCCCCCATTAATAGAAGAACCCTCCAGTATAAATAGTACCCTCACAGAGCCCTGAGTAGAAATAAGGCCCCCCTATTGTTCCCCCAGTGGTAATAAAAGTCTCTACATCTAAAGTCCTATAGAGCCCCCAGTAGTAATAAGAATGCCTATAATGTCCCCTGGGTTTATAATACCCCTACAGTACCCCCAGTATTTATACTGCCCCCTACTTTTATAATGCTCATCCTGAAGTGCCCCCAGTATTTATAATGCCCCCTGCAGTTATATTCCTCCCTTCACCATACAGCCCCATGTAAATAACATCACACCATCTCTCCTGCCCCCTCAAATATACAGTCCGGTGTAAATAACATCACTCCTGTCCCGTCAGCCCCTCCAATATATAGTCCCATGTAAATAACATTATTTCCCTCCCTCTGCCATAGAGTCCCATGTAAATAACATCACACCATCTCTCCAGCCCCCTCCAATATACAGTCCCATGTAAATAACATCCCTCTCTATCGACAGCCACCTCCAAAATACAGTCCCATATAAATAACATCACCTCCTCCCCAGCCGCCTCCAACATACAATCCCATGTAAACATCACCCCCTCAACATACAGTCCCATGTAAAGGATATCACCACCTCCCCAGCCGACTCCAACATGCAATGCCATGTAAACATCACCCCCTTAACTTTCAGTCCCATGTAAATAACATCACTCCCCCAGCAGCCTTCAACATACAGTCCCATGTAAATAACATTGCCCCCTCAACATTCAGTCCCATGTAAATAACATCACTTCCTCAGACCCCTGTAACATTTAGTCCCATGTAAATAACATCACTCCCTCCCAAGGCCACCATCAACATACAGTCCCATGTAAATAACATCACCCTGCCCCAGCTCCTTCCAATATTCAGTCCCATGTAAATAACATGGTCCCTTCCTACAGCTGCCATCAATATCCATTCCCATGTAAATAACTTCCCTCCATTCAGCCCTAACATACAGTCCCAGTTAAATAACCCAACTCTCAGCCTTGCTCTGCCTCTCCCGTCACTTACCTCTCCTCATGTAGCAGACATCACCAGAGCTTCTTCCCCCAGGACTTCACCTCTTCACTGCAGTCCTCTCCTGCACTGGTCACATGATGGTGACATCATCGCAGGTCCTTCTCAACCACTGCCTGTTTTACTGGTCACATGACCTGTGATGCCACCATCAGCTCTTCCAGTGCATTAGATTCAATTGTATGCCATCCTGAGGACAGCAATACAGTTGTATCAAGCCGGCTGACAGGACATTCGGGGCCTGGGACAAACATCAGGGGCCCAGGTCCCGAATGTTTTAACCTAGCAACGCCCCTGCCTCCTGTGAAGAGCTATCGGTACAGGGAGGAGGTGTTATCAGTGACTAATAGCACTGAGTGTATAAATGTGCATAGACATAGCTGTCACTGATAACTCCTCCTCCCTGTACTGATAGCATGCGCAGCTTGCTGTTCTTTTATTGCCGTGGAAGTTCCAAAAATAGCCAAGTGAGCGCAGCCATCCCTCCATCATAGAGTGACTGCACATGCGTAGCTGTTCTCTGTTCACTTTGGGGGTCCCATTCTTAAGATAGGAGCGGACCCTAGAGATATGCCTCAGTGTTCCAGATGGGAAATACCCCTTTAAGTGTCTAGAATGGAGTTGCTCCTAGCAAGTCCTCCCTTTAGTAACTACATTCTAGTATCTTCCCTACAGAACTTTCTAGAATGAAGTTTCCGCTGTTAGATCCAACAACTCCATTCTAGTCATCTCACCAGTGAACTGTCTAAAGTGGAGTTGCAGTAGGGAAGATCTGCAAGGAGCAGGATAGGTTATATAAGATTAGCGGGGGTCCAGCACTCATACAAGTGCCATGTTGTGTTCACGGTTTACCTGTTCGACATTGCAGTGGTGGAGCAGTGTAACTACAGCTGCTCAGTCCCTTTCATTGAAAGTGAATGGGATAGAGCCGCTGTAATTACACTGCTCTACATACGCAAGACATGAGTAGTACTGCAGATAAGAAATCGAGATCACTTATCTTTATTTTCATCCAACCCACTTCTGATTCCCCCACTGTGCACTGACAACCGTATGTCGGATTACACAAACCGACTGCTGGTAACACAGCAGTATGGACTACTGTATGTAATGCAGTATTTTTGCCAATGTGGCGGCGCAGTATGATAATATAAATGAGCTATTTGGACACTTTTTAGGGTATTCCAGTTATAACAAGCTATTCCCTATCCATTTCTATGGGAGCGCTGGAGATAGCCGAGTACAGCGCTTGGCTATTTCTGGCGCTCCTATAGAAATGAATGGATCGGTGGTACGCTTTTTTTTTTTACCAGCCATGCTGTCCATTTCAGGGTGGGATCCACGGGTAATAATGCACTAACACAATAGATGCAAGCATTATATATAGACTAAGCCCTCACTCTGATATGATAAAATTTGAGACTCTCAGACAATATAGTTTGATCAAAACATATCTGTGCCCGCCTGCCAACACCAAGGTGGTCTCAGTCAGGCAGGTCCTACTCTAAACCTACCTATGCCATTGGGCATCTATGTTTAGGAGAGCAGACCCTGCACATATAGTGTGCTGCTCCTAGTTACCTCTGTGTGCATCCAGCAGCCGATAAGAGGAGGAGCACGCACACCTATATGTACCACCTAATCAAGGCGGCCTGTTTGATAGGAGGGGCAAAATTGCACAAGAATGCTACTCCCAGGATAAAATAGAATCGCATTCACACTTAAAGGTGCTACTACCTCAAATGTATACTACAAACTAGGGGTGGGCGATATGGCCTAAAATTTATATTGCGATATAATATGAAGCATGTGCGATATGCGATATATATTGCGATATAAATTTTCTATATTGGAGGGGGGGTTGTTAAACTTTTTTGTTTTTTTTTTCCTTCAACTTTTTATTTAATAACTATTTAGCCTCCTTTAGGGGCTAGGACTCTTGTGCTATTCACCCTGATAGATCTCTATTAGGGTAAATAGGACTTGACACTGTCCCTGCTGCCCTGTGCTCTGTGCACACAGCAGCAGGGAGCTGACCATAGCAGCCAGGACATCAGTAGTGTCCTGGCTGCCATGGTAATCGATCGGAGCCCCAGGATTACACTGCTGGGGCTCCGATCACAACTGCCACTGCCACCAATGATGGGGGGGGGGGCCACTGTGCCACCAATAAGTGAATAGAAACATAGCCTGCATGTGCCGGCCATATACCATACTGGGCCTCTGTGACTGCACTCTGCGATTCACCGCAATTAACCCCTCATGTTCTGAGGGGTTAATTGCGGCGGATCGCAGCAGGCAGTCATAGAAGCGGGTATGATATATGGCCGGCACATGCAGGCATATAGGACCTTTAATTAGGGGGCACATAGGGGGCACTTACTATTATGTATGTGCGGGGCTCCGTCACATGGTGGGAACACCAGGGAGGAGACATCAGCTTCTCTCCCTGGGCGTTCCTTCTCCCTGCCTGTGACGTTCTGCCACAGGCCACAGTCCCTCCCCTCCTCCGCTCTCATTGGTAGCAGTGGCTACAGTCCCTCCCCTCCTCCTCTCTCATTGGCGGCTCTCAGTGGGGAGGGAGGGACTCCCTCCTTCTCCACTGTGCCGGCTCAGGAGAACATGGTATGTGCCGAGAGCGGCGCATACCATGTTCTACCGCGATATGGCGATATAGACAAAATCGATATCGTGGCACAAATTCATATCGCATATCGTCTATATCGCCATATCGTCCCACCCCTACTACAAACTAAGCAAAAATCACAGTTGCTGGATGCACATAGAGGTGTCTACAAGCAGCACACTATATGTGCAGAGTCTGCTCTCCTGAACATAGATGCCCATACGGTATACAGGCTCGGACTGGCCCACAGGGGTACAGGGGAATCCCCAGGTGGGCCCTGAGCAAGGTGGGCCCCTAGTCTCCCACCCCCTGCACAAGTGGCACATAACACAGTAGGCTTACTGCACTACATACATATATTCAATGCAGGGCACCAAAACCAGCAGATGTTCATATAAAAAACGTAAATTATTTATTATATTTGAATGTATCTGTACAGTGGCGCAGGTAGGCGGGCACAGACGTGTTTTGATCAAAATATATTTGGCTCAGAGTCTCAGATTCATATCATATCAGAGTAATGGATTAGTCCATATATAATGTTTGCATCTATTGTGTTAGTGTATTATCAGTTTCTGTGTTTTTTTTCATAAACGTAGCCATAGACATCCGCATATTTATTTATCATATCATGCAGGATGTGTTTACCTTAGTTTTTTTATCTTTTTTTTTCTGTGGGATCCACAGGGTATAAGGCCACCATTCCTATGATAGGTGGGGGTCCCAGCGGTACAACCCTCACCAATCTAATAGTTATCCCCTATCCTGTAAATAGAGGATAACTTGTCATTACGCTCTTTCATACTTACCTGCTCCCGGCGCGCCGTTCACTTCCTGGTTTCGGCAGGGGGCGGGCTCCATCTTGATTGGCGTCTTCTCCCGGCCGGGCCACGCGCTGGACTGAACGCGCACGTGCGCCCTGGTGACTTCTTCCTGGCAAGTATACTATACTGGCCAGGAAGAAGTCACCATAGCGCACGCGCGGTGTCGGCGTGCGCTTTCAGGACTGCGCGCGGCCCGGCCGGGAGAAAAGAAGAAGTCGTCTGCGCAAGCACAGCCACCGCGATTCGGGAGGAGAGCGGTGGCCGTAACCAGGGAAGACGGAAGACAACAGTCAGGTAAGTATATCTTCATTTTCTTCTAAGAATACCCCTTTAAAGCCTCAGAAGCCAGGAGCATAGTTCCCTGGTGTAACTTTAGAGTCAGACTACATAGAGAGAGGTGCAGCAGACAGAAGAAGCAAAGTATACAGTCAGCCTGTCAGTAGAGCAGAGCCAGAGAGAAACAGATGTAGCAGAGTCGAGTTTGCCTGCCAGTTTTAATGCTAAAGCCTGCTGTGACCAAGACAAAGTCTGTAAACCGTTTTGGAGAACGTTTATGCAAAGTAAAGCTGCTGTTCAACTACATACAAGGTCTGGACTCAATCTTTCTTTTAAATTCCTCAATTATTTCCCCTGTTTATTGCTTCGGAGCCAAAGCCTGGAGTCCAGCTGTATCCAGGTAGGAGCACCGTGACATATCTAAAGGGACATTTTAGGCCGCACTATACCACTCGGAATTCCTACACTTGGGTCGCATTATATGAAGGGCCCTAGGGAAAGGCGCCTGACGCATATGCCAGTAGGATCAGCTCAGATGCCTGGCACTATCGTGCGCTTGCACCATGGTCGAGACTATTGGAGCATGTGCAGTACATCTACATCTGCTTCCCCAGCAGCACAGATAACTACTGCACATGAGATGGCATCATCCTCCATTTTTTCTTGTAAAAGGACAGTGGGTGTTACCTGTCTATTTCTGCCCGTTGCTCCCTAGGACGGTGGTGCCATCTAAGAGACTGGAAGTCCTTAGTCCTGCCATCTTGGATCTTGGTTACTACACATGAATCCCTAGTAAGTTAGAGAGTTTACCTAGACAGATTGTCAGTATCTCGCATCTGGAGTCTTCAGGAGAGAACGTTATCCTCCAGTTTGAGAGAACTTGTAGCCAACCGTCTAGGTCAGGCATGTCCAAACTCTGGCCCTCCAGGTGTTGCAGAACTACAACTCCCATCATGCTCTTCTGTAGGTTAATAGCTGTAGGTTGTCCAGGAATGATGGGAGTTGTAGTTTTGCAACATCTGGAGGGCCGGAGTTTGGACATGCCTGGTCTAGGTTAACTACACATTGGTCCTCAAATTAGGCGGAGGCTGTCAGGATCAGGTCGGAAAACATTATCTTAGTCTGATACATCAATAGACAGAGAAGCATGCGATTGCAATCTCTGAAATGAGTGGGAATGAACTTGACTTGGGCATAAAAGAAAATTTCTGCAGTTCACATTCAGAGAGCCTTCAGTGTGGTGGCAGACCAACTGAGTTAAAGGCACTAAGGGTACTTTCACATTTGCGTTATTCTTTTCCGACATAGAGTTCCGTCAAAAGGGCTCTATGCCGGAAAAGAACTGATCAGGCATATCCCAATGCAATCTGAATGGATAGAAATCCTTTCAGTTTGCATAAGTATGCCTTCCGTTCAGTCACTGTCAGGCGTTTTGGCCGGACATAATACTGCAACATGCTGCAGTATTATGTCCGTCCAAAATGCCCGATCAGTCGCCGGAATGCCGGATCCGGCATTAATTTACATTGACTTGCATTACTGCCGGATCCGGCATTGCAAAACAACTGAAGGAAAAAGACTGCAAGACGAATCCGTCCATCCGCATGACAAGCGGAGAGACGGATCCGTTCTTGCAATGCATTTGTAGACGGAGCCGCACCCGGATCTGTCTACAAATGCTGTCAGTTGTCACATTGAACGGCGGATCCGGCAGGCAGCTCCGACAACGGAACTGCCTGCCGGATCACACTAACGCTAGTGTGAAAGTACCCTGAGTCCTAGGAGTATGGGCTGGGAGTTCTTCCATAAGATCACTCTGAGATAGGGAGTGCCAGAGATAGATCTCATGGCCACAAGGTTCAGTACCAAGGTGGAGAAGTTCTGTATATCTGGAGGAGATTCCATAGACAGAGGATAGTCTCTGTCCGTTCCGTGAAGGTTTAGGCTTACCTACACATTACCTCCTGTTTCCATGATATCAAGGATATTGATGAAGATCAGGCAAGACCAGGCTATGGTAAAAGCCATCATACTATTCTGGCCAAAGATTGTGGTTTTTCCCAACGTATTCAGATGAGTCAAGAGCAATATTGGAGACTTTCCATTGCAGAACCTGGTATTTTAGGGTACTCAGCTATGCCAAGCCCTTAATGCAATCTAGAGGGCTTCAGATGCAGTCATGAAGACCTTATTCAAGTCAGGAGCTGGCTCGACTTAGAAAGCATATGTTAGAATCAAGAGAATATTTTTAGCTTGATGTTCGTAGAAGGAGTTAGATGGTTCAGATCCATCTCTAGTTAAAATATTGGAATTACTACAGAAAGGCTTAGAGAGAGGACTTGCGTGTCTCTACCCTAAGAGTCCAAGTGGCGGCTACTGTACTTTATATCTGCTTTTCTAGGTAAGTTTTTCCCAAGAACTTTTACTCAAGATTAAGACCTATAGTTTTAAGGTTGGTGCCACAGTGGGACCTCTTGGTAGTCCTTAAGAGCCACTGCGCCCATACATTTGAGCCACTGAAGGAAGGTGATATGAAATTCCTGTCTTATAAGGTTGCATTTCTACTTGCCGTTACATCATCTGAGAGGCTTAGTCAGCTTCAGGCATTTCTACTTCTGAGCGGAATACTAACTTCCTCTCAGATACACACTTTACCTTCTCTCCAAAGTTTCCTTCCTTTGAAAATATCAACCATGTCATCTCCCTGTGTTGTTTCTCAAGCCTTCCTCTACATTCCCTAGACATTCCTACATATCTAAAAATTTACCTTCAGAGAACCAGTCTGTGCAGGAAGATTCAGAATTTGTTTGGGACTAACAAAGGCCTAAAGGCCTCTTAACCAATTCTAGGTTAGTGGATTAAGGAGGCCATCAAATTATCTTTTCAGTCTTGGAACCTCCTTCCTTTAAGCCCATTCTATCTGTTCCTTCACACCAATCGCCTGCTTGTTAGTGGAGGAGACCGCTGCTATTACTTGCAGTGACCTCCTCCAGAGTATTGGGAGGAGTGAACGCTAATGCTTGTCCCCATACTGAATCATTGTTTGCCTACAGCAGATCACGATTAGACACCACGATCTTCCACCGGCAAACAATAAATTTTAAACCTGTTGAAAGATTGCGATTGCCTGATGAACAAGCTGCTCGTTCATCGGGTAATCGGCGGCAGTATTGCACTGCCAGATCATCGCTAACAAGCGTTACTACAAAAGTTAGCGATGCTGTGGCAGACTATCTGACAGTCTAACACACCCTTTAGTTGAATCTTCTGAATTCAGAAAGGACTGCCTTTGGTCGGTCAGTTTCGAGTTGTAATAAAAAGGGGCTATGAGAGTAGCAGTTGTTTCTCATGAGAAATGTTTCTATTGTTTAGACTGCGGCCACTGTTGTGACTTTGTGGCATGAGAAGATTTCCGCAATGGTGTAAACTGGATAGGAGGGCACAAAGCCTCTGGGTACCACAATAACAATAAATAAATCTGATTACCAGCTAGGGCTCTCAGTAATAAAAATGACCAGTTAGGGCTAATGTATTACAGATAGCATGCAACTATCCCTAGTCACTGAAGAGAGAATGGCTCTGGGAGGCCACTGTTCACACAAAGACATTTGCTGTTGCAACACTGGTTAGGATTATAAACACTCGAGGGCGAGCTGCTTTGTGTGATACTTTGGAGCGTGAGACACTTTTGGGTAATGGTTGCTATATTCAGAAATATGACCCCCATGTGCAGTAGTGACTGCAAGATGCTAGGAAGATGCTACACATGGGGCTACAGCTCTGAGGCAACCCACAACTTCAATATTCGTGGAGCATGGAGGTACAAATAGGCTAGGAGGAAAATTACTATATTGGGGCTGGCTGTATGGGGGCTAATTACTATGTGGGGGGAAATTATTATGTGGGGATTACTGTGTGGGGGCAAATTATTATGGGAGGGATTACTATGTGGGGGCAAATTACTATATGGTTCAGTGTGGGGGAAACTACTGTGTGGGGGCAGTGTGGGGGAAATTACTATATGGGTCAGTGTGGGGCAAATTACTATGTGGGGGAAATTACTGTGTGGGGGCAGTGTGGGAGAAACTGTTGTATGGGGGCAGTGTGGGGGAAATTACTATATGGGTCAGTGTGGGGCAAATAACTATGTAGGGGCAAATTACTATATGGGTCAGTGTGGCGGAAATTACTATGTGGGGGAAATTACTGTGTGGGAGCAGTGTGGGGAAAACTACTGTGTGGGGGAAATTACTATGTGGGGCAGTGTGGGGGAAACTACTAAATGGGGGCAGTGTGGTGGAAATTACTGTATGGAGGCAGTGTGGGGGAAACTACTATGTGTGGGGGAAATTACTATGTGGGGAAGTGTGGGGGAAACTACTGTCAGCGGGTAGTGTGGGGCAAATTACTATATGGGGCATTGTGGGGGAAATTACTATGTGGGGGCAGATTACTATATGGGGCAGTGTGGGGGAAACTACTGTGTGGGGGCAAACTACAGTACTATATGGGGCAGTGTGGGGGAAACTACTGTGTGGGGGTAGTGTGGGGCAAATTACTATATGGGGCATTGTGGGGGAAATTACTATGTGGGGGCAGATTACTATATGGGGCAGTGTGGGGGAAACTACTGTATGGGGTCAGTGTGGGGCAAACTACTTTATGGGGCATTGTGGGGGAATCTGCTATGTGTGAGGGAAATTACTATGTGGGGGCAAACTACTATATGGGGCAGTGTGGGGGAAATTACTGTGTGGGGGCAAACTACAGTACTATATGGGGCAGTGTGGGGGAAATTACTATATAGGGGCAGTGTGGGAAATTACTATATGGGGGCAGTGTGGGAAATTACTATATGGGGGCAGTGTGGGGGAAATTACTATATGGGGGCAGTGTGGGGGAAATTACTATATGGGGGCAGTGTGGGGGAAATTACTGTGTGGGGGCAAATTAATATGTGGAGAAAATTACTGTGTGGGGGCAAACTACTATATGGGACAGTGTGGGGGAAATTACTGTGTGGAGGCGGTGTGGGGGAAATTACTGTGTGGGGGCAGTGTGGCGGAAATTACTATGTGGGGAAGTGTGGGGGAAACTACTGTGAGGGGGTAGTGTGGGGGAAAGTACTGTGTGGGGGCAGTGTGGGGAAACTACTGAGTGGGGACAGTGTGGCGGAAATTACTATGTGGGGAGGTGTGGGGGAAACTACTGTGAGGGGGTAGTATGGGGCAAATTACTATATGGGGCATTGTGGGGGAATCTACTATGTGTGGGGGAAATTACTATGTGGGGAAGTGTGGGGGAAACTACTGTCAGCGGGTAGTGTGGGGCAAATTACTATATGGTGCATTGTGGGGGAATCTACTATGTGTGGGTGAAATTACTATGTGGGGTCAAATTACTAGGTGGGGGCAATTACTATATGGGGGTAGTGTGGAGGAAATTACTGTGTGGGGGCAGTGTGGAGCAAATAATATGTGGGGAAAATTACTGTGTGGGGGAAAATTACTATATGGGGCATTGTGGGGGAATCTACTATGTGTGGGGGAAGGGGGAAGTGTGGGGGAAATTACTGTGTGGGGCAAATTACTTTGTGCTAGGAAGAAGTTACACATGGGGCTACAGCTCTGAGGCAACCCACAACTTCAATATTTGTGGAGCATGGAGGTACAAATAGGCTAGGAGCCAAAATTAACTTCAGTGGGGAAAATTACTATATTGGGGTTGGCTGTATGGGGGCAAATTACTATGTGGGGGGAAAATATTATGTGGGGATTACTGTGTGGGGGCAAATTATTATGGGAGGGATTACTATGTGGGGGCAAATTACTATATGGTTCAGTGTGGGGGGAATTACTATGTGGGGGCAAATTACTATGAGGCGGAAATTACTGTGTGGGGGCAGTGTGGGAGAAACTGCTGTGTGGGGGCAGTGTGGGGAAAACTACTGTGTGGGGAAAATTACTGTGTGGGGGCAGTGTGGGAGAAACTGCTGTGTGGGGGCAGTTTGGGGAAAACTACTGTGTGGGGGAAATTACTATGTGGGGCAGTGTGGGGGAAACTACTAAATGGGGGCAGTGTGGTGGAAATTACTGTATGGAGGCAGTGTGGGGGAAACTACTGTGTGGGGGCAGTGTGGGGGAAATTACTATGTGGGGCATTGTGGGGGAAATTACTATGTGGGGGCAGATTACTATATGGGGCAGTGTGGGGGAAACTACTGTATGGGGTCAGTGTGGGGAAACTACTGAATGGGGGCAGTGTGGTGGAAATTACTATGCAGGGAAGTGTGGGGGAAACTACTGTGAGGGGGGGTAGTGTGGGGCAAATTACTATGTGGGGGCAGATTACTATATGGGGCAGTGTGGGGGAAACTACTGTATGGGGTCAGTGTGGGGAAACTACTGTGT
This sequence comes from Bufotes viridis, assembly GCA_033119425.1. Classification (NCBI taxonomy): domain Eukaryota; kingdom Metazoa; phylum Chordata; class Amphibia; order Anura; family Bufonidae; genus Bufotes; species Bufotes viridis. Next base: position 418,055,932 of record CM065590.1, on the reverse strand, counting down.
GGGGACAGTGTGGTGGAAAATACTGTGAGGGGGTAGTATGGGGCAAATTGCTATATGGGGCATTGTGGGGGAATCTACTATGTGTGGGGGAAATTACTATGTGGGGTCAAATTACTAGGTGGGGGCAGTGTGGGGGAAATTACTGTGTGGGGGCAAATTAATATGTGGGGAAAATTAATGTGTGGGGGCAAACTACTATATGGGGCAGTGTGGGAGAAATTACTGTGTGGAGGCAGTGTTGGGGAAATTACTGTGTGAGGGCAGTGTGGGGGAAATTACTATGTGGGGACAGTGTGGCGGAAATTACTATGTGGGGAAGTGTGGCGGAAACTACTGTGAGGGTGTAGTGTGGGGGAAAGTACTGTGTGGGGGCAGTGTGGGCGAAACTACTGTGTGGGGGCAGTGTGGTGGAAATTACTATGTGGGGGCAGTGTGGCGGAAATTACTATCTGAGCAAGTGTGGGGGAAACTACTGTGAGGGGGTAGTGTGGGGAAACTACTATGTAGGGGCAGTGTGGCAGAAATTACTATGTGGGGAAGTGTGGGGGAAAATACTGTGAGGGGGTAGTGTGGGGCAAATTACTATATAGGGCATTGTGGGGGAATCTACTATGTGTGGGGGAAATTACTATATGGGGGAAGTGTGGGGGAAATTACTGTGTGGGGGCAGTGTGGGGGAAATTACTGTGTGGGGGCAAACTATTTTATGGGGCAGTGTGGGGGAAATTACTGTGTGGGGGAAACTACTGTGTGGGGGCAGTGTGGTGGAAAATACTATGTGGGGAAGTGTGGGGGAAACTACTGTGAGGGGGTAGTATGGGGCAAATTGCTATATGGAGCATTGTGGGGGAATCTACTATGTGTGGGGGAAATTACTATGTGGGGTCAAATTACTAGGTGGGGGCAGTGTGGGGGAAATTACTATATGGGGGTAGTGTGGAGGAAATTACTGTGTGGGACAGTGTGGAGCAAATTAATATGTGGGGGAAATTGTGTGGGGGCAGTGTGGGGGAAATTACTATGTGGGGGCAGTGTGGGGGAAATTACTGTATTGGGGGCAAATTACTATATGGGAGATTACTGTGTGGGGGCAGTGTGAGGGAAATTTATTATATGGGGGGAGTGTGGGGGGCGTTGCTATTGGGGAGACACTGTAGGGGCAATCCTATTATTTTTGGGGACACTATACAGAGAATCCAGTTCTACTTTACACCAGTTTGATTTATGACCCCAATTATGTGTATTAGAGTCACAATTTTTTGGATAACACAGGATAACATTCTCGGGACACCAGTATTGGGAGGAAAAATTGAGAAATCTAACTTGTCTGTGTTACAAACTCTGTAGAGACGAGATGCGGTTAAAATAATTTGTCATGGAGGTCTGGGTCAAACGGAGGAGAAGAGGAAAGAGAAAGTCTACATGACATGAGATGTCCCTGGATGTAAGAGGTATGTGGTGCTGTATTCTCCTCCAAGTCTTTTTTATTATAATTATATGTATTTTAAATTTGGCTACCAAATTTTTCAGTTTAGGAGCCAATTTGGGGCATTTTTTTTTAGTCCGGAGAAGCAACGCAGCCTCTTCATACAAAAAACTAAACTAAACTAAAATGGAGGGAGGGGCCCAAGTTGGGTAGACAACCCCAGGCCTATCATGCACTCAATCTGCCCCTGGGAGCAGGTAAGTGTAATGTATACGAGGTGCCCGGGCATTGGGGGGGGGGGGGGGTCATTTTAGGGGTTTGATAATCCCTTTAATATACTATTACAGTACAGGATTATTATATTACATTATTATGTTCCATCAGTTATTACAGTGCAGGGGTTATTATATCACATTATATTCCAAGAGTTATTACAGTGCAAGGGTTATTATATATCACATTATTATGTTCCATCAGTTATTACAGTGCAGGGGTTATTATATATCACATTATTATGTTCCATCAGTTATTACAGTGCAGGGGTTATTATATCACATTATGTTCCATCACTTATTACAATGCAGGGGTTATTATATCACATTATTATGTTCCATCACTTATTACAGTGCAGGGGTTATTATATCACATTATCATGTTCCATCACTTATTACAGTGCAGGGGTTATTATATCACATTATTATGTTCCATCACTTATTACAGTGCAGGGGTTATTATATCACATTATTATGTTCCATCACTTATTACAGTGCAGGGGTTATTATATCACATTATTATGTTCCATCACTTATTACAGTGCAGGGGTTATTATATCACATTATGTTCCATCACTTATTATAATGCAGGGTTATTATATCACATTATTATGTTCCATCACTTATTACAGTGCAGGGTTATTATATCACATTATCATGTGCCATCAGCTATTACAGTGCAGGGGTTATTATATCACATTATTATGTTCCATCAGTTATTACAGTGCAGGGGTTATTATATCACATTATGTTCCATCACTTATTACAATGCAGGGGTTATTATATCACATTATCATGTTCCATCACTTATTACAGTGCAGGGGTTATTATATCACATTATTATGTTCCATCACTTATTACAATGCAGGGTTATTATATCACATTATCATGTTCCATCACTTATTACAGTGCAGGGGTTATTATATCACATTATTATGTTCCATCACTTATTACAGTGCAGGGGTTATTATATCACATTATTATGTTCCATCACTTATTACAGTGCAGGGGTTATTATATCACATTATGTTCCATCACTTATTACAATGCAGGGTTATTATATCACATTATCATGTTCCATCACTTATTACAGTGCAGGGGTTATTATATCACATTATTATGTTCCATCAGTTATTATAGTGCAGGGGTTATTATATCACATTATATTCCAATAGTTATTACAGTGCAGGGGTTATTATATATCACATTATTATGTTCCATCAGTTATTACAGTGCAGGGGTTATTATATCACATTATCATGTTCCATCACTTATTACAGTGCAGGGGTTATTATATCACATTATTATGTTCCATCACTTATTACAGTGCAGGGGTTATTATATCACATTATGTTCCATCACTTATTATAATGCAGGGTTATTATATCACATTATTATGTTCCATCACTTATTACAGTGCAGGGGTTATTATATCACATTATTATGTTCCATCACTTATTATAGTGCAGGGGTTATTATATATCACATTATCATGTGCCATCACTTATTACAGTGCAGGGGTTATTATATATCACATTATGTGCCATTAGTTATTACAGTGCAGGGGTTATTATATCACATTATGTGCCATTAGTTATTACAGTGTAGGGGTTATTATATCACATTATGTTCCATCACTTATTATAATGCAGGGTTATTATATCACATTATTATGTTCCATCACTTATTACAGTGCAGGGGTTATTATATCACATTATTATGTTCCATAACTTATTACAGTGCAGGGTTATTATATCACATTATCATGTGCCATCAGCTATTACAGTGCAGGGGTTATTATATCACATTATTATGTTCCATCACTTATTACAATGCAGGGTTATTATATCACATTATCATGTTCCATCACTTATTACAGTGCTGGGGTTATTATATCACATTATTATGTTCCATCACTTATTACAGTGCAGGGGTTATTATATCACATTATGTTCCATCACTTATTATAATGCAGGGTTATTATATCACATTATTATGTTCCATCACTTATTACAGTGCTGGGGTTATTATATCACATTATCATGTGCCATCACTTATTACAGTGCAGGGGTTATTATATATCACATTATGTGCCATTAGTTATTACAGTGCAGGGGTTATTATATCACATTATGTGCCATTAGTTATTACAGTGTAGGGGTTATTATATCACATTATGTTCCATCACTTATTATAATGCAGGGTTATTATATCACATTATTATGTTCCATCACTTATTACAGTGCAGGGGTTATTATATCACATTATTATGTTCCATAACTTATTACAGTGCAGGGTTATTATATCACATTATCATGTGCCATCAGCTATTACAGTGCAGGGGTTATTATATCACATTATTATGTTCCATCACTTATTACAATGCAGGGTTATTATATCACATTATCATGTTCCATCACTTATTACAGTGCTGGGGTTATTATATCACATTATTATGTTCCATCACTTATTACAGTGCAGGGGTTATTATATCACATTATGTTCCATCACTTATTATAATGCAGGGTTATTATATCACATTATTATGTTCCATCACTTATTACAGTGCTGGGGTTATTATATCACATTATTATGTTCCATCACTTATTACAGTGCAGGGTTATTATATCACATTATCATGTGCCATCAGCGATTACAGTGCAGGGGTTATTACAGATCGCCTGCAGCTGCTGGGACTCCCCTGCATGACATCATACCCCCGCCCATATGAGTGACGCACATGGAGGCCACGCCGCTGTCTCCGCCCCCTGTTTTGATTGGCTGGCGCTTACGTCATGCAGCTCCTCTTCCCGGTGACCTCATCGCAGCCGCTCTCACCCGCTCCGCCCGGAGCCCGGACACTGACCCGACGGTGAGGCCCGTACCGCAGGCCCGGATCAGCGGTGAGTACTGGCGACCATGCGTTTGACGTCATTATACTGCGTCATTGACACCTGTGACATAAAGACCCCCCGGCAATCATCCTGTCACCGTCCGCTGCCCGCCCCTCAGCCGTCATCACATGGGAGGACAGGCTGCGTACCCCGGAGAGTCCCTCCTTGTCCTGCTCCCCATGTTCTGTATAGCCCCCTCTATGCCACTACATACCGGGCACTTCCCCTGTGTGTACCCCACCAGTGCTGTCTCCTACATGTAGGTTCCGGTGGATGTGTACCCCTCTACTCTCCCAGTGTTCCCTTGTGCCCTCCTATATTTCCACACTGACCTCCATACAGCCCCTATAGGTACCTCCAGCATATGTGCCCTCTATGTGCCTCTGTGACGGGGGTCAGTAGATGAGGGGGTCGTCCAATGTCTTGTATGGGGTGTGCGGCCTGAGCCATGGAGGTCCCTTTATAAATGTATGCCACCCTCACACTGTCCTCTAAAGTGGCAGATAACAGAGAACACCAGCCTGTCAAGGTCTTCACCCCTCCTTTAGCTTTGCTTTGCTTTGCTTTGCTCTTAAAGGGACATGAAGTGGGGACTGAGGCAGGGGAGCGGGGAGATTTTTAGTTTTTATTTTTAACCCCCTGTGAGCCATGTATAACATGTAATACTGCTGGACAACCCCTTTAACACTTCTTCTTCAACCCATCAGTTGTATTCTGCTCTGTGGCCGGTGTCCAGTCTTGTACTTCTGAAACGGAAAGTTCCTCAGCTGTCAGACTTCGTGCTTCTATTTTCTTTTTGCAATTTTCAAGATCTCCGATGGCGGTCAGCGAATAGCAACATTCATTGTTTCCATCTTAGAATCTGAAAACCCTTCACAACCTATCCAGTCTGTAAGCTAATCAGGCTGACATTTGACCTGCACTGATGCACTGTAACAAACCCTCAGCTGTGAAAAGTATTAGGTTTAGGCCTCTTGCACACGACAGTATTTTGCGGACCGTATACTGGCAGTTTTTTCAGTTCAGTACACTGACAGTATACTAATCCATTCACTTCAATAGGTCTTCAAAAAATACTGAAGTGTCTCCGTATGCCTTCCGTTTTTCCGTTTTTCTGTTCCGTTTAAATATAGACCATGTCCTATTGTCCGCAAATCACGTTCAGTGGTTCCATTCAAGTCAATGGGTCCGCAAAAAAACAGAAAGCATACGGAAAGGCATCCGTATGTCTTCCGTATCCGTTCCGTTTTTGCTGAACAATCTATTGAAAATTTTAAGACCAGCCCAATTTTTATTATGGAATTACTGTATACTGTATATGCCATACGGAAAAACGGAACAGAACTGAAACGGAAACACAACGGAAGCAAAAAACGGAAAAACTGATCCATTATAAACGGACCGCAAAACACTGAAAAAACCATACGGTCGTGTGCAAGAGGCCTAAGGCAGATTTTCATCTTCTGAACATAAGGAAGAATCTTTCCCTTCCCCGACATTAGGAAGAGATGTTAAACAGAAGGGGTGGGGGGGGGCAGGGGATTGGGGGGTGATTGGCTGGCGCGGTGTTAGCAAATTGTGGCGCAAGGTCCATTTTTGCCCCAAATTTGCAATTTTCTTTTTACAGCTGCTGCCAACCTCACCAATTTTATAAAAAGTATGTGTGCCAAAAAATTGGCACACTTTACACCAGGACGGAATCGCCAGTTTGCCAGGTTCTGTACTGGCGTAGATTTCTTTTTCTGGTGCTCAGGACTCCTGAAGATGTCAGAGATGCCCCGAAAGTCTGTTAGAAAGTTGCAGAACATTTCACCATGTGGTAATTCAGCTCTGGATCCCATTTACACAATCGTATTTTCGGACCACATTTTTTCCCGGATCAATGGGGCCATATAAGATGTGGACGGGACACCACGTGCTGTCTGCATCCGTATGTCCATCCCACTGCCCTACAAAAAAGATAGAACATGTCCTACACTTGTCTGTTTTGCGGACCAGAATAGGCTTTTCTAGCACAGGGTGGGACGCGTCGAAGGGTAAAAATGCGGGACGCACACAGCCGGTATCTATGTTTTGGGGATCTGTGATTTGTGGACCCCAAAACGGATACGGTTGTGTGCATGAGCCCTTATTAACAGGGCACCACCCTTGTAAAGCCTATAGACCAGTGATGGGCAAAGTGCGGCTCTCCAGCTGTTTCTAAACTACAACTCCCACCATGCCGTGCAGTAAGGCTGATAGTTATAGACAGGCTTTGCATGCTGGGAGTTTTAGTTCTGCAACAGCTGGAGAGCCGCAGTGCTATAGACCATGACATGTTGGGGGGGGGGGGGGAGCAACAAAAACTGCCTCATAAAAAGCGCGTGCGTTTCTACCGCAGTCAGATACGGTAACTGTGTTTAATTAAGGTGTTTCCCCTGTAAAATCCTTGTGGGCAATTAACACATCGTAAAACCACAACTTGCAGCATGTCACCCCCAGCCTCATGTGGGTTGTCATCTCCGTTTGGTATCAGGACAGGGTTGTTTTTGTTACAGTGTTTCAGTGCAGGGAAATGACCCTTCATAGTAAGGGTACTTTCACACTAGCGTTGGTGCGGATCCGTCTGTTTATTTTCACAGACGGATCCGCACCTCTAATGCAAACGTTTGTATCCGTTCAGAACGGATCCGTTTGCATTAGGTTTAAAGAAAAATGACAAAGTCCAAAACGGATCCGTTTTGGATTACATTGAAAGTCAATGGGGAACGGATCCGTTTTCAAATGCACCATATTCTGTCACTGACAACGGATCCGTCCCCATTGACTTACATTGTAAAAAAAAACGGATCCGTTAGGCTCCGCCTCTTCAGACGGACACCAAAATGCTGCATGCTGCGTTTTGGTGTCCGCCTCCAAAACGGAATAGAGGCGGAACGGAGCCTAACTGATGCATTCTGAACGGATCCTTATCCATTCAGAATGCATTGGGGCTTAACTGATCCGTTTTGGAACGTTTGTGAGAGCCCTGAAACGGATCTCACAAACGGAATCCAAAACGCTAGTGTGAAAGTACCCTTAGTTAGTAAAGAAACCCAAACATCTCATCTTTCTAAACTCCTTTAATCCGCCATCCAGAGTGTCAGATAACCTGGCACTTGTCTCCGGAAGTTCTGCCGTTTGTTCCGCCTCGGTCTGATAGTCCAGAACACTGGACGCTCCTGCGACTATCAAGTTCGGGTGCCGCCGGATTAACACTGGGTTCAGACTTGAGCGTTTTGAAGCCTAGCGTTTTCTGAGCGTTCAAGACTGGCGTTAACTCGCGTTTTTTTTCTAGCGTTTTGGTAAATAGTGTTGGCGCGTTTAACGCGCATTTATGTGATTGACTGCATAGTTGGCCAATGACCAATGATTTAGTTTGGCCAATCTGAGTGCTTTAGAGGTGTGAAATTCCATGGTGGCTGATCCAGCATGTTGCAAACTTTGAAAAACGCGCGTCCAAAGGCGCGTTTTACGCTGCACAAACGCATGAACAACACGCGTATCGCGTTTCCCATTGAAGTATATTGGCACCAAACGCTCGAAAAACGCCCAAATTAACGCGAACATACTTGCTTATGCGTCGGACGTTTTTAGGCGCATTCGAACGCGCATAAAAACGCGCAAGTGTGAACCACCCCCATTGGAATGCATGGTTCCTGTACTGTTGTGCATTTTTTTGCGCGTTCGAACGCGGCGTTTTACGCGAAAGTGTGAACTGAGTGTAAAGGAATTTGTCCTGTGTGACTACACAATCCTCAGCCTCACGGTAGCAATTTGACATGGTTGAAAATGAGAAGAAGCACCATTTCCCCTTTGGAATCCAGGCAGAGGGTGAAGGGTTAAGGCCCGGGTGACATCATGCTGTATTGTGATCACAGCTGCAGAGGAGGGAGAGGGATCGCACCCCCTGACTGGCGGGATCACAGTGGCTGATGTCATGGTGGAGCTATGTTACATGAAATGGAGGGAAAGCGGGAGAGCGGATAACATCCTGGAAAGGACCCCCCTCCCCCAACATATACGATAAAATATTTTCAGCTAACCATATGTATCCATGCAGGTTACCGTCACTTGCTGACCCCCATATTTTGGCGCAGCTCCCCGAGAATGATGGTGATCACTATGCATCCCGATAGTTCTATTTTCTATGCATCTTATCCGATCGTTTCTTTAGCTCGCTTCATCACTGGGTCTAACCTAGACAATTTGGACTTCAGTCTCGTACACCTTACCTGCACTGATACATTGTAACAAACCATCAGAGATTTGTGCTGCTGCTGTCTTTAGCTCTCAGAGGATTGTCCGGCCTGGATACAATTGTAACAAACCCTCAGCTTTTTTTTTTTTCTTTTTCAGCAGGACTAGGCCAGGACAGGTTTTCAAGCACTTGATGTAAACAAGAATGTCTTCAGCAAGCGGAGATCTTAAAAATGTTGAAATGAGAGTCTGTTAGGAAGTTGCAGGATGTTTCATATACAGTGAAGCATGCACCAGCCCTTTAGGCGCAGTCGCGGTGTATCGATTCTCGGCGGTTTGATTTGCATGTGGCGGGTGATGGTTCAGTGAATATACAGAACCTGGCATCTCGGGGTCATGTGCGGTTCTGCCTGGGTCGGACACTGGCGCCAGTGATAATCGGACAGGGGCTGCTGGTGTTACTCTCAGTTGGGGTCTTAAATTCCTCTTTGGAGCACAACTGCTGGGTGACGTCCAGGAGCTGGCAGCATCTGTACCAGGCCCAAGTAGAGGGACTTGGCAGAGGTGCCCGCTCTCATTCCTGTGCGCCTGGCCCTCACGAAGGCTCCATCCAGCAGGTCACCCCACAATGACCTGTCCCATACAGTTCCCTGGTATTTTCTAACACAGCAATGGCTGCTCTTTATTTGGCCAGCGGCATAAGACATCCTGGTGGTTGAGTGGCCCCAATCCTGCTGACAGGTTCCCTTTAAAGGGACGGCCCATTTCTATTTGGCAGCACTCCTGACAATGAGCTGAATAGAGGGGGCTCCCACTAGTTGACCTCTCTCCCCCGCTAACGTCATAAGTCCCGATAGGGCTTAAACATTACAGCCATCTTTGCAATTAAGATTCCTTTTAGCTCTGCTGTAGTGCATTGTGGGAGATGACGTGTTCTCCCCAACTGCTGTATGCTAGAGTCCAAGTGTCAGTATGAGTGGAGTACAGCACATGATGTGACATACAACGATCTCGGAAAGTCTTTAGACCTTTTCACTTTTTCCCTTCTTTAATGTTTGGGCCTTGCCCCACCACATAACAGATACAAAAAAGTACAAATTTCCCCCCCATCAATCTCCCCTCAATACCCCAGGATCCCAAAGTGAAAACAAAATATTTGAAATTTTTGATAATTTGTTGCAAAGGAAAAACTAAACTCTTGTACGTATTCAGGTCCTTTACTCAGGACTTGAAGAACCTTTGGCAGTGATTACACCCCCAGTCTTCTTGGGTATGGTGCCACAAGGTTTCCACACCTGGATTTGGGGATTTTCTGCCATTCTTCCCTGCAGATCCTCTCAAGCTCTGATAGGTTGGATGGGGACCAGTGGTGGACAGCCATTTTCTGGTCTCCTCAGAGATGTTCGATTAAGATCAGGTCAGGGAACTGGCTGGGCCACTCAAGGACATTCACAGAGGTGTCCCTAAGCCACTCCGTTGTTATCCTTGCTTTGTGCTTACGGACATTGTCTTTGTTGGAAAATGAACCGTCAGCCCAGTCCGAGGTCCAGAACACACTGGATCAGGTTTTCATTAAGAATATCTCTGTATTTTGCTTCATTCAGCTTTCCCTTTGACTAGTCTCCCTGTCCCAAACACTAAAAACACCCGGCTGCATAATACGGTCACCACCATCCTTCACTGCAGGGATGGTGGTATTGGGTAGGTGATGAGCAGTGCCTGGTTTCCTTCAAACATGACTCTTAGAATTGAGGCCAGTAAGTTCTGTCTTGGTTTCATCAGACCAGAGACTCATGTTTCTCTGTCTGGGAGTCATTTAGCTTCTTTTTTTCTTTTTTGGAAACTCCAACTGGACTTTGATGTGTCTTTTACTGAGGAGAGGCTTCTTTCTGGCCACTCTACCATAAAGCCCAGATTGGTGGAGTGTGACAGCGATGGTTGACATGCTGGAATCACAGCATCTTTGGAGCTCATCCAGAGTGACCACTCGGTGACCTCTCTTACCAAGGTCCTTTTCCCCCAGTTACTTAGTTTGTTGGGTTGGGCAGCTCTAGGAAACTTCTCCTATTTAAGATTTAGGCCACTGTGCTCTTGGAAACTTTCAGTGAAGTAGATTTATTTTTTGTACATTTCTCCAGATCAGTGCCTCCACACAATCCTGTCTCTGAGCTCTACAGGCAGTTCTTTCCTCCTCACGGCTTGGTCTTTGCTCTGATATGCCCTGTCAGCTGTGAGACCTTATGTAGACGGGTTTGTATTTCCAAATTATGTCCAGTCATCTGTATTTACCACAGATGGACTCCAATCAAGATGTAGAAACATCTCAAAGATCGTCAAGAGAAACAGGAGGCCCCAGAGCTAAATGTCAAGTGTTAGGCCTTATTCACACGTCCGTAGTGTTTGGCGGATCCGCAACACACCTTGCCACCAGCCCCATAGAGATGCCTATACTTGTCCGCAATTGCGGGCAAGAATAGGACATGCTCTATATCTTTGCGGAGCCGCCGTCCGGAAGATCGGCGGCGCGCTCCGCGGATGCGGAGAGCACAGTGTGTGCTCTCCGCATCCATCACGTCCCTATTCAAAATGAATGGGTCCGCACCCGTTCCGCAAATTTGCGGAACGGGTGCGGACGAAGATTGCGGACGTGTGAATCAGGCCTTATAGCAGAGGGTCCGAATACTTATGTCTTTTCCTTTTTAATAAATTAGCAAGCATTTCTAAAATTCTATTTTCACTTTCTCATTATGGGGTATTGGGTGCAGATTGATGGGAGAAAATTTGATTTTTTTTATTTTATTTTAGCAGAAATTAGCAACATGACAAAATGTGGAAGGGTGTGAAGACTTTCCAAATTAATTGAAGATGCTCCACTGTATTAGTGTGCATCACCTGCTCGGTCAGGACCCGATAGGTGCACATTACACCAGGAAATTACAGATCTGCGCTTCTCCCGTCTTCCTGTTTACAGGGCGCGGTGCCAGGGGTGTGATTACATTTCTTAACGGGCGTGATCATGATTCATCTGAGAATCCAAAGGTGTTTCTGGTTTTCACCGTTTAATACCCGGTGATTCAGAGCCACCACCTGTGCCCGGTGTCTGTTTCAGTTGCACCAGAGCAGACATTATCATTTCTAATTTCATATCCCTTTTTATCAGATTTTGGGACAGCTGGGTGACTAGAAATATGGTCACCTTTGTGTCTCCCACAGAGGGTGCCAACAGTCGTGCATGGCAAAGCTGCCTAGTTAAGTGGCTTATGTACAGCTGTTTAACAGATAAGCCATTTGGGACTCCAGGAAAGCTGGGTGACCCGCATGTTTTTAACGACATATAGACTCGGCCGTGCCCCATGCCCTCTACCTGTGCCTGATAGGACGAGGTGTGCACGCCCAGTGCTGCTCTGTGTGAGATCACTGCTCCCTCGTCTCTGAATAAACTCCATGAGGTTATTTTGTTACAAGGCCAAAGATCACGTGACTTCATCCGTGCAGCCGCTGATTACAGCTCTGGACTTTATCCGAAGTTGAAATGAACAAACTTTACATAAGAAGCAGCGCAGGTCACCAACGGACAAGTACGTGGGTGGGGTAGTTATAATCTCATTCATTAGTCAGTCTTATATTGAGATCAGCGGTGACATCACTGAGTATGCAGCCTTTCCATTCACTAGAGAGCAATGGTGACATCACTGAGAATGCAGCCTGTCCATTCACTAGAGATCAGCAGTGACATCACTGAGAATGCAGCCTGTCCATTCACTAGAGATCAGCGGTGACATCACTGAGAATGCAGCCTATCCATTCACTAGAGATCAGAGGTGACATTACTGAGAATGCAGCCTACCCATTCACTAGAGATCAGAGGTGACACTACTGAGAATGCAGCCTATCCATTCACTAGAGATCAGAGGTGACATCACTGAGAATGCAGCCTATCCATTCACTAGAGATCAGCAGTGACATCACTGAGAATGCAGCCTATCCATTCACTAGAGATCAGAGGTGACATCACTGAGAATGCAGCCTATCCATTCACTAGAGGTCAGCGGTGACATCACTGAGAATGCAGCCTATCCATTCACTAGAGATCAGCAGTGACATCACTGAGAATGCAGCCTATCCATTCACTAGAGATCAGTGGTGACATCATGGAGAATGCAGCCTATCCATTCACTAGAGATCAGCGGTGACATCACTGAGAATGCAGCCTATCCATTCACTAGAGATCAGAGGTGACATTACTGAGAATGCAGCCTACCCATTCACTAGAGATCAGAGGTGACACTACTGAGAATGCAGCCTATCCATTCACTAGAGATCAGAGGTGACACTACTGAGAATGCAGCCTGTCCATTCACTAGAGATCAGAGGTGACATCACTGAGAATGCAGCCTATCCATTCACTAGAGATCAGCAGTGACATCACTGAGAATGCAGCCTATCCATTCACTAGAGATCAGCAGTGACATCACTGAGAATGCAGCCTATCCATTCACTAGAGATCAGTGGTGACATAACTGAGAATGCAGCCTATCCATTCACTAGAGAGCAGCGGTGACATCACTGAGAATGCAGCCTATCCATTCACTAGAGATCAGTGGTGACATCACTGAGAATGCAGCCTATCCATTCACTAGAGATCACTAGTGACATCACTGAGAATGCAGCCTATCCATTCACTAGAGATCAGTGGTGACATCACTGAGAATGCAGCCCATCCATTCACTAGAGATCAGTGGTGACATCACTGAGAATGCAGCCTATCCATTCACTAGAGATCAGTGGTGACATCACTGAGAATGCAGCCTATCCATTCACTAGAGATCAGTGGTGACATCACTGAGAATGCAGCCCATCCATTCACTAGAGATCAGCGGTGACATCACTGAGAATGCAGCCTATCCATTCACTAGAGATCACAGGTGACATCACTGAGAATGCAGCCCATCCATTCACTAGAGATCAGTGGTGACATCACTGAGAATGCAGCCTATCCATTCACTAGAGATCACAGGTGACATCACTGAGAATGCAGCCTATCCATTCCCCAGATCAGGGGTGGGGGGCCATTTGGATATTTGTAACATCGTTAGCGGGCCATACAAAATTCTCAACTCAAAACGTGACTGCTGTATTTGGTCAAACATATAACTGACTTAGGGGTAAGTTACCGAAATTGTGCTCCAATAAAAAAAAAAATCTAGAGTGCTGTATTTTTGTAGCACAACATGGCGCCTGCACTATATATGACATATAGTACAGGCGCCATTTTGACCAAACATAGCGTTCAAATTTTTAAGTTCAGAATGTTATTTATTTAGTTGTTTATTTGACATTAATGGCAGCCAAGCGCATGCCAGGGGGGTCCAGAGAGGGGCTCACCCAGCTTTCACTCTGCCACCGTCCCTGCCTCTTCTTTCGCAACTGTCTCTGCCTTTTTCCCTTCCTCAGTCTCAGATCTGCCCCCACCTCCATCAGCCTCAGATCAGACTCCCATCAAACCCCCCAGCCTCAGATCCTAGCCTCAGAACAGACCCCCTCAGCCTAAGATCAGCATCCCCCCCCCCCAGCCTCAGATCAGACCTTTCCCATCCTCAATTAGCCTCAGATCAGCCACTGTCAGACCCCCCAGCATCCAATTAGACCTCAGATCAGACGTCAAAAAAAACAACTTACCTTTCCAGCTCCAGATGGTGCAGATTGACTTGCCCTCCCTGGTCTTCTTCCCGCCACGCTGTACTGTGACCTATGTAAAATTAAGACTCCTGTACACCACTAGATTGCTTCAAGTGTAATACTTTTATTGGACAAGCGTTTTTCCAGTTTTTTTAAACGTTTTTCGGCTAATAGCCTTCTTCGGAATACTGGATGAGCCGCACTGTGTGGAAGGTGAAAAGTAGGGTATGGCGTGAAGACCGTGACGGTCCAGAGAGTGTGGGCTCCGTGGCCCTGGTCGGCGCAGACTTTATGTGGGGAGTAGCCCTGCTGAAATGGCGCCATGACCTGACCGGAAACAGCGTTCGGTAATAGTGCGCATCTACGTGCACTGTCCAGATGCTGTATGCAAGACACAGAGTGGGGCGGGAAGAAGACCAGAGAAAGTGAAGACAGCCAGTGCAGTACTGTTCTCATCTTCCTGTGCCTCCCGCATGCTAATGACTGCTTCCATAATGGAAGTGGTCATTAGCATTTTCACTATATGCTCTGTAAGGGGGCTGGGGGCCACATGAATGGATCCGCATACGGCCTGTGTGCCTGAGGTTCCCCACCCCTGCCCTAGAGAGTAGCGGTGACTTCATTGGGAATGCAACCTATCCATTCACTAGAGATCAGCAGTGACATCACTGAGAATGCAGCCTATCCATTCACTAGAGATCAGCAGTGACATCACTGAGAATGCAGCCTATCCATTCACTAGAGATCAGCAGTGACATCACTGAGAATGCAGCCTATCCATTCACTAGAGATCAGTGATGACATCACTGAGAATGCAGCCTATCCATTCACTAGAGATCAGCGGTGACATCACGGAGAATGCAGCCTATCCATTCACTAGAGATCAGCAGTGACATCACTGAGAATGCAGCCTATCCATTCACTAGAGAGCAGCAGTGACATCACTGAGAATGCAGCCTATCCATTCACTAGAGATCAGTGATGACATCACTGAGAATGCAGCCTATCCATTCACTAGAGATCAGCGGTGACATCACGGAGAATGCAGCCTATCCATTCACTAGAGAGTACTGGTGACATCACTGAGAATGCAGCCTATCCATTCACTAGAGATCAGCAGTGACATCACTGAGAATGCAGCCTATCCATTCACTAGAGATCATTGGTGACATCACTGAGAATGCAGCCTATCCATTCACTAGAGATCAGCGGTGACATCACAGAGAATGCAGCCTATCCATTCACTAGAGATCAGCGGTGACATCACAGAGAATGCAGCCTATCCATTCACTAGAGATCAGCGGTGACATCACTGAGAATGCAGCCTATCCATTCACTAGAGATCAGCGGTGACATCACTGAGAATGCAGCCTATCCATTCACTAGAGATCAGTGGTGACATCACTGAGAATGCAGTCTATCCATTCACTAGAGATCAGCGTGACATCACTGAGAATGCAGCCTATCCATTCACTAGAGAGTACTGGTGACATCACTGAGAATGCAGCCTATCCATTCACTAGAGATCAGCGTGACATCACTGAGAATGCAGCCTATCCATTCACTAGAGAGTACTGGTGACATCACTGAGAATGCAGCCTATCCATTCACTAGAGATCAGCAGTGACATCACTGAGAATGCAGCCTATCCATTCACTAGAGATCATTGGTGACATCACTGAGAATGCAGCCTATCCATTCACTAGAGATCAGCGGTGACATCACAGAGAATGCAGCCTATCCATTCACTAGAGATCAGCGGTGACATCACAGAGAATGCAGCCTATCCATTCACTAGAGATCAGCGGTGACATCACTGAGAATGCAGCCTATCCATTCACTAGAGATCAGTGGTGACATCACTGAGAATGCAGTCTATCCATTCACTAGAGATCAGCGTGACATCACTGAGAATGCAGCCTATCCATTCACTAGAGATCATTGGTGACATCACTGAGAATGCAGCCCATCCATTCACTAGAGATCAGCAGTGACATCACTGAGAATGCAGCCTATCCATTCACTAGAGATCAGCTGTGACATTACTGAGAATGCAGCCTATACATTCACTAGAGATCAGCGGTGACATCGCTAAGAATGCAGCCTATCCATTCACTAGAGATCAGCAGTGACATCACTGAGAATGCGGCCTATACATTCACTAGAGATCAGCGGTGACATCACTGAGAATGTGGCCTATCCAATCACTAGAGATCAGCGGTGACATCCTGCAGCTTTAAACGTTGAAAGTTTAAATGCAGCTCTGGAAGTGACCAGATGATGACTTTATATTCAAAAGGGTTTAACACTATGGGACAGATTTGACATCTTCCTTTGCCTTGGTTTTGGTGTTAAAAGGTTTAAAAACCTGTTTTTGCAACTTTTTAAATGCCTTTGAGACTAAATCAAGTGGCCTTGGACGTTCCCAAAAATGGGTCGGGCCATTGGTCACAGCACATTTATCATATACTCCAGAAACTGGTGTAAATGATGACTGAGACCTACGTCAGATATGAGCTGGAGTAGATTTCTGTTACAGAGAGTTCTGCACCTAGTCATAAATAAAATGTCTTCTCCGGTGGCGCAGGGTCCATCAAGCCCGGTGTAGCACATGGCCGTCTTGATAAATCCGGCCCTATGTTTTATTTCCCCTATAATCTAATGGTTGTGTAACAGCGAGGAGGCAATGAACGGCTTCTCTGAGCAAATGCTTTGGTTGCAGTAAATGGTTTAATCTTTCACTCACTGATGTCACCCGGTTAATGTTAAACAGGATCGGCCATGCTGGAAATTGCGGAATGGCCTGTCATATCAACTGTCGTGTGTGTATATCTGATATGCCAGGGGCTCATTCAGGGTGTGCGGAAAGCTGGTTAACCACTACAGCAGGGATGGCCAACCTGTGGCTCTCCAGCTGTTGTAAAACTACAACTCCCACCATGCCCTGCTGTAGGCTGATAGCTGAAGGCAAGTCTGGGCATGCTGGGAGTTGTAGTTTTGCAACAGCTGGAGAGCCTCAGGTTGGCCAACCCTGTACTACAGTGTTCCTGAAAAAAAAAAAAATTAATTTCCAGTATGTTTTCTCCCCAGAATCCATTCATTCCTGTGACATCTGAGCTGTCGGTGACGGGAGTTAGCTGAAGAAGATGATGTCATAACCACACATTGGAGAACGCGCTAGCAGCAGATCCTGCATCCTGCGCTGTTTCTGTCCACTTGAGGAGCAGGATGCCCTGATAGTGCTCCTCACATCATGAACCGGTTACAACCCTAAGGACCGCCGGCTACTGACCCCCCTGTGTGTGACTGGCAGGAGGCGGGGCCATGGCCACGGCGGGCCTGCACGGTCGATTGCTGACTGTAGACAAGCTGGTGGCATGGATGGAGGGAGGTGCGGAAAAGGTTCTTCTGATTGACAGCCGGCCTTTTGTGGATTACAACACCTCCCACATCCTGGACGCCATCAATATCAACTGCTCAAAACTGATGAAGAGGCGACTGCAGCAGGACAAGGTGCAGATCACTGAGCTGATCCAACACTCGGCCAAGCAAAAGGTAGGACACAGCCAAGCCCACACTAACACATAGGGTGGTCATGATACCAAACTTTTGATTTCGATACTATTAAAAAGTTATATTTGATACCATTCGATAACACCCGAAAATCATAAAACAGTAAAAAAAAGTTTTTTTTATAAACATTTAATATTTTGGTGCTTTTGTTTTTAAGATTTTTATTTTTTATTTATTTTTTAACTTTTTATTTAATAACTTTAGCCGCCTTAAGGGGCTAGAACCTGGGATCTACTGAATAAGTACAGAATTACACCCATTATACAGGACAGGAGAAGTGGTACTGTGCAGTGTCCTTATATACAGAATAAGAGCAGATACTGAGTATTACACCCAGTATATAGGACAAGAGAAGTGGTACTGTGCAGTGTCCTTATATACAGAATAAGAGCAGATACTGAGTATTACACCCAGTATATAGGACAAGAGAAGTGGTACTGTGCAGTGTCCATATATACAGAATACAAGCAGATACTGAGAATTACACCCAGTATACAGGACAGGAGAAGTGGTACTGTGCAGTGTCCATATATACAGAATAAGAGCAGATACTGAGAATTACACCCAGTATACAGGACAAGAGAAGTGGTACTGTGCAGTGTCCATATATACAGAATAAGAGCAGATACTGAGTATTACACTCAGTATATAGGACAAGAGAAGTGGTACTGTGCAGTGTCCATATATACAGAATAAGAGCAGATACTGAGAATTACACCCAGTATACAGGACAGGAGAAGTGGTACTGTGCAGTGTCCATATATACAGAATAAGAGCAAATAGTGGGAATTACACCCAGTATACAGGACAGGAGAAGTGGTACTATTCAGTGTCCATATATACAGAATAAGAGCAGATACTGAGTATTACACCCAGTATACAGGACAAGAGAAGTGGTACTGTGCAGTGTCCATATATACAGAATAAGAGCAGATACTGAGAATTACACCCAGTATACAGGACAGGAGAAGTGGTACTGTGCAGTGTTTATATACACAGAATAAGAGCAGATACTGAGAATTACACCCAGTATACAGGACAGGAGAAGTGGTACTGTGCAGTGTCCATATATACAGAATAAGAGCAGATACTGAGAATTACACCCAGTATACAGAAAAGAGAAGTGGTACTGTGCAGTGTCCATATATACAGAATAAGAGCAGATACTGAGAATTACACCCAGTATACAGGACAGGATAAGTGGTACTGTGCAGTGTCTATATATACAGAATAAGAGCAGATACTGAGAATTACACCCACTATAAAGGACAAGAGAAGTGGTACTGTGCAGTGTCCATATATACAGAATAAGAGCAGATACTGAGTATTACACCCAGTATACAGGACAAGAGAAGTGGTACTGTGCAGTGTCCATATATACAGAATAAGAGCAGATACTGAGAATTACACCCAGTATACAGGACAGGAGAAGTGGTACTGTGCAGTGTCCATATACACAGAATAAGAGCAGATACTGAGAATTACACCCAGTATACAGGACAGGAGAAGTGGTACTGTGCAGTGTCCATATATACAGAATAAGAGCAATTACTGAGAATTACACCCAGTATACAGAAAAGAGAAGTGGTACTGTGCAGTGTCCATATACACAGAATAAGAGCAGATACTGAGAATTACACCCAGTATACAGGACAGGAGAAGTGGTACTGTGCAGTGTCCATATATACAGAATAAGAGCAGATACTGAGAATTACACCCAGTATACAGGACAAGAGAAGTGGTACTGTGCAGTGTCCATATATACAGAATAAGAGCAGATACTGAGAATTACACCCAGTATACAGGACAAGAGAAGTGGTACTGTGCAGTGTCCATATATACAGAATAAGAGCAGATACAGAGAATTACACCCAGTATACAGGACAGGAGAAGTGGTACTGTGCAGTGTCCATATATACAGAATAAGAACAGATACTGAGAATTACGACCAGTATACAGTACAGGAGAAGTGGTACTGTGCAGTGTCCATATATACAGAATAGGAGCAGATACTGAGAATTACACCCAGTATACCGGACAAGAGAAGTGGCACTGTACAGTGTCCATATATACAGATTAAGAGCAGATACTGAGAATTACACCCAGTATACAGGACAGGAGAAGTGGTACTGTGCAGTGTCCATATATATGCAGAATAAGAGCAGATACTGAGAATTACATCCAGTATACAGGAGAAGAGAAGTGGTACTGTGCAGTGTCCATATATACAGAATAAGAGCAGATACTGAGAATTACACCCAGTATACAGGACAAGAGAAGTGGTACTGTGCAGTGTCTATATATACAGAATAAGAGCAGATACTGAGAATTACACCCAGTATACAGGACAAGAGAAGTGGTACTGTGCAGTGTCCATATATACAGAATAAGAGCAGATACTGAGAATTACACCCAGTATACAGGACAGGAGAAGAGGTACTGTGCAGTGTCCATATACACAGAATATGAGCAGATACTGAGAATTACACCCAGTATACAGGACAAGAGAAGTGGTACTGTGCAGTGTCCATATATACAGAATAAGAGCAGATACTGAGAATTACACCCAGTATACAGGACAGGAGAAGTGGTACTGTGCAGTGTCCATATATACAGAATAAGAGCAGATACTGAGAATTACACCCAGTATACAGGACAGAAGTGGTACTGTGCAGTGTCCATATATACAGAATAAGAGCAGATACTGAGAATTACACCCCGTATACAGGACAGGAGAAGTGGTACTGTGCAGTGTCTATATATATACAGAATAAGAGCAGATACTGAGAATTACACCCAGTATACAGGACACGAGAAGTGGTACTATGCAGTGTCTATATATATATATATATATATATATATATATATATATATACAGAATAAGAGCAGATACTGAGAATTACACCCAGTATACAGGACAGGAGAAGAGGTACTGTGCAGTGTCCATATACACAGAATAAGATCAGATACTGAGAATTACACCCAGTATACAGGATAGGAGAAGTGGTACTGTGCAATGTACATATATACAGAATAAGTGCAGATACTGAGAATTACACCCAGTATCTGGGACAGGAGAAGTGGTACTGTGCAGTGTCCATATATACAGAATAAGAGCAGATACTGAGAATTACACCCAGTATACAGGACAAGAGAAGTGGTACTGTGCAGTGTCCATATATACAGAATAAGACAGATACTGAGAATTACACCAGTATACAGGACAGGAGAAGTGGTACTGTGCAGTGTCCATATATACAGAATAAAGCAGATACTGAGAGTACACCTGTATACAGGACAGGAGAAGTGGTACTGTGCAGTGTCCATATATACAGAATAAGAGCAGATACTGAGAATTACACCCAGTATACAGGACAAGAGAAGTGGTACTGTGCAGTGTCCATATATACAGAATAAGAGCAGATACTGAGAATTACACCCAGTATACAGGACAGGAGAAGTGGTACTGTGCAGTGTCCATATATACAGAATAAGAGCAGATACTGAGAATTACACCCTGTATACAGGACAGGAGAAGTGGTACTGTGCAGTGTCCATATATACAGAATAAGAGCAGATACTGAGAATTACACCCAGTATACAGGACAGGAGAAGTGGTACTGTGCAGTGTCCATATATACAGAATAAGAACAGATACTGAGAATTACACCCGTATACAGGACAGGAGAAGTGGTACTGTGCAGTGTCCATATATACAGAATAAGAGCAGATACTGAGAATTACACCCAGTATACAGGACAGGAGAAGTGGTACTGTGCAGTGTCCATATATACAGAATAAGAGCAGATACTGAGAATTACACCCAGTATACAGGACAGGAGAAGTGGTACTGTGCAATATCCATATATACAGAATAAGAGCAGATACTGAGAATTACACCCAGTATACAGGACAAGAGAAGTGGTACTGTGCAGTGTCCATATATACAGAATAAGAACAGATACTGAGCATTACACCCGTATACAGGACAGGAGAAGTGGTACTGTGCAGTGCCCATATATACAGAATAAGAGAAGATACTGAGAATTACACCCAGTATACAGGACAAGAGAAGTGGTACTGTGCAGTGTCCATATATACAGAATAAGAGCAGATACTGAGAATTACACCCAGTATACAGGACAAGAGAAGTGGTACTGTGCAGTGTCCATATATACAGAATAAGAGCAGATACTGAGAATTACACCCAGTATACAGGATAGGAGAAGTGGTACTGTGCAATGTACATATATACAGAATAAGTGCAGATACTGAGAATTACACCCAGTATCTGGGACAGGAGAAGTGGTACTGTGCAGTGTCCATATATACAGAATAAGAGCAGATACTGAGAATTACACCCAGTATACAGGACACGAGAAGTGGTACTATGCAGTGTCTATATATATATATATATATATATATATATATATATATATATATATACAGAATAAGAGCAGATACTGAGAATTACACCCAGTATACAGGACAGGAGAAGAGGTACTGTGCAGTGTCCATATACACAGAATAAGATCAGATACTGAGAATTACACCCAGTATACAGGATAGGAGAAGTGGTACTGTGCAATGTACATATATACAGAATAAGTGCAGATACTGAGAATTACACCCAGTATCTGGGACAGGAGAAGTGGTACTGTGCAGTGTCCATATATACAGAATAAGAGCAGATACTGAGAATTACACCCAGTATACAGGACAAGAGAAGTGGTACTGTGCAGTGTCCATATATACAGAATAAGAGCAGATACTGAGAATTACACCCAGTATACAGGACAGGAGAAGTGGTACTGTGCAGTGTCCATATATACAGAATAAGAGCAGATACTGAGAATTACACCCAGTATACAGGACAGGAGAAGTGGTACTATGCAGTGTCCATATATACAGAATAAGAGCAGATACTGAGAATTACACCCAGTATACAGGACAGGAGAAGTGGTACTGTGCAGTGTCCATATATACAGAATAAGAACAGATACTGAGAATTACACCCCGTATACAGGACAGGAGAAGTGGTACTGTGCAGTGTCCATATATACAGAATAAGAGCAGATACTGAGAATTACACCCAGTATACAGGACAGGAGAAGTGGTACTGTGCAGTGTCCATATATACAGAATAAGAGCAGATACTGAGAATTACACCCAGTATACAGGACAGGAGAAGTGGTACTGTGCAATATCCATATATACAGAATAAGAGCAGATACTGAGAATTACACCCAGTATACAGGACAAGAGAAGTGGTACTGTGCAGTGTCCATATATACAGAATAAGAACAGATACTGAGAATTACACCCGTATACAGGACAGGAGAAGTGGTACTGTGCAGTGCCCATATATACAGAATAAGAGAAGATACTGAGAATTACACCCAGTATACAGGACAAGAGAAGTGGTACTGTGCAGTGTCCATATATACAGAATAAGAGCAGATACTGAGAATTACACCCAGTATACAGGACAAGAGAAGTGGTACTGTGCAGTGTCCATATATACAGAATAAGAGCAGATACTGAGAATTACACCCAGTATACAGGATAGGAGAAGTGGTACTGTGCAATGTACATATATACAGAATAAGTGCAGATACTGAGAATTACACCCAGTATCTGGGACAGGAGAAGTGGTACTGTGCAGTGTCCATATATACAGAATAAGAGCAGATACTGAGAATTACACCCAGTATACAGGACACGAGAAGTGGTACTATGCAGTGTCTATATATATATATATATATATATATATATATATATATATATATACAGAATAAGAGCAGATACTGAGAATTACACCCAGTATACAGGACAGGAGAAGAGGTACTGTGCAGTGTCCATATACACAGAATAAGATCAGATACTGAGAATTACACCCAGTATACAGGATAGGAGAAGTGGTACTGTGCAATGTACATATATACAGAATAAGTGCAGATACTGAGAATTACACCCAGTATCTGGGACAGGAGAAGTGGTACTGTGCAGTGTCCATATATACAGAATAAGAGCAGATACTGAGAATTACACCCAGTATACAGGACAAGAGAAGTGGTACTGTGCAGTGTCCATATATACAGAATAAGAGCAGATACTGAGAATTACACCCAGTATACAGGACAGGAGAAGTGGTACTGTGCAGTGTCCATATATACAGAATAAGAGCAGATACTGAGAATTACACCCAGTATACAGGACAGGAGAAGTGGTACTGTGCAGTGTCCATATATACAGAATAAGAGCAGATACTGAGAATTACACCCAGTATACAGGACAGGAGAAGTGGTACTGTGCAGTGTCCATATATACAGAATAAGAGCAGATACTGAGAATTACACCCAGTATACAGGACAGGAGAAGTGGTACTGTGCAGTGTCCATATATACAGAATAAGAGCAGATACTGAGAATTACACCCAGTATACAGGACAGGAGAAGTGGTACTGTGCAGTGTCCATATATACAGAATAAGAACAGATACTGAGAATTACACCCCGTATACAGGACAGGAGAAGTGGTACTGTGCAGTGCCCATATATACAGAATAAGAGAAGATACTGAGAATTACACCCAGTATACAGGACAAGAGAAGTGGTACTGTGCAGTGTCCATATATACAGAATAAGAGCAGATACTGAGAATTACACCCAGTATACAGGACAAGAGAAGTGGTACTGTGCAGTGTCCATATATACAGAATAAGAGCAGATACTGAGAATTACACCCAGTATACAGGAGAATAGAAGTGGTACTGTGCAATGTACATATATACAGAATAAGTGCAGATACTGAGAATTACACCCAGTATCTGGGACAGGAGAAGTGGTACTGTGCAGTGCCCATATATACAGAATAAGAGCAGATACTGAGAATTACACCCAGTATACAGGACAAGAGAAGTGGTACTGTGCAGTGTCCATATATACAGAATAAGAGCAGATACTGAGAATTACACCCAGTATACAGGACAGGAGAAGTGGTACTGTGCAGTGTCCATATATACAGAATAAGAGCAGATACTGAGAATTACACCCAGTATACAGGACAGGAGAAGTGGTACTGTGCAGTGTCCATATATACAGAATAAGAGCAGATACTGAGAATTACACCCAGTATACAGGACAGGAGAAGTGGTACTGTGCAGTGTCCATATATACAGAATAAGAACAGATACTGAGAATTACACCTCGTATACAGGACAGGAGAAGTGGTACTGTGCAGTGTCCATATATACAGAATAAGAGCAGATACTGAGAATTACACCCAGTATACAGGACAGGAGAAGTGGTACTGTGCAGTGTCCATATATACAGAATAAGAGCAGATACTGAGAATTACACCCAGTATACAGGACAGGAGAAGTGGTACTGTGCAATATCCATATATACAGAATAAGAGCAGATACTGAGAATTACACCCAGTATACAGGACAAGAGAAGTGGTACTGTGCAGTGTCCATATATACAGAATAAGAACAGATACTGAGAATTACACCCCGTATACAGGACAGGAGAAGTGGTACTGTGCAGTGCCCATATATACAGAATAAGAGAAGATACTGAGAATTACACCCAGTATACAGGACAAGAGAAGTGGTACTGTGCAGTGTCCATATATACAGAATAAGAGCAGATACTGAGAATTACACCCAGTATACAGGACAGGAGAAGTGGTACTGTGCAGTGTCCATATATACAGACTAAGAGTAGATACTGAGAATTACACCCAGTATACAGGACAGGAGAAGTGGTACTATGCAGTGTCTATATATACAGAATAAGAGCAGATACTGAGAATTACACCCAGTATACAGGACAGGAGAAGTGGTACTGTGCACTGTCCATATATACAGTATAAGAGCAGATACTGAGAATTACACCCAGTATACAGGACAAGAGAAGTGGTACTGTGCAGTGTCCATATATACAGAATAAGAGCAGATACTGAGAATTACACCCAGCATACAGGAGAATAGAAGTGGTACTGTGCAGTGTCCATATATACAGAATAAGAGCAGATACTGAGAATTACACCCAGCATACAGGAGAATAGAAGTGGTACTGTGCAGCATTCATAGGCCGCTCTTTCAGTTTATAGTAGTTCTGCTGTAATTATAATTCATGCCACTTATAATTTACCCACGTGACAATCCTTTTTCTTTTCACAGGTGGAGCTGGAGTGTCAGGTACAGCAGGTAGTTGTATATGATCAGAGCTCAGTGGAAATCTCATCTCTGCCCAGTGATTGCTTCCTCTCTGTGCTGCTGGGAAAGCTGGAGAAGTTGTTCAGCCATGTTCATCTCCTGTCAGGTATCACATACATTTCACTTGTGCTGATACATTGTAACAAACTGTCAGGACGGTAGAGAGTTTTGTACTTCTGGAATTATCAAGACTGGGTAAATTACAACAAACATTCAGCTATAAGAAGTGCCAGGGATGTGCAGGTTTTTAGCCTCTGTTTCTAAACAATGAATGTTTCCTTTAGCTAACAGCAAGCAGAGGTCTTGAAAATGGTGAGAAATGGAAACGCAAAGGGGGAGATTTATTATTCCCCTCACAACATAGATTTGGTGTAAGGCCCCTTCACCTACAGTATCTCACAAAAGTGAGTACACCTCTCACATTTTTGTAAATATTTTATTATTAACACTGAAGATCTGACAGTTTGATACAATGTAAAGTAGTCAGTGTGCAGCTTGTATAACAGTGTAAATTTGGTGCCCTCAACATAACTCAACACACAGCCATTAACCACTTGAAGACCACAGGTTTACACCCCCCTAGTGACCAGGCCCTTTTTTACAAATCCGCACTACACTACTTTCACCGTTTATTGCTCGGTCATACAACTTACCACCCAAATGAATTTTACCTCCTTTTCTTCTCACTAATAGAGCTTTCATTTGGTGGTATTTCATTGCTGCTGACATTTTTACTTTTTTTGCTATTAATAAAAATGTAACGACATTTTTGCAAAAAAATGACATTTTTAACTTTCTGTTGTAAAATTTTTCAAAAAAAACTACATTTCTATATAAATTTTTCACAAAATTTGTTGTTCTACATGTCTTTGATAAAAAAAAAATCTAATAAGTGTATATTTATTGGTTTGGGTAAAAGTTATAGCGTTTACAAACTATGGTGCAAAAAAGTAAATTTCTGCATCTTGAAGCAGCTCTGACTTTCTGAGCACCTGTCATGTTTCTTCAGGTTCTAGAATGCCAGGAAAGTATAAATACCCCCCAAATCACACCATTTTAGATAGAAGACACCCCAAAGTATTCACGGAGGGGCATGGTGAGTTCATGTATCATTTAATTTTTTTTCACAAGTTAGCGGAAAATGACACTTTCTGAGGAAAAAAAAATAATAAAGTTTCCATTTCTGCTAACTTCTGGCAAAAAAAAATAAAATCTCAGACGGACTCACTATGCCCCTCAGTGAATACCTTGGGGTGTCTACTTTCCGAAATGGGGTCATTTGTGGGGTGTGTTTTCTGCTCTGGCATTTTGGGCGGGGCTAAATTGTGAGCAGCCATGTAAAACCTAAAGGTACTCGTTGGAATTTGGGCCCCTTGCGCATCTTAGCTGCAAAAAGTGTCACTCATGTGGTATCGCCGTACTCAGGAGAAGTAGGGCAATGTGTTTTGGGGTGTATTTTTACATATACCTATGCTGGGTGAGAGAAATATCTCTGTAAATTGTCAACTTTGTGTAAAAAAATTTAAAAAGTTGTCGTTTACAGAGATATTTCTCACACAAAGTATGGGTATATATAAAGATACACCCCTAAACACATTGCCCTACTTCTCTGAGTACGGCAATACCACATGAGTGACACTTTTGCAGCCTGAGTGCAAAGGGCCCTAAAACCAATGAGTACCTTTAGGATTTCTACAGGCCATTTTTACGCATTTGGATTCCAGACTTCTTCTCACGCTTTAGGGGCCCCTAAAATGCCAGGGCAGTATAAATACCCCACATGTGACCCCATTTTAGAAAGAAGACACCCCAAGGTATTCCGTGAGGGGTATGGTGAGTTCATGTAAAATTTAATTTTTTGTCACAAGTTAGTGGAATATGAGACTTTGTAAAAAAAAAAAAAAAAAAAAAATATCAATTTCCGCTAACTTGTGCCAAAAAAAAAAAATTTCTGTGAACTCGCCATGACCCTCACGGAATACCTTGGGGTGTCTTCTTTCGAAAATGGGGTCACTTGTGGGGTATTTCTACTGCCCTGGCATTTTAGGGGCCCTAAAGCGTGAGAATCCAAATGCGTAAAAATGCCCTGTGAAATCCTAAAGGTACTCATTGGAATTAGGGCCCCTTTGCGCATCTTGGCTGCAAAAAAGTGTCACTCATGTGGTATCGCCGTACTCAGGAGAAGTAGGGCAATGTGTTTTGGGGTGTATTTTTACATATACCCATGCTGGGTGAGAGAAATATCTCTGTAAATGACAACTTTTAAAACAAATTTATACAAAGTTGTCAGTTTACAGAGATATTTCTCTCACCCAGCATGGGTATATGTAAAAATACACCCAAAACACATTGCCCTACTTCTCCTGAGTACGGCGATACCACATGAGTGACACTTTTGCTGCCTGGATGCGCAAGGGGCCCTAATTCTAATGAGTACCTTTAGGAGGAGCATTTTTACGCATTTTTCTTCTCACGCTTTAGGGCCCCTAAAATGCCAGGGCAGTATAAATACCCCACATGTAACCCCATTTTGGAAAGAAGACACCCCAAGGTATTCCGTGAGGGGCATGGCGAGTTCACAGAAGATTTTTTTTGGCACAAGTTAGCGGAAATTGATTTTTATTGTTTTTCTCGCAAAGTCTCCCTTTCCGCTAACTTGTGACAAAAAGTTAAATTTCTCATGGACTCACCATACCCTCAGCGAATACCTTGGGGTGTCTTCTTTCAAAATGGGGTCATTTGTGGGGTGTTTGTACTGTTCTGGCATTTTGGAGCGTGAGGCTAAATTGTGAGCAGCCATGTAAAGCTAAAGGTACTCGTTGGAATTTGGGCCCCTTACGCATCCAGGCTGCAAAAAGTGTCACTCATGTGGTATCGCCGTACTCAGGAGAAGTAGGGCAATGTGTTTTGGGGTGTATTTTTACATATACCCATGTTGGGTGAGAGTAATATCTCTGTAAATTGACAACTTTGTATAAACAAATTTAAAAAGTTGTCAGTTTACAGCGATATTTCTCACACAAAGTATGGGTATATGTAAAATACACCCCAAAACACATTGCCCTACTTCTCCTGAGTACGGCGATACCACATGAGTGACACTTTTTGCAGCCAGATGCACAAGGGGCCCTAAATCCAATGAGTACCTTTAGATTTCAGAGCCATTTTTACGCATTTGGATTCTCACGCTTTAGGACCCCTAAAATGCCAGGTCAGTATAAATACCCTACATGTGACCCCATTTTGGAAAGAAGACACCCCAAGGTATTCCGTGAGGGGCATGGCGAGTTCACAGAAGAATTTTTTTGGCACAAGTTAGCGGAAATTGATTTTTATTGTATTTTCTCGCAAAGTCTCCCTTTCCGCTAACTTTTGACAAAAGTTAAATTTTGCATGGACTCACCATACCCCTCAGCGAATACCTTGGGGTGTCTTCTTTCAAAATGGGGTCATTTGTGGGGTGTTTGTACTGTTCTGGCATTTTGGGCGGGGCTAAATTGTGAGCAGCCATGTAAAGCTAAAGGTACTGTTGGATTTGGGCCCCTTTGCAGCTCAGGCTGCAAAAGTGTCACTCATGTGGTATCGCCGTACTCAGGAGAAGTAGAGCAATGTGTTTGGGGTGTATTTTTACATATACCCATGTTGGGTGAGAGTAATATCTCTGTAAATTGACAACTTTGTATAAAAAAAATTAAAAAGTTGTCGTTTACAGCGATATTTCTCACACAAAGTATGGGTATATGTAAAAATACACCCCAAAACACATTGCCCTACTTCTCCTGAGTACGGCGATACCACATGAGTGACACTTTTTTGCAGCCAAGATGCGCAAAGGGGCCCTAAAACCAATGAGTACCTTTAGTATTTCACAGCCCATTTTTACGCATTTGGATTCTCACGCTTTAGGACCGCTAAAATGCCAGGTCAGTATAAATACCCCACAAGTGACCCCATTGTGGAAAGAAGACACCCCAAGGTATTCCGTGAGGGGCATGGCGAGTTCACAGAAAAAAAAAATTTTTGGCACAAGTTAGCGGAAATTGATATATATATATATATTTTTTACAAAGTCTCATATTCCACTAACTTGTGACAAAAAATAAAATTTTGCATGAACTCACCATACCCCTCACGGAATACCTTGGGGTGTCTTCTTTCTAAAATGGGGTCACATGTGGGGTTTTTGTACTGCCCTGGCATTTGAGGGTCTCCGCAATCATTACACGTATGGCCAGCATTAGGAGTTTCCGCGATTCTCCTTATATTGAGCATACGGGTAATGAGATTTTTTTCCGTTCAGCCTCTGGGCTAAAAAAAAAAAAATGAACGGCGCAGATTTTTTCATTCGCATCGATCAATGTGGATGAAAAATCTCTGCCAAAATCAGTGACTGCAGTGCGGTGGGCTGGGCGCTAGCTACCTAACAAGTAGCTAACTAACTGACGGTGATAAGGGACCCTTATGCCCCATTCACACGTCCGCAATTCTGTTTGCGGAACGGAATTGCGGACCCATTCATTTCTATGGGGACAGACTTTGTCCCGCTCGGATCCGGAATTACGGATCCGCACTTCCGGGTCTGCACTTCCGTTCCAGCAAAAATATAGAACATGTCCTATTCTTGTCCGCAATTGCGGACAAGAAAAGCATTTTCTATATAGTTCTGTGCGGATCTGCAAAATGCGGAAAGCACATTGCCGGTGTCCGTATTTTGCGGATCCGTAGATCCATGGATCCGCAGATCCATGGATCCGCAAACACATACGGACGTCTGAATGAGCCTGTAGGGGGTGATTAGTGACGGGGGGTGACAGGGGTGATCAGGGGTGACATTGGTGATCAGGGGGTGACATGGGTGATCAGGGGTTAATCAGTGATGGGGGTGGCGGGGTGTGTGTGTAGTGATTGGTGCACTTTACCTTTGTTTCCTCTGGTGGTCCCAAACAAAGGGACCACCAGACGAGCAGATAGCAGGCATATCAGACGCTGTTTACAAAACAGCGTCTGATATGCGATTTAAATGCGGTTTTTTCCGCATCTACAGCCTGCCAGCGCATGATCAGCGCTGGCAGGCTGTAGTTTCAGTTGTCCCGGCTCCGATCACATGAACGCACGCCGCGCGCGCGTTCATGTGAAATCTCGGGTCTCACGAGATGACGCCGATAGGCGGCAGTGAGACCTGAGAGAGCCGCCGCGCTGACGCCCATCGGCGTTAGCGTGGCGGCAAGTGGTTAATGTTTAAACCACTGGCAACAAAAGTGAGTACACCCTAAGTGAAAATGGGCAAATTGTGACGAATTAGCCATTTTCCCTCCCCGGTGTCATGTGACTCGTTAGTGTTACAAGGTCTCAGTTGTGAATGGGGAGCAGGTGTGTTATATTTGGTGTTATCGCTCTCACACTCTCTCATACTGGTCACTGGAAGTTTAACATGGCATCTCATGGCAAAGAACTCTCTGAGGATCTGAAAAAAAGAATTGCTGCCCTACATAAAGATGGCCTAGACCAGTGATGGGCAACGTGCGGCTCTCCAGCTGTTTCAGAACTACAACTCCCAGCATGCAAAGCCTGTCTATAGCTATCAGCCTACTGCAGGGCATGGTGGGAGTTGTAGTTTAGCAACAGCTGGAGAGCCGCCTGTTGCCCATCACTGGCCTAGACTATAAGAAGATTGCCAACACCCTGAAACTGAGCTGCAGCACGGTTGCCAAGACCATATAGCAGTCTAACAAGACAGGTTCCACTCAGAACAGGCCTCGCCATAGTTTACCAAAGACGTTTAGCGCATGTGCTCAGCGTTATATCCAGAGGTTGTATGAGTGCTACCAGCATTGCTGCAGAGGTTAGAGGGGTGGGGGGTCAGCCTGTCAATGCTCTGACCATACACCGCACATACATCAAATTGGTCTGCATGCTGTCGTCCCAGAAGGAAGCCTCTTCTAAAGATGATGCACAAGAAAACCTACAAACAGTTTGCTGAAGACAAGCAGACTAAGGACATGGATTACTGGATCAATGTCCTGTGGTCTGATGAGACCAAGATAAACTTATTTGGTTCAGATGGTGTCAAGCGTGTGTGGCAGCAACCAGGTGAGGAGCACAAAGACAAGTGTGTCTTGTCTAGTCAATCATCGTGGTGGGAGTGTCACGGTTTGGGGCTGCATGAGTGCTGCCGGCTGCGGGGAGCTACAGTTTATTGAGGGAACCATGAATGCTAACGTGTACTACGACATAATCAGGCAGAGCATGATCACCTCCCTTTGGAAACTGGTCCACAGGGCAGTATTCCATCATGATAACGACCCCAAACACACCTCCAAGAAGACCGCTGCCTTGCTAAAGAGACTGAGGGTAAATCTGGACTGGCCAAGCATGTCTCCAGACCTAAACCCTAATGAGCATCTGTGGGGCATCCTCAAACAGAAGGTGGAGGAGCGCAAGGTCTGTAACATCCACCAGCTCCATGATGTCATCATGGAGGAGTGGAAGAGGATTCCAGTGACAACCTGTGAAGCTCTAGTGATCTCTATGCCCAAGAGAGTTAAGACAGCGCTGGTAAATAATGGCAGCCACACTTAGGGGTGTACTCACTTCTGTTGCCAGCGGTTTAGACATTAATGGTTGTGTGTTGTTATGTTGAGGGCACCAAATTTACACTGTTATACCAGCTGCACACTGACTACTTTACATTGTATCAGAGTGTCATTTCTTCAGTGTTATCCCATGAAAAGGTATAATAAAATATTTACAAAAATGTGAGGGGTGTACTCACTTTTGTGAGATACTGTATTTCAGGTCATCCGACACAGTTCCCCTGTGTTGTGAAGCAAAAAATGCTGGAAGGGAACTGAGCCAGAACTGATCCCATAGTTTAATATGGGATTGTGCACATATATCTGGCGCCTCACTTATGACATGGGGTGTCTAATAGCGCCGGACAGAAAAACACTGCATACTCAGTTTTTTCATTCTGGTGCTATCAGTGTACATACCCCGAATCTGAGTAGTTCACATATATCAGTTGTGTCTAGATTACGGCATAAAACAACTGACCTAGCAGAACTGATAAGATGTGAAGCAGGTCTAAAAAGTCACAAAACCAGGTTTTGCGACATTTAATTGCCATTTGGACTAGATTTAGTCACAGCTGGCATATTTTACGTAATCTCACTAGTTTCCAAAAAGAGGGCAGGGTGTGCGCAGGGCCATATGTTATTTTCTGCAATAAATGATGACTAAAATCTATGCCAACTTCAAGCTGGAGTAGATTTCAGTCTGGTGCATGGACTAAAAGTACTGCAGGTCCGACTTTTTAGTCCGATGATCTCTGCCGTAGCTCCCCCCCCCCCTTAATTATAGTCAATGGGGACGGAGCGGCAGCATGGCAGTGCACGGGTACTTGCGGCATGGCGGATCCGGCAGGCTGTTCACCCACCGGAACAGCCTGCCAGATAGCTATGCCGCAAATGTGAAAGTACCCTAACAAAACTATAACCAGCCCTGTACCTCACATGGATCCAGCGATGTCACCATTTATTGCTCCAACTGCTCTGCTAGGTTTATTTCAAGCTAGCGTGGAGGCGTGTTGTCTCTGCTGCAGCTGGTGGCAGTTGATGGAATGAACTGAGCATGTGCGACCACTTCAGTGAGGTGGACAGAGAAATTAGAAAGAGCAAACAGGTGGGGCTTTACAGATAGATTTCATTGAATAATTTAGTAGCTATACAAAATTTGTAATTACAAAAGTATTCAGATCCAGGTGCTGGTTTGAAAACTGTAGAATATTTTTCGTGGGACTTTTAATGTTTGCATGGACAGCATAGGGCTTATGAAGATCAGCATAGCACATGGCGGTCTTGATAAATCAGGACAAAGTGTATTAGAAAGCTTTATTTTCAGAAAACCGGTTAGAGGGGATGTTGAAATTTTTGGGTTGTCCTTTGTTATTCCCTCACCTGCGCTTTCCTTGTTTCCAGGCGGTTTCTACGAGTTCTCGTCGTACTTTCCTGGTCTGTGTGAAGGGAAAGCCTCTGTTGTCCCCACCTGTATCTCTCAGCCATGCCTCCCTGTGTCAAGTGTCGGCCCCACACGTATCCTGCCTCATCTCTACCTGGGCTGCCAGCGAGACGTGCTGAACAAGGTGAGGTTCATGAGGGGATCCTCAAATGAAAGCATTTAACACCTCAGAGAGACTGCATTTTTTTTTTTTCTCTTTTTTTCCCCCTCTGCATTCCAAAAAACTAGAGATAAGCGAATTTCAGATTTTAAAATTTGTTTACGCTTCGTTTACTGGTAAAAGGTGAATTGCGTTATGGATTCCGTTACCATGGGCCATAACACATTTCTATGACGGAATGCATAACGGAATGTCGTTTGAGGCATTTCGTTATTCATTCCGTCATAATAGAAGTCTATGGGCTGCAAAACGGATCCGTCCCGTTTACATTATGCAGGGGAGTCCACACTAATTTCATAACCGGAAATTCGCTCATCTCTCCAAAAAAAACACTCTTTGTTTTGTTTTGCAGGATGAGTTGTATAGTTGAATGTTTTAATGCCCCCATTTTGGGATACATATAATTTATTATTATTTTTTTTCGGACCCCACAGAATGGAGGGCACTACTGAGGGCAATATTTATACTGGAGGGCCCTAGTGGGAGCAATTGGATGCCACTATTGGGGGGGCCTTATTTAAAAGGGCCACTGTGGGGGGAATTATAGATACTGGGGCCATTATAGATATAGGAAATATGGTGGCCCTTATTTAGGGCTCATGCACACGACCCTATGTATTTTGCTGTCCGCAAAACACGGATCCGCAAAAAATACGGATGACGTCCGCGTGCATTCCGTATTTTGCAGAAGGGAACAGCTGTCCCCTAATAGAACAGTCCTATCCTTGTTCGTAATGCAGACAATAATAGGAAATGTTCTATTCCTTGCGGAACGGACATACGGAAACAGAATGCACATGGAGTAACTTCCTTTTTTTCTTTTTGCGGACCCATTGAAATGAATGATTTCTCGCTTACATCATTGGGGGACACAGACCGTGGGGTATAGCTGCTTGCTGCCACTAGGAGGCGACACTAGGCTCAAAGCTGTTGGCTCCTCCTCCGCCTGCTATACCCCCTCCAGCAGGAGAGAACCTTCAGTTTTAAGCTTAGTGTCGTAGGAGGCAGATACCCTGTTATACAGGGTGGCTTTTTATTTTTATTTTTATTTTTGTCTTTATTTTGTTTTCTTTTTCTTTCAGGTGGGGACCCAGGGCTGATACAGAGCCCTGCTTCCCCTGGGGGGGCTGACCGGTGATGTCCATGCCACCGCTTTGCCCCCCACAAGAAGACAAAGTGGACCAGGAGGGCTTGACCTTCCTGCTCCCCCCAGCTATAGGGCCACCTGCTCCTACCCTCCATTCCAGTCCCTGTCACTTGTGCCAGGGACTGAAGAGGTGGCACTGCTGGTACTTAGAGGGTGAAGAACACAGATGAAGATAGGTGAGTATTGTATCTGTACCTTTTAAGTGGCCGCGGCAGTGCAGGGGTTGAATGCCTCTTGAGTTTCCCGGTTCCCTCTGCCCCACATACAGTCCGGCTTGCAGGGGTTAATTCCCCTCCTTTGAGGCCGCGGCGGTGCAGGGGTTGATAGCCCCAGCATTCTATTGGGGGATCACACTGAGGGCCGCCCCCCCTGCCTTCGGCAAGCACGGCGGGGGTTAATTCTCTTTGTTCTCCCGGCGGCTGGCGGCGCCCGGGGGAGCGGGGGTTAATATTGGTGCCGCGTTGTTATAGGGAGGCCGGCGCGGGCTCTGCATTCAGGTGCCGCGTTCCTCCTTCGATGTGCGGCGCGCCATCAGTACCTCCGTTCCCAGCATCCCACCCTCCTCTGATTCTCGTCCTTCAGCGCTACTCACCGCCATTTTCAGGGACCCTTCTCTTCCGGTCCTGAGGAGGGCGCGTAAAAAAGGGGGCGGAGCTTATCGCCCTCATATATCAGTGAGGTGGGGGTGGAGTTTCCCTTCCCGCGCTCTCTGCAGTTCCCTGAAGTTCAGTCGCTCCTGTGAGACTTCAGCCTTCTGCCAGACCTCTGCCAGCCTTCCACCGGCCCTGCAAGTCCGTGGTCTTCCACTGCTGCAGCTGCACAGGACAAGTTACTAGGGGGCACCAGGTTGCCGCTCACTCTGGTAGGACAAACTCTGCTATTAACCCCCTCCGGCCCCTTACACTGGTCATGTCGGACCCAGCAGACCCAGCTCCTCAGGCGCCTTGTAAGATTACTCATTATGCCTGCACTTCCTGCGATGTGAAGTTTTCTAAGGGTCGCTCCAGCCCCCTCTGCGCCTCTTGCCAGGCCTCTCAGAGCGGGCCTCCGCAGTTAATCGCCACTGCAGTGATCCCTCCTGCGGATAATTCTGAGCCAGAATGGGCCAAGGTCCTGTCCCAGGCGGTGACGGACCTATCTAAGATTTCCCAATCCACCCTTTCATTGATGGGTCGCTTGGTTGAGTCGTCAGCCCCGGTACAACCTGTCTCTACTCAGGTTGTATCCCCTAGGGGCAGGAATCCTAGTAAGCGTCCTAGACAGGAGTGCTCCTCCTCTCCAGATGCATCCCCTTCGCCTCCAGGAATTAGGTCCAAGGCGTCTTCGTTAATTGGGGACCCCTCGTCCGAAGGGGAAGTCGCTGACTCTGATGAGGACCCGGACCCAGACCGTGCCTCACAAATGGCGGCTCTGGTGGATAGTTTAGTCGTGGCGGTTAGAGACACCTTCCAGCTCCAGGAAGGGGACTCGTCCTCAAACCCTCAGAGCGTCTCTTTTTTGCGGACTAAGCAGTCTCCTAAATCCTTTCCGGTACATGAGGATTTTTCAGTTCTCACCACTAAGGCATGGGAACAGCCAGGCTCGCGTTTCCTAACTCCTAAGCGCCTTGACCTGCTTTACCCTTTTCCTCAGGACTGCGTGGCTAAGTGGTCTACGCCCCGAAGGTGGATCCGCCGGTTGCTCGTTTGGCCAAGAATACGGCCATTCCGGTTGCGGATGGCTCATCCCTTCAGGATCCGGTGGATCGCCGAATCGACTCCCTGGCGAAATCGGTTTTTCGGCCTCTGGTTCGGCCCTTCGACCAATTTTCGCCTCGGCATGGGTAGCCAAGGCTGTGTCGGAGTGGGCTCTTAGGCTCCGCCAAGATTTAGACTCTGACATTTCTCAATCTGAATTGCAAGATCTGGCTCTTCAGATATCTCAGGCAGGAAATACCTCTGTGAGGCAGCTCTGGATGCGGGTTCTCTGACTGCGCGGTCTTCCGCCTTTGCGGTCTCCATCCGAAGGGAGCTTTGGCTCAAGGCCTGGCAGGCCGACTCTTCCTCAAAACGTTCCCTTCTGTCACTTCCGTTTGAAGGTTCTCGGCTCTTTGGCTCCAGATTGGACGACATTATATCGGAAGCCACGGGTGGAAAGAGCACCCACCTTCCCCAACCTAAGCCGAGCGTTCTTTTCGTCCGCGTCCTTCTTTCCAGCGTCATTCCTTTCGCCGCTTCTCAGGCACTCGTCCCGCGGCGTCATCTTCCTCGGGACGCTCAGCACAGGACAATAGGCGTAAGCCGTCCTTCAAACCTCAGCCCGCCTGGCGCTCACGTGCTCAGCCCAAGCGTTCCTCCTCGGAGAAACAGCCCACAGCATGAAGGTGCGCCCCACCTTCCGGGGTGGGGGACGGCTTCTTCATTTTCAGGAGGTTTGGCAGGCCCACATTTCAGACGCCTGGGCGTTAGAAGTGGTCTCCTCGGGTTACAAACTGGAGTTCAAGTCCATGCCGCCAAATCGGTTCTTTCCGTCCCGCCCCCAAGGAACCGGCTCGGGCTCAGGCGTTCCTTCAGGCAGTACGCGACCTGCGGATCAGGAAGTTATTGCACCAGTTCCGGAGCGGAGCGGTTTTCCGGCTTCTATTCCAATCTCTTCATTGTTCCCAAGAAGGAGGCGCGGTCCGCCCAGTGTTGGACCTCAAGAGGGTAAACCGTTACCTTCGAGTCAGTCGATTTCGCATGGAATCGCTACGCTCAGTCATCGCTTCCTTGTCTCAGGGGAGTATCTGGCTTCCATAGATATCCAGGACGCCTACTTGCACGTTCCTATCTCTCCCGCTCACCAGCGTTTTCTGCGTTCGCGGTGTTTTCCGATCACTACCAATTCGTCGCCTTGCCTTTCGGCTTGGCGACTGCGCCGCAGTCTTTACCAAAATTCTCGCCCCTCTGATGGGTCTTCTGCGCTCAAGGGGATCACGGTGATCCCGTACCTCGACGATATCCTCGTCAAGGCGCCTGTGTTCAGACTCACCTTGGACACCCTCGCCCGCTTTGGGTGGCTGGTGAATCATCGGAAGTCCGTTCTCTGTCCATCTACTTTGATAAGATTCCTCGGGATGATATTGGATACCGGCGGGGCATGTGTGTGCCTTCCAGGGGACAAGGTGCGGACTCTTCGCTCAGCAATCCGCCGATTACTTCGGCATCGATCCATTTCCATACGGACTTGTATGCGAGTCCTGGGGCTCATGGTGGCCTCCTTCGAAGCCGTTCCGTACGCCCAATTTCATTCCAGAACTTTTCAGGGGACGATTCTGTCTCGTTGGGACAAGTCCCAGGATTCTCTGGATCGGTGCATTTCCCTTCCACAGCAAGTTCGCTCCGACCTTCGGTGGTGGCTCAACCCCGCCCACCTGGAGGTGGGGAAGTCTTTCCTTCCGGTCAGGTGGACAGTCGTCACGACCGACGCCAGCTTACACGGCTGGGGAGGGGTCCTGGGTACCCGCACGGTTCAAGGGATCTGGTCTCCATCGGAGTCCAAACTGACCATAAATGTTCTGGAACTCCGAGCAATCTTCCTTTCCCTACTCCATTGGTCACTTCTCCTGAGAGGTCTGCACGTTCGGGTTCAGACGGACAATGCCACGGCGGTGGCATATGTCAACCATCAAGGGGGACTCGCAGCTCGGCGGCCATGGCCGAGGCAGCAAAGATTCTGAGGTGGGCGGAAGCCCATGTCCCAGCGTTGTCGGCGGTGCACATCCCGGGGTTGCCAACTGGACAGCCGACTTCTTGAGCCGGACCTCAATAGACCCGGGAATGGTCCCTCCATCCGGAGGTGTTCGACGACCTATGTCAACGTTGGGGACGGCCGGAGGTGGATCTGATGGCCTCATGCCTCAACCGGAAGCTTCCGGCTTACTTTGCCCGCGCAAACGATCCCGCCGCATGCGGCATAGACGCTCTGGTGGCTCCGTGGGACGGATTCCAGTTCCTGTACGTGTTTCCCCCGTTGTCCCTTCTGCCTCGGGTTCTTCGCAGGATCAAGTGGGAAGGGATTCAGACTCTGCTGATTGCCCCGGATTGGCCCCGCAGGGCTTGGTACTCGGATCTGATCCTCCTTCTAGGGGACATTCCGTATCCGCTTCCTCTCAGACACGACCTGTTGTCTCAAGGGCCCGTCTTCCACCAGAATTTACATACTCTGCGTTTGACGGCGTGGCTCTTGAAACCTTCATTCTGAAGCGGAGAGGGTTCTCGGATGCAGTTGTCCGGACTCTCATCAGGGCAAGGAAGCCGGCTTCCTCTAGAATTTATTACAGGACGTGGAAGTCTTTCCTGCATTTTTGTGAGGAGCGGAATCTTTCTCCTAGGTCCTTTTCCTTGCCAATCATCTTGGCCTTCCTCCAGTCGGGACTTGAACTGGGATTGGCGCTCAGTTCTTTGAAGAGCCAGATTTCGGCGCTTTCCATTCTCTTTCAGCGGTCCTTGGCGAGCATGGGTCCGGTGAAAACTTTTCTCCAGGGCGTGGCACATACTGTTCCCCCCTACCGGCCCCCTCTGCACCCTTGGGATCTCAATTTGGTTTTAGGGGTTCTTCAGCAGCCCCCGTTTGAGCCTATGCGGGAGGCTTCTCTCCGTCTGTTGTCATGGAAAGTGACGTTTCTGGTAGCCATCACTTCGATCCGTAGAGTCTCGGAGCTGGCGGCTCTTTCCTGCCGTGAACCATTTTAGATTTTTCACCAGGACAAAGTAGTGCTCCGTCCTGTTCCGTCTTTTTGCCCAAGGTGGTCTCAGCCTTTCATATCAATGAGGACATCGTGTTGCCGTCTCTTTGTCCTCAGCCTTCTCACCCGCGTGAGGTCTTATTGCACAGGTTGGATGTGGTTCGGGCACTGCGCATTTATCTGGCGGCGGTGGCCCCCTTTAGTCGTACGGACGCCTTGTTCGTTTTCCCGGAAGGCGCCAGGAAAGGAATGGCAGCCTCGAAAGTGACGCTTTCTAAATGGATCCGTTCCACGATTTTGGAATGTTACCGTCTTCTGGATAAGACACCCCCTCCGGGGATTATGGCCCATTCTACGAGGGCGCTTGGCGCTTCATGGGCTCATTTTCACCAGGCCTCAGCAGCTCAGTTGTGTAAAGCTGCAACATGGTCTTCCCTTCATACGTTTACAAAGTTCTACAGGGTTCATTCTCTGGCTTCTGCGGATGCGGCTCTGGGTAGGCTGGTGCTACAGGCCGCTCTGTGAGCTGTGCAGCGTTCCAAGTTTTGTTCCCTCCCTAGGGACTGCTTTGGGACGTCCCACGGTCTGTGTCCCCCAATGATGTAAGCGAGAAAACGAGATTTTGTGAGAACTCACCTGTAAAATCTGTTTCTCGCTGTAGTCATTGGGGGACACAGCACCCACCCTAGGTTGTTCAAGGCACAATTGAGTTCCGTTCTTGTTGGACAGTTGCGTTCCGCTTGGGTCCGGTGATTGTGTGTATTGTTTTTTGTTTTCTGATGTTTTGCTTCTCCTACTGCTTTTTGCACAAACTGAAGGTTCTCTCCTGCTGGAGGGGGTATAGCAGGCGGAGGAGGAGCCAACAGCTTTGAGCCTAGTGTCGCCTCCTAGTGGCAGCAAGCAGCTATACCCCACGGTCTGTGTCCCCCAATGACTACAGCGAGAAACAGATTTTACAGGTGAGTTCTCACAAAATCTCGTTTTTGCATACGTTCCGAACAAAAAAACCGGAACGGGCACGGAAATAAAATGCGGTCGTGTGCGTGAGCCCTAAAAAAAAAAAAAAAATGTGACGTTAATCCATTATTCATGGCCATTTTTTAACGGCCACGGAAAAAAGGATGCAAAAGGACCATTACAAATGGGCAAACTGTTGTGTGAATTTTGCCTTAAAGGACCAGTAATACTCAGAGCAGAGCTTGATGTCCGAAACCATTTTCCTCATGGAAAACCAGTAGTTGCTATAATCAGCGCTGATTATCTTTATCATTGTGATTTCCACCCCTCCCCCTGCAGGAGCTGATGCAACAGAATGAGATTGGTTTTGTCCTAAATGCCAGTAACACCTGTCCCAAACCAGACTTCATCTGTGACTCCCACTTCTTGCGGGTCCCGGTGAATGATAGCTTCTGTGAGAAGATCCTACCCTGGCTGGACAAGTCTGTGGACTTCATAGGTGAGAACATAGGGTGGGGTGGGGTACCATGTTGACTCCTGCCCCTGCTCTATTCAGCCATCTGTTATTGTTCTAGCTAGCTTTTCCAACAAGTTTGGCAGTAGTATCTTCATTCTTTTTTTATTTTTTTTTATTTTTTTTAGTTCTTACTAAAATTAGTTTTTCTCATCACTCAGAAAAGGCGAAGGCATCTAATGGTCGAGTCCTGGTCCACTGCCTGGCGGGGATCTCGCGCTCTGCAACCATCGCCATCGCCTACATCATGAAGAGGATGGATATGACCCTTGATGAGGCCTACAGGTAAAAACTACTGTCCCTAAATAGTAAAAATTCAATTGGGCTTGTGTCCAGGAAACCAGTACCACATTATACAAGAGGTATAGCGCAAGTAATGTCGCTGTCACCACCGGCTAATAAAACATTACACTCAATGAATGTCACTGATTTTTAGGATTGGCAAATGTTATACAGGAGATGTAGCGCAGGTAATGTCGCTGCCACCAGCTGCCAAAAAATTTGACTGAATGTCGCTGATATTTCAGATACGCAAACGTTATACAGAAGATGTAGCACAGGTAATGTAACTGTCTGCAGCAGACATCGTCTACAGAAAAGGTACAATGAATGTCACAGATGTTTTTAGGCTGCGTACACGTTACACAGGAGATGTAGCGCAGATAATGTCGCTGTCACCAGAGGTGAAAAAATGTAACTGATATTTCGGATGCGCTAACGTTATACCGGAGATGTAGCGCAGGTAATGTCGCTGCCAGCAGCAGCAAAAAAATTTGACTGAATGTGACTGATATTTTGGATACGCAAACGTTATACAGGAGATGAAGCGCAGGTAATGTAACTGTCAGCAATGGACACCGTCTACGGAAAAAGTACACTGGATGTCACAGACATTTTTAGGCTGCGCACATAGAGACAGGAGATGTGGCGCAGATAATGTCGCTGTCTGCAGCGGCCAAACAATTGCAAGCTATTTAGCGCAGGCTGCGCTAAAAATATAAAATGTAAAAAACAGTACTATGCCTGAACAGTTCAGCTTTGCAGGTCCAATGTGTGTCGTGGGCTGTATTCACACAACAGTCAATGCGTTTTTGATAAGATGGCCGCGCTGCTGATTGCCTCCTTCTCATGAGAGTTCGTTTAGATGTGCAGATAGGTCAGCCGAAATTTAGCCACAGTGAACCAGTCTCTCCTTCACCCGTTGATATAAACACCTTGGCAAGGGAGATGGCCCTTGCCAAGCCTTAGTAACACTAAGGCTTCTTTCACACTGGCGTTAGGCTTGTCCAGCAGGCTGGTGCGGCAGGGGAACAGTCTGCCAGATCCGTACTAATGTTTGCACACGTGTGCTGCTGGAAGTCTGCCCCGGCCCCATTCACTATAATGGGGACGGGCTGGAGATGCGGCCAAAGCACGGCAAACATGCCGTAACAGCCTGCCGGACAAGTCTAACACCAGTGTGAAAGTAGCCTAAGTGTGACTGCTGCAGAGTGCAGTAGGCAGACTTATGGATCAATGGGCATTGAGACGTAGGACATCATATTGTTTGATTCAGAAACCAAAAAGAATGACAGAACAACTGGGTGACAAGTCTTCAGCATTTTCTGACCTTTCTTTTTTCTATGTCCACAGGTTTGTTAAGGAGAAAAGACCGACCATCTCTCCAAACTTCAACTTCTTGGGTCAGCTCCTGGACTTTGAGAAGAAGATAAAGGTTCAGACTGGCCAGACAGCCCCGGTCTGCAAACTGAAGCTACATCTGGAGCATGGCACCGTTCCAATGGAGGTCCCTCAGCAGCCAGCAAGTCCATCGC
The DNA here is from genome assembly GCA_033119425.1 of Bufotes viridis. Classification (NCBI taxonomy): domain Eukaryota; kingdom Metazoa; phylum Chordata; class Amphibia; order Anura; family Bufonidae; genus Bufotes; species Bufotes viridis. Next base: position 418,012,334 of record CM065590.1, on the reverse strand, counting down.
TCGCTTTTCCTACCTCATCCGAGCCGCCGAGAACGCAGGAGGAAGTGGCTGCTCCTCTCCTGCAAGGCCTCAATGGTCTGCATGTGTCCCAGAGGGAGAAGCTGGAGGACAGCAATAAGATGAAGCGTTCGTTCTCTCTGGACATAAAGTCTGTGTCTTACTGCAGCACGGTCACCACGCAACCTGGAACTTCCACTTCGGAAGGCCTAGAGGGAGGGGGCAGCAAGTTGTGCCAGTTCTCCCCAGTAGAGGAAGTGTCAGAGCAAACGCCGGAGTCCAGCCCTGACCGTGAACAGGCAGCAGTAAAGGTCCCAGAGAAGCCCAGCACCTGCCGGCAAGCAGAAAACAAAGGGCGGCAGCAGCAAATGTTGAGCCGCAGCAGCATCCGGTCCCTGGCAGCTCCACTGCTCCGTAGTGGGAGCATGGAGGACAATCGCAAAAGTAACTTTCTTTTTGGACTGTCCAGCAGCCAGCAGCACTTGGCCAAGCCAGCTCTGGGCCTGAAAGACTGGCACTCGGACATTCTAGCGACTCAAGCCTCCTCACTCACTGGCAGCTGGTACTTCAACCCAGACGCCCCCGCCCACTTCTACTCTGCGTCTACTTTGTATGGAGGGGGTAGCTTCACGGCCTTCAGCTGTGGTCAGCTGCCTGCTGACCCTTGCTGCGCAGTGCGCAGGAGGCAGAAGCCGAGTGCTCGCGGGGACTCTCGACGCAGTTGGCACGAGGAAAGTCCCTTTGAAAAGCAGTTTAAAAGGCGCAGCTGCCAAATGGAGTTTGGAGATGAACTGGTGGATGGCCGAACCCGAGAGGAGCTGGGCAAAGTTGGCAGTCAGACCAGCTTCTCAGGCAGTATGGAAATCATTGAAGTGTCCTGAGGCGGGCACGGGGGGTGAGCCGGGCAGCGGAGCTTCCTGGGTTAATCATTAATATTATTGTTTTTTGTTTTCTTGTTTCCAAATCATTTTGTTCCCTATAAATCTGAATGGAGGATTGCAGAATGTTGTGTTCAGTTAGCCAGGTGGGCAGCTGCACTGGGCACATGGTAATAACTGATGGGACGGTTGACCCCTTGGACAATGCCCCCTGTACTTAACACAGAATGCTTACAGCTCCACCAAACCTTCAAGATGGGCAGACTGGCTTATTAGTGTGCCCCCACAGCATTCTGTATAATGTAACCCTGGTGCCACCTTTCATAATCTCCAGGGACTAATCACAGATATGAAGAAAGGACAGTGTTGATTTATGGGAGGAAAAACAATGCTATTACATTGTATAGTTTTAGGACTATGATCCTTTGAGGGAATCTAAGGAGGGGGTATAAAATAATTGGAAAGTTACTCTATGTGGTAACCCTGAGCTGATCTGGGCTCAGGGGAGGTAGGGGTATCTTTCCTGCAGACTGCTGGTCATTGATTCTTTAAATTGTAGGGGTGCCCTGACAGTTATAACCCCCCTTTTCCCATTTCATCACTAGTCACATACAGAGCTGCACGCACAATTCAGGTTCCATTGCCTGCTCCCTGCACTGACTGATGTAGAGATACTGCATTGCATGTGATTTGGCATCTGCTGCCTGCACAGCTCTGAGGGATTCATAGTAGTAAACTTTGTGACTGCAGCTCTGGAGGTGATTGAGGGATAATAGTTTCAGTACAACAAAGGGTTTTTAGCATTTTTAAACACTGCAGTCAGAAGCTAGAATTCTTCGTACAGGCTCCACATATGCCTTGTGACACACGATTATCTGTATATAATGGATGGGGGTGGTCCTGGATCTCTGAGGGTGGCTCTCAGATTTTTAGTAGGAAGTTTACAAAGAATTCCTCCTGTGAATCCTCTTCGTGTTCTGATTGTATCAGCTCTATTTTTCTAGTGCCTTATAGCCAGGAGTTCACCTGTCAAGCAGAGCTCCCCCCAGTGGCATATTACAGGTTAAATTTACACCTAATGTTCAGGTACTTTGCTTTAGGCCCCATGCACACGACTGTATGTATTCCGCGGTCTGCAAAACACGGATAGAAGCCATGTGCGTGTCATAATTTTTTTTTTCCCACCTCTTTTAGAAATGTCCTATTCTTGTCCAAAAAAACGACAAGAAGTGGACATGTTCTCTCTTTTTTGTGGCGCCACGGAACAGACATGCAATTTTTTGCAGCCCTATTGAAATGAATGACTCCGCAAAAAATGCAGATTGGATACGGACTCAAAATACAGTCATGTTCATGGGGCCTTTCTTGTTTTTATCCCAAGTAACATCATGACTCCTACTCTAGTCACATCCAGAGCTGCAATCTGAATTTTGGTTTGCTGCAGGGTCTTACACCACCCAGCCTGTGCTGGGTCAGTGCCTGGCCCAAACACCTCCTGCTGTGGTGCATTTTGTACCTGTACTGGTGGATCTCTGCTGTGCCTCCATCATATGTCTATTTCTGGGTTCACATTGCGTTTGCCCTGTACAGGTATTTTCGTAGGGTTACATCTAAATACCAAAAAACAATATTCAAACATTCACTTTAATGCAGCGCTCCAGATGGCGACCAAAATGGTCGCAAATGCGACCAGGAATTTGCAAATGGCGACAAGACTTTTAAGTCTTATCACCATTTGCGACTTGTCCCACCTCCGTGCGGCAGCTTTAAGGGAGAAAAAAAACTCTCTTCAGCAGACGCGCCACGCTCGGCACGTCTGCTGAGCCCAGCCCCCGACATCCAGCCTGCTCTGCCAGCCTGTAGTGGCTCGTCCTGGGCCCCGCCCCCTCACAGAGCCCGGGAAGAGAGCGCGCTTGGGAGCACTGACAGAGACCTGCAGAAGGACGGCCGGGTGCCTGGGTCAGTGCCTCCCCCCCTCCAGCTCCTGACATGCGAGTCCTGTGACAGTATGGCTCCTCCTGCCCCCCCCTGCAGAAGGACGGCCGGCCGGGTGCCTGGGTCAGTGCCTCCCCCCCTCCAGCTCCGTACATGTGAGTCCTTGACAGTGTGGCTCCTCTGCCCCCCCCTGCAGAAGGACTGCCGAGTCCCAGCATCATTGCCTCCTGCAGTCCTCCGGCTCCTGACCTGAGTTCTGTGACACTCAGTATGGCTCCTGCTGCCCTCCCTTCCCCCCTTGTTCAGACTAGTAAGGTTTTTTATTTTTCCCCCCCCAGTTGTTTAAAGTTTAACCCCTTCAGCTCTTCATTTAGCCAGTGAGTCTCAGCCAGCACCATAATGTCCATTTACTTATAATTAGGACATGCTGTAAGATTTAGCATTGAGAAGTCATACTTGTCTATGCTAAATCCTTAGTAGGTGGTGTCAGTAGCTACTGTCACTCAGTGCTGCTGTCACCACCAGTTATCACAAGAAAGTGTTCTGCCCCTGACTGTATTGCGGCCCACAAACAGCACTTCCGCAATACACCGGCAGCAGCCCGCGTGCACTCTGCATCACGGATGCGAACCCATTCACTTGAATGGGTCCGCAATCACGGAAATGCAGAATGGAAGCACAAATTAGAACGCCATATAAGCACAGTCATAGTCAGCTCTCATTAACACATCAGTGTTTGGTCAGTGATTTCTATCAGTGATTGTGAGCCAAAACCAGGATTGGATCCTCCACAGACATAAAGTATAAGGGAAAGATCTGCTCCAGTTCTGTGTTTAAAGCCGCACCTGGTTTTTGCTCAAAATCACTGATGGAAATCACTGATGGAAATCACTGACCGAACACTGATGCCTCATTCACACAGTCAGTCTTCGGTCAGTGATTTCCATCAGTCATTTTTAGCCAAAACCAGGTGCAGCTTTAAACACAGATCAAGAGCAGATCTTTCCCTTATACTTTATGTCTGTGTAGCATACACGCCTGGCTTTGGCTCACAATCACTGATGGAAATCACTGACCAAACACGGACGTGTGAATGAGGCTATTTTTTTTTATATCATAATTATGTATGTATTTAAATTTGGCGACTAAAATTTTTATTTGGCTCCTAAATTTTTCAGTTTAGGAGCCAATGGCTCCTAGGGATTTTTTTTTGTCTGGAGCCCTGCAATGGGTCAAGTGGCGATCAAAGGATTCATCTTTAGACTCTGCTATCGTGTCTAGTAAAGAAGCTGGAAACAAATGGAAAGCAGGTTAAACGGAGTAATGAACCCTTTCATCTCCGCTTTACCCTTTAAAGTGAATGTACTCTTCCAATATATGTTTGAATACTGTTTTTGGGTATTTAGATGTATAAGCCTGGAAAGCTTTAAGGAGGACTAAAACGCAATGTGAACCCCGCCTTATATGCGCATCAGCAGTGGGACGACAAATTCAAAGTAGCAACCAGCAGATTTGTGACTTTAGTTCTAGGTGCGACTGGAGCAGGTCAGATATGTGACTAAAGTGTAAATTCTGGTGTTTCATTGGGTCAGCATAAGATGTTGTGCACTACTTTTTTTTTTTTTTTTTCTTCAAAAATGCATTTCTTTTGAGGGGGAGAGGTGTAAAAACGCCACGGCCCGATGTTACATGTTGGCCAATAAGAGATTATAATGCCCTACAAATGCTATGTTTTTTTGTAGTGGTGTTTAAAGTAAGTTTCCTGGTGTTTTTTGCTTCCTCAAAAATGTTATATTTTTTTTTGTTTAGGACTAGTTTCACATTTGTAGCGCTGCAATCTGTCAGGCTGTTCCGGCAGAGACAGTCTGCCAGAGCCTGATGTTACCAAAATGCCTGCCGGCCCCATTAACTATCATGGGGTCTGGCGGAGATCCGGCCACTACCTGGCAAATATGCTACATGCAACGGTTTTTGTCGGACTGTTTCCCGGAATTCCGCGATGGGAAAAGCCTGCCGGAAGGCTGTACTGCAAATGTGATAAAGGCCTAAATAGCAGCATCTTCTGGGTGTGGTGTTTTTCCATAGACTTCTCTATAGGGCCAAAAAAAGGTCTGAAAGAAAATGTGTGACAAAAAAAACACTACCCAGGATAACAGACTGAACGGACGCATGTCTTTTTTTCAGCCTTATAAACTATGTTACCCCCCCATAGATATCATCATGTAGTTTTTTTTTTTTGTTTTTTAACAAGCAAAAAAAAAAAAGAAAAAAAGTGGTGTTGACAGCTGTGCATTTTATATACAATGATCTTTATCAGATCACTTTAGCTGTGGGACCTCACTGCCAATAAGCTGAGCATATGGCCAGTGGGCTCCCTCATACCCCACATATTGGGAGCGTCGGGCTACTCCACAGGAGTTACTTACAGATTTGAAGCACTCTCATGCGAGTTGCGATAATATGGAGTTGGCCCTGGTGCCCGATGTCTGATGGATAACCCCCTAGTACATTGTAGTAAATCAGAATCACTCGCTGCCTTCGACCAAATCACAAGTCTCGTCTTCAGTGTCTTTCTTTCTTTCTCGTCAGGAATGTTCAGGGACTCCGTCTTTTCTTCTTCAGCCCATAAAACTGCAAATGTCACAAATCAGTGACGCATTTTGTACTCGGTTTCTGGCAAAACATGCGCGGATCAATCCTGTGATTTATCTGGTTATCTGTTAAATTTTGGATTTTGAGCCTTAATTCTGAGACCTTGAACCAAACATTAAAAATTCAAGTGAATTGTTCAGAGTGCCGTGGTTATTTCATATCACAAGAGGGAAAGATAAAGGGGCACTGTTATTGTAACCTTTGTATAATGAGAAGTTCTACATATTTTTTAAAAGCTTTCTTTTTTATGATCTTTGCTGTCAGTGAATGGCAAAATTTACATTCAGAAACTAAACATCTGTGATGACCTACTGACTACGCTCAGCAGAGGGTTTGTTTCAGTTGTATCCAGTCTGCAAAGTGTGACTTAAACAGCCTGATACATTTTACCTGCACTGATACACTATAACTGTAGACAGATTTGTGCTGCTGATGTGTTTACATTACAGGGGATTTGCTACATGGGAAAAAAACTGTATCAAGACCTCAGCTGTGAGCAAACTAGATCAGGATGGTTTTTCAGCCTCTGAATGTATGTAAGAATTTTTCCTGACTTCAGGCAAAGATCTTCAGAATGATGAGGAATTGTGACAAAGTTTCAGAACTTTTCAGTAATTCTTCACCTGCCAATGATGTATCTCAAACTTCCTGGGAGAGAGGCACATGAGTATGCAGGGACATATGAGGACTCCTTGTTACTAACAGCTCAATCTCAGACTGTATAGCAGCTAGAGATATCAGCTACGCTGTAAAACAAGACCAGGAGCTACATATACTGTGGGATGAGAAGGGGATGCTAGCAGGTGATGTGCTGACAGACTGCACAAAGAGGAGGAGAGGCATAGGTTCTTCTCTCCATGTGTAAGGCTGCATTCACACGACCGTGGAACACAGACCGTGTGATACCGGACTGGCACCCTGCTTAGTGCAGGAGGGCACTGCGTCATTCGTTGCTATGATGCTGTGCGCTTCCTGCTGCCGCAGCTGCACTGTAGTACACTCCTATGATCTATACGAGTGTATTACTGTACTGTGGCGGCAGCAGGGTGCCAGTCCGGTATCACACGGTCCGTGTTCCACTGACGTGTGAATGCAGCCTAACTGCATATGACCCTGTGTACTTCTGTGCATGTTCTGAATAATTCCCCCCCCTAAAATCAGGGAGCATATTTGTTCTCTGTCACATATGACGTGTTTTTTATTTCCTTGAAAAGGGGTGACAAGTACTTGTTCATCTGATCATCCCTCTGTGCCTAATTAGGCCATTTGATTCCTCGACCCAGACATTTATCAGCATTTGGATCATGTTGTCAAATTAATTGAATCAAACGCTCGAACCAACTGCACACACAAATCATTAACATTTACATTTTGCACTGTTCTTATCCTGTCCATTCTTATCCAGTGTAAAGTTAACTTCATACTAAAGTTACCATAGCCTTAGGTTACTTTCACACTAGCGTTAGCAGGGTCCGGCAGGCTGCCGGATCTGTACTAACACTAGCCCACGAATGCCGCCGGAAGTCCGCATCGGCACTTGTGGGCTAGCGTTAGTATGGATCCGGAAGGCCGTTCCCCTGCCGGGACAGCCTGTCAGACCCTGCTAACGCTAGTGTGAAAGTAGTGGATTTCTATGCTTAGAAAGCTAATATACATATTTCTGATTGATTTACAAGCACAACATATGATTATAAAGAAACCGGTAATATGTGTTAGCATTCCAAGTATGATAAGGCTGTATCCTGGAGGTAGGTGGTCAGCCTTGGATTTAAAGATCCCAGGTTTGAATCTAGGGAGGGACTTTCATATTTAACCCATAATAAAAGTCTGTAGCCTTGTCATGGTGAGAATAATGTTTGTTATTCTAAGGCCTCTTTCACACGGGCGTCCTGTTTGACGCCCGGATAAGAGGCGGGTGCGTTGCGGGAAAATGCGCGATTTTCCCGCGCGGGTGCAAACGTTTGTAACGCGTTTTGCACGCGCGTGAGAAAAAACGCCATGTTTGGTACCCAACCCGAAGCCGGACTTCATCACTGAAGTCCGGTTTCGGGTCTTCTGGAGAATTGATTATTTTCCCTTATAACATGGTTATAAGGGGAAATAATAACATTCTTAATAAAGAATGCATAGTAAAATGAAGTGGAGGGTTAAAAATAATAAAAGTTAACTTACCTTAGCCACTTGATCGCGTAGTCGCGATCTCTCCTCTCTTCCCGCAGCATCTAAGATCTACAGGACCTGTGATGACGTCACATCACATGGTCCAATCACATGGTCCATCTTACCATGGTGATGGACCATGTGATTGGACCATGTGATATGACGTCATCACAGGTCCTTTAGATCTTAGATGCTGCAGGGAAAGAGAGGAGAGATCGCGACTACGCTATCAAGTGGCTAAGGTAAGTTAACTTTTATTATGTTTAACCCCTTCCTCTTCATTTAACAATGCATTCTTTATTAAGAATGCTATTATTTCCCCATATAACCATGTTATAAGGGAAAATAATAGAGATTGGGTCCCGTTGCTAAGCAACAATGCGGGAAAATCGCAACGCATCCGCACTTGCTTGCGGATGCTTGCAATTTTCCCGCAGCCCCATTCACTTCTATGGGGCCTGCGTTGCGTGAAAAACGCACAATATAGAACATGTTGCGATTTTCACGCAACGCAGAAGTGATGCGTGAAAATCACCGCTCATGTGCACAGCCCCATAGAAATGAATGGGTCCGGATTCAGTGCGGGTGCAATGCGTCCTCCTCACGCATTGCACCCGCGCGGAAAACTCGCCCGTGTGAAAGGGGCCTAATACATATTGCTGGTTTTTTTATTACCATATATTGTGCCTCTGAATAAACTAGTAATGTTTTCAGGTTCTAAGCATAAAAACACTATTCACAATATAGTAAGGGTGTCTCCTTTATTATATGTTAAATGAGAGAGAAATAAATAACAGAAAAAACATATATATAAATCTATCCTGGGACTTGAATTTAGGATTTCTACTTGCAAGGTTGACCACTTATCACCAAGCAATAGCCTTGCCACGTAGAAAAGAATGTTTTTTATCTATACTTAGAAAGCTAAATACATATTAGTGTTTTCTTTATAATCATGCCTGTGAATATAGCAGTAATATGTATATTAGCTTTCTAAATATAGAAATCTACTCTTCTCACTATGGTAAGGCTATAGTAAATAGTGTATATGATATGTACATGCTAAAACACAGATCTGCTCCCAGCATGCTGATGTCTAGCCCTGTCAATCCAGGGGAGGGGGAGTGTGCAGAGCACAGGGGATGGTTACAAAAGAGTACTCCAAGGATTCAGCCCCTTTCCCTGGTGCGCCAACTTGCTTATTTGCATATACATAAAATATATCTCAAGCTTTTTAGCATACAGACAAAAGAAATGTATCGTTTTACTTAGCATGATTAACCCTACGAGTCAGTATGCCCGATTTAATATTTAATCATGCTGACAGACTCTTTAAGGCCCCTTTACCCAATGAAGAAAGCATTTGTTGGGAAGGAAGCTTTCCTTCCCGACAATCACTTGCTCGTCAATGGAGGAGAATGTTGCATTTACATACAGAGATCCCCTCCCCAGTATGGTGAAAAGTGATCGCTAATGTCATTGCTCTTCCTCATACAGACTCCGTCCATACAAAAGATTCTATTAACCGATGAACGAATGTTTTGGCAGCACCTTTACACAGGCAGATAATCACTATCAAATGTCCATACAAACGCTCGTTAATGCTAATCTGCCCGAACAGTGCAGTGGGCAGTATAAAGATCCCTTAAACTGGCAGTTTCTCTAGCAATACATGCTAAATTGGCTTAGTTGCCCACAGCAACCGATCAGCTTCCACCTTTCATTTTTCAAATGAGCTCTAAAAAATGAAAGGAAGAATTTGATTGGTTGCTATGGGCAACCAAACCAGTTTCCCCTTACACCAGTTTTGATAAATGTTCCCCATTTTTGCTTACTAATTGTCACAATGAACAATTTGTTTCAATTAGTTTGACAAAAGCAGTATTCAGCCACCTTTCATAGGAGCACCACCTTCTCTATCAGCTGATAGGTGCGGATCTGAAATTGATGACCTATCCTGAGGAGAGGTCATCAATATAAAAAGAGCAGACAACCCTCTGTTTAATGTATTATATATTAGGTTTACAGATTTATACTTTTCCAGCAGAATTACAGTTTGTATAGGGGACTGAAAATAAATGTGTAACATCCATGCCCGTTTTGTGGTCCAGAAACCATGGGCATCAGCCGTATGCCCCCCCCTCCATCTATTCTGGTGCGGACCCGATGACATACAGATGCTGTCCACATCTTTTGTGGCCCGTTTAAATTAATGTGGTACCTTGGAACCGAACCCGAGTTCGGGAAATGGTTTTTTACTGTATAAATCAATTTTTGAAGTTATGAGAAGTCTCACGAGACTTCGCAAAGTAATAACTTCGGCTCATTGGAGCCAATACATTTTAATACTGTGCGGCGCGCTCGCAAAAACGCAAGTGTAAAAGTACCCTAAATCAAGAATATACGTTGTTTCCTGTCAAGGCTGAAAATTGCAAAAGGGGAATACCCCCTTAAAGCAGATTTCCAGGAAACATTGATGGCGTAAGACCTGAAAAACCACATTTGGGTTGTTAGGCCTTATGCACACGACTGTTGTTTTGGTCCGCGTCTGCGGTTCAGGTGCGGACGCATTCACTTCAATAGGGCCGCAAAAGATGCGGACAGCACTCCGTGTGCTGTCCGCATCCGTTGCTCAATTCTGTGTCCCCGCAAAAAAAAATAGAGCATGTCCTATTCTTGTCCGTTTTGCGGACAAGAATTGGCATTTCTACACTGGGCCGCCGGAATGCGGAGCAGCTTCCGTGTTTTGGGGACCGCAAAACACATACGGTCGTGTGCATGAGGCCTAACTCAGATAAAATTTCAGTATCACTTTGGATCTCTTCCCAACTAAAGTCCTTATTTATCAAAATCAGTGATAAACAGGGTGCTCTATTGATGATAGATAATCAGTTCTCACCTCTCCTGTATTCTCTCCTGTCCCTTATACTTTAAACAGTGATAAGCAGGGTGTTCTAGTGATGATAGATAATCAGTTCTCACCTCTCCTGTATTCTCTCCTGTCCCTTATACTATAAACAGTGATAAGCAGGTTGTTCTAGTGATGATAGAGAATCAGTTCTCACCTCTCCTGTGTTCTCTCCTGTCCTGATACTATATACAGTGATAAGCAGTGTGTTCTAGTGGTGATAGATAATCAGTTCTCCTCTCTCCTGTGTTCTCTCCTGTCCCTTATACTATAACCAGTGATAAGCATGATGTTCTAGTGATGATAGATAATCAGTTCTCCCCTCTTCTGTGTTCTCTCCTGTCCTTATACTATAACCAGTGATAAGCAGGGTGTTCTAGTGATGATAGATAATCAGTCCTCACCTCTCCTGTCCTTATACTATATACAGTGATAATCAGGGTGTTCTAGTGATGATAATCAGTCCTCACCTCTCCTGTCCCTTATACTATAACCAGTGATAAGCAGGGTGTTCTAGTGATGATAGATAATCAGTCATCATCTCTCCTGTCCCTTATTCTACAGTGATAAGCAGGGTGTTCTAGTGGTGATAGATAATCAGTTCTCACCTCTCCTGTCCTTATACTATAAATAGTGATTAGCAGGGTGTTCTAGTGATGATAGATAATCAGTTCTCACCTCTCCTGTGTTCTCTCCTGTCCCTTATACTATATACAGTGATAAGCAGTGTGTTCTAGTGATGATAGATAATCAGTCATCATCTCTCCTGTCCCTTATTCTACAGTGATAAGCAGGGTGTTCTAGTGGTGATAGATAATCAGTTCTCACCTCTCCTGTCCTTATACTATAAATAGTGATAAGCAGGATGTTCTAGTGATGATAGATAATCAGTTCTCACCTCTCCTGTGTTCTCTCCTGTCCTTATACTATATACAGTGATAAGCAGGGTGTTCTAGTGATGATAGATAATCAGTTCTCACCTCTCCTGTGTTCTCTCCTGTCCCTTATACTATATACAGTGATAAGCAGGGTGTTCTAGTGATGATAGATAATCAGTTCTCACCTCTCCTGTGTTCTCTCCTGTCCCTTATACTACAAACAGTGATAAGCAGGGTGTTCTAGTGGTGATAGATAATCAGTCCTCATCTCTCCTGTCCTTATACTATATACAGTGATAAGCAGGGTGTTCTAGTGGTGATAGATAATCAGTTCTCATCTCTCCTGTCCTGATACTATATACAGTGATAAGCAGGGTGTTCTAGTGATGATAGATAATCAGTCCTCATCTCTCCTGTGTTCTCTCCTGTCCCTTATACTATAACCAGTAATAAGCAGGGTGTTCTAGTGATGATAGATAATCAGTCCTCATCTCTCCTGTGTTCTCTCCTGTCCCTTATACTATATACAGTGATAAGCAGGGTGATCTAGTGATGATAGATAATCAGTCCTCATCTCTCCTGTGTTCTCTCCTGTCCTTATACTATAAACAGTGATAAGCAGTGTGTTCTAGTGGTGATAGAGAATCAGTTCTCATCTCTCCTGTCTCTTATACTATAAATAGTGATAAGCAGGGTGTTCTAGTGATGATAGATAATCAGTTCTCACCTCTCCTGTCCCTTATACTATAATCAGTGATAAGCAGGGTGTTCTAGTGATGATAGATAATCAGTCCTCACCTCTCCTGTGTTCTCTCCTGTCCCTTATACTATATACAGTGATAAGCAGGGTGATCTAGTGATGATAGATAATCAGTTCTCATCTCTCCTGTGTTCTCTCCTGTCCTGATACTATATACAGTGATAAGCAGGGTGTTCTAGTGATGATAGATAATCAGTCCTTACCTCTCCTGTGTTCTCTCCTGTCCCTATACTATAATCAGTGATAAGCAGGGTGTTCTAGTGATGATAGATAATCAGTTCTCATCTCTCCTGTCCTTATACTATATACAGTGATAAGCAGGGTGTTCTAGTGGTGATAGATAATCAGTCCTTACCTCTCCTGTGTTCTCTCCTGTCCCTTATACTATAACCAGTGATAAGCAGGTTGTTCTAGTGATGATAGATAATCAGTTCTCATCTCTCCTGTCCCTTATACTATAACCAGTGATAAGCAGGGTGTTCTAGTGATGATAGATAATCAGTTCTCATCTCTCCTTTCCCTGTACTACAAACAGTGATAAGCAGGGTGTTCTAGTGATGATAGATAATCAGTTCTCATCTCTCCTATGTTTTCCCCTGTCCTTATAATATAAACAAGTTTGAGTGGTGATAGGAAATCCATTCTCTCCTCACCTTATACTAGGTATCTTCATGCTGCTTCAAGGTCCTTCTTTACAATGCCTGAACCTGTGCTGCACATGCTCAGTACAGACGACCAGAGGAGGAAGATCTGTACTGGGCATGCCTGCAGTCATCTCAGAACTGCTAGACAGAACCAGGAATAAGTAACTCTTTACAGGTGCCGACAACCTGGCTCTGCTATGGAAAGATTTGTAATTACCTACTCCTTGCTGCTCTGGTCCTGCTTGCTCCCCGCTGTTAGAGCCCTGTGCTATGAAAGGCTTTAGATGAGCGAAGCCAATGGGTGTAGGCAGGAGCTCACATGCTCCTGCCTGTGCCCACTCTGCTAAAGCCTGGCAGAGATAAGCTATACAAGATTTGGCAAAGGAGAGCTCTCATAGGCAGGTGCAGTGATGCTCTGGCCGCAACAGGGATTAGTGCATCTGAAAAGAAACTCATACACAGCGCTGTATGAGAGTATGGATACTAAAGCGTGATAGGCATCTGAACTTCGGGTGCCTATTTAGCAAGGAAATAGTGAAAAAAAAGTATATAAAAAAAAAATCATTTTAGAGCAGTTATACTAGTTTGTAATAAAGTACATTCCAAGGTTCAGGTACACTAAGTTTTATCTAAGTAGCCTAATTACTTACCCAATAGTAAGAAAAAGCTTGATGTTACCATGTTTGGCTCACAATGCCACAGCCCTGCGCTCTCTTTAGTACAGTGTAGTTCTGCATGGTTCTGTATGGATGTTACCTGTACAAAGATGGGCTGCTCCTCTGGACATCAAGTAAGGACGGTTTATTTTATTATCATTGTATGCTGTGGGCCTTGTACCCACAGAAACCCGTCCTATTCTGGTCTTAAATGCCCATTTATACCATGTGACTGCTGCAACCAATAGACTGCTAAGGCCATCCATGTAACACGAGGAACCACTGTATATATCATCCTAACAGCATTTGACTTCCACAAGGTCAGAACAAATTTTTTACTCTTATTCAGTACCTTCTATCACATGTTGGGTTAGGCATGGACTCATATTCTACATACCATATAAAGAGCTTCGGCCTGTACTCCGTGCTACCCTCTGTGTATGAGCTGCAAGCTCCCTATATACAACAATAAAGCTACTTTACTACTGCCCTCCTATGTACAACAATATAGCTACTATAATACTGTCTCCTATGTACAAGAATATAACTACTATAATACTGCCTCCTATGTACAAGAATATAACTACTATAATACTGCTCCTATGTACAAGAATATAACTACTATAATACTGCCTCCTATGTACAAGAATATAACTACTATAATACTGCCTCCTATGTACAAGAATATAACTGCTATAATACTGCCTCCTATGTACAACAATATAGCTACTATAATACTGTCTCCTATGTACAAGAATATAACTACTATAATACTGCCTCCTATGTACAAGAATGTACCTACTATAATACTGCCTCCTATGTACAAGAATATAACTACTATAATACTGCCCCTATGTACAAGAATATAACTACTATTATACTGCCCCTATGTACAAGAATATAACTACTATAATATTGTCAAAGGAAGAGATTTCCAGCCACCAGTAAAACAACTTCAGATATTTATTGTAGTTACTTAGATAAAATCCACAGGTAAGAACACATCACGCACATGTACAGTACCATTTGACGCATTTCAGATGCCTGAACACCCTTCGTCGCAGCACATCGGTGTTTAAAAGTGCTGCAGCTAATGGTGCTCAGGCACCCGAAAACACGTCAGTGGTACTGTACGTGTGCGTGCAGAAATGGACTGGGAATTTAAAGTGGCCCAAAAAAATATATAAAAGGTGGCCACATATTGTAAACGGGTCCAAATTAAAAGGAGGTGCAGCAACACTAGTGGGCAGGACAATAGAAATAGGCGATGCCAGTAATATCATAGTACAGAACAAAACACCGGCCCAGTAGAACCAAATATCACAGTGCAGCGGGGGCAGCAGTATTTTGTGCTGCACTGTGAAGGGAACCTAGCATTAATTAATGCTCAGGGCATACAGTCATTATGTACCCAGCGCCATGTGAAGGGCTCAGGCAGCCCACCAGGAAATTTCCGTGTGGGGTCTATGGCCAGGTCGCCCTGTATCCTTACTTGTGGATTTTATCTAAATGACTACAATATTGTTTTACCGGTGGCTAGAAATGTCTTCAGCTGACTGTCTTCTGGCGCTCCACCCCCTTCCTTGTGCCCCGGATCTCCGTGGGGAGCTGGCGGTGTATCATTTTGTTCATTCTATAATACTGCCCCTATGTCCAAGAATACAACTACTATAATGCTGCCTCCTATGTAGAATACGACTACTTTAGTACGGAAATGAAAGTAGACATTCACACAGAGGTTATATAATAATATATTCAGTGTTCTGAGTGAGGGTCAAAGTTCAATATTTACAATTCACATGATGCGATGCTCTGCAGCTTTGCCATCAGCTCCACTATACACCATGCTAATAGAGCAGTTTCACAGCGGGATCCCAGAGGGAAGATGATGGGCGTAGTTATACTCTGCAGCACATATAAACAGCTTTTATAGCAATGAGCTGGTAATGGCAGTATTCATATGGAGTATGCAGGCAGCACAGGGGGCTGGCGCTCTTGCCTGCAGGTCACTTAGTGTCCCTGAGGGGGCAGTGCATATCACTGTTTGTGTTCCCTGTCCGGACTCATACAGAACGGCTCCAGCCTTTCATTCTCCGGCAGCATAGCATTCAGCTTCTCCATCAGGGGCACTGTCTGATCGATGCCCATCTGAATGCGCCTTAAGATTGCTGACATCTCATTCACCTTCTGGATCTGCTCTGCGTACTTGGCGAAGCGTTTCTGCCGCTCCTGCATGTAGCTGTACAGAGTGTCCACTGAGGAGTCCATCTGCCGAGGACAGAGGGTGAGGTCAGGGGATAGTTACTAGATCTGTATAATGCGACATTTTCTACTGAGCATGCAGGCTGCAGAACACGTA
The DNA here is from genome assembly GCA_033119425.1 of Bufotes viridis. Classification (NCBI taxonomy): domain Eukaryota; kingdom Metazoa; phylum Chordata; class Amphibia; order Anura; family Bufonidae; genus Bufotes; species Bufotes viridis. The sequence goes on along the minus strand of CM065590.1, from coordinate 417,996,507 downwards.
CCTCTTTGATGCGCTTCACCAGGGCATTCTGGTCAAAAGCAACAGCCTCGGCGCACTGGTGCAGGTGGTCCTGGTATCGGACACACAGTTGCAGGACCTGGGGGGAGTCCAGTCTCTCCAGTCGGACGTTGGTGGGAGAAGTCTGACCACTCAGGAGACCTGGGGGGAGCAGAGAGGACATATGATCAAGACCTGAACACTACAACTCCCAGTCCTGAGCCAAGTGCAGCAATCACCAACCTTAATACATATAATCTGTCTGCTCTCCATTTACTTTGCGACCATCTATTATTTCTTTATTTATATTCCGCAGCGCTTTACAGACATTCGCACCAAGCTGTCCCCAATGGGGCTCACAGTCTAAGGTTCCCTTTCAGTTTGTCTTTGGAGTGTGGGAGGAAACCGGAGTACTCGGAGGAAACCCACCCAAAGACGGGGAGAACATATAAACTCCATGCAGATGTTGTCCTTGGTCAGATTCAAACCCAATGCTACAAGGCACCAGTGCTAAGCACTGAGCCACCATGCTGCCCATATTATTCACTGGTTACTGGCCATTTCAGGCCAAGAAGAGGCCGACTGTAGACCAGGTGAAGGTTGGAGTCATTTCAATGGCAGTGTTGTCATTTCAATGGCAGTGTAACCTTCCTGCCCCCCATGATTACTACTTTATGTCAAGTATATCCAGTGCAGAGACCTCACAGAAACATTCACATCCATATGTGACATATCAGATGACCCTCTTATAACGCTCCAGCAGTGCTATAAACTACTGACTGCAGGGATCCTTCATCCCCATACAGCCCCATGATCTCTGCAGCTAACATTTCTTCCTGATCAATGTCCGCTCTTCTGGCCCCTTACAAGATCCAGTCTAGGATTGTAGAGCTGTGTGCTCCCTGGGTGGCAGGGATGGGGTTAAGTTTAGGAGACTGAAGCAGCAGCCAGCGCTGACCTCACTCCATTCTTATCTGCTGATGTCATCCAAACATCAGAGAAGCCCCCTCCTCTCCTGTTTTTATTGCTGGCCTCCATACAAAACACAATAATTATGAAACTCACAGAGGACTGCTGATCTCCTCGTGGCCCTTCATGTGGCCTCTTCTAGTTGGAGAGTAACCTGTCAGGATTGTCATTAACATTTCCTAAATCCAGAGCAGTAAATCAGTTTAGTTAGGCAGAGGGGGATTCATTACCCCCAGGCTTCCCATTTTAAATAACTTGCCAGAAGAGAATTTATATTCACATCTAGAGCAGCAGTCACATTTCTGCTGTGCTCTGGTCATGGTCCAGAGCTGTCGTTACAATTCTACCATCACAGCATGTCTTAAAGGGGTTCATCAATATCAGATCGGAGGGGCCCGATAGCCTATATCCCCCTGATCAGCTGTTTCTTTGTGGCACTGAATTACCACTAGGCAATGAACGGAGCTGATTGCTGATGCACTGCTCCCACTGAAGTGCATGAGTGTAACAATTGCCTCATGCAAAGCACCGGTATGATACCAAAACCAAACAGAAGTTGTAAAAGATAATGGGAGAGTGCACCTAGCCTTCTGCTGCCTGAGGAAAGAAGGTGAAATAGCGCCCCCTCCAACGAAAAAAAATAAATAAAAATATAGCAGATTTCCAATGTTGCCGATCTGCCCTTAGATTTTAGACTTTGCAATGGTAAAATCTACGGTGAAACTTGGGGAAAACTCCATGGTAAAACCCACTGTAGAACATTCGGATTTTGCTGCAAATTCTAGGGGCGTGTCCTCAGCAAAAAAAAAAAAGAACTTGCACTATGTGTATTATTATATTTTGTGGCTGTTAGTGAAGGAGTTAAGGGTCTATGGAAGGGAATGAGTCAAGTACCTGGTGACCAGTGGTTACTCACCTCCTCAGGCTCCAGCGCTGTCCTTTGCTCCTATCCTTGGTCCACAATTAGGAGCTGAATCCAGGGATCCTGCCATACAGACAACTGGCAATAGGTGTGGGGTCACTAACACTCAGAGGGAGAGTCAGGGACAGGCTCACACTAGAGTTGGGCAATAAACCGGTATTAAAGATATACTGCGGTATTAAGGAATGGCGATATGGCACTATCGCCCTTTCTTACTTCCCGCTGTATTTTAGTGACGTCATAGGGGCAGTCGCACTTCACAGTGCTGACTGCCTCTAAACGTCCAGCACACATTACAGCCGGCACAGTGGAGAAGGAGAGAGTCCCTCCCCACTGTGCCGCTGCGCCACCAGTAAGAAATGCAGAGAGGAGGAGGGGAGGGGCTGTGGCCGCTGCGCCACCAATGAGAATTACCCTCAATACAAATTGAGACCAGTTGCCAGGTATATGATATGGCCAGCACCCGCAGTCTATATGACAGGAAGCGGCGATCCCCCAAACTGAGGCAATTAACCCCTCAGGTGCCGCACCTGAGGGGTTAAATTGGCGCGGTTCGGCGGGATCCCTGTCATTAAGGCTGGGTGCCGGCTAGGCGATATGGCCGGCACCTGCAGTCTGTATTTGTGTGATGGGGTTAATTATAATCATAGGTGGTGCAGTGCGCCCCCCTCACACCAGTATTATAATCATTGGTGGCTGTGGCCACAGGGTCCCCTCCTCTTCATTGGTGGTGCAGTGGCAGCTTACCATCGAAGCCCCAGCAGTGCAATTGCGGGGCTCTGATTGGTTGCCGTGGCTGCCATGGTAAGCTCCCTGCTCATGTGTGCACAAAGCACATGGCAGCAGGGAAAGTGTGAAGTCCTATTCACCCTAATAGAGATCCCAGGTTCTAGCCCCATAAGGGGGCTAATAGTTATTAAATAAAAAGTAAAAAACAAAACACCAAAATATTAAAATTTAAAATCACCCCCTTTCCCAATTTACATATACCTGGTAAAAATATATAAACAATAGAAAAAACATACTAGGTATCACACGTCCGAAAAAGTCCAAACGATTAAAGTATTAAAATATATCTCCTATGCGGTGAACCCTGTAACAGAAGAAAAAATATTTTTTTAAAACATACGATTCACCATTTTTTTTTTAGTCTCCTTTTCCCTTAAACAATAGGATAGGACTGTTCTATTATAGGCCGCACGTTCCATAAATTGCGGAATGCACACGGCTTTTTAGGACATAAGTTTTTTGGGACATAAGTCCTTTAGGTCACAAAGAAATGGCATCTAGTAGCTGTAAACCCCTGGAGCCAGGAGACCAGCGCTGGATAACAGTTGATGCGCTCTGGAGGCTGCTGCACAGAGAGACCAAGGCAGAGGTAACACAGTCACTGCGCTCCGGGGGCTGCAGTAATATGGCTGTAGTGTGTAGGGACTAAGACCCATATGGGAAGAGCCGGTCTTTAGTAAATGACCCCCAATATTTTATTTGACTGAAAGGCATCTTTATGATGCCAGTGTGCACTTCCTGACAATGTGCACCTATGAAGGGCACACTGAACAACCCACTTATCAGGGTTTTCTACTAGCATGTCCCATTTTCAATGGGAGCGCTCAAGATGGCTGATCGCTGCTATCTCCAGTACTCCCACAGAGAGTGAATGAAGCAGCAGGGGGCATGCCCGACCGGCCACTCCATCAGATTGGCGGGGAACGTTGACTCTGTTCTTGGTGGGCAACTAAGAGATATTACTGCATGGAGGTATCAAGGAGACATTATAATGTATGGGGACAGGGAGGAAACATGAGTACTTGTTTTAAGTGTTTATTTTTTCTAAATGGGTATTTATCGTGATATATAGTTAGAGCGACAAATTTCTTAATATTGTAATTTTTTATATAGCCCAACCCTAGATCACACTTGTAAAAAGTACACAAATATACAGCATACAGACACATATACACAGCATACATACAGAATAAGAGCAAATACTAAGGATTACACCCAGTATACAGGACAGGAGAAGCGGTACTGTGCAGTGTCCATATATACAGAATAAGAGCAGATACTGAGAATTACACCCAGTATACAGGACAGGAGAAGCGGTACTGTGCAGTGTCCATATATACAGAATAAGAGAAGATACTGAGAATTACACCCAGTATACAGGACAGAAGTGGTACTGTGCAGTATCCATATATACAGAATAAGAGCAGATACTGATAATTACACCCAGTATACAGGACAGGAGAAGTGGTACTGTGCAGTGTCCATATATACAGACTAAGAGCAGATACTGAGAATTACACCCAGTATACAGGACAAGAGAAGTGGTACTGTGCAGTCTCCATATATACAGAATAAGAGCAAATACTAAGGATTACACCCAGTATACAGGACAGGAGAAGTGGTACTGTGCAGTGTCCATATATACAGAATAAGAGCAGACACTGAGAATTACACCCAGAATACAGGACAGGAGAAGTGGTACTGTGCAGTGTCCATATATACAGAATAAGAGCAGATACTGAGAATTACACCCAGTATACAGGACAGGAGAAGTGGTTCTGCGCAGTGTCCATATATACAGAATACAGAGCAGACACTGAGAATTACACCCAGTATACAGGACAAGAGAAGTGGTACTGTGCAGTGTCCATATATACAGAATAAGAGCAGATACTGAGAATTACACCCAGTATACAGGACAGGAGAAGTGGTACTGTGCAGTGTCCATATATACAGAATAAGATCAGATACTGAGAATTACACCCCGTATACAGGACAGGAGAAGTGGTACTATGCAGTGTCCATATATATACAGAATAAGAGCAGATACTGAGAATTACACCCAGTATACAGGACAGGAGAAGTGGTACTGTGCAGTGTCCATATATACAGAATAAGAGCAGATACTGAGAATTACAGCCAGTATACAGGACAGGAGAAGTGGTACTGTGCAGTGTCCATATATACAGAATAAGAGCAGATACTGAGAATTACACCCAGTATACAGGACAAGAGAAGTGGTACTGTGCAGTGTCCATATATACAGAATAAGAGCAGATACTGAGAATTACACCCAGTATACAGGACAGGAGAAGTGGTACTGTGCAGTGTCCATATATACAGACTAAGAGCAGATACTGAGAATTACACCCAGCATACAGGACAAGAGAAGTGGTACTGTGCAGTGTCCATATATACAGAATAAGAGCAGATACTGAGAATTACACCCAGTATACAGGACAAGAGAAGTGGTACTGTGCAGTGTCTGTATATACAGAATAAGAGCAGATACTGAGAATTACACCCAGTATACAGGACAGGAGAAGTGGTACTGTGCAGTGTCCATATATACAGAATAAGAGCAGATACTGAGAATTACACCCAGTATACAGGACAGGAGAAGCGGTACTGTGCAGTGTCCATATATACAGAATAAGAGCAGATACTGAGAATTACACCCAGTATACAGGACAAGAGAAGTGGTACTGTGCAGTGTCTGTATATACAGAATAAGAGCAAATACTAAGGATTACACCCAGTATACAGGACAGGAGAAGCGGTACTGTGCAGTGTCCATATATACAGAATAAGAGCAGATACTGAGAATTACACCCAGTATACAGGACAGGAGAAGCGGTACTGTGCAGTGTCCATATATACAGAATAAGAGAAGATACTGAGAATTACACCCAGTATACAGGACAGAAGTGGTACTGTGCAGTGTCCATATATACAGAATAAGAGCAAATACTAAGGATTACACCCAGTATACAGGACAGGAGAAGTGGTACTGTGCAGTGTCCATATATACAGAATAAGAGCAGATACTGAGAATTACACCCAGTATACAGGACAGGAGAAGTGGTACTGTGCAGTGTCCATATATACAGAATAAGAGCAGATACTGAGAATTACACCCAGTATACAGGACAGGAGAAGTGGTTCTGTGCAGTGTCCATATACACAGAATAAGAGCAGATACTGAGAATTACACCCAGTATACAGGACAGGAGAAGTGGTACTGTGCAGTGTCCATATATACAGAATAAGAGCAGATACTGAGAATTACACCCAGTATACAGGACAGGAGAAGTGGTACTGTGCAGTGTCCATATATACAGAATAAGAGCAGATACTGAGAATTACACCCAGCATACAGGACAAGAGAAGTGGTACTGTGCAGTGTCCATATATACAGAATAAGAGCAGATACTGAGAATTACACCCAGTATACAGGACAAGAGAAGTGGTACTGTGCAGTGTCCGTATATACAGAATAAGAGCAGATACTGAGAATTACACCCAGTATACAGGACAGGAGAAGTGGTACTGTGCAGTGTCCATATATACAGAATAAGAGCAGATACTGAGAATTACACCCAGTATACAGGACAGGAGAAGTGGTACTGTGCAGTGTCCATATATACAGAATAAGAGCAGATACTGAGAATTACACCCAGTATACAGGAGAAGAGAAGTGGTACTGTGCAGTGTCCATATATACAGAATAAGAGCAGATACTGAGAATTACACCCAGTATACAGGACAGGAGAAGTGGTACTGTGCAGTGTCCATATATACAGAACTAAGAGCAGATACTGAGAATTACACCCAGCATACAGGACAAGAGAAGTGGTACTGTGCAGTGTCCATATATACAGAATAAGAGCAGATACTGAGAATTACACCCAGTATACAGGACAGGAGAAGTGGTACTGTGCAGTGTCTATATATACAGAATAAGAGCAGATACTGAGAATTACACCCAGTATACAGGACAAGAGAAGTGGTACTGTGCAGTGTCCATATATACAGAATAAGAGCAGATACTGAGAATTACACCCAGTATACAGGACAGGAGAAGTGGTACTGTGCAGTGTCCATATATACAGAATAAGAGCAGATACTGAGAATTACACCCAGTATACAGGACAGGAGAAGTGGTACTGTGCAGTGTCCATATATACAGAATAAGAGCAGATACTGAGAATTACACCCAGTATACAGGACAAGAGAAGTGGTACTGTGCAGTGTCCATATATACAGAATAAGAGCAGATACTGAGAATTACACCCAGTATACAGGACAAGAGAAGTGGTACTGTGCAGTGTCCATATATACAGAATAAGAGCAGATACTGAGAATTACACCCAGTATACAGGACAGGAGAAGTGGTACTGTGCAGTGTCCATATATACAGAATAAGAGCAGATACTGAGAATTACACCCAGTATACAGGACAAGAGAAGTGGTACTGTGCAGTGTCCATATATACAGAATAAGAGCAGATACTGAGAATTACACCCAGTATACAGGACAAGAGAAGTGGTACTGTGCAGTGTCCATATATACAGAATAAGAGCAGATACTGAGAATTACACCCAGTATACAGGACAGGAGAAGTGGTACTGTGCAGTGTCCATATATACAGAATAAGAGCAGATACTGAGAATTACACCCAGTATACAGGACAAGAGAAGTGGTACTGTGCAGTGTCCATATATACAGAATAAGAGCAGATACTGAGAATTACACCCAGTATACAGGACAGGAGAAGTGGTACTGTGCAGTGTCCATATATACAGAATAAGAGCAGATACTGAGAATTACACCCAGTATACAGGACAGGAGAAGTGGTACTGTGCAGTGTCCATATATACAGAATAAGAGCAGATACTGAGAATTACACCCAGTATACAGGACAGGAGAAGTGGTACTGTGCAGTGTCCATATATACAGAATAAGAGCAGATACTGAGAATTACACCCAGTATACAGGACAGGAGAAGTGGTACTGTGCAGTGTCCATATATACAGAATAAGAGCAGATACTGAGAATTACACCCAGTATACAGGACAGGAGAAGTGGTACTGTGCAGTGTCCATATATACAGAATAAGAGCAGATACTGAGAATTACACCCAGTATACAGGACAAGAGAAGTGGTACTGTGCAGTGTCTATATATACAGAATAAGAGCAGATACTGAGAATTACACCCAGTATACAGGACAGGAGAAGTGGTACTGTGCAGTGTCCATATATACAGAATAAGAGCAGATACTGAGAATTACACCCAGTATACAGGACAAGAGAAGTGGTACTGTGCAGTGTCCATATATACAGAATAAGAGCAGATACTGAGAATTACACCCAGTATACAGGACAAGAGAAGTGGTACTGTGCAGTGTCCATATATACAGAATAAGAGCAGATACTGAGAATTACACCCAGTATACAGGACAAGAGAAGTGGTACTGTGCAGTGTCCATATATACAGAATAAGAGCAGATACTGAGAATTACACCCAGTATACAGGACAGGAGAAGTGGTACTGTGCAGTGTCCATATATACAGAATAAGAGCAGATACTGAGAATTACACCCAGTATACAGGACAGGAGAAGTGGTACTGTGCAGTGTCCATATATACAGAATAAGAGCAGATACTGAGAATTACACCCAGTATACAGGACAGGAGAAGTGGTACTGTGCAGTGTCCATATATACAGAATAAGAGCAGATACTGAGAATTACACCTAGTATACAGGACAAGAGAAGTGGTACTGTGCAGTGTCCATATATACAGAATAAGAGCAGATACTGAGAATTACACCCAGTATACAGGACAGGAGAAGTGGTACTGTGCAGTGTCCATATATACAGAATAAGAGCAGATACTGAGAATTACACCCAGTATACAGGACAGGAGAAGTGGTACTGTGCAGTGTCCATATATACAGAATAAGAGCAGATACTGAGAATTACACCCAGTATACAGGACAAGAGAAGTGGTACTGTGCAGTGTCCATATATACAGAATAAGAGCAGATACTGAGAATTACACCCAGTATACAGGACAAGAGAAGTGGTACTGTGCAGTGTCCATATATACAGAATAAGAGCAGATACTGAGAATTACACCCAGTATACAGGACAGGAGAAGTGGTACTGTGCAGTGTCCATATATACAGAATAAGACCAGATACTGAGAATTACACCCAGTATACAGGACAAGAGAAGTGGTACTGTGCAGTGTCTATATATACAGAATAAGAGCAGATACTGAGAATTACACCCAGTATACAGGACAAGAGAAGTGGTACTGTGCAGTGTCCATATATACAGAATAAGAGCAGATACTGAGAATTACACCCAGTATACAGGACAAGAGAAGTGGTACTGTGCAGTGTCCATATATACAGAATAAGAGCAGATACTGAGAATTACACCCAGTATACAGGACAAGAGAAGTGGTACTGTGCAGTGTCCATATATACAGAATAAGAGCAGATACTGAGAATTACACCCAGTATACAGGACAGGAGAAGTGGTACTGTGCAGTGTCCATCTATACAGAATAAGAGCAGATACTGAGAATTACACCCAGTATACAGGACAGGTGAAGTGGTACTGTGCAGTGTCCATATATACAGAATAAGAGCAGATACTGAGAATTACACCCAGTATACAGGACAGGAGAAGTGGTACTGTGCAGTGTCCATATATACAGAATAAGAGCAGATACTGAGAATTACACCCAGTATACAGGACAGGAGAAGTGGTACTGTGCAGTGTCCATATATACAGAATAACAGCAGATACTGAGAATTACACCCAGTATACAGGACAGGAGAAGTGGTACTGTGCAGTGTCTATATATACAGAATAAGAGCAGATACTGAGAATTACACCTAGTATACAGGACAAGAGAAGTGGTACTGTGCAGTGTCCATATACACAGAATAAGAGCAGATACTGAGAATTACACCCAGTATACAGGACAGGAGAAGTGGTACTGTGCAGTGTCCATATATACAGAATAAGAGCAGATACTGAGAATTACACCCAGTATACAGGACAGGAGAAGTGGTACTGTGCAGTGTCCATATATACAGAATAAGAGCAGATACTGAGAATTACACCCAGTATACAGGACAAGAGAAGTGGTACTGTACAGTGTCCATATATACAGAATAAGAGCAGATACTGAGAATTACACCCAGTATACAGGACAAGAGAAGTGGTACTGTGCAGTGTCCATATATACAGAATAAGAGCAGATACTGAGAATTACACCCAGTATACAGGACAGGAGAAGTGGTACTGTGCAGTGTCCATATATACAGAATAAGAGCAGATACTGAGAATTACACCCAGTATACAGGACAGGAGAAGTGGTACTGTGCAGTGTCCATATATACAGAATAAGAGCAGATACTGAGAATTACACCCAGTATACAGGACAAGAGAAGTGGTACTGTGCAGTGTCCATATATACAGAATAAGAGCAGATACTGAGAATTACACCCAGTATACAGGACAGGAGAAGTGGTACTGTGCAGTGTCCATATATACAGAATAAGAGCAGATACTGAGAATTACACCCAGTATACAGGAGAAGAGAAGTGGTACTGTGCAGTGTCCATATATACAGAATAAGAGCAGATACTGAGAATTACACCCAGTATACAGGACAAGAGAAGTGGTACTGTGCAGTGTCCATATATACAGAATAAGAGCAGATACTGAGAATTACACCCAGTATACAGGACAGGAGAAGTGGTACTGTGCAGTGTCCATATATACAGAATAAGAGCAGATACTGAGAATTACACCAGTATACAGGACAGGAGAAGTGGTACTGTGCAGTGTCCATATATACAGAATAAGAGCAGATACTGAGGATTACACCCAGTATACAGGACAGGTGAAGTGGTACTGTGCAGTGTCCATATATACAGAATAAGAGCAGATACTGAGAATTACACCCAGTATACAGGACAGGAGAAGTGGTACTGTGCAGTGTCCATATATACAGGATAAGAGCAGATACTGAGTATTACACCCAGTATACAGGACAGGGGAAGTGGTACTGTGCAGTGTCCATATATACAGAATAACAGCAGATACTGAGAATTACACCTAGTATACAGGACAAGAGAAGTGGTACTGTGCAGTGTCCATATACACAGAATAAGAGCAGATACTGAGAATTACACCCCGTATACAGGACAGGAGAAGTGGTACTGTGCAGTGTCCATATATATAGAATAAGAGCAGATAATGAGAATTACACCCAGTATACAGGACAGGAGAAGTGGTACTGTGCAGTGTCCATATATACAGAATAAGAGCAGATACTGAGAATTACACCCAGTATACAGGACAAGAGAAGTGGTACTGTACAGTGTCTATATATACAGAATAAGAGCAGATACTAAAAATTACACCCAGTATACAGGACAAAAGAAGTGGTACTGTGCAGTGTCCATATATAAAGAATAAGAACAGATACACCCAGTATACAGGACAGGAGAAGTGGTACTGTGCAGTGTCCATATATACAGAATAAGAGCAGATACTGAGAATTACACCCAGTATACAGGACAAGAGAAGTGGTACTGTGCAGTGTCCATATATACAGAATAAGAGCAGATACTGAGAATTACACCCAGTATACAGGACAGGAGAAGTGGTACTGTGCAGTGTCCATATATACAGAATAAGAGCAGATACTGAGAATTACACCCAGTATACAGGACAAGAGAAGTGGTACTGTGCAGTGTCCATATATACAGAATAAGAGCAGATACTGAGAATTACACCCAGTATACAGGACAAGAGAAGTGGTACTGTGCAGTGTCCGTATATACAGAATAAGAGCAGATACTAAGAATTACAGAATATTGAATTTTACAGAATATTTTTCGTGGGACAACCGCTTTAAGGACTTTTGAGATGACCGATCAGGTGACATGCACAGATCATCAATCCCAAAGGTCCTTTAACTTCAAATGATATTATCCGAAATGTCCTTTACCCTCTCCAATACAGGAGTTCATTGTACATTGCGGTTTTGTCACGATTTATGCCATGAATTGTTGGAAAAACCACAATAACACTGTGGTATACAATAAGACAAAGATGTGTGCAGTGCTGTGCAGGGGTGAAGACTAGAGGCTAAACTTCTGCCCTACCTTGCAGTCCTAGCACAGTCTCACTCTGCCTCATGATCAGTGCGTCCCTGGGGGGGTGAATGGTGAAAGAACATATTGGGAATGAAATGAGCAGTGTCCCTGGCATCACCAGGGGGCAACATTTATCATCCCCTGCAGATCAAGGAGACGGGTGTGAACTCAGTGCGGCTGCATCCTCAGAGATTAGCTTCTCGCTTGGGGGAAGGGAGGATCTGAGGGACATTAAAGCTTTGATACATAACAGGAGCATTAACATCACAGCGTCACCGGCTGAAAGACATCAGGACATCGGCGGCCTCGGAGTGCGAAGTGTGCGGCATCACTTTGAGGGCGGTCGGGAAGTTGTCTAGTTACAAAGTGAAAAGCTGATTGAACATAAAAGAAAATAAATTAACTTTGGTTTCAGGATCCTGGTTAAAAAAAAAAAGAAAGTTGATGAAAAAAAGAAAACCGTGCCGTCTGAAATCTGACTGTGGCGCAATGTGAAGCCACAGCCGATCGTATGAATCAGAGGTTACTGCTTCAATTAACAGAATGAAAAGTATAATCGCATAAATGGCGCAGGCACCAGTGTGATAAACAAGGTGGCATAATGCCTAACATCCATACACACAACCCCCATCATGCTACCACATAATAAAATGCACCACAGATCTCTCTCCTCCTTTCAGTCATCTGGATGCTTGCAGTGTAAAGCATGGAAGGGCATCCTAGGGCTATTTTCAGCTTGACGGACTCCACTGGCGCTAATGTGAAAGTACCCTAAGCCTCTGATAAAACAGGAGGTGAACTTCAGACTACCTCAGTCTCCAATAGTCACTGATAATAACTGTGTCCTAATACAGCAGTGTAAAGTATGGAGCAAGCCTTAAAGGGGTACCCCTCAGAGCAGTAAAGAAGAAGCCAGGAATATTATCAGTGGGAGAAGATGTGAATGCGACTGCAAGGAATGAAGCAGAATGTCCGGTGTCTCCAGGCACTCCTGATGCCTTGCATTCACTTTACAGCCTTGCCGGTGGGGAGGGTCCATTGGTCCAGCGATTAAAGGGACAGTATAATGTGCCCTGTTGTTCATCAGCCATTCCAGGCTACAGAAAGGGTGGTAGTAAAGGTTGATTTTACGCGTGCAGATATTCGGGCGGATTTTCCGAGACGAACATTTCTGCGAACGCTAATTCCCGACAATCTGCCCGTTTAAAGGTGGAGGCTATCATTCGATGAATGACCAAAACACTCGTAGTACATTGGGTGAAAATGTTATTAGTGCTTGCAAGTAAATTATCATTTCAGCACTCTTCTGCCCAGAAAGTATGCAGCTGTATGAGGACCAGCCATCACTAATTCTCATACTATGGAGGTGATCGCTGTGGCGGTAAACAGCGCTTCACCTCCACTGAACCAGTAGCCGACTGTCAGGAAGGAACGCTTTATTCAGATAATTGGCTGCTCCTCTGTACGTGAAAATCCACCTAAAGTTCCATTTAGGCTACTTTCACACTAGCGTTTAAGTCTTCCGGTATTGAGTTGCGTCATAGGGGCTCAATACTGGAAAAAAGGCTTTAGTTTTGTCCCCATTCATTGTCAATAGGGACAAAACTGAACGGAATGCACCAAAATGCATTCCGTTCCGTTTAGTTGCGTTCCTAGACCAGAGAGCTAACCGCAACATGTTGTATTTTTCTTTCCGTCCTGGGATACAGATACAAAACGGATCCGGCATGACCCAAGTCAATGGGGAGGGATCAGTTTTCTCTGCCACAATAGAAAACGGATCCGTTCCCTATTGACTTTCAATGGAGTTCCTGACGGATCCGTCTTGGCCATGTTAAAGATAATACAACCGGATCCGTTCATAACGGATGCAGATGGCTGTATTATCAGTAACGGAAGCGTTTTTGCTGAACCCTGCCGGATCTAGCAAAAACGCTAGTGTGAAAGTAGCCTAAGACGCGTCAATTGTACAGGCGATTCCTTTCCAGCAATTGCCTGCTCAGTAGTGGAGGAGACTTCAGTGATCTCCTCTACAGTATGGGAAGAAGAAGCATCGCTAATACCGTC